>CM073122.1:46667206-47294706 GCA_037039145.1 Fundulus diaphanus
TCTGGATGGCATTAAATTGGCTTCTGGTAATAAAGTAAAAAACCTTGGTGTTATTTTTGACCAAGACATGTAATTTAAATCCCATATTAAACAGGTTTCCAGGGTTTCCTTTTTTCACCCCCGGAATATCGCTAAAATTATAAATATTTTGTCCAGGGGTGATGCTGAAAAACTAGTCCATGCATTTGTTACTTCAAGGCTGGACTATTGTAATTCTTTACTATCAGGAAGTCCCCAAAATGCAGTTCAAAGTCTTCAGCTGATCCAAAATGCTGCAGCAAGAGTTCTGATGAAAATCAACAAGAGGGATCATATTTCTTCAATTTTAGCTTCCCTTCATTGGCTTCCTGTTAAATCAAGAATATAATTTAAAATTCTCCTTCTCACGTATAAAGCCCTTAATAATCAAGCTCCATCATATATCAGAGCTCTGATTACCCCGTATGTTCCTAACAGAGCACTTTGCTCTCAGACTGCAGGTGTATTGGTGGTTCCTAGAGTCTCTAATAGTAGAATGGGAGGCAGATCTTTTCGTTATCAGGCTCCTCTCCTGTGGAACCAACTCCCAGTTTTGATCCGTGAAGCAGACACCCTGTCTACTTTTAAGACTAGGCTTAAAACTTTTCTTTTTGACAAAGCTTATGGTTAGAGTGGCTTAGGTTATCCTGAGCTATCTCTATAGTTATGCTGCTATAGGCTTAGGCTACTGGAGGACATCAGGGACTATTTCTCTCACAGTGCTGAGTTCTCCTACTGTTCTCGAATTTGCTTGTTGTTATTTCAGCTTTTAACTTTTTGTTCTCTGTCATTCTTTTCTTCATAGTAGGTGCACCTGGTCTGGCGTCCTGTTAGCTGCGACATCATCCAGGGAAGACAGATCATCTTGGATCAATGTGTGCTTCTGTGCTTTTTTATCGCTCTTGTTATTTCTCTGCTCTGTCTTCTCTAATCCCCAGTCGGTCGAGGCAGATGACCGTTCATACTGAGCCTGGTTCTGCTGGACGTTTTTCCTTCCTGTTAAAGGGGAGTTTTTCTTTCCACTGTCGCTTCATTCTTGCTTATCTGAGTTGTTTGGTGCTCATGGGGGCACTTTTGTCCACTAAGCACGGAGCCGATGGCAGTGCAGAGACTGTGATTCCTGCTGCATTTCTCGGCGCAAACACTGAGTTGATATCCTTCGCTGCTTTCTATTATAAGGACAATATTTTAGCGTATGATTGGCAGAATCCGCAGGACAGAGAGCTACTGGGGCTCTCGCTTTCATTTCTGTGTGGAGTGAAATACTGGCGTATGACATTTCAAATCAAATCGTGTGTTTTCGTTTTCAAACTGGCACAGATGCAATCACAGCGATCGGTGCGGAAAAGGTGTGCTGCACGATGTTTTCTCTGTGAACTGAAAGGTCAGCGAGAGGATGCTGTGAATGCTGCGCACGCTGATCGGGTATTTGTGTTTCTGCAGGCGTACCGCTTTCTAGCCGTCAATAAGAAGCTGGGTCTGAATGGGCGTCCAGATAGGCCAGTGGGCTGCATCGGGACCTGTAAGGTATTTGAGTTTGTATACATCTGCCCACACACACACACACACACAGAGAGACACACACACACTCAAACCACTGTGTGAATGCATATGTGCATCTATTTGTAGTTCTGTTGCATAGGTCAGGGGAGATCACTGATGCGCAGGGCACATATTGATCTGAATACAATTCTCTGAGGATGGAGCAAATGACAAAATCTACGAAACAAAAGATGCTGCAGAAAATATTTTTGTTACCAGAAGGGTTTCTCTTTCTTGAACATAAAGAGGGCACCAGTGATTGTTTTTTCACATTTTGTTAATAATCTCAACTCAACTCAAACTTTATTTATAAAGCACATTTAAAACAACTGGGGTTGACCAAAGTGCTGAATAAAAAAACTGAATGCTAAAATACATAAACACAATGCAAAAAAAGGGGCTGCACAGTGGTGCAGTGGGTAGCGCTGTTGCCTTGCAGCAAGAAGGTCCTGGGTTCGAGTACACCCCTGGGTCTTTCTGCATGTTTGCATGTTCTCCCTGTGCATGCGTGGGTTCTCTCCGGGTACTCCGGCTTCCTCCCACAGTCCAAAAACATGACTGTTAGGTTAATTGGCTTCTCCAAATTGTCCTTAGGTGTGAATGGTTGTTTGTCCTGTTTGTCTCTCTGTGTTGCCCTGCGACAGACTGGCGACCTGTCCAGGGTGTACCCCGCCTCTCGCCCGGTGAACGCTGGAGATAGGCACCAGCACCCCCCGCGACCCCATGAGGGATTAAGCGGTTTGGAAAATGGATGGAATGGATGGATGGACAATGCAAAAAGAAAAATTGAATGCAGATAAAATATAATAGGATAAATGTTTCAATGCGGTACCGCGCACGTGACGTCACTGCCTTAAGAGTAACGCCCCTTTTGCCGCACCGGTAGGGCAAACAGTCGTAGAACGCACATACAAACCAGCCATTACAAGCGCAACAGAACCAGCGATATGACCGACTTTGCAGCCATTAAACTTACCAAGACGATGTCCCAGGCGCACGGTTTACTGGTCGCACTGTGGAAGAACACACCAACCTTCAGCTGAAACGGTGGCTTGAGTGTCGAGGGCTCAAAAAAACCGGAAGACGGGCCGAGTTGATTCAACGGTAAGCTTTGTTTTTTTCCCTGCTCGGCGTTCATGCCTTTGTTATGATTTCCACCGTGCTCCGTTCACGTCGGCCTTTTTTGTTTGTTTGCAATCAACGTCCAGGAATCTGTATATCTTGCCAATAGGTAGCTACAAAACGATTGTTCACATCTCAGAATCTTTCGCTTAAGAGATTCAGGGCGTTTGTTTTTGAGTAAGCTATCCCGGTTAGCGCCTGCTAACATGCTAGCCTATATGCTATCATCACCCTTTCCACCGACAAAATGCTTGCTACATATGTAGGTGAATTTGGTAACTTTTTCCGGGTTGAAATGTTGTGTAGGCCGCCCGCACAAGTGTACCCAACGCACACACTTCTCCTTGGCACTCTTGAGTTTCGGGAAAGTAATGAAGAAAACATCCTTCATATGCGGCCGATCAGCGTACCTCGAGTCGCTGTTGCACGTCCCATAGCAACAATGTTTATAAACCATGGTCTTAGATGTTGGAAAAAGCAGTCGTTTACCGAGTAAAACCTAGGCTAACGCACGTCTCTTCCACACCAAAACAGCGGCGGTTTGGGAGTTTGCCCTACTGCGTACCACGTGATGTGACGTCATCGTGACGTTGTGTTTCTAAAAATAGCTCGCGCGCGGTACCGCATTTAAATAAAATAAATGTTAAAATAAAATATAATTTGCCAAATGTCCACCTAGGCTTGATTAAAAGCCAGGAAAAGAAATCTACATTTAACTACCCCAGCTGTTGCCTTACTCTGACATCCTCTGACATATGTAGGCAAAAACCATCAATGGTCCATGTTTAGCACCTTTTTTTATTTGATTTTATGGGATCTTGCAGAAATAGCCACACCCCTTATACTGATGTGGTAGACCAACTAACTAGTGCAGAATTGTGAAATGGAAGAGCCTTTAAGAAGGTTTTTACAAATAAAAATATGTTGATTTTGGCTTGCATTCAAAATTATTAAAAAGGGGAGGCAACATTACAAGTCTGAAAAAGGACATCTTTATGGTAAACATGATGGTGGCAGCATCAGGCTGTGGGGGTACTTGAACAGGAAAGGGAAGCTGGTTAGAGTGGACGGGGAGATGAATACAAATCCTTTAACTAAAAGACCTGACACTAAAGCCAAGGTTCCCCTTCCAACAGCACAACATACAGCTAGAGCTACGATGAAAGAGTTTATATGAAGAGGTATTTATGTTAGATTGGCCTAGTCAAAGCCCGGACCAGTTAAGCCTAAGATTCTGCATATATATGGCACATGTAGTTTTAAAGTTATCTTTTGGTTGTACTATTTTATGTCGGGTTCTTTTACTGTTGTTCACACGGGCATGCAGCACTTTAAACGTATATATTTATGACTTATTTGAACTTTCACTGCTGATGAGTGTTTGTGCGACTATCTGAGGTGGGTTTCTTCACAGTTTTCTGCCGAACGAAGGTCACAGAACAAGCAGACAAGTTTGTACCGTGGAAACTCTCTGAAACAAAGCCGATGGCAAACAAATGAATCATGGCTCCAAAACACATTGCTAAGACAATATTATAATGGGACATTTATGGGGAAGATGGAAAAATGCCAGAGGACATCATCAGCAGCATCAGTTTCCTACCAACTGTGGGTGTGTGTGCATGTGTATGACGAACTATATTTGGGACTTCTCAGACGTGGTCTTGTGACTTCTATATGTCCCCTTCCCCCCCTGTCCAAGGACTGATGGCTTGTTTTATGCACTGCCCAGAATAATGCATTTGGAGCTACTTATGAGCCATCCATCTTCAAATGCAACTACATGTGTGTGTGTGTGTGTGTGTGTGTGTGTGTGTGTGTGCGTGTCTCTCAGATTTATCGTATCCTGGGCAAGACGGTGGTGTGCTACCCAATAGTGTTTGATCTAAGTGACTTCTACTTGTCCCAAGATGTTTTGCTTCTAATTGATGACATTAAGGTGAGTCCACATCCCATTTCATTTATGTTTAAAAGCTTGTATGATTTAAATGCTTTCACCTTGTCTGGTTTAAAAAGACATGAACGAAGGGGGGACAGACAAACACCCATCTTCCGGGGCCTTGGATATGTTTTGTACTTACACAGAGGGCATTGTTGGAGATGTAATAATCGTAGAATAATGACTACTAATCCACTTGATCTCGGCCTAATTAGATGGGGATCTGCATGTTCTACGTTGAGATTTTACTAGTTTTTAGCACAGACAACATTGCTAAAATATTTGTTTGTGGGCTTGAGTAAAAACTGCTGCTCATCATAGCTATTTGTAAAAAAGTTACGTTTTCTTTGTCTCACAGCCAGATTTATTCCTATATGTCCAACATCTGCTGCCGGAAAAGGTGGAGAGGATGGAGAGCAGCACTTTTAAATGTTAATTATACAAATATTTATGAGTTATCTAAAGTAATGAAAATGTTCCTTATACACTCACCAGTCACTTTATTAGGTATACCTCATTAGCATCGAGTTCGGACCCCTTTTTGAATCCTTCGCGGCATAGATTCAACAAACTGTCAGAAACCTTTTGGCTCTTACTGACATGACAGCATCACAGAGGAGCTGCAGGTTTGTTGGCTTAGACTTAGACTTAGACAACTTTATTTGTCATTTTGTATGCACAGAGTGCGTACAGAACGAAATTTCGTTTCGCATACAGCTTGAAAAGTTGCAGTAAGTAGCAGTGAATTACAGTGCAGCAGTGATTTCCTAGTAAACAATTGAAATGTAAACAATGTAACAGTGCAGGAGAAAAACGACAGTGGTAACAGAGTTCGGCAGCATTTGTAGTGCTAGATAAGGATGCAATGATGGGATGTGCAATATACGAATGTTGTACAGAGTCCATTTTGTGGCTGTTCAACAGTCTGATGGCATATGTGCAAATGTGCAAATATAAGAATGTGGTACAGAGTCCATTTTTGTGGCTTCAGCAGTTCAGAGTCCATTTTGTGGCTTCAGCAGTTCGACAGTCTGATGGCAACAGGGAAAAAGCTTTTGCAGAACCTGGTGGACCTGCAGCGGATGCTGCGGAACCTCTTCCCAGAGGGCAGCAGGGAGAACAGTCCATGGTGGGGGTGTGAGGGGTCCCTGATGATGTTACGGGCTCGGGACACACAGCACTGAGATGAGATGTCCTTGATGGAGGGAAGAGGAGCCCCGATGATCCCTTCTGCTGTCCTCACCACTCTCCTCACGTTCTTCCAGTCGGAGGCACTGCAGCCTCCACACCACACGGAGAGACAGCTGGTCAGAATGCTCTCTATGGTGCTTCTGTAGAAGGTCGTGAGGATGGGCGGGGGCAGGTGGGCTCTCCTCATCCTCCGCAGGAAGTACAGTTGTTTCTGTGCCCTCTTCACCAGTGACGTGGTGTTCACAGACCAGGTGAGGTTGTCCGTGATGTGCACCCCCAGGAACTTGGTGCTGCTGACCACCTCCACCGCTGAGCTGTTGATGAGCAGTGGAGCGTGGTCAGGCCGGTTCTTCCTGAAGTCTACGATGATCTCCTTCGTCTTCTCCACGTTCAGGACCAGGCTGTTGTCTCTGCACCAGCCCACCAGCTGCACATTCGTGATCTAAATGCGTTCCACCACATCCCAAAGTTGCTCTACTCTATGGACATCTGGTGACTGAAGAGGCCATTGGAGTTCGGGGAACTCGTTTTCATGTTCAAGAAACCAGTTTTCAATGAGCTGAGCTTTGTCACATGGTCCATTATCTTGTAGGAATAAGCCTTCCGTAAATTGTGGTTATTAAGGCATGGACATGGTGATAGCAACAAAAACTTATTTGCATCACGGCTTTCTGAGCATGTTGCTGAGAGAGCTCCTGTAACTGTGGGCGTCCTTGACCCTCATGCTGCTGCCCCAGGAGACAACGAACATCCGCCGCATTTTCCGGCAGATGTTAAAGGATCTAAGAGGAGGGTTGCCACACCGACCCCTTGAAGGTCAACAGGGGTTACAGGCCCATCTGTCCTTCAGTCCACCACAAATTCTTTGGCCCGCATTGAGCTGTAGTTATTTTATTCTGATTCCAAGTGACCAAGTTCAGGTCTCTGAGCATTAGCTGAAGTTAATGGTGTAGAGAATGAAAGAGGAAAGGTGAGAGAGCCCAGGTGTTGCTGATCTCTCTCTATCTGACACACGGCTCTGTAAAGCACACATACGGTGGTCTGCCAGTTAGATCAGCCACAATCCAGGACACCAAGGATGCAGCCACCTACACCTACACTGCTATTTCCTAGTTTCTCACCCAGCATAGCCGGCTCATATTGTCAAATGCACCAGAGTCAAAAAACGCGACCCTCACAGTGCTTGCTGCTTTAATCAAACAGGCATCAACAGAGCACCTTGAGATAATTGGATGCAAATCACACAGCACAAGCCATCAGGTATAGAAAGAAAGATTTTCAGTCTTTATTTCTTGTCGTTTTGGCTAAAAGAGAATAGAAACCCAAACTTCTGTCTCTCAGAAAATTTGAATATTATATAAGATCAATAATAAGGATATTTAAATAGAAATGCCAGGCCTCTGACAAGTATGTTAATTTCTTTGCCCTCAATACTTGGTCAGGCCTCCTTTTGCATGAACTACTGCATCAGTGCAGTGTGCGTGGAGGCGCTCAGCCTGTGGTTCTGCTGAGGTGTTCAGGAGGCCCAGGTTGCTTTGATGGTGGTCTTTAGGCCATCTGTATTTTTGGGTCTGGTGTCTCTCATCTTCTTCTTGGCAATAAAATAAATATTCCCTGTGAGGATCAGGTCAGGTCAGTTTAATTGCCAATAAAGCACAGTACCACCATGGTCACCGGACCAGTTTTGGTACCTGTGGGAGTGTGGGCCGGTGCCAAGTCCACCATAAAGCTGGATTTCAATCCTAGAGAGCAGTAGTACCATAGATCGTCACTAGGAGGCGAGGAACCGTGCTACCGTGATGTGTAAACGGTCATCAGAACCAAGCTCGGCATGGTTAACTGATCCAAGCTCGGTCCGAGCTCGGCATGGATCGGTTTAACAAGGGTAGTGTAAATGGGGCTATTGTTTCTGGTTCAGGAGTGGGTGAACAAGGAACATGACATCTGTTTCCCATGTGAAGAATTGGTCTGTGTGGCTCTTAATCCAATCCTCTCAAGGCTGCGATTTTTCCTCTAGCTCGTGGACTTTAACCTATCACACTTTTTTCCTTCAACTCAACTTTCTGTGAATACAGCAACCATCTTTACCATTTACTTTTTGTAGCTTACCCTTCTTACGGAGGGGGTCAATGACTGTCTTTTGGACATTTGTCAAGTCAGCAGTCTTCCCATCAGTGTGTAAGCCAAAATATGGACTTTACAGAACCGTTATACATTAAATCTGCTTTTTTTCAAATTGTAGTCATGTAATACTCAAATGAGATACAAAATGTATTGATCTGTAAGATATGATCATGAAAATTGTCAGAAATGAAGGTTCTGGAACGATTGACATAAAATATTGAACATTTTCATAATATTCATAATATTCTGATCCTTTTAGATGTGATGAAAACAAGATGCTTTAAGGTATTCTGTCTTCCTTCCAGAATTTCAAAATTTCCACGTTTCCACTTTTACACATTAACACGTTTACACGGCTTTGTTTTCCAGACGTTGGAGATTTCCTTCAGTGTTAACATGCGCATGTGAATCCAGCGATAAGCCGTGTTTTCAGAACTCCTCCAGACCTCATACTGTGATCTTTCCACTTCAAACTTATGTTTGTTTTTAGCGCTGAGCCGCCTGAGGTGATCTGCAACTTTAACTCAGCTTGACAGTAGAGGCGTCTGAACTTTAGAAATGCCATTGACTCAGTTATTACGCAGGAATAAAAGAAATCGAACGCTTTACACCAGGAGCATGTTGGCCTGAAATGCTCTGTTGTTTGTGCAGAATGCCCTGCAGTTCATCAAACAGTGCTGGAAGATGCAGGGACGTCCACTCTTCCTGGTTCTCATCCGCGAGGATAACATCAAGTAACGCACACACTCACGCCCCAAAACTAACCTTTCTGATCTGCTGTTTTCCTTTTATGTGATCCTTTTCCCAAGGCGCTCTCTCTTCTTCTGTCTCGTTATGCGTCACTCACTATCTCTATTTTTGCCTCTGTCTCAAGCCGGCACCAAAACGTTTGAAGAGCCAGTTCGCTTTTTGCCATCAAACGTCTCTCCCTCTCCCCCACCACCTTTTTTTTTCCCTATTTTGTGTGTGCCATTAATCTCTGTAGCAGAAAGGTGCTACTGTATTTGCCTTCTGATTGGGCGATAATGTTTCTCATTTGTATCACTATAGCCTGGCCGGTGGGCTGATTACGCAAGTATTGACTGTTACCCAGGGAGCCATATGTTAAATGCGCTACAAATGTTTAAACAGCCTCACTGTAGCGCCAAAATGAGTCAATGGGCGCGCATAGCAGCAGCTCGATAGTCATTAGTTTGCCATTGATCAGGACGATGACCCGTACAGCAGGTGACAGAAGACTGAAGAAATGATATTGAAGTTGTAGCTTTTATGTTTTCTGATTGCGTGGTTAGCACACGTTTTGTTTGAATTGTTAGATTGATTGTGAAGACCCATGAAAGGAACCGGTGAAACAAGCAGCTTTAATGATTCTGTACAGTGGAGGCGTTAAATGATATGGGATTAGCCATCAGCTTGCCTGTATAACGGCTCTCTTTCCAGCTGTTGAGCAAAGGGATTTTTTTTTCTTCTTATGTCTTGCCTTTGACATTGACAGGAGAGGTGTTGGCGGTATGGGTTGCACCGTGGCTGCATGCATGGTGGGGCTAACTGATCAGTGATCAGTTTCATTGGACGCACCTTGTGATGCAGCTGTTCTGCCAGAAACACCGTTGAGGCATAAGAATCGTCTTAATGGACCACATCGACCAGACCCACTTGGCTCAAAATGGTCACTAAAGATTGATCGGGAAGTCTTTACCCTGGGGATTTTCACACGCATCTTGATATTTTATTTTTGCTAAATTTTCAAGACCCCATGTGGTGTTCTCACATACAGCTTAAGTGTTTTCCTGCTGTAAATAATGCAAGTAAACACCTTTGAGAGAGAAACCTGATTGAAACATGAAAAGAAAAAAAGGCAAGAGCAGGACTTCAACACAAACATCTAGGGTGAAGTTGAACTTCATTAAATATCAATTTTCAACAAAATATTAAAATAAGTAGAAAAGCTGGACGTGAGACGTGAGAGAACACAGTGTATTTTTAAAATCATATTTTATGTCTGAGCTGTCTGTTATTGTCGGCACTAATGGTCCTTTTTTGTCTGCTGATATACGGATGCTTTTTATCGCTACTGTCTATTGCTGTTGTTTTAATTTTTTCTTTTTTTTTTCTTTTCTGTGTGTGTGGTCTTCCATTTTGTAAACATCAACCAGCCGTAGGACTACAGATGAAAATTAGCCTCTATGGCTAACTCTAGCATATTTACACGTGGATTTCATGAACCCGTTTAAATTAATATGCATTGCCCCATTTAAAGAAAAAACAGGCAACCTCTTGACAAGACACTTTAACCCTGAAATTCTTATCTAACCAGAGGGAGCCGCTTCAATCCGGTTTTGGACATGCTGGCCTCTTTCAAGAAAGGCATTTTCGGAGGGGTCAAAGTCCACGTCGACAGACTTCAGGTAGGTGGATCGAAAACAATCCAAGTGATTATAATGGATCAGATTTGGAATGAAAATTAGAAGAACTTGATTTACTGATTTAACAGCAGAAGTAACGGCAGACTTTCAGTCAACAGAACTCTGCTTAAATCGCTGTGTGGTCTCAAATATTGAGAAAGGGAGTCAGAAATAAAGTTTAGGAGCTATTTAAATCAACGAGCGGCTTCAATCGCTTTGGTAGATAGAACCAGAGGGATGAAGAAGCTCCAACCATCCTAAAAATCTCCCCTATGCCAGTTTAATGTGTCGTAAATGTGTTGCAGCAGTGCACCGTGTCTCCTCCACTACAAGACTAGCTCTGACACTAATGAAGCTGGGGTGTCTTGCATTACCCTGACTCTAATAGATTATATTAGTTTCTAAAGGTGCATTCACTGGAAATGTCACTAACAGCATATTAGTCAACATACATTTTATACTGAGTAGGTGGTCATTGTGTCTCTGCACAGCTTCTACTGTTCATTGTTCTCTGTGAAAGTATTTTTCTCAAAGGTTCAGTGGGAAATCGCTTTTTGCCTCTGTAGCATTCCTAGTCTTTACAGGTTTAGTAAATGAAGCAGAAATACCTGCATTGTATCTTTGTTTTGTATAATCTTTTAAATTCTGATCTTTTTTTCCAAGGCAGCTAATAATCAAGCAGCTTTTTCACTGCTTTGCTTGTCCGTGCATGGTATTTCTTAGGCATTACTTGACTCTAAAAAAAAATCGATTTATTTCTCTCTAAAGAAAACAAACAAAATTTTATGAACACACAACAACCTTCCCAAAAGTGTCCAACCTACAAGAATTACCCCAAGAGCTCATTAGCGACCCATCCAGGAGGTCTCACAAGAACTCAGAATAACATCTAAGGTTCTGCAAGCCTCACTTGCCTTAGTTAAGTTCAGAGTTCTTAATTCAACAATAAAAAAAAGTGTGGAAAAATGACCTCTATTGGAAGAGTTTCATGCTAAAAACCACTGATAAGCACAAAATAAAATAAAACAAAAAACCGCAATGGTCCCTTTCACATCTGCCAAAAACAGCTTGATGAACCCCAAAGATTTTAGGAAAGCATTTGGTGGACTGATGAGAGCGGAAAGGGGAACTTTTTGGAAGGTGTGTGTCAGTATATCTAAAATCAGTAAACACATTTGCTAGCAAAGAGGATAAGATGCAGACAGTCAAACATAGAGACGGTGGTGTGATGTTTCTGAGCTGCTTTGCTTTTTCAGAACCTGGGTGATAAGCCATCATTGATGGAACTATAAGTTCTGCTCTCTACCAGAAAATAATGAAGCAGAATGTCTGACCAACAGTTTGTGACCATTAGTCCAAACGCGCTTGTGTTATCTAGCAGGACGATGGAAGCAAACCACCAAGTCCACTCAGGTTACGGCTGAACAAAAACAATATAGCACTTTTGTCATGGCCCAGCCAACGTATAGACCACAAGTGAATGATTTCAATGTGAAAAGGAAGGCATTAAAAAGCATGATATGTTCCCTTTAAGTCCCGACTTAATCTCAGAACAGGGGTAAAAGAGGGGATCTGAGAGCAACTCGTTTTGGTGTTGTCTCTTTAAAGCTAAAGGAAGCACTACACAACTCGCCCCCCTACAGGTCGCAGAGTTTTCCATTCCACCCATATTTGTAGTCTGCTAGAGGACGATGTTATGAATCGTGTGGGTTCCAGTTGTACCTTTGGCATCTTTCAAGTTGGAGTACATCGCAGTGGAAAAAAAAATAAAATTGGAGATTCACGAAATTGGTAAGCCAGACTTCCATGACCTTGTTTAGCAGCTCTGCATTAAATAATGTGACATAACTGTTCAAAAATTAAAATTGAGAAAAGAAAAAACTGAACAGAATATTAAGGTATCTACGCAGCTCCTGGTCAGACTGCGTTCACATTTTCTGCATTCCGAGAGACTCCTAGTACACAGCAAATTGTATTTAAGGGCTAAAAAGGTGGATTTTGGTGTGATATGTCCTCTTTCAATTTGATTTGAATGTTTTGACCTGAAAGAGGCTGAATCTGCTAAAAAAAACAACAATGTGGATGAATAAAAATAGTCTTTAAGAAGTGTGGACCAAAACAATTCTAGCCAGTTCATGGTAGATATTAGGTAAAGTAATTTCTCTTTAACACATTAAATTTAAAGATTGCTTTTTGTGTTTGCCCAGGTTGCTTTCTCTGATATGAAATACTGCACTGTGTTTTTGATAACGTCTTTTTTAAAAAGGCTAAGAGTGGGTGTCTTCCATGCCTTCACCTCTTATTTCTAATACCGAAACTCTAGAGCAGTTTCCCACAACGCTTCTCACTGGGATCCCTGTCTGAGACCCAAAGTTAAACTCCAAGATACCTCAATTAGGGAGCTTTGCTGAAAGGCTCAGAGGAAAATGAGGCCGAGCGAGAGCTACTTTCAAAATCGCTAACTTAAACTAACTTCTTTGTCAAACTTATGGCAAGCCTTCTGACTCTAACTTCTCTCAGAGTATGTTTGTGGTGCTCAGCAGAGACTTCCACACATGGTCTTTTTTCTTTTTAACTTTTAAGTTTTTTTTCCCCTTCCTCTTGCCTATTTGCTTTTCGTTTCACGGCTAACTCTCCCAGCTTTGAAACACTTCAGCTCTTCATCATCTCATTGTTATGGGGAGCAGAGCGCAATTGCTCCTCTCCCGCGCTCCTTAGTTTAGTTTTTTTTTTTTAGTTGACTTCAGCTGGAATGGCTGATATCCCGTTTGGACCTCATGAAGAGGGAAAATCGAAATGCTGTTTCTTTTATTCCTTTTTTGAGATCCTCCAACTTTTATCACCACCAGGTTCTGTGTTACTGCAGCTGTGCATGTTTAATACACTTGAAATTTCTAACCTGGGTTGCACCTTGCCGCTGGATCCTATTGTTTCTTTTTTACATCATGTTTGTAACAGTTTTTTTTTTTTACTGAGTCACCTAACAGCCCTTTTTACAAGATTGCTTCCTGCACTCCTGCTGGCACATAAGCCATAATGGAGCCTCTATGACTTTCCTATCTCTTGGACGGTGTGAGCCAAATCACCCGAATAGTAATTTAACAATTTTTTAAATGTGTTTTTTTTATCCATCAACTCTATAGACCCTGATATCAGGAGCATTTGTGGAGCAGCTGGACTTCCTCCGCGTCAATGAGGCAGAGTAAGAGCTTCCTGTAGTCTTTCATGCTTGCCTCGTTAAATGGGAACGTTTCCTCTCTATGGTGGGGCTCCGGGTTGCAGTAAAAGAGAAAACTCAGGTTAAAGTGTGTTTTTCAGTTTTGCCTAAAACAAACACATTTATCAAAGGCATAATAGCATCACTATTTAGGGGTGTCAAGAAAACTTGACATTTTTCACATCTTAAGATATGGAGTCACCACATGTTTGACAGTTGAATTGAGTGTCCCGTTTTAAATTAGAGCGAAGGGCTTTATCCCATATTTAAGTGTTTTTTTACTGGATGCAGCATCATCTTGTCTTCATCTAGCATGAAAACACAGGGTGACTTATTTGTGAAGGTCTAAGGTACCTGCGATTGGGCGAGATATTTAGAGTTTAAACTAGTCAGAGGTGAAGAAGGGTTGTTTCGTAGTTACCTCCCCATGTGCACAACTCATATTTCTGCGGTAAGAGAAGGGCAAAATAATTTTCTTTAGAAATTCGATATTTCAGATATGAACTGGCATATTAAGTAGCTTTAGAGTATATTATGTTGTCATGTGTTTTTTTTAAAGAATACTAATGTTAAGCGTCAGACTGCATATGTTGTAAAAAAAAATATTTTGTATTTTTGAACTTTAAATTTAAGCCAGTCTGCAAAACTGAAAACAATATTATAAAGCTGGATAAATAAATGACTGAACATATTATTAAAAATGATCCAGCCTAAAATGATTCATACTGTCCAGCAGATTTACATTTAAAATCATTTTGACTCAGCCGAAGAAAATTGCTGTTAGGAAACAAGGCAGTCATGGCTTGATAATAAAACAACGCAAAAGGAGTATTAACTTTGTGAAAAACAACATTTTGCTGTTTTTTCTTTCAAAAATTTTATTTAAAATATGGTAGGCAAACAGTATTTATAACCTTCTCTGTAATCAGTGGAAATACGACAATTTTATCGACATTCCAGCTATGAAGCCCTGCTTATTGTTGTTTATCAGCTTGTTTCCTGTTTCAGCAGATATTTTAACTATTTAACTGCCTTCCCTGATTCTCAAGATGTGCATCTTGAAGTTCACTCATCTAGACGTTATTTTTAAATTAAGATTTAGGCACCAGTAAGATGTTGTAGCCGAAATTTCTTTCATTCACTTTTTCCTAATTATTGGTTACTAACTTCTTCAAACGATAACTGTAGATTGTGATATTGTCTCAATGACATCAGTAATGATTTAAGCCACCACCAGTGTGTCGCTCGTCACATGGTGGTTGTTGCCCCTATTGGATCAGGTCCTGGCCTTGGTAGGCGTTTTTTTGTGTTTGAAATGTGGCAGTGCCAAACTGCTTGGGTTTAGGAGAGCCAGGATATCTACTGTCCTTTTCTGTGTCCGTAGGATCCCGGAGTTCAAGAGCTTTGAGGAGCTGGAGCTGCCGAAGCACTCGAAGGTGAAGAGGCAAACGAGCACCCCCAACGCCTCTGACCTGGAGCAGCAGCCAGAGATCAGTGTGGAGGAGTGGCAAAACAAACCCACCTATGAGATCCTGCAGAAGTTTCATGTAAGATGATGGCTCAACAGAGCATTGATCCAGATAATCACTGCGTTTTTAAATAAGAAATCTAATTTGAAACTTTGGATTAAATAGTAACATGTCAATGACGATACAATTGGGACATTTTTGACAAATTATTCTTGTATATGCTCTAACTTCTTTTTGCATTCAAATCAACACTGCAGTTGTTATGAACCACTAGCAATATACCCTCTTACTTAGCTCTTATAATGATTGTATGATGCAGTTCAGTAATGAAAAAAGAATATTCATTTTGTATGTGATGCCAGGTTCATCTTCATTATTCTCTGCTCTGCGTTTCTCTGTAGGACTCGGACTGCTTGGCCAGTCAGGCTCAGCTTGCCAGCATCCTTCTTAGAAGAGAAGGGCCAGACTTCCTGGCCAAAGACGGTATGCACACACTGCAAATTAAGCCATAAATCAGAACAGTAGAAGAGGAGCGGGTGGTTTTAGGAGAAATTATATGATAATCTTTGCAGACTATTAGAAGCTTTATGCTGTTGATTCAAGCAGTCTTTCCCAATTCTGGTCCTCAGGGGGGAAAGCATTGCAGCTTGTAGATGTGTGACTGCTTCAACACATCTACAGATAACCGCAGACATTTAAATACACTAGAAAAAGTCACATTTTCTTCACCGAATGACACTGAATCAGATTAAAATTCCTGCTTTAATTCAGTCAGTGAAGTTTATTTAAATTCATTCCATTTGTTCAATGCCAGAATAATGTGACAGGGACTTTGATTTTTGTTACATTCTTCAAATTAAGAAGTGTATACACTGCACTGTAACATACTAGCTACCCCTTTAAACTATTTGTAAAAGCCAGATGATGATGTCATAACTTTGAAAGTTACTGATCGGAAGCCTCCTCATATCTGGTTCATCCTTGGGTACATTTTCTAGATGTCTGAAAGTGTCCCTTTTCAGATGTTCAAACAATAATATGCAAGCATAAATACCATATCTGTCTCTGGGACAACAAACCCATGTTCTTCCTGAATGGTATGATGCAAAAAGATACCGTTGATTCCTTGTGAAAAACCCTTCAAGGAAATGAAAATTCTAGCATCACACCAATGACAACAAAAGTTAATTTATATATATATATATATATATATATATATATATATATATATATATATATATATATATATATATATATATATATATATATATATAAAATTGTAAATAACACTGTAAAACATCCTAATGGCTGTTATAAGATGGTACTGGTGGCTCCTTCCCATCCAATCCTGTGAAGATTAACATGTTTTTGTGTGAAATGGGTGCATTAACCTGTGAACAAATGACAAAAGACTCTGTAAAGAAGCTGGCTGATAGTTTCATTATCCACAGAGAAATAAATGACGTACTAATATGGGCCCACTCGCCAAGGAAGAAGCCATTATTCCAAAGGCTAAATAAAACACCAGGTTAAAATTTGCAAGTTCACACAAGAACAAAGACCTAAATTTCTGTCAACATGTCCTGTATAGTATGGACCAATTTGTCTGAAACAAAGGTGGATGAATGAAACTAGAATTGAAGTGTTTGGCCGTTAAGAGTAGCTTGCTAGCATCCTAAACCCTGAAGTGCTTAGGTGGCAGCGGGGGGGTATTATACTGCAGGGTACACTTCACTAAAGAAATAACATCATTGAAAAAGAACGTCACCTACAAACATTGAAACAGCACCTCAGATAGGAAATGAAAGCTTGGAAATAAGTGGAGCTTTAAAACTGCCAATTTAGTTACAAAGCGCCTTGATGACAAAAAAGAAATGTTATTCATAGGCCAGCGCAAACCCCACGGTGAATGTGTGGACAGAGCTGAGAAGGTCTGTGCAAGCAAGACAGCCTGCAAACCCGACTGGTTACACCAGTTCTGTCTGGAAGAATGGGCCAAAAATCCATCAGCGTTGTGAGAGGCTTGTGGAATCAAGTCACACAATTTAAAAGGGAATTCTACCAGATACTGAGGAAATATATCTAATACTCTGAATTTGAAGAAAGACAAACACAATTGTGTAAGTCATACCACATAATTCTGGCATTTAGGAAAAAAAACTTGAATAAAAAAGTGACCTTAGATAGTCTGAAATTTTTGGCTTTAACCGTATTTCACATGTTTGAAATACCATGTTCGAACATTTTGGAGGCGGCCCGTTGATGGCTCCTCTTTAAATGGCCGTGTGTTGAAGCAGGAAAGCATCTACAGTAAAAGTCACACCGTATCGGCCCTCGGAGGCTTTAAATGGGGAACCATTGGTTTCATGTTTAAATTATATTAGGCTTACATGCTTTCTATATGAATTTAAGGATGAAATGTATTTTTAAAATCCTTATGATTTCTGACCACAAGTCATATTTGTGATTCCAGAAAACCTGATGGATGAACTGGAGCGAATCTACAGACGAGCTGGCAGCAGAAAGCTTTGGTCTGGTGTTCTCACTTTAATATACAAATATGCTGTATAATGTACAGGTGTCCAAAACATAATCAGCCAAGATGCATTCAGTATCATTTAGTGCTCTCATGGTTTCAGGAAGTAGATTTCTTCTGAAAGCAGTTTGAGATGCATTTGCTATATCTTGTGTCTGTAGAAACTTGTTTAATCACATTGTCCTGACTTTCCGAACTAATGAAAAACAAACGTGATCTGGATAAACTACAGGCTGGCAGTGCGATATGCTGCTGCTATTACCAAGAAGTTTGCCAGCTCTATAGCGCCTCACATCACCACAATTCTGGTGCATGGGAAACAGGTAAAGTTCAGCGGGCGACGGCGTAAACGCTCCCGCATGTTCTAGTTGCCTAGCTAGCCGGCTAGCTGGAGAGGGCTGTGTGAGCTGGGTGTTGGCCTGTCACCGTTCACGATTCGCTGGGGTCATGATTCCCATTTTTATTTTGCTTTTAAGCCAAAAAAGGAAAAAAAGAATATGGCTAATTGGATTTTTTTGTTGTTGTTGCAGGATCTAAAAACAGGAAAGAATAAAATACGAAAGTGCAATCCTAAAGTGCACAGAAATATAAAAAAGCACCTGGCCAAAAAAACCCAGGGAGTAATAATTGTAAAATCTTTCCATGCAACATAGTCTTTAAAGTGAAATCGCCGATATACACTCTGCTCTAATTTAGCTGAAGACGGGGTTTTCAGGGAACTCCCTGGACTGTTTCATTCCTAATACAGTCACTGCTTTTAGCTCGATGAAAAACTTGGCTCACACAGCCAGGAGTTTCCTCCAGCTAGGACGCTCACAGGAACCTTGAGTTGGATGCAATCCGGAGCTGAGCTTGTGGTCAGTGTTGGCTTTCTCTTCACATTTAAACCCCACAGACTGGACCCTTTCCTACTGTCCCATCCCCAGTGGCTCGAAGGCTAGCCGTGCACTGCAAATTAAATAGACCGTGACTCTCACCCTACGTGTCTTTGAACTTGATTTGGCTGGAAGAGCTTTATATTTGTTGAGCAAACCAGTTCACAAAAGTTGGGAAAAAGCAAATAAAATTCTGTTCCACATCTGGATATCCATGAAAGCTAAGCACTTGTCTACGAATTAGACTTAACATCACAGAAATGTATTACAATTGTTGTTATCTTTGTAGAGCGTGTTGAACCATTTGGAAAATGTCCAACTTCTATTTGAATTGTGGTTTGCTGCTGGCCTCACGTGCAAATACTGACTAAATGTTGTGGATGGTTGTTGTAGCTCATACATCTCATACATCAGTGGCCAGTGCTTTCTGTGCTCGCTGTTTGCTTTGGTTACGCTCCCTGACACGACAACTTCGATTGTATGCTGTTTTATTCGCCGACATCTCAGGAAGCAGGAATATACGTGTGACATTTAGAAATAGCGGCGTCCTTTTTTTCCCTTCAGGTTGTTTTGTTTTTCTTCGTGGCAAACGACGTCCATACGCCGCTGTGCATACGCTCCCATTTACCTAAAATTGGCCAGCAAGTGAGGCTTGAAATGGGTTTTCCAAGGATCAGC
The DNA here is from genome assembly GCA_037039145.1 of Fundulus diaphanus. Taxonomy (NCBI): domain Eukaryota; kingdom Metazoa; phylum Chordata; class Actinopteri; order Cyprinodontiformes; family Fundulidae; genus Fundulus; species Fundulus diaphanus. The sequence continues at coordinate 46,686,323 of CM073122.1, forward strand.
GCTTTGACAGCGAACCATGCCTTTTAAACTTTAATGTTTTGTTGATTTTCTGGCTCTACCTCCTCCCCCCCTCCTAAATGTGATCACAAAATACGGTAACTTGTCAGGTACACAAATCGTTTAGGAGCTTTTTTTTTCAGCATATAATAAGAGCAAATTGTCTTTCAGCTTATACGTGACCCCATTCGTGACATTGTCCCATGCTCCCACCACTGTTGCAAGAAGTGTACCTCCTTTTTGTATGTCATTAGTAATCCCTGGCTTTGTGAATAACTGCCATTCAGTGTGCCATGTTTTTTTTTTTCCCTCATAGGATTCGCGCAGACAAGAGGAAGCAGCTAGCTGACTGCATTGAGTCTCATGAGTGCTAAATTGAAAGAAAAAAAGTGTGAACATTAAAATATTTATGGGGGGAGCAAACTTGATATTGGAGCTTCCAGAATCTAAACGATGCCTTGTGATTGGGACGAACACTTTTGGATACCTTGTTGCTGGAGATTTTTTCTGCAAGCCTGGGTGTTATTGGAAAATGCACAAAGGATACGAAGAAAACATCTACAGTGCTTTGCAAAAGTGAACTTTGTACATTTTGTTACAGCTGTAAACTTGAATGTATTTGGTTAGAATCTTATGTGACAAACCAACACCACGGGAGGGATTTTTCTGAAGTCCTGCATCTACTTTTATCTGACAAGTGTAGCATGCGTCGGTCTTCAACCCTTCCTCTTAAATTAGTGCTTTATGAATCCGTGTTTTACTTTGATTGCAACAGCAAGTCTGCTGGAGTTGTCTGAGCCTCACCACTTGAGAAGATTTATTCCCACATTTATTCCCAGAATGCTTCTTTGCAGTCGTTGCGATGGATATCACCTGTAAAAAGCGATTTTCAAGTCATGCCAAAGATTCTAAGTCAACGTTTAACAACTTGACTTCCATGTGCTGCATTGTGTTGGTTTATCATCTAAAATCCCCAACAAAATGCATGAAAGTGTACTGTCGGAACGTCACAAAATGTCAAAAGGTTAATGGGGGTTTGAATACTTTTTCGAGGCACTGTATATATTAGAGTCCAAGCTGTAAATTGTTACTTGTCCTAAATATCTCAAGAATGTTCTTGTGTCTTGTCGCCCCATCAGGTCTGTTGTCCGTCTTGCTGCCAGTCTCTTAACTAAGCTAGTGGACAGCCTTGCCCCCAGTATTACTAGTATTTTAGTGCAAGGCAAGCAGGTAAGTGGACACACAGACAGAAGGGCCTGAGTAAAATCAACCCCTTCTCTAAAAGAAATATTGTCGGGGAAAGCTGTTGTTGGCATGTTGGGCCAAGGATTTTAATGTTCACTGATCAGAAGACGAAGGAAAATCTAGACGTGTACATTTCTGAAGGCTCCTCGTGCTGTATGCTGTATCCTATGGGAATGATCTGGGCCAGCTGCTTGCTCGTGTCCCTCATCACGGCTTACGTCGACTGTGTTTGAATCCAAGCTGTATTTGCAGTTGCAGCAAGGCTACAAGCATAACCCCCGCCGCTCCCCCAGCACCATAATTTGCACCTTGTGTGGACACTCTCTATGTGCCGATTGAAACCCCGTGACTCATGAGTCGTGTGGATTCACCACCTCGTGCAAGATGACTTTCAATTCAGCGTTTTTCTGTCAAGTGCTATTCACAGATTAGCCTCCTCTCAAGGGTGTCAGTTATCTTTCTGCATTTCTACCCCTCTGAACACTTTTAGGCATTTCATTATGCTGAAGTAGCTCAAGGTGTGAATCTGCATATAGATTGCCAATGAGGCAAGAGGGTCGGCTCCTCTCAACATGATTGGAAAAGCTGATTTAAAATTGGAGACGGATGCGCTCTTCTCCTTACAATAAAGGCTAAGTAGAAAGAAAACGAAGCACTCTCCCATCTGAGGAAGTTTTCGTTCTGATTGTATTTCACATTGTTATGGAAATCCAACAGTGGATTCTTCCTGGAATCCAAAGCTTTATTTCAGCTCTTGGCTTCTTTGCTCTGCTCAGATCCACTTAGGTGTAAGGATGAATGATTGATCTAAGTTTTTTGGAGTTGCATTTCATCATCTGAAGGCAACAAGATAAAAGCGTGTCCTCTTATCAGTGAAATTGCCTAACTGTAATTTTCATGCAACGCTTCGGAGCAAAACTACAAAGGTGTCATGTATTCTCTCCCTCTAACGCGACTCTGAGAGAGGAGGCCAATTTTCAAGTGAAGTAACAAGACCTATTGAAATAGTGTCTTGAATAAAGTAATTTGCACTATAGCTGATGCACGTGTACTGTTTCATGTTTCTTTTTCTTCTGCTGAGAACCAATCTAGATTTAAAGTACTGTGCACATTTCTGTGTTCACACATGATCGCCAGGTGACCCTGGGTCTGTTTGGGCACGAGGAGGAGGTGATTTCCAACCCATTGTCCCCGGGAGTGATCCAGGGCATCATTTACAGCAAGTGCTCTCCCCATGGTGGCGAGAGAGAAGCTGTCCTCCAACAGGAGCTGGTCATCCACATCGGATGGATTATCTCCAACAACCCCGAGCTGTTCAGCGGCATGCTCAAGATCAGAGTCGGGTAGGGCGATATCGCCTTTTAAATGGCTGAATTTGAACCTCTCACAGCTCTTATACGTTTGATCGGTTGAGCTTTTCTCTTGCGTTAGGTGTTATTTTCTCCTTCCTGGTGTCAGCCAGTTGATAGAAAGAAATAAACCATTATGAGCATGTAAACTGAGAATAAAAAACTCAAAAAACCAATAGCTGTTAAATGCCTCTGAGACTTTATCCAGTAAGTAGGTTGTTTTCTTCATTTCCTCTAAATTACTGAGACTGCAATTTTCCCATAGTTGGACTGAGTTGTCATGTCATCAGGAAAATTGAAAATGTTGAACGTGCCTCCGGGCTGTATGCTGTATAGGATTTTGTTAACTATTCAGCAACAGCAGCGCAGTTTGTCACGCAGCAAATGACGTTCTGTTATGTTTACACCAGGCTCCTAACAACAATTCAGGCTGAATTCATCTTAGAAGCTTAGTGGAGCACAGGGAGATATTTCTCCACTGATGGATGTAAATCTTACACTTCTAGAAATTATTTTAAAATGTTTTCTAAATCAAGCTGCCTGAAGTTATTTGATGCATGAAACCCTTTTTTCCAGGCACAGAGGCTAATTAACTATTTGCAGCTTTAACCTGCTTAATGATTTTTTTAATTATTAGGCATATAATGAGTTGCCCTTTGTCACCGATTCTGTTCATAACATTTATGGACAGAATTTCTAGGCGCAGCCAAGGTGTTGAGGGGATCCGTTTTGGTGGCCTTAGGATTGCGTCTCTGCTATTCGCGGATGACGTGGTTCTACTGGCTTCATTAGGTCGTGATCTACAGCTCTCGCTGGAGTGGTTCACAGCCGAGTGTGAAGCGGCCGGGGTGAGGATCAGTGCCTCCAAATCTGAGACCATGGTCTTGAGCCGGAAAAGGGTAGAGTGCCTCCTCCGGGTCGGGGAGGATGTGCAGCCCCTAGTGGAGGAGTTTAAGTATCTTGGGGTCTTGTTCACGAATGAGGGGAAGATGGAGCGGGAGATCGACAGGCGGATTGGTGCGGCGTCTGCTGTGAAGCGGGCGCTGTACCGATCCGTTGTTGTGAAGAGAGAGCTGAGCCAAAAGGCGAAGCTCTCGATTTACCGGTCGATTTACCCTCATCTATGGTCACGAGCTTTGGGTCGTGACCGAAAGAACGAGATCCCGGATACAAGCGGTTGAAATGAGTTTTCTCCGTAGTGCCTGGGTTCTCCCTTAGAGATAGGGTGAGGAGCTCAGTCATCCGGGGAGGACTCAGAGTAGAGCCGCTGCTCCTCCATGTCCAGAGGAGCCAGTTGAGGTGGCTCGGGCATCTGGTTAGGATGCCTCCTGGACGCCTCCCTGGTGAGGTGTTCTGGGCACGTCCCACCGGGAGGAGGCCCAGGGGAAGACCCAGGACACGCTGGAGGGACTATGTTTCTCAGCTGGCCTGGGAACGCCTTGAGATTCCCCCGGAGGAGCTGGCCCAAGTGGCTGGGGAGAGGGACGTCTGGGCCTCCCTACTGAAGCCGCTACCCCCGCGACCCGACCCTGGATAAGTGGAAGAGAATGGATGGATGGAGACATATAATTTATCTTTAATTTATTGGAAGAAACAATAGCAGCTGTGGTTTAAAAGGGATGTACTGTCACCCCAAACCGTGTTGAAATGTGTAACCAGAACCGGTTTTAAATTAACCACACCAATGCTGACTCCCAAATGTGTGCAGGAAAAGAGGAGGGAAGTCCCAGCTGCATAAAAAATATGTTTTTAAAATCTAAACAATGATTCTTTCACAGCCGGTACTCTAACTTATACAGATTCACTCCACACCTTATGGAAAAGTGTTGCTATAACAAACTTTAAATGGATTTCACCAACACAGCGTCCATGTTTGCTACCTCACCCCCAGCAGAGAAGGGCTCCAGTTGAATGACAACCTGGTGTTCTGCAGCCATGAATTCTTTCAGTGCTTACACTCTGAAACAGAAATAAAGTAAATTTTACCTTAGTGGAGAAATGGAATAATCCCCAGGTTTACATTCTTAAAGCTATTAGCTAATTTTATGATGTATTTAAATGTGTAGCTTGATATTTGTTCTGCAAGTTCTGCAGATTTTTTCAGTAGCAACATTTGCCATTTGAAACGATACCTGAAAGGACCATAACTCAATTTAAATAAGTTGGTTTAATCACTCTGTATTAGACTCTGTTAATGTATAATTCTGCAGTTTAAACGCAGAAATTAGGTCATTTAACAGGAACATCTGTACATAAAGGTTCCTGGCTTAGCACCGTTATTACATATGTGTAACCTTCAAACCCCCAGGTAAAGCTGTGCAAGGAATCCGTGATGCGATCAATAAAGCAACACAGCCTCAGGGGTACATTGGAAATGAATTGTTACAAACAAATTATACCCTCATCTTTCAATGTACCCTGATCGTGTCAGTTGGAAGTAGAGAAATGAAACAAAGATACAAGAGGGATAAAAGTTAATACAAAAGGAGTATAAAAGAAGTCAAAGAAATAAACAGGTTCAGACTCAACATCTCACTTTGGGTCGAGGGACAGTGACTAAAAATGTGTTTCTAAACAGTAAGTTAAATCACGTAAAACTCAGATAAATTGTGCCCCAAAAGGGCATCACTGTGTGCCATCACAGCAATGAAGATAAGAGGTTATACAACTATCTCAATTGCATTTAAATAAAATAGGCTCTATTTTTTTAAGGGTTAGGGTTAGGAAAAAAATACATAAAATCTGGATTTTAGGTCAGATCGCCCAATGCTGTGCTTAAGTGGAGAATAAACCTCGGATTTTTCTGCATACGAATAAAATAAAATATTCTGCTTGCCTAAAATATTGCCAAGTAGCATCAGGCCGAAGGAAAAAGTAAGAAGTCCACCTTTGAAGCCTTGTGGTACTTCCGAGCTGAGATCAATTGGAGGTAAAGATAAAATCATTGGTGTTGATGCAATAACAAGTGTCAGAGAGGTAGGTCCTAAACCATTAGAGCTGAACCAGAAGCATCCACCTGCTCCTCCAGCCAGGAGTAAAAAAAAACAATAAACAAAGTCAAAGACAGCTGCTAAACCCAACAACATGAGTTTATAGTCTGGTGTTAAGTGGAAATCATGGAAATGAAAGTTACTGCTGTAACTACAGCTCTATGAATCCCGGATGACTGCCAGAGGCGGTGCTTCAAGCACTGGATGACTTATGTCAACAAGGTCACGAGGAATCGGCAACATTCAAGGGACATCCACCTAACGTGATGTAGATGCATGCTGCTCCAGAATTCCTTGAAGGGGATGGGGCGCAGCCACATTCACCCTGTAAAACCGAGGAAAGGTACTAGGTGATTTCCAGGAGGCCGCACGGCATATAACATCCAACGGCACCTCAGTCATGGCAGCAAACGATGTCAACATGCCCCTTGTAGAGTGGCACTTCACTCCTGCCAGCAGTGGCCGGTCCTGCAAGGCATAAGCCTTGGAGATTTAATCCACAACCCAGTGTGCAAGTCGCTGCTTAGAAAGTGCCTGACCTTTCCGTGAGCCGGCGTAGCAAACAAAAAGGCTATTTGTTTTTCAGAAGGATGCCGTGGCATTGATATATGCCTCAAGGGCACGAACAGGACACAGTGGTTTGGAGGGGCATCCAGTGTCCAACCGAGCAAGATGGAGTGGCTGGTTACCGCATGCCGCCAGTGACACCTTAGGAATAAATGCTGTGTCAGGCCACGGTGTAACACCTGAGCCATCAGGATTCCACCGGCAGCAGGGCTCGGCCGTCGAGAGAGCCTGCAATTCACCCACACGCTTTGCGGAAACCATTGCCAAAAGGAACGCTGTCTTCAGTGAGAGCCATTTGAGGTCTGCTGATGCCAGAGGCTCAAATGGGAGGGATCGAAGACCCTCAAGCACCAGAGAGAGGTCCCACGCCGGTGCCACAGGGCGGTTGGGTGGATGCAAACGCCGAGCACCCCTCAAAAACAGCACAACGTCCTTGTCTCGGCCCACTGAACAACCATTCAGCCCGACATGCCAACACGAAATGGCGGCCACATACACTTTTAAGGTAGACAGAGACCGTCCCTGATCCAGTAATGCCTGCAGGAAGGTCAGTATGTAAGAGACTGAACACTGTAACGGGTCCTGTCCTTTATCACGGCACCAGGTCGCAAAGACCGTCCACTTGTTAGCATAGACAACTTGCGTGGATGGCGCCCATGCATTCGCCATTGTACGCCCTACTGACCCAGTGTATTTTGAGAAAGTGGACCACGGCCTTGTAGGGGCCAAATCCAGAGCTGGAGCCGGTCCGGTTTGGGGTGCAAGATCTGACCCCCCAGCTGGGAGAGAAGATCTGTCCTGGAGGGGAGACGCATTGGCGAGCCGGAGCTGAGCTCGCGCAGTAGAGGAAACCAAGTCCTCGCTGGCCAGAAGGGGGCTACCAGCAGAACCCTGTGCCCTTCCTGACGTACCCTTAAGAGAGTCTGAAAAAGCAGGCTGAACGGTGGAAAGGCATAAAGGAGGGTCCGGGGGCCAGTCATGTGCCAGCGCATCGTGGCCCAGAGGGCTGCTGTTGTCCAAGGAGACCCAAAGGGGACAGTGAAATGCGTCCCTTGAGGCAAAGAGGTCCACGTCCGCCCTGCCAAAGACTTTCCAGATGCACTCCACTACCTCTTGGTGAAGCTTCCACTCTCCTGGAAGCGGCTTCTGACAGGATAGAAAATCTGCTGGCACGTTCTCTGGCCCGGGGATGTAGGCTGCTCTGAGGCTGGCCAAGTATGGAGCTGCCCAGGTCAGCAGCCGTTGAGTCAACCACAACAGTTTCCTTGACCTGGTCCCTCCTTGGTGGTTGATGTGAAAAACCACATTGGTGTTGTCTGACCTTACCAGCACATGGTTCCCCTGCAAGCCTGGAAGAAAGCTCTGAAGAGCCAGAAGTACAGCCTGTAATTCCAGGACATTGATGTGTTCCCTGCTCTGCCACTGGGACCATGTCCCCTGTGCCATTTGACCCCGCCAGGTTGCACCCCAGCCCGTGGAGGATGCATCTGTAAACACAACTTCCCGACGACACGGGAGGGAGCCGAGCGGGACCCCTGTCGTCATAAACGCCCTCACTCTCCACTGGGACAGAGACTGAAGACACTGAGGCCCCACCCAAAGTCTTCTGAGAGGATGAGTGTTCCGTGTGGAGTCCAGATTCAAGCTGTTCAACCACACCTGAAGGGGCCGCAATGACAGCAGTCCCAAGGGCACTATGGCGGATGCGGCTGTGAGCACGCCCAAGAGGCGAAGATACTGCACAAGAGGTGGTGCCATGCCGCGTCTGAATTCTGGGAGGATGCTCAATACACTGTCCACCCGCTGGGGTGACGGGCAAGCAGTCATTGAAATAGAATCCATGGCAATGCCCAGAAAGATAGTGTCTTGTGAGGGAGTCAGACTGCTTTTCTCCATGTTCACCTGCAAGCCCTGCAAGCCCAAGCATCCCACATGATGGAGCACTAACCGGGTATCTCAGACCGCCTGGTCCCGTGTCGCGGCACAAATGAGCCAGTCGTCGAGATAAGGGAGGATCCTTAATCCTTGCGCCTGCAGATGAGAGAGGGCCGCTGCGACACATCGGGTGAACACCCTGGGAGACAGGGAAAGTCCGAACGGGAACTGGAAGTGCCTCCCCTGAAAGGCAAAACGAAGAAACCGCCAATGGGGCGGAGCGATTGGAACATGAAAATAAACATCCTTGAGATCTATGGAAGTGAACCAATCGCCCGGGGAAATTGCCTGCAATACTTCCTTGGTGGTCAGCATATGAAAAGGCATGGCCTTCAGGTACGCATTCAGGCCTCTGAGGTCCAAGACTGGACGTAAGCCCCTGGTCTTCTTCGGAACCAGAAAATATATGGAATAAAAGCCCCCTGCATCCCGCAGGGGGTCCACAGGCACTATAGCGCCCTTGGCCAGCAAGGTGCAGATTTCGTGGATCACAGTCATCCTGACCCGGCCAGGGACGGGTGGCCTGCGGCGGAATTGAAGACGGTACCCCCTGGACAGGGTGGACAACACCCACAAATCCAGGGTGTGGGCAGCCCAGAAGCCGAGCTGTCCTGGGGTAAAATAACCGACCGCAGGCCCTAAGGCGTCATCTGCGGGCCCCCCGGCCCCTTGAAGGCTTGGGAGGACGCCGACCAGACTGCGTGGCTTGAAAGGGATGAAATGACCTTGCCCCAGCTTGGTCTCGAGTCCGGTTTCCTTGATCTGGAGCAGGTCTTTGGACCGATCTCTGGGCTGGTACCAAACCCTGGGGTTCAGTGGAAGGAGATGGGTGCGAGGGCCTCCGCGACGGACCCGCAGCTGCCCAAGTGCGGACTGGTTGGTGATCGTGTCTGTGAAGGCCTGCCAGCTGCTGCCTTGTTCTAGAGGCCTGAGCCAGTGTTGTAGTCAAGTCACTATGCCTCGAGTCCGAGTCCAGGTTCGAGTCTCCAGTGTTCAAGTCCAAGTCAAGTCCAAGTCATTAAAAAAAATCCGAGTCGAGTCCGAGTCAAGTCCACTGCTCATCCGAGTCAAGTCCGAGTCGAGTCACTATTGATCCAAGTTCGTTGTAGGAACATGCCGTGACGTGTGATGTATGACATGAAGCAGTAACATTCCATTGCACTAATAATGGCGTTCCGCGAGCAAGCTATTTTTAGAACGTGACGTCATATCACGTACAGGGCAAATATGCGTTGTCCTCCACTCTTTCGCTGTAGTTACCCTTGGTTTTACTCGGTAAAACGACTGCTTTTTCCAAGTCTATTAGACGTCTCCTAACCACGGTTTTTAAACATTGTTGTTATGGAGCGTGCAACAGCGACTCGAGGTACGCTGATAGGCCGCATATGAAGGATGTTAAAGCCGCAAGCGGCGTCGATCGGCCCTCGCAGCCAAGCGCGCTCCGGCCTATTGGCCACCGCGTATGTATGTATGCTGGTCTGACGGGGTATGCTGACCTGACAGAACACCGGCCGGCCGGCGGGGTTCGCGCACCGCCGCGGCTCCGGCCGGCAGGGTTCGGTGCCGGTCGATGCAGCGAGGAGATACAGCCGTTGGATAATGATAATGCATTTGGCCACCGGACCGGACTAAATTGTTCGGCGGGCCGGACAACTTATACCGATTCCTGGACGGTGACTACAAACAGAAAAAAACGGCCGATGACGCCATGAACGCCGAGCAGGAGAAAAACATCGACTTACCTTTCTATCAACTCGGCCCGTTTTCCAGTCTAAGCCCTCGACACTCAAGCCATCGTTTGAGCTGAACGTTGGTATGTTGTTCCACAGTTCTACCAGTAAAATGGGCGCCTGGACATCCTCTTGTGAAAGTTTAACAGCGGAAAAGTCGGTCATATTGTTGTATCTGTTGCATGTGTAATGGCTGGTTGCTACATGCGCTCTCACACTGTTTGCCCTACCTTAGCGGCAAGGGGCGTTGCTCATGAGATGGTGACGTCACGTGCACGGTACGCCATTTAGATATTAAAATCATACACCAAATAATATTCTAATGATATATTAAAATTGTAGCCTAATGATATAAAAAAAAGTCGAGTCTTTTTCTCAATTTCCGAGTCAGAATGATCTGAATGTAGGAGTCCGAGTCCAAGTTCGAGTCATCAGTGCTCAAGTCCAAGTCAAGTCACGAGTCTCTAAATTTAGCTAATGACTCGGACTCGAGTTCGAGTCTCGGACTCGAGTACTACAACACTGGCCTGAGCTGTACGGTCCAAGACGTCCAGTGCTACAGAGCCAAAAAGTTCCCCCGGAACTACAGGCAGGGCCCGGAGGGTTCTGCTGCAAGGATCGGTAAGTGGCGACTGCGCCAACCAGACCTGGCGGCGAGCGTGAACCAGCGTAGACATTGTGCGTCCAAGCTCCCTCGTCATGAGAGCAAAGGCCTGCAGAGACGCATCAACCAGGCCTTGCGTGGTGTGGTCCAGTGGAACAGATTCCAAGGAGGAAGACAGGGCCAAGATAAGATGGGAGAGAGAGTTCCCGATCTGGCCCATGCGGGCTCCAGAGTCATAGGCCTTGCAGAGAAGGCCGTCAGTAATACTGCATTGGGCCGCAAAACCTCATCAGGTGGTATAATAAGAGAGGCAATGCCAGGTTCCACCGCTGGCATCTGCCCCAAGCCAACACTGGGTGCCTCCTGCATAGCCGCCAGGACCCTGCCATCTGTTGTCAGATGTGAAAGCGCCTTGGTGTATGACCAGCAAGCATGTAGCTCCCGCATATACTCCCCCGAGGGAGGAACCACAAAGGCAGTCTCTGATTTACTGCGCTTAAAAAAGGCACTGGACGCTGCAGGCTGTATCTGAGGAACGTCAATGCGTAAATGGGCAAGAGCTGTTCGAATGGCGGCTGTCACAGACTCCCCCGTATCCTCCTTGGAGGCAATGGAGTTAGACCCGGAGGCACCGGAGCCCAGCTCCGGGAGGTCATCACAGAAATGGGTACCATGGCCCGCCACCGAAATAGCATCGTCATCAGTGACTGATGCTTCATCCTACTCTAGAGGGAGAGCCGCGCTGCGATCGCCACCAGCCTGAAAGGACTGGAGAAGGGCCTTCATTTGGGCCAGCTCAGTAGTGAGATGATCTACTCTTGTGGACAAGCATCGGTCCGTCTGGCTCGCCTCGCCGGCACCGAAGGTGCAGCCACAGTAGGCCGTTTGCACACCGTCTTTCCCGGCGGCAACAGACTATGCGGCGCAGCGCCTGCCCAGTTTGTAGGTTTCCCCAGCGCAGCCAGCCAATCCAGCCTGACCGACCGGGGCATGACGGAACAGTTGGGGCAGGCGTTATCCGACAGCGCCTCCCGGAGATGTTCCACACCGAGACAGGAGGGACACAAATCATGCGCATCGTCGGGCTGAAGCAGAGCCAGACAGGTCGAGCAGCACAATTTATCCAGCATCATATTGCTGAAGGCGTGATTAGCCTGTCACCAACAAGAAATCACCACGAGCAGGAAACGCCACTGGTGACTCCGTTGTAAGAGAACTCCCGTAGAGGTTTCGAACTCAGCGTGAGCAGAGAACGCCACCAGCAAGTTCGATTATTAACTAAGGATGAACTCAGCACGAGCAGAAAACGCTACTGGTGAATCAGATAATTAACAGCAAAGGAAGATGGACTCAACGCGAGCAGAAAACGCTGCTGGTGAGTCAGATAATTAACAGCAAAGGAAGATGGACTCAACGCGAGCCGAAAACGCTACCGGTGAGTCAGACAAACAAACTATAGGAGAACTCAACGTAAGCCGAAAACGCTACCGGTGAGTCAGACGAACAAACTATAGGAGAACTCAGCTTGTGCAGCCCCTGGAGGGCGAAACTTACCCGCAGCTCCGACCAAACCCAGTTGCGGGGCTACTAGCAACAAGCAGCTATGATAGCACGTGGTACACACAGAAGCAACCAGCTTCACACAACCATAACTGCGCACGAGAAGAACGAAGGGATTGAACGCCGGGTGCCACGTGACTATATAGAGTCACATGGGTCCCCGGCAGGTCACAGGTGACTTTGTTGTCATTAGTACTCGACCTGCGCATGCGCAAGAATGATCATTCAAAGCAGTGCTTGAAGCACCGCCTCTGGCGGTCAGTAGGGATGAAATAGAACCCCTAAATAGAGTGGGTTTAGTGAGTTTTAAACCAAACATGGAACAGTTTCAGGATTTCACGCTCTCCTAGGAACATAATCCAGATGGCTAGTTGCAGACGTTCTAACAAAGGATGAACTTTGTGGTGTTGTTAGGATGGGATTCTAGGTGTGGTTTAGATATCTCCAGAACCCAATGTACCGGATCAATACTGTTCTCTTAAACTGTGATTTGTATTTGTGAGCTGACAACAAACTGGTAATTTGTGGACAAGGTTACATTTGCAGTCTCTAACACCATTTCTCTGTTATGTGGATGTGAAGATGGATCGTTCAGGCCATGAAACATGAGCTGAAGATCCGAGCTGGAGACATGCCCCCTCAGGACATCTACCAGCTCTCCCCCAGCGACATCAAGCAGCTCCTGCTGGACGTCCTGCAGCCGCAGCACACTGGCAGGTATTCTGAAATAGAAGTGCGTGATGCATTATCCAGCAAATAAATATGCCTTCACCTTTCATTTAGATACAGACATGCCTTTAAAGACAACAGGGCTTTAACTTAATCCTTCTCCTGTCTTTTATGTTTCATTATTTTATATTCTTCCCGTGGTTTATACCGGATCATCTAATGCGAGCACAAGCCAATTTCCCTCAGGGAATTATTAAAGTCTTATCTAATTTAACTAGCATCGACTGAACAACTGTTTTTAAAATCAGGACAACAGCTGTCCTTATTGCCAGTTTATGTTGAGGATGTGATCTGAGTAGTATGGCCACCTTTTCACCTCAGGTCCTGGCTGAACCGGCGTCAGATCGACGGCAGTCTGAACAGAACCCCTCTGGGCTTTTATGATCGCGTGTGGCAGATCCTGGAGAGGACCCCTAACGGTATTGTGGTGGCTGGAAATCACCTCCCACAGGTACGTGCCTCCCTCCACTAAAGATAAATACTCTGACTTTGGTCAAGACGTTATTGGGGTCTTTTGGGTGCTGTGACTCAGATTAGGCGTGTCTGCTGGTATAGAGCAGAACGGCTCCCTGGCTGTCCCATTTTAGTTTAGGGGACAGCCAGGGGAGTTTAGATGTTGCTAGGTGTCATCATCACGCTTCATATGCTCAGTGGCCACTTTATTAGCCACGCCTTACGCAGATTTGTCAGATGCCCATCCACCTGTTATTGGATTGTGATCTGGTGACTGAGGAGGCCTCTGGAGCACAAAGAACTGAGATCATTTGAGCTCTGGGACATGATGCATTACCCTGCTGGAAGTGGGCATAAAGGGATGCATGTGGTCAGCAACAATACATAGGTAGGTAGTGGTATTAAAACAATCGATGTTAGCGCCTGAGGCATGCCAACTGCACCACAGCAGCTGGAGTCGCCAGTACATGGCAGGCTGGTTCTGCGCTTTTCTGCCGTTCAAGCCTAATTCCGACCCTAGTTGGAATTCAGCTGCTGAAACCAAGACTCGTTAGACCAGGCAACATTTTTCCTCTCTGCTATTGTTCAGTGTTGGTGAGTGTGTGCGAATTGCAGTTTCTGTTGTTAGCTAAGGTTTACTGGACGTTTTCTTTTGCTTTTTTTGAAGCGCTCTCTGTAAACATGCATGGATGTGTGTGAAAATCACCGGTTTCTTTGATCCAATAAAGCCAGCCAGTCTGGCACTAATGAGGATCCTACCTTAAAAGGCAACACCACCATGTCTAAATCCATTAAGTTGTTTCTATGGGATTCTCTGGTTTACTGTCTTCTGTGTTAGCATGCACTAGAACAGGTGTACCTAACATAGTGGCTGGTGAGTGTTACTACTTTTGCCACTTTATTGGCATTGCATGCTATTATAGTGTCAGACTGATGTTTGCCTCCCAGTTAAAGATGTTTACTTGCAACATGGTTTGAACCTCTTACATGCAGCACAGACACCAAATGGCTCCTATTTTTAAAAAAGTATCTTAACCTGTCAGATACAACAGCCCCAGTGGGACACGGCGGTCTAAGATCATCTCTGTCGTTCTGCAGCAACCAACCCTGTCTGACATGACAATGTATGAGATGAACTTCTCCCTGCTGGTGGAGGACACGCTGAAGAACATCGTCCTGCCTGAGTACAGACAAATCATTGTGGAGGTAAAAAAAGTGTTCTCTAACACCACCTGGCATGCAGCAAGTAGGGCAGAAGCAAAAGAAGGTCAATAAATAAATAAATCTTTGTATTTTAACTGTCTTTTGCAACCCTGTCCACTATCAGTTGCTGATGGTGGTGGCTGTAGTGCTGGAGAGAAACCCAGAGCTGGAATTCAGCGACAAGGTGGATCTGGATAGTCTGGTGAAGGAGGCGTTTAACGACTTCCAGAAGGACCGAAGTCGCTTGGAAGGAATGGAGAAGCAGGTACTGTAGCCTTATCCTGTAGTAAAGCAAAGTGAAGCGTCAGCACGTTGTAGCAGCATGTCTCCTCCTCAGATGCTCTGAAAAACTGCCCAGTGTTTGTAACACAGAGTCTGTAAGGCAACGTTTCACCCCCTTGTTCCCAACTGTGTCTGCCCCAGGATGACATGGAGGCCTTCTACAACACACCACCCCTAGGAAAGAGAGGAACCTCCAGCTACCTGACCAAGGCAGTAATGATTCAGCTGCTGCAAGGAGACATGAAGCCCTGCAAGGATGACCCGTGCTCTGTTAGCTAGATTTCTAACATTTGAAGTCATTACTTCACCCAGTCACCAAGTGTTTTTTTTAGGCTTACTTAGATTCCATTGCATGCATTATAACCCCTTAGATAGGTCCTATATTGTTAAAATTGTCTTTTTATCTCTTAGAAATCAAATAGGTCTGAGTCTTGCTCATCGACTCTCTTAACACAAAAGCGTTCACGCTGCTCATGAACGAAGCCGAGATGTGACGGTTCAAACTGTACTCTGTATCTCACCAGCAGGTGTAATTCACCGTAATCTAGCAGAATATCACCAGTTGTGGGTCTCGTTTGTGTGTTCAGCACCAAGGGAGCCTAAACATGTTTGACTGATCACTGGATTGAAAAAGCACTTAACCATGCCGTTGCTTTGTTTCACAGGAAATAAATGTAAACTGTGTCAGTCTGAGGCTGTTTGGCTTCAGACTGACCAAGAGCCACCATACCTAACACAAGATTTCAACCTTCTTTTGTAACCTATACCGCTCGGTATATTCTTACGCTCTATACATAGACGTGTTGTTCAGCGTAGCATGTGGAGTTCTTTTCCAAGGTGCATCGTGTCATTTTCTGCCCGTGCACAGTGTGCTGTGACGATAGCCGCTGTCTGGGGGGTTTTCTGAATGTAATTGACTATAAAATAGCTTTCAGGGGTCTATTTGAGCACAGAGGGGCTCTGCATGACAATGACTACTGCTCATGTGAAGTCTTGGGCCTGAGTACACTTTAAACATGTTGGGGTGAAAAACAAAAAGATTGCTCACATCTTTAGTAGCACTGATTAAAGGCCCAGACATATTTGACTGTTCTCACTGTAATGGGTCTGTCGAAAATTGTCATGGTGGATCAGAGCATGTTTGTGTGTTTGTTAGTGAACTAGATGTGTAAAAGAAGTATTTTTATGTCAAGGAATAAAATGATAGAAACTATGAGCATTTTCTTCAGCTTCTCTTTTCATCAGTTTTATGAAGGGATGAAATGCATTTTTGCTTATTTTACTAGTGAAGTGAGGACTTCGATGTAAAGAGGACCGTTTTGTGGTCCTCACTTTTTTCTGGGCTGGGGCTTAGGTTTAGGACTAAGTTGACAATTAGGTTTAGAGTCAGAGTCAGGGTAAGGCCATAGATGACATGGAAGTCAGTGGGGCTTTTCTCAAATGACGTCACATTTGCCTGGAGACAGCTTGAGTTCCCCAGATGTTCGGACAAACAGAGTACAAACTAGAATGGCAACAACCGCAATACCAATCATTTTGGAAGATCACGACGACCCAGGAGCTTCATTTCAACAAGCATCAATTGGGGAAGAACAGCCTAAACGTTGGTTGAAATGTAAAGGCCTCAAAATGAGTGGAAAGAAAACAGTATTAGTAGAAAGGTAGGAGAGGCTGTCCTCTCCTCTCACAACGGATCCAACCCAGCAGTGTTTCATTGTTGCCATGTCTGTTGAGGCGATGTTCAGGACAGATCTGTTCACCGTTTGACTCAAAAGTAAACTCTTCAAGCTTTACCGCTCAACGTTTGTCCGGATCTAATGAGGCTGCGGCACATGCCCACCTGCTGTTTGAAATTTAGCAATTTGACGTCATTTTAAGAAATGTCCCGTAGAAGCCAAGGCACAGTCTTCAGTAAGTATTTAAAACAAGCATATGTGTGTCCGTGTGTGTGTGTCTCCTGCCTTGGTCCTAAAGGTTGATTGAGACCTTGTAACTTGAGCTTTTTCCCGTTTTGTTTCATTACAGCCTCAACGTAAAGTAGCGCAAGAAGTGTGAAGTGAAAGGAAAACAACTCATGGTTTTCAAATTCTTTACAAATTAAAATCAGAAGAGTGGCTTGCATTTGTATTCAATACTTTGATTCCAGGGGACTGAATACAAATATGAGAAACAATCTGTCCACATTGTCAGGATTTGTCGAGGTGAACCTGAACACACACACGGAGCTTAGTTCTCAAGAGTTTATTGAATGTTGAATGGTTGTGGAAGAAGAGAGCCAGAGTCTTTACCCGGATGGCGTTGGTGAATGGTGAGAGCAGGAGCTGGGAAGCTAGAGAACACTGGAGAGCTGCGGGTGCTGCGCCACAGAAACAGAAAGCCTCCAGAGCAGGTGAGAGAGTTCCTGGAACGCAGAGGGCTGCAGTAGGACCAGGAGTGCAGCAGGGAGAGCCGTTGGAGGTGCAGGCAGATGCGGGGTACTCTGACAATCAGACGTGGGAGAATCTCAGGTAGCCAGATTAGGGGAAGTTGTCGCTCAGATGGACATGGGAAGCTCTCCGGCTGAGGTGCAACTGAAGACGGACTGGCAGTGAGGAGCTGACTGAGGAGGCTTTTATAGAGAAGCTGGCAGGTGGAAAGAGTCCGGGCTGATTGAAGGCTGAACAGGTGAGGATGATTAGTGGAGTGGAGACAGAGCTGGGTGGAAGATGGAAGGCTCTGGAGAGGTTCAGGGTGCAGCAGGCAGGATTACACTCTGACACACATGAGCTTTGCACATTTACACACGTTTTTTTTTTCTTCTTCGCACCATAGCCCTAGCTCAGTCAGGTTGAATGGGGAGCATCTTATTTTTTTCTAGTTTTACCACAAATTTTCATTGGGGTTTAGGTCTAGACTTTGACTATACCATTCTCACATTGTAGTTCTGGGTCTAGGGTTGGGGTTGTTGCCTTGCTAGAAGGTGAACCTCTGGTCCCGTCTTAAACCTTTTGAAACTTCTAAAAGTTCGTTTTTCCAAGGATTGGAATTTAATTTAATTTGTAAAGCACAAAGAAAAGAAACAAATATTTGAAACCACGTATCAATTTCCTTCACAGTTGCCTTCTACCCTGTTTCTATCACATCAAATCCCAGTGAAATACTTAGAAGTCTGCTGTAACAAACAAAATGAGAAAACGTTAAAAGAACATAAATACTTTTGCAAGTCCTTGGACACTTTTAACAACAGCATGCCTGGATGTGCTGCTGTGCAAGGGTTACTGGGCAACCGAGAGGTAAAGAGAGAGGAGGGCGAGAGTCTGGGGATTAGATAGATGAGCTCTGCCTCTTACTCAATATATGAAGATCAACTCACAACCTGACGAGAGGAGCTCTTGTCTGTCTTCTTTAATAAGTCTCCTCCACAGAAAAATGGCTCCCATTGGATCTCAGAAAGATTTTTAGATTTGTTGCCAATTAGCTATACTCTTCTGAGAGTGTTATCTCTGGAAAAAAACACTGTCTGTTTTCCAGCAACAGGGATTTTAAAGAGGGATCTCCACTTATAAAGATAAATTACTGTTCAGAAGGCACACTTGTAGGTCCTCTGTATCTCCCCGAACCATAAATAACCAGATGATGCCCCTATCCGCCTGACTGCTGTACGATTAAAGAGCACTCAGAGGCAATCCAGAGACATTATCCTTGATGTAATGTTTCTCTGCTGATTAAGTTTAAAGGATGATTTATGATCCATTGAACCACTAGGATGCAGCAGTGTTCAAGAAATCAGGCAGTTTTAGCCAGTGATGTTTCTAAAATATGACTATCACAAGTAAGGAAATTAGGGACAGGTGACCAGTAAAATAGTGTGGAGGCATCCTGGAGCAAAGTTAATAAAAACACGACTTCTGTTTGAGAGAAAATACCTAATTTTTAAATCAGAAGGCTGTTATGTTTTCTCACCGAAGGTCGTTCAAGGACTGCCGTTCCTGGCAGTTACGAAACAGGCTTCATGATCACATCCACTTGCTTCAGTTGTTTGAGAGATTCAAGCAAATTTAAGATGGAGGACCTACTCTTTAAAGCAATGGAGAGACAGGCCAAGCCAGGCCAAGGCAGAAGCAACCTCGGCTTCTGCTTAGGGCCTCAAGCTCTGCACGGAGCCCACAAGAGTCCTTGATTTCTCCCCCAGTGTCCAGATGTCAGAACTTGTTACTGCCGAGATGTATTTACAGTATTTATACTGTCAGACAGATTTTAAAATAAGTAGAGATCATTCAGTTCAATATAGCATATACAGCAGATGTAAGGGCTGCTATTAGAATCGGACCACTAGATGGCAGCATAGTTCTTTGAACGTGATCCTTGGTGTGTGTTGGCAGGCCCTGGTACACACACATTTGTGTGCTGGTTTGTGGCCAATTCGTGACAGTCTAGTGTGGGACACATTGGCCATTATGAGGACTGAGCTCACTTTTGAATTTGCTTTGAAATGTTTATGAACAGAAAATGTAAGAGAATTCAAAATTCTTAAACATGTACATTAGAACGTAAAAGAAATTAGATTTTTTTTGGGCTGTAATCATACGGAGGAGGGTGGTTGTATCAGAAGCAAGTATGGGAAAAAGTACAAAAGAAGATACTAAACACTGTACTGGTATTAAAACTGCATGCTCATATGAAATCAAATGTGCAACTGAGTAGGTTGATTTGAAATTGTAAAAATGTGTATGCATAAATGCAACGGATTATATAAAAAAAGGAAAGAAAGGTGAGAGCTGGTTGAGCTGCTGTAGGAGTGCGGAGTGTTGGTCACCTTTAAAAAAAAAACAGGAAACAAAAGAGCAGAGTGCTAGCATGTCACCACCAACAGGGAACTGTCCTGTAATATGATCGTACGTGTGAATTAATTTTGTTTTGACTGTGCTGATCCTTGCTGGTTGTGCAGGAGGCCTGCTTCTGGGTCTGAAATTTGTTGCTCACATTAAGCACATCTAATGTTTTTATTTCACAGCTTTCTAAAAGTATATTGAATGTAAAAAAACAATAAACACCAATAAAAGTCAATTTTGCTGAATTGACGACTTAATTCATGACTTAAATTATCTTTTTATAAGCTGACTTCATTAATTTTTATATGGACATATTTGTGATTAACAAGCTGGAGAATTCAGGAGCGGACCACCACCTGTCCCAGTGGAGACTGGATTACCTCACTGGTAGACTGCAGTAAGTGAGGACACCCGGGTAAATCTCTTACAGGTTGGTCTGCAGTATGGGAGCACCGCAGGGAACCGTCTGGCACCATATACCCTCTACTCTGCAGACTTCTCCTTCAGCTCCCCAGGTTACCACTTTCAGAAGTTCTCTGATGATTCTGCCATAGTCGATCTTGTCACAGATGAGGAGGACTCGCAGTGTGGATACAGAGCTTTGTAGACCGGTGCCAGCAGAACCATCTGAGTTTAAATGCAAGGAAAACAAAGAAGCCGGTAGTGGATTTCCGCAGACAAAGACCCACCTCATTGGTTAACATCCAGGGAACTGATGTTAAGATAGTTGCCTCGCATAAATACACTGGCTGAACAATAAATTGGACTAGGGTCACAACACACATGCTCTTCACAGGATGGGTCAGAGCAGATTCTACCTGCTGAGGATATTGAGGTCATTTGGAGTGGAAGGGGCGCTCCGGAAGACTTTCTCTTTGGTGGCATCAGCCATCTTCAGTAGTGTGGTTTGTTGGAGCAGCAGCTTATCTGTAGCTGAGAGGAAGAGGCTGGATAATGCCCCCTGGACCCAGTGCAGGTGGTGGGAGACAGAAGGACTGGAAGAGAAATGGTATAATTGATGGACAATGTCTCCTATCCCGTGCATGGAGCTGTTGCAGAGCTGGAGCTCTTTTATGATGACAGACTGATGCATCCCAGTTGCTCTAAGGAGCGTTTCTACAGGTCATTCATCCCGGCTGCTATTAGACCCTATAACTATCACTGCTCCCAACAAGTTTATTAAATTGTTTATATTCCTGGATTATAAAGTCCAGCTGCTGCTAGACTTTATAGTCTCTGCTGCTCAAAACAAACTCAGTAAGTGTTTAGAAACATGCTAATTGTTGCACGGGTTCCTGATCATGAACCATTTACACTGTCTCTCAGAAGCTAATGTCCATTTGCACACGCTTTAGCTATTCTGAGGTGTTTGCTTGTACAGTTGTCCGTATTGCAGTATTTCTTGCATCATTCTGTGAATCAGACGTCTTTCTATATTGCATTTTTAAAACCTGAAAATGCTGTATTATCAATCATTGTGCAATATTTTCTTTTCCTTCTGATAAGTTATTTCTCTTTTGCTTTAGAACTTAACTTTAAATTAGCTTTTTATTCATATCACTAATCTTGTATGTGACTCTGTCTTTTTGCCACGGTCATGCCTGAATTTCCCCATTGTGTGACAATAAAGGCATTTCTTATGTTAATTTTTTTTTTATTGATTAACTCCTAGAAAACACAGTTTGAATATGATTTGGTGAAAGCCATGTGACAAACTGAAGCTTTGTTAGTGAATTTGTTAGTGTAAGTGAATTTCTCCAATGTGAGATCAATAAAGCCTATCTTATCTTATCTTATTGGCTGGTTACTTGTAGTTCTGGAAAGTTCAAGGGATGAATTGAGGGCAACATGGTTCCCTAGAAGACTAATTACCCCTTAAACCCTTAAAAAGAGGAAATGCTGCTTCATGCAATCAGTTTTATTGTTTAGAAGTCAAACTGATTTGATTCTAATAACCATTGAGAAGGGTTGATTTATGACCAGACAGTCCTTTACTGATATGTTGCTATGATCACGTCTGAGTAAGGCCAGCGCAAAATGAAATAAAACAATCTGTAAAGTATGAGGTACATCTTGCATTTGGTGGTGATGACTAGATGAAGTGAAAACACGTAGAAATGGTTCTCACACCTATTTTTCTCTCCTGGGATCACATGCTGTTCATTTTTGTCATCACAGATACCCACAGCCACCTCTAGCATTCATTTACCTGTTGGTACGTCCTGCTCACAGAGATGAGCATCATCACAGATGACAAACCCAAAGGGTGTTTGGTGACTGGCTGTTGAAATGGAGAAAATTCCTCCTATGGAAGCACACATCTGCAACTCTTTCACACCTCCTGCTAAAACACGGGCGGACATCCGTGGTTGCCTCCCTTGGTGGTTGCGGGGTCGGAGGTGTCTGTGAGCACCAGACACTAAAAAGACAGACACGTTATTATGCGCAGTGTGGAGGCTGACAGATACAGGGGACTTAATCCAGCTGTTCCACAGGTGGTTGTCATCCAGAAAAAAAAACGCACGCTGGTGGGTAATGTTCCTAAAGAATCTCTTTGTGTTTTTTGATACACTTCAAGCTTTGTGGCTGTGAAGTGCACTGCTGGTCAGACTCATCCAAACAGCTTCCATCCATTTTGGTCCATACTTTCACTTCCATCTGATCAAGTCTCGGACAGTTCTGGTGGTCTTGTGTTCAGGTCAGGATAATTCTGGATTGGGAGATCTCTGACTCCAGTCTACAAATATACAGTGCCTTGCAAAAACATTTATATACACCCAATGATACATAGCTTTGAGATTCTTTTCATCATGAAGAGCAAGGGACCTAGCAGACATGTCCAGTCGTGGAGAAGTTCAAAGAAGGGTTAGGTTCTGAAAGAACATTCGAGCTTTAAGCATTTCACCGAGAACTGTTCGATCCATCATCTGAAAATGAAAAGATTATTGCAGAACTATAGCCCTACCATGGTTTGTGCTCTGGGCAAGGAGAACATTAATCAAATCCTGTTAAGTGCTGCAAAGATCCACAGCTCAGGTCAACAGGACGACTATTAGTCACGAGGACAAATAATGTGCACCAGATCGCAAAGTGAAACATAACGAAAGCCTGAAGATCAATTATAATTGAGAATCTGAGAAAATATTGAATAGTTTGTCCAATGATAGGCGTCAACATGCTGCAAATTTATTTCTGTTTTGGGATTAAAAAAATTACCTGAACTATTTCACAAAGAAGAATGGGGAGAAAGATTTGTTTTGTGATGTGTGAATCTGGTAGAAATATACACCCCAAAAAACAAGGTTGGGGGGTGTTAATTAATTTCTTTTAATGTTTTTATTAATAGTAATGTTTGAATATGTGCATGATTTTTCCTCTTTACAAATATGTGATTCTTTGTGTTTGTCATGTGCGATCCAAAGGAGATGCAGTTATGTTAATGCCCTGCAGGATGTCTGTCTATAATTCCTGCCTACATATAAATATGCCAGGCTGCAACCTGGGAGACCTTATTTGTTGCCTGGAGGCTCCATATTCAGTACAAGCGCTTCTGTGTTTTGAAATCAATAACAAAAATGCTTGGCGGCACATTTGACCCTCTGTCCATTGCTTAATTAAAAGGCTGTGCAGACAAATATAAAGAATAAGGTATCAAAGTACTGACACACTTTGACAAGTGTGTCAGTGCTTTAGAGCAGCCCTCTCTAATGCATCTTATGTCCTTCCATGCAAAAAGCTCCGATCTCTTCTTAACAACTACTGTACAACAGGCTGTGGATTATATAATGACTTTAACTATAACATGTTCAATGTAAATTCTTTAGCATTGCAAGCTATAACATTTCTTTGCAGTACATCTATGAGTTACACTTTGTCTCTAATGAGCATAGGTTCTTTGCACAATCACCACATCAAAACATCCCAAATCCACCAGATAAACCTACTAAATACCTGCCGCAAGTCATGGTATTGTTCGGGGACTAGGCTTAAGTCAACGGAGTCCTCATTCTTAGTAGGTTTACCCGACGGGTGGCTGGTAGGAACGGCAGATTGTAAGCAGCGCGAGTGACAGGCAGGCGACCAGGACTCGAGCCGTCATTCAGCCAAGTTGATGTAAGGGTTGTGCTGCTGCAACCACGAATAACCCAGGACGACGGGAGCGTGTTTAACTGGGAGAACGTAGAAAGGGACCCGTTCCCGGTGATTACCCGAAATCAGGACCTCCAGGGGTCTGGTCTGGTGGGTGACCCGTGGGAGGCTTCCCCCATCCAGGGCGGAAACCTGGAGGGGCATGTGTAGGGGTATCGTTGCGATTTTGGCCTGATGAACTAAGGAAAGATCAATTAGATTGAAGTCACAACCCGAGTCAACAAGAGCGGAGAGGTTAAAGCTGCCACCGGAGGTCAAGACTGTTATAGGAAGGCAGAGACGTGGGGCCGAAACTTTTACTTGGTCTGCCGGCTTCCCCGCTACTGCCGACGGGCCCGGTCTTTTGGTCGTACTGGACATGCATCGATTAGGTGCTTCTGGGAGGCACAGTACGTACACAAGTTCGCCTCCCGGCATTGCTGCTGCTCCTCCGGGGTTAGACGGACCCTGGCCACCTACATGGGCTCCAGAGGAGGTTGATCGGCAGCAAAAGATCTGCTAAAAGCGTGCTCAAGTGGAGGGGTAGGCGGGCGTGGAGAGGCTCTCTCCATCCGGGCCCGTCTCCGACTCCGGAGCCGGCTATCCAAACGGGTGGCTAATGCAATAAGCTCATTGAGGGTTTTGGGTTCTTCGAGGCGAGCCAACTCGTCTTTTAAGGATTCGTCTAGGGCCTGAAAAAAGGCAGTTTTAAGAGCGCGGGGTTCCCAGCCGGCGGCGGCTGCCAACGTGCGGAATTCAATGGCGAAATCGGCAACCAGGCGGTTTCGCTGCCTGAGCACCCATAGGTGGTGGGATTGCTGCACTGGACCGCAGTCAGCCGAAAAGACAGATTTAAACTCTTGGATAAAATCATTAAAAGAGCAGTCGAACTCTTGGCAGTCGGGAAAGCGGGCCTCAGCCCATCTTAATGCCCTTCCCGACAACAGGCCTAGCACAAACGAGATTTTAGCATTGTCCGTAGAGTAAATGTGAGGTGAACGATTAAAGAGCGGACTCAGCGGGTAACCCCCAGAGGAGGAGCGCTCAGATCTTGGGGAAGATGGTGGCTGAGGAGCAGGAGAGCAGGCAGGTGGAGGGTGGGCGGAGTCTAAACGGCATGGCTGCGGGAAGTGGCGGCCGGCTGTCAGCTGAGAGAATCCAGGAGAGGTCCAATGGGGTGATCGTGCCAGGACTAGACGGGACCACGGCGAGCTTCGGAGCGGGATCCGAGCAGAGGTACAAAGAGGCTGGGTTTGGGACGTCACTTCACAGCTTCGGAAGGGGATCCGAGAGCGTGAGGCAACCTGGGACACAGATGAACACAGGATTAAAGGCGCTGTCACGAAGACAGTGGCCAACTGAGGCGTACCACTCAAGGTTAACACTCTGGCGTCTTCCAGCTGACTGCCTATTGCTTAAGTACTCCCCTGCCACGCCGCCGAACGAGCTGCAGGTGTGTGCCACACCCCCCTGTCAAACTACCAGCAACCTGCGGGAGAAAGGGAGAGAGGACAAAAAGGCAGCCGGCATAGGCCTGACCGGCACTGCCCGTTGAGTCCTGACATAATTCAAAGTGCTTTACATGATTAAAATATAGGAAAGTAAAACAGAATAAAAGCAAGTTGGAATAAGATGTTGAGACAAAATAAAATATGGGAAAATGGAAACTAAAAGCAAATATTTAAAACAGTTAGACTACAAAGTTGAACTAATGATGTTTCAGTAAAACAGTTTAACTAGTACAGCCAAAGGCAATCCTAAACAAATGTGTTTTTAATCTTGATTTAAAGGAACTGAGGCTTTCAGCACTTTTACAGTTTTCTGGAAATTAGTTCCAGATAAGTGTAGCATTGGAACTAAATGCTGCTTCTCTGTGTTTGGTTCTGGGTTTGCAGAGTAGGCTGGAGCCAGAAGACCTTAGTGGTCTGGGGGGTTGATACACTAATAACAAGTCTGTGATGTATTTAGGTGCTAAGCCTAAATACATCAGGGATTTATAGACTAACAGAAGTACTATAAAGTCTATTCTCTGAGATATGAAGCATTTTTACTTGATTCGTTCCATCCTTTAAAACGAACACCCCATCCAATAGCACATTGTTCAGATTTATATTTGTAAATGTGTAGAAAACCATTTGCTTTTCCTGAAAGGCTATCATTTTGTCTCCATTTTGAGGCTCCTCTCCACTTTGTGTTACTCTATCACATAAAATCCCAAAATGGTGAAGTAGCCAGCTGAAATGTAACAAAACGTGAAAAAGTTCCTGTAATATTAGAGCTTTTACTAAATCAGATCATAGTAGATGTTATTTAATAAACTGAGAAAACCCTCTTAAGCATTTTGAGTACCTTAAAACTAATTTCTATTTCTGAACTCTATTTGGACCTTTTCTTAATGATAAAAATTAAATCCTAGAACTGATGGGTGAAAATTGTTAGATGATATTTTACATTCACTGTCATTTTGGTCTGTAAAGCATTACGATGGCTGCAAACAATTAGCCACTGTAACAGTATATTTCTCAAACATGCTGTGGATTCCTCTTGTTGCCGGATGCAACACACTTAATTACTAATTGCTTGGTTTTTACTGGAAGAACAGCCAGATACTTGCAACAACCTGCAGCTGGAGCACAGCAGAACTGCAGCGCTGCAGTCCACAGAATCCATCTTTCATAACATATAATAAAATAGCATATATGTGTCAGCCTAATGAAGTTCACTGGGGTGTGCCAGCTATAAACGACAGAGATAAATGATTATTTTCTTCAATTCAATTCAATTTATTTATATAGCGCCAATTCATGAAACATGTCATCTCAAGGTACTTTAAAAAGTCAAATTCAATCATATTATACAGATTGGTCAAAAATTTCCTATATAAGGGAACCAGTTGATTGCATCAAAGTCCCGACAAGCAGCATTCACTCCTGGAGAAGCGTAGAGCCACAGGGAGAGTCGTCTGCATTGTCCATGGCTTTGCTGCAATCCCTCATACTGAGCAAGCATGAAGCGACAGCGGAAATAAAAACTCCCCATTAACGGGAAGGAAAACCTCCAGCAGAACCGGGCTCAGTATGAACGGTCATCTGCCTCGACCGACTGGGGGTTAGAGAAGACAGAGCAGAGACACAATAAGAGAGACAAAAAAGCACAGAAGCAAACATTGATCCAGTAATCTGTTCTACATTAGATGGTAATAGCGGGTGATCTCACTTCCCTGGATGATGTCACAGCTAACAGAACGCCAGACCACATGTACCTACTATGAAGAAAAAGAGAGAGAACAAAACGTTAAAAGCTGAAATGACGACAAGCAATGCAAAACTGGAGAACAGTAGAACTCAGCAGAGTGAGAAAAATAGATCCTGATGTCCTCCAGTAGCCTAAGCCTATAGCAGCATAACAATAGAGGTAGCTCGGGGTAACATGAGCCACTCTAACTATAAGCTTTGTCAAAAAGGAAAGTTTTAAGATTAGTCTTAAAAGTAGACGGGGTGTCTGCCTCACGGACCAAAACTGGGAGCTGGTTCCACAGGAGAGGAGCCTGATAGCTAAAGGATCTGCCTCCCATTCTACTTTTAGAGACTCTAGGAACCACCAGCAGACCTGCAGTCTGAGAGCGAAGTGCTCTGTTAGGAACATACGGGGTAATCAGAGCTCTGATATATGATGGAGCTTGATTATTAAGGGCTTTATACATTAGAAGAAGAATTTTAAATTCGATTCTTGATTTAACAGGAAACCAATGAAGGGAAGCTTCATTGGAAATATGATCCCTCTTGTTGATTTTCATCAGAACTCTTGCTGCAGCATTTTGGATCAGCTGAAGACTTTGAACTGCATTTTGGGGACTTCCTGATAGTAAAGAATTACAATAGTCCAGCCTTGAAGTAACAAATGCATGGACTAGTTTTTCAGCATCACCCCTGGACAGAATGTTTCTAATTTTGGCGATATTCCGGAGGTGAAAAAAGGAAACTCTGTAAACCTGTTTAATATGGGATTTAAATGACATGTCTTGGTCAAAAATAACACCAAGGTTTTTTACTTTATTACCAGAGGCAAAGTTAATGCCATTAAGTGATTGATTAAGAAGTTTATTTTTTGAGGACAACTTCTGTCTTGTCAAAATTTAAATGCAGGGAATTTATAGTCATTCAGCTTTTGATGTCATCAAGACATGCCTGTAGTCGAAGTAATTGATTGGATTCAATCAATCGGCTGTTTAGATTAAGACAAATCTAATGGCACAATCTTCCAGTCTGCGCTAATCCAGATAAATGTTACTCTTCCTTTGAAAACTCAATAATGAAAGTGAACCTGGATGAAACGTTAATGCCTTTTCACTTACAGAGGAGTAGCTGAGAGCGGAGAAGGACAAAAAGACAAAACTGTGAAAGAAAGTGGCTGAAAAGTTATGTAACAAACAGACGATTCACCCTGATGGGAACCCTGAACGATTAGGGCCAGGAAATGAGAAAAGAGAGCAAAAAAGGGAAGCGAGGGACATTCACGCAGGACCACATGTGGTGTGTTTATCTTTGAGGCAGCAGTGCCTTTGGGCTTCAGATGATGGGAAACCTGTGAGGAGACTGGGGGAAGCACACTTTCAGAGAGAACCCCTTCCTGGTGGGAAGCTGACAGAAAGGAACAGGGAGAGCGGGGAGCAGGACTGAGTCCAAGCCAGAGATTCTGGAAAGAAACCTGCCCCATTTCTCTTTATGTCTGGTTTGCAGCACATGAAGCACGTTTTATGGTAAAGACATGAAGGATCAGGAAGAAATCCCATTCATTGTGATGTTAGATGTAGATTGCTGGATCATAGCATGTAAATGAGAATTATATTCACTGTGATGTTTGCAAATAGTCCCACCACAACTTTTCAGTCCGCCTGAGATCATGACCCATTGCTTTGAATTAAATTTTACAGGGATTAATAGAGGACTTTATCGTGGCATTGGCCATGATCACATGCAGAATTAAGGAATTTGACTTTGGTTCTATGATTTCATGATTTATCCAACAACCATACGGTGCTCAGATCTGGTTTTCCAAAATAAGGGCAAATAACTATGCCTCCACTTCCATGCTTCACAGTTGGTATAAGGTGCCTGTGCTTGGTTTCAGGAGAACATTACAACTCTCCATCATGGCCAGACATCTTTACTCGAGTCTTCCAGGAGTTGCGTCCTTTTTTTAGCTGGATATTTCCAAACCTAAGTCAGCATCTTCTTTTTACAAAGAAACAGACTCTGCCGACAGCCCTTCCATTCAGAGCTGTGAAGTTTTGTTCAGACTGAACTTGTCATGAACACCTCTCGCTCTAACCGAGAGGTGTTCATGACAACACCTCTAGCACCCCTGGTCTTGAGAGACCAGGGGTGCTGGCCCTACCTTCGGTCTTTTTGCTCTGGCTCTGAGTGGTAGCACGGCCAGACCTGGAGCTGAATTTGCTGGGATCGCCACACCTGGGAAGAAGAGCAACTGTCCTAAACCATCTGATGTGCTCCCTTCTTAGCTTTATGTGAACACACTCCTGTATGCTGCACCACAGCAAACTGCTGAAGTTCCTGCTTGATTGAGGTGATCCCACTGACGACCCGTGGATCATCAGCAGCAGTTGGCTGCTTTTATTCTTAAATCCTGCCAAATCAGAGAAAACAATGTTTTACACAAACAGCCTTTTCCTTTTGGTTTTTCATTCATAAATAATGACAGTGTAGAAAACCATTATATATTGATTCTAAACCCCTAGGTTTGATCAAAGGACTTTATTCATTTCATGTTTCTATAGAGATGAATCTCCAATGTGATTTCTGTTTTATTTTCCACCTAACCTGCTTCCAATAAAATCAGCCAAGAACAGCAGCAGTACCAATCAAAGCCACCAGATGGAGGTAGACAACAACAAATTGAGCTGTCAGCTCTCTGGTAGTTTGTGCCATGCAGGATTTGTTTCTGTAATGCAACACCACAGAGCCATGGGACAGCTGAGCCCATATTTCTGACGTCATGCCTAAATTATTATCCAAGCTGAAGCAGAAAATCTCTGTCATTGTTTCATCTTGGGTCAAATCTATGTCCTCAGTTCAGTTGTTAACTCTTGGGGCATTTTCGTCGCATTCCAGACTGGGTTTTCAGCTTGGTGATGTTTTGTACCATATGTTTGTTTGTGAGTAATAGTGTTATGCAGTTTTTTTAAAATTCCTCAGCCTGTTAATACACGTTACGTGAAGAAATAAAGTGTGTACATTTAATGAAAACAATTTTGAAGTGGCCTGTTTGGTCATTATGGTCGCAGTTTTATTGCCGTGGTTTAGAAAGTTTCCGCTGTAAGTGTAAAGATTATATTTGATGCTCTCCCATCCTGTATGGGACCTTTTACCCACCTTTCATCTTGTTCTGCTTATTTCCAATGCTATTTCCCTGCTTTTTTCACTGCAGCCCACTTTCTATCTATGTCTATTTACCTCTGTTCAGACAGACACATAAAAATGCTTTAAAATTGTTAAAAGTAAAGAACCAAAACATTGCATGAAACTCCTATTTGACCCATGCATGGGACAATATAACTTGTGCACAGTTGCACAACTATTCTGCTGAGCATGCTTCTGTTTCACGCCTCAACATAATGAATGTTTATAATCTGTAAACTCATCTGACCAAAAAAAGTTGTCAGTTGATAAGTTAGTTTTTCTGCAACTTGGCGTTGAACTATTTGATTTCTGACTTTTAATTCAACTTTCTGTGCACACAGGAGTGTTATATATATATATATATATTTTTTTTTTCTTCCCCAGTGTCCTGTCTAGCAATGTGGCAATAAAAATTGATATCTTAATGCCAAATAGAGCTCGACAGATTTTACTTTCACAAGTGGAGCAAACAGCTTTCGCCATAATGCTCCGCTTGATTTGTGCGTGTAAATAGCTTTATTGTGATTCCTGCAGGGAGAATTTCAAATTATATGGACACTACAATGGGAAAGTAGGAGAGTAAAAGAAAAACAAGAAGAGAAAAAAAAAGAAAAAAAAAAGAGAAAGAAGAGGTGAAAGAAAGAAGAGATAAAAGGAAGAGAATGATAAAACGTCCTCTGTCTGCTCCATCACCTGGAAAGAGACACAAAAAGAACAGCACAACCAACAGACATAAAGCAACAGATACAATCGTGTAACACCTTGATACCATTGCTAAATCATATGTATTATTATTTAAGCTGACATGTGTAATGTGATACCTAAAAAAAAAAAAAAGGTAAAAGAAAGTAAATAAATTATAGCCTTTCTGTATATAAGTGAACATTTAATACCTGGGACCCAGCACCTGTGGGAGATTGTGAGAGTGCACTAGTTTAGGTGAAAATTATCCAGAAGGAAATGGCTTGATAGTGATTGTGGAGAACCGAAGACCCACCTTCCCCGAGCACAGAGGCAGGGGTCAAGGGACCCATAACCCCGGACTCCCAAAGGGGCCCCCAAAGCAGTGCGCCCGAGAGGGGCCTTCACAGGAAATGTACAACCCCCCCCGAGGAAAGAGGAGAGACGACCCCGAGGAAATCCCCCAGCCACCGCAATGCCGACGCCCCCAAGAGCCGCGGGGACGAGCCCGTGGGCTCCGCCGGCAGCTAGCCCCGCTGAAGTGGTCCCGGCCATGAGCCCTGGGGGCCAAAGGCCCCAGGGGCGCCCCGCCCCCGCGGCAGGGGCCCCGGCCGCCCCCCGGGGGGCCAGGCCCCGCGAAGCCACCGCCGGGAATGGGCCGGCGCCCACCCGGGAACCCGCCCCAAACCTGAGGACCGTCAACGCGCCAGAGGGTCAAGGCGCCCGCCAACGCAGCGGAGGAGGGCAGGACGTGGGGGGATGGGCTCCGCACCTAGCGGAGACTTGAGATGATCTTGGGAGAGGGAGCAGACCGAACCCAAACCTGGGGAAAAAAAAAAAAAAAAAACACTCATTCACACCATCCCTCCCTTGTGCCCCACTCGCCACACACAGACACCAAAAAAATAAATAAATAAATAAATAAAATAAATAAATAAAATAAAAAATAAATAAAAAAAGGACGCTTTACACACATTCCCACATAGCATTCACATCCAAAAAACCCAAGTGGGGGGGGGGGTCACCACAATTCAACAATACGACTGCCTGTGCCCGACCCCCGGCCCCGCCCCCGGACCAGGCGCCCCCCGGACCAGGCCCCCCAAAGAGGGGGGGCCGACACGACCCGTTCAGGCCATCCGACCAGAGCCCCCCATCACCCACTATATACCTAATAAACCCCCTCCCACCCCGACCTTACCCTAGCCACCCCTGCCCCCCATCCCTTCCTGGGGAGAGCAGAGGCGCCAGCCCCAGATCCGGTAAGCCGCCGGCCAGCCGCAACAGCCCCCCGCCAAGACCCCGTACCCAGTGGCCCGCACCTCCTCCAGGCCCCAGACTCCGTGCCGCGATCGGAGATCGGGGGTGTGCAAAAGACCCCCGATCCTCCCTACGCCCGCTCAGATGTTGTGTTGTTGCATGTTGTTCTCAGGTGTGTTTAAAACTGGGAGCACCGAAGGGGGTGCACGGCACAGCCCACCCCCCCTCCGGAAGGGAGCTGGTGCCAGCGCCCCCCCTCCAAGCAACTACCCAGAAGAAACCCTTTATAACACAGGAGTGTTATAAAGAGAGAAAGAGACTGAACAAGCTGGTGAGGAAGGCCACTTCTGTCCTAGGCTGCACTCTGGACTCAGTGGAGGAAGTAGCTGAGAGGAGGGTGTTGTCCAAGCTCACATCCATCATGGACAACACCTTCCAAGTATGGAAGGTACTTTCCAAGTACTGTGCCCTCAGCCATGTCTGCAATGCCAACGGGTAAGTTTATTCTTTTGTCTTTTGGACAATGAAACAAATTAAAAAACTTCACTTCCTGACCTACTATTGGTTTGAAAATTCTGTGTGAATGGTGGCTCTGAGGCCTTTATTAAAACCTTTTATTAAAAGTTTGAGACCCGCTAAATTAGATTGTTATTTGCAAAAAGGATAAAGTTGACCTATTAATTGGAAACATCTCCTGTAAAACAAGAACATGTTAAATATTTTTTTAGGTGCATACAGCTTTACAAGAAATTTATCCCTGGGGTAAAAAAAAAAAAACACGATTTAGAGTCTAACAAGCAGTTCTTGTAGACTTTCATGAGGAAGCATCGTGACCAATGGATGACCCCTTCCAGCTCCTCTGCAGTGGTTGAGCAGTTAAAGTAACATTTCTGCTAGTTAAAGTTAAAAACAGCCTCCGGTCTCAATCCCTTCTGTCTAAATCATCATGTAGAGGGCTCCAGCCCATGGCTGCTTGATTGCTGCTTCAACGTGTAAATACTTTATCACTGATTAATGAGCTGGGATATGCATTTATCATTCATGTAACAAACAAAACCATACAGTCAACGTCTTTCAGGACAATTCCTAATCCGATAACCTATTGGACTCATCACTTGTTTATGACATGTTCAGCCAAAAGGAAAGCTATTGGTTGGGAAAAAAGGCCTCCATAAATCAATCTGTGGCATGCTCATTAATAACTGGTGGTTCAAGTCTAAATGTTTGTTCACAGGCATGTGTTGATCTTTGTAGTGTTGCAGGCTAAACACTGCAAAGTGTGAAAGGCCAGTGTTTCTGGATGCACATATATCTCTGTGCTTAAAATGATCAGAACTGCAGGGTTGAAATGTTAGTGGCGGTGTACGTGGGAAGCTGTAAGCGCACACGCTCCATCTATCCATGTAACCTCTCTGTGTTGGCCCTCCACCTTTGGCAGAGCGCTAACATGGCATATCTCCTCCTACCTTCCCAGGTCAACAACTGTACAGAGGCTCATTATCATAGTCGGTTGTTGCTGAAGGAAACCAGAGAAAAAAGCCCAGGGCTAAAGGATGCGAGCCTGGGCGTTAACATTCACACTCAAGAGACCGATCGCTAAATTTTTTTTTCATAAACGTGCCCTGTAAACCAAAGTGTAAACAGTCATTACCTGGAGTGATGACTGAGTCATCATTTTCACAGGGATTTGAAGAGATATTAAGTGGAAGTCTGACATATTTAAAGGCAATCCCTGGCAACCATGAAAACAAATCGGACGAACAAACAAAACGTATGCAGCTTACACACACACACACACACACACACACACACACACACACACACACACACACACACACACACACACACACACACACACACACACACCGATGTTCAGAATCAAGACCCAGCAAGCCTTGATGTATAGAGTCATTTAATAAGGTTGCTGCAGGCAGCATCTTCAGTTGAAAGGAAGAATTTGATCTGGGAGAGAAAAAAAAAACTCCCTGTTCTGTTAGATGTACTGTTGTTTCCTCAGATTTGTGAGGCAAAAAAACTTCAAACTTGAACCAAAAGCATCATTTTGATTTATGTTGGAAATTACAGGGGCGTCTTACATTTAATATCACAATATTTTTTGCTTATTATGTGTCCTCGGGAAGGTTGGAAACTTTTGACAGATTTAAACCTCGACTCCTTAAAAAGCTAACTATTTTTTGTTTTTCCCCAATTAGTTAGTATTTAGTAAATCTCTTCATACTGAATCTGAAATTTTACTGGAAATAGGACATTTTCTTTTAATTCCTGTTTTTTTATATCAATCAAAAACCAACAAACAGACAAGAAATGTTTCCAAAATCAGTGAATAACCAGAACCATCCACTAGGCAGAGAAAGGGCTGATAAACATTTTATCATATCATGATTAAAACTGCAAGGAGGAAAAAACTGTTACAAGAAAAACAAGATATATGTCTACAGGCTGAATATCACACAGGATATAATGGGATGGCGATTAAGTGACAGAGTTTTAATACATTTTGTATGAAGTGCCCTATCTTAAAGGAGAAGTCCGGTCAAAATCAGAATTCAAACTGCTGAAAGTACTTTAAATATAAAACTACTACATACTGTGCAAAAAATTATAAGTTTTTTTAATTAATAATAATTCTCATTTAATCATGTACTGTCACCTCCCATTTTTTGACGTCACTCGGCGGACCCGCTGTTGAGCAAGTTTCAACGCTCTGTTTGTCACGGCGCACTATTTTCCAAGATCAAACTCAGTCGGGTCCTACAGTATATATCTATACACGCGTGTGTGTGTGTGTGTGTGTGTGCGCGCGCTCCGCGCAGCACAGCTTTGCCGGCGCTGCAGCAGAGCGCGCGCACACACACACACACACACACAGCGGAGGAGAGATCGCTGAAGTGACTTAAGTTAGCTGATTATTATAGTATAAGTATTAAAATATAAGAGCATTCCAGCACTTGCTGGGCTGAGCACGGCTTTGCACCGGCGCTGCAGCTGAGCGCGCGCACACACACACACACACACACACAGCGGAGGAGAGATCGCTGAAGTGACTGTGTTGAAATAAGCAATGTTTTTTCCTCTTTTACCAGTTGTGTTGGAACATCCGATGGCCATGCACGTGGGCATTGTTGCTTCAGCAATAGCTCTTGGGAATGTCAGCGGTGAAGTCCTCTGGAAATCCGAAATAATTATTGATGATCGCAGCTGTGTAGAACGGCTCCTTTTGACTTTGCATGGAAAGCGGAGAGAAATACTGTCGCCGCTTCCGCTCTTCCACGTCGCAGGATGTGATGTCAAACGCCCCTTACTGCCCATATTTGGGCAGTCATGTCAGCCCCCATACACAGTGATTCAGACGACAATTTATGTTTTTATTTTCTTATTGATTAAAGATAAGTTCATTAAATAACCACAAATGTATTAGTTTTAGTTATAGCTAATGATACCCTGATTTTTCCTTGTTGACCGGACTTCCCCTTTAAAAGAACAACAAGTAATAATGACACCTAGTGGTTAAAACGGGAACAACACATACTCAATGCCTTTCACGGAGACACCCCATTTACTCAACGGTCCGTTGCTGCTGTGAAACTCCACTGAATTTTTGCTTACACAGGATAGGTATATGATGTATTCTGTTCTATTTCTGGCCTGCATTTTCTTACTTACATGTTTTCAGGCAGCCGCTATTTTGTCAAGATAAAATACCAAATGCTGCACTCGATTTGCGAACCCTGGGAACTCTCATATGATTGGCTCAGGATATAAACACAAGCTACACACTGCACCAAAGTAGTTCTGGACCCTACCTCTAAGTTTGAAAGGAGAAAAACATGACTGAGACATTGTTGATGGAGAGGACTGATTGTTTATAGAGAATGTTACTTCCATCCTGGGTGACAAATGAGAATGATTTAGGTTGATTTTAAAGTAAATATCTTAGTTAAAGCTCCTTTAAAGCTCCAGTGTGTTAGATTTTCACACAGGCACACAATGAATTACAAATGACCTTGCTGTTAAGTGCGTTATAACTACTACAGAAGCCGCAGAGTATCGTAAATATGACAATGTCAACAAGTATGTCCTCCATGTATTTGATACCAAGCTACTGCTAATAGCTACGATCTTTGTGTGAAATGGTTTTAGGCACTGTTGCCAAGTCTGCTTGTTTTTTCTAAAGTTGCTTGTAAATTCCTTGAGTCGCAGGTTTTTGGACTTGTTTCTGAATGTGCAGTCACTTATTTGGGCTCTAATATAAGCCACTATAAACAAGAGTTATAAAGACACCCACTCACGCTGCTGTGCTACAGACATCATGGACCAGCTCAAATATGGCTCTGCCCCTCGGCGTACACACATACTTCCTGAGAAGGAGACGAAGTGAATGCTGGGAGGACAGAATAGTTGCTGGACTACTCTGCCCTGTTTTTTAACATAACGGCAAAAATAAACTTCACTGTCATATTGAATTAAGTTACCTGTCCAGCAGAAAGCCGGCAACCTCCTTATCTGTTTTGAATCTGCGCTCCCCACCTGGTAATAATAGCTGTGCTGATATAGACTCTTGCTTTCTCCTGGTTCTTACTTCTTTTTCTTTTCTTGATTGCTTTCTCTTCCATCTCACTGGGCAAAGATTAAGAATAGTCCTTCATTTTAACAAAAACGGCAAGAATGATCCACGGTTGTCTTTGCTTGTTTATACTCCACTGACAGCATGTCTTCATATAGGAGACAGACAGGGAAAACGTGTATGGCTGACAGGTTTGTCCCCTTTCAGCTACTGTAATCAGAAATGGTGACACAAAATGGCGTCTCCCTGTGGGTGCACTGGCACCTATGTATTCATAAACTGCTAATTATAAGTTCTGAAAATGCCTTAATTTTTGATGTGAGGTTATTAGACTTTGGTAGAATAGGTATTTATGAAAGCAATACTTGATTTTTGCTAATTAAAAGCCAAATTAGTTACACACTGTCCCTTTATGTCATGATTTAGGTTTCTGGACTGATTATTTAGCTCCATGCTCCACTCCTCCCAACCACCATTCACCTTAATTAGTTCCACCTGCTGCCACTAATTACCCTCTAAGTCATTCCACCTGTTCCTCTGCCTACGTATACCTGCCCCATCCAGCCACTCCCTGCCACAACATCTGGACAACGCCTGCATGTGATGTTCCTCAGTGTCTTCTCGACACTCTGCCTGCTTCCGGTCAGTCTGGTTCTGCCTACATCTGGTCAAGTCTGTCATTGCCTGCTGCATCGTATTATCAGGCCTGCTTCTGCCGCTTCATCTGGTCATCTGTTGGTCTGCCTCCACCTTCACTTCCTCAAATAAACCTTTTAAACTTACCTTTTGTGTTGGCTTGAATTTAGGGTTCCCCGTGTACGATCATTACACTTTACATATATAAACATTCTCTCTCTGCAAATGCTATCCAATATATAGTTTTTTGTGATTAATGCAACTGAATGTTGCAACGAAAGGCCTTGTTGCAACACATACCCCCCCCCACCTCCCAAATAAAAAAAAACTGTAAGAAAAGTAAAAGATAAAATTTCTCTAAATATTGTTGTAGTCTTTTGTTCTGATGCAGTGTTAAGTTTCTAATGTTCAAATCTGGGCTAATTGTCTGCATTATTGTGCCTCCCTTTCATGTACAAACATCAAGGCTGAGATGATGTCAGGTCTCGAGCTGCGAGAGTGTGTCATTTTGCCTCCACGATGTGCACTCAAATAAAAAAGAAAAATAGAGAAGTATAGAGATTGTGCTGAGCAACAGAATAGCTGCTCATTCACTCCAATCAGGGCGGAAAATTGAGAGACAAGAGACCCCTTCCCTGCTGGATTTCCATCAAACACACATACCCACACACAGACAAACACACACTTGCTCTTTGATGATGACTAGCTTCTTGCGGCCCTGGCAGCAGTTGAGAGTAGTCGGCCGGATCGGACGAACCAAGTTAAGCTTCTATTGTGACAAATGACTGGAGGAGAGTTGTTACTGCCCTGGTCTTCCCTGCCGGTCCTCTCCACAGCAGAGTGGGTCAGTCTTGTCAAAGTATGAGCTCATGTACTTTTGGCCCATTGTTTTCTCATTTCTTATTTTTATATACGATTAGTTGTATTTTGTAGCTTCTTTTTTGCGGCAGAAGTTCAGATCAGATACCTGAAAATGGATGCAAAACCATAAATGTCACTATCTGAAAGGATTAATGTCAAATTAGCAAACTCAGTCAATGAAGTGACTAATAGCAATAGCAAGGCACGGTGTTATTAATTTTTAATCTTGCTTGTGTGTCTATAGTGGATGTTCTGAAAGATTTCATCATCATCATCAACTTTGTTTATAAAGCGTTTTAACACCATCCACAGCTGACACAAAGTGTTGAACATCAAAAGCAATAAAATGACACTAAGGGACAAAATAGAAAAACTAAACACTCAATAATAAATTAAGAAACTTGCTACAATAGAACCATGCAAAACAGATTCAAATCAATACCAGTAAAATGAAGAAAAATCTAATCTCAGTGGGGTTGAAGGCCAGTGAGTAAAAGTAAGTTTTCAAATGAGTTTTAAAAAGTGTTACATAACTTCAGGGATCATGGGGATTTTAGCAGCTATTTAACCATTTTGTTTGCAGTTATTTCAATTTACTAGGACACAATCCAATGAGGCTGTTTCACTTATCAGATTGATACCATTTCTTTCTTTAGCTCATTCTTATTTGTTCCTGATTCTGTGTTAAATTGCCCATATTCAAATTAGTCCCCAGTCTTAGTGTTCTACAATCTGGTTCTACAAATGTCCGTCTGCAAAAAAACTGAGTGCTTATGCAGACAAACCTGGATCTTAAATTGTTTGGCATCAAAAGACTAAAGAATAAACATCTTGCTTTTCCTGAATTATTTGGTCACAGAAATCACATGTCATTCATAGGTTTAAATGAGCAACTCACATCATTAAAGGAGTAGTTCAGATGTTCCTAAGTGAAGTTCTGAGTAAACGTTCTCTGACCTGCAGTAGATAGATGTCATATTACAGTGAGTTTGTAGACAAATACAGACATTCTCAGTTGTGAAAGGAAAAAAGGTAAACCATGTTTTTAAATTACAAACTAAAGACATTCATATCTGTGGGAAACAACCATTTATTGGGAAATGTGAAATTCTTACACATGCATTGCCTGAGGCTGCCCGCTGTATTGATCCATCTGACCTGCAGATCATGATTCCACCAGGGTACTTTCTACACTACCAGACCTGGAAAATCACATGGAAATTATCATCTTCAATGCTGTTGCACAAATCACAGTCTGACACAAAACCCCAAACTTTGCTCCTTTTGTACACTGGGCAGACAGATGAAATACAGTCGGTAAGAAATCTGCCACTGATCCAAATCCAAACAGTCCAAAAAAATAACAAAAGGTTTTATATGTAACTTTAAACACGGGAGTAGGTGTCACGGCTGTCAAGTAGACATGAATTAGTGCTAGAAGACATCAGGAAAAATGAAATTAGAATTTTATCGTTTCTATATTGTCCCTTCCCTGGGCTGCCACGTTATCGTGGTGGAGGGGTTTGAGCAGTGTTGTATAAAGTACTAAAATCTCGGAGTCAAGTAAAAGTATAGGTACCTCTCCAAAATATGACTTTGGTAAAAGTCCAAGTCACTGACTGAAATGTTACTTGAGTAAAAGTCTTAAAGTATCTGAAATGTCTTGTACTTAAGTATAAAAATTACTGTAAAAATAGATGTACTCAAGTAATTTAATAAAAAGTATAAGTAAAAAGTAAAACAAAGCACATGCAGTTTGAATGACATTTTTTAGATTTTGGTAAACTTTGAAAGTCAAATTCAATTAAAATAATATAAACAACCAAGTGCAGGAGAAGTTTAGACCAAGTTTAGACAGAAAATACAACCTTTTTGTAAGCTTTCAGTTTTCCTTCTTCAAGTGAGGTCAGTGCTATGTACTTTAAAATTGTACACAACCAAGTGCAGGCAAAATTTAGACCAGCGGGTGTATACTAAGAACATGGTTAAGTGATAAACCAGGCTTAGTTAACCTACAGGAAGTGATAAACCTGCTAATAGATACATTTGCAGGCAGGCCAGCTGACAGCTTAGCTAGGGCCTGGGGCAACACAGGCTTTTTGGGCACAGGCTATTTTCAACCCATCTATTGAATTTAGTGTACTAGTTGATCTTTTCTTCATAAGAGAACAAGCACTGCAGCCAAAATATGGCCTTTTATGAACTGCTGTATATTAGCCAGTCCCTAACAATTGTTTCCCTTCCATTGCAGGAGGTAGAATATGTTATATACTTTGGGAATTCTCTGCCCTCTGAATCTGCTAGCGGTTCATTTGCCATCTCTGAGAAAGGCTTCCTTTTTGCCATTAAACGCACAACATTCATTCGATCAGAATCAGTCATTTTTGTTGGCCATAACGCGGGATCATTGAAATTAACTCTGTGTTCTGTCTCTGAGCGACTATGCTCAGACTATCCAATCAGGCAGTAAGCCCCTCCACCTGCACTGTCTCTGTTATCGCTAGGGATGGCTATCTCTGTCTCCTCCTCAAACACACGCTGCGTCTCCCCTCAGCTCCCCGCCTCAGCTGGCTTCTGCTCCGCTCTGTCTTTCAGATTGTACCTGGACCTCTGCCTTCTCTCTGCTTTCTGCTCTTTTGGCGCTAAGCTCAAGTATTTCTGTAAAAGAAAAGGTGTATTCCCCCTTACACTAGCAAGCGGATGCTATACTTTAAAATCACATTGATAAACGCATTGCTTCTTACCTGGCTCTGGATGGGCATCATCCCTCTGCAATTCCGTTCCTAGACCTGTTCCTGACTCATCCTCAGTTTTTTAAAAATATTTACTCATAAAATCCCTCAAGCCTTTCATGTCATCTTCTCTTTTTCTCTTTTCTGTACATCTGTGATTCTTAGTTTGCAGCGGAACGAACTTTCAAAGTTGCAGCCAGCCGTTGTCCTAATGGTCAAACCATTTTTGTCATGTTCTGGCACTGGAGCTGATCTAATTTCAACTCATTACACCTGTTCCATTCCTCTCCCTCTGCAATTAGTCCTCACTGGTTCCACCTGTTTGACATTCATATATACTCAGTCCAGATCAGTCTCCAGTGCCAGAACGTCTTGTATTATCACCACCCGCAAGCTACTCGGTAAGAGCACTTCACCCTTGCTTGTTTTAGTTTAACCTGCCTGTCTGCTAGTTTTTGCTCGTACAGTTTCCTGCCCGCCTGTATTTGAGTCTGATTCTGTCCCAGCTAGTTTCTATTCCTTGCCTGAAGTCTGCCTTTTTGCCTTCTAGATTTTGTTAATAAACCCCTTTTTTAAGCTCCAGCTCTGTGTCCGGCTTACATTTGGGTTCTTCTATAGATAATAGTGATGGCGAGATGAAGCCTCATGAGGCATTGAACCACTCAGCCAACTGGTTCGAGAAAAGGTTCATTTCTTGATGGTTCATGTGCACACAGCACCACCTACTGGCAAGTTTTATAATCACAGCCAGCTGTATCTTAACACGTGTGATGCATTAATTTTTGTCTATTATGGCTCTTGGGAATGACTTCACAGAAGGTGTAGGACGAAATCATTTGTCTACATAAATTTTGTAAACACATGTGTACAATAAAATATTGTTTGAATGTATTCTCTGTGTGTAATTATTCCCAAAATAGGAGTGTCATGTGATATGGCATGTTGTGTAATAATGTTTTTCTGTGACTCTACAAAAATGGCATGGGCTTAATCAGGCAGAGGACAATGAAAGTGCTTATGGAACTAGGGAGGGGGTAGTGAATAGGCTGATGCTTGTGTAACTTGGATGATTTCATGCATTTTTATTAAGAAACAACAATTTCTCCACAGTTTTTGGTTTCAAACGATTTGTCTTTTTTGATACTACTTCTCCAGCCTTTGAAAAGACACGCTCACATGGCACAGATGATGCCGGGGTGCATAAATAAATGAGTGCAAGTTTGTACAGATTGGGGTACAGTGACCGATGATTAGCCCAGTACTCCAGGGGGTTCTCCAGCCTGCTTATGTTCGCCTCTGAGAGGTAGCGCTGGACCTCTACGGTGGCATCTGCTGAGACATTTGGAGTCCTCTTTGCCTCCATGACACTAGTGTCCAATCTTTGCCAAAGTCTGCTACCTAAATGGAAACCACAGGTCAGGTTAGTAAGTGTTTTAATAGGAATAAGTAATCTCAAAATGTAATACAAAAGATTACCTCCACTGAATTCTTGAGAGGTGGAAGCCTGGGGAATCTCGTGAGTGTTCTCTTCTAGGTTCCGTCGGATTACGGTGGCACACTCTGAAGTCAAGCGCTTCACTGCTTCTGCAGCGTTTTTGTGTTGCTGAAAAATGCTATAACTTTAAATCGTGGATCCAGGAGTGTAGCCAGCGACAAGATGCTCATTGACTGGAGCAGGTGCAGCTTCTCCCTGAGATGTCTGATGAGCTGCTCTCCTATTTGCACTGCTTCTGCAGGTGCCGACTTGGTGTCCTCCTCCTGAAGGGCATTCTCTATCATCTTCAGGAGGGGGATAACTTTTGATGCCGACACGTGTTCTTCTGCAGAGAGCTCCATGGTGGCGTCATAGAAAGGAGAGAGTAACGAAAGGCACGCTACAACAATATCAAACTCACTGGCAGTTAAAAAGGGAATGTCAGTGTGCAATCCAGCCAATGCCGCTCCTACTGGCTCCCTCAACTCCACCAGACGGTGCAGCATCAAGTAGGTGCTGTTCCATCTTGTTTCCACCTCCTGCATCAGCTTGGTTGCTTGCATGCCCAGCTGAAGCTGCACTTGTGTAAGCTTCTCCTTTAAAGATACAGAAGAGTAGGCCATTAAGTCACTGCAGTAGGAGTACAGACAAACTATTAACATTATATATTGGAATAAAATAAAAGAGGATACCTTAGCAGTGGTGCTGCTTCTAAAGTAGCCAACCAGCTTCCTTGCTTTGGCCCGGAGGCCAGAGAGCGCAGGTTGGTGGTCAAGCGCCCTCTTCACAACAAGATTGAGGGTGTGAGCAACACAAATGTGGTGGCGAAGCTTCAGGTCTCTCACGCATGCCACCATATTAGGAGCACCATCGGTGACCATGCATGTCACCTTGCCTGAGATTCCCCATTCCTCCATCAGGGAGGCTTTCACACAAGCAATATTTTCAGCAGTGTGAGACTGGGGGAATGCCTGCACTCCCAACAACACCGAGCTCAGCTTTTCATTCTCCTCCACAAAGTGGCATGTCACTGCCAGGTAGGCATCCATGTTGATGGATGTCCACATATCTGATGTAAGGCTAACAGCAGCCACCTTCTCTACTTTAGCCTTAGCGTGCTCCTTAGCAGACTCATATTTGGCCTCCACCATGGCCTTCAGAGCCTAAAGGAAGAGATTATATATATATATATATATATATATATATATATATATATATATATATACACACACACATATATATATATATATATATATATATATATATATATATATATATATATATATACACACACACATAGATATATATATATATACACATATATATATACACATATATATATATATATATATACACATATATATATACACATATATA
The DNA here is from genome assembly GCA_037039145.1 of Fundulus diaphanus. NCBI lineage: Eukaryota > Metazoa > Chordata > Actinopteri > Cyprinodontiformes > Fundulidae > Fundulus > Fundulus diaphanus. The sequence goes on from CM073122.1 coordinate 46,729,931, forward strand.
TATATATATATATATATATACACACATATATATACACATATATATATATATATATACATACATACATACATACATATATATACACATATATACATACATACATACATACATACATTTATATATATATTGCTGAATTGTGACACATACAATAATGTAGTCATTAGTTTCATGTATGGACCCACACATACCTGCCTTGTAGGGAGAACATAATTGGGATCCAGCTTAGACACAAATGTCTTGAATCCAACGTCATCCACAATAGTGAAAGGCTGGGTATCCTTCACTATCATGGAGACTAGAGCTTCATCCAGCTCTGCTTTTCTGGTGGCTGGTTAAAAGGGAATAAATACAGTGTCTGTTACCTATCTTTATTTGCACAACAAGCAAACATCAGCATGCCAAAATTGTGATAGTGTGTTTGTAATATAGTAATGAAATACCTTGGCTGGGTGAAGCTCCAGTTTCATCCCTATTCTCATGCAAGGCACGGTAGTGCCTTAGCATGGATGAGGTGTTATTATTGTACCCCAACTCCTTGGAGCACAATAAACACCTCACCTTTACACAAAATAAGAAACTGTGAAAAATACAGTTCCTCATAAGCAAACCTAATGCATCTGCAAATGTTCAGTTCACCTTACCTTGTTAGGGCTTATCAAATCAAAATGTTCCCACATAGGGGACATCCTCCTCTTTCTCGCCTGCTCCATCCTACTCCTATCCTGTCCTCGCACTCCTAAATCTCCTATGTATCTCTTTCCTAAACTCTCCAAACACCAAACTAACTTTCTCAAACTAAATAACCACTATACAAACTCTACTATCCAAACTATCCAAACTCTATCCACTCTCTCAACTGACCGCAACTCTCCTACAACAACCCACATTTTGAATGGAGCTTGTGGACTTTTTAAAGCCGTCAAACCCCGCGCAACAATCTGAGCCACTTCCCGAAGCAGTCACGTGGTACAGCCGGCCAGCGAGGCTTCAGACGTCATAGTTTTCGGCTCCTCCCCCAAATGAAGCAAGCCTCGATACGCGCATTGCGGAAACGCCCCCTCCATTACTCGACACACGCCTCGAAGCCTCGGCACATCACGTAACATCACTAATAGATAACCATTACAATTTTATGTTGGGGTGGGGGGAGTTCTAATGGCCCCTTATTTAAAGAAAACATATTATATATACCTAATGCAAAAAAAAATATATATATATATATATATATTTAGTTACTCTAATATTAAATATTTTTCACACAAATATTTTCTGAAAAATGACTTCTGCTTGTATTTTAATGGTCAGAGTGTGAGTTTTGGGCCCCCCCTCTGTCCTGGGCCTGGGACAATTGACCCGTTTGTCCCCCCCGTCAGCGGGCGTGCCTGCAGGTATCATTTAGTTAAGAAAATTAGGACTCTCTGCTATTAGATGCTTTACCTATACCACAAGGTTAATTTAACCTGCTTTACTACTGGTAGGGAGTCTGGGCCTCCCTACTGAAGCTGCTACCCCCGCGACCCAACCCCGGCTAAATGGAAGAGGATGGATGGATGGATGGATGAATTTTATTGTTGAATATTTTGATAAAAAGATCAGCTGCAAAAACCCATATTTTCATCTCTGTTTTCTTTCCTTCTCATCATCATGTTCTGAAAAGTATATGTACATATACTGTTTTTTTACTATTATGAACATGTTTATTGTTAAACAATTGTTTATTGTTAGTACTGGTATCACCATGTGGATATTTTACTAATTAAATTATATATATTATATTAAATTATATTAGTTATTTTATTTATTTTTATTTAACTAAGGACAGTAATGTTTTTTAATTACACTGTCTGAGGAAATGGAGTATGTATTAATTTTTTGATCTTAATATTGACTGTTGTTCTTGGCATTTTATTGTTTTGTTTGTTATTGCAATGTATAGCTGTGTTGACGGTGGCTCTTCCTCCTGAGATGGACTAGAGATGGAAATTAGCATTGGCCATAACCTTGCATATTTACATTATGTTCATTAATATGCATTGTCCCTTATAAATACAAACACACTTTCCTTGAGCTTTAGTCTCTGTCGCTTCAATCTACATCAGGTGTGAGCATGACAGACTGATGAAGTCTATCCAAATAACTAAAATATTTTGTGAATGCGTGTTAGTCTGAAATATTATATCTCACTTGCAACTGCAATATTGCACGTATTAAGATGGCAATGGTAATAACCAATGAACATGTGATGCAGCTCTAACATGAATGTATGAACCGTATTGCTTGTACTGATGATCATCTGGTGTGGGACATCTTCTCAGTCTCTATTTCCTTTTAGTCACCACAAATGGACATGAGTGAAAAGAGAAACTCAATGGGGAAAAATACTTTACCGACACAAATGCACAAAGAGTATAATAAAAATCCATATAACCACATGCTGGACTAAATTACAGTCCCAAAGTACAGATCACATCCACACTGAACTCTGGTTTTGGACTAAATGCACGCAGTTTCTGCAAGGTAAAACGTTTCTGATCAAAACCATGTTTACGAGCGGTTTTATAGACGCTATGCGCAAAACTTGCCAGCATGATCTACAAAATCCAATCCCCGCTCTGTTTCTTTCTTCTTGTCATTATTTTACTGGAAGCGTGTTAACGCATTACTGCAGGTGGTGTCACTGGTCAAGGGGAGACGTTAAAAGGTAACAAAGTGTTATCTGGATAAAATAAAAGAAATTGCAAGGATGGGGATTCAAAGAGCAAACAAGAAGCAAATATAAGGCAGAACAACTGAGAAATAATGGCATATTAAGCTATTAGAATAGTTGTTGCAATGTGTCTGACACCCTTATGTGAGACAGAACAGCTGGAACTCATAGCTGGTCGTAGAACTTGAATATAGATACAAGAGTATGGCCAAAATCTACAGTTATAGTTATGCTGCTGGGACCTTAACTGGAACTGTGTACTATGGTCAGAGGAAAAGTCTCAAGCGAAACAAAGTACTGTGTTGTTCAAAAGCACCGCGTGCCGCCTGTTAAGTATGGCTGCGATTCTGTCAGGTTGTGGGCCAGTTTTTCTTCCAAAGATCCCGAGAAACTTGTTTTTAAGTGCACTCTGGACTCCTATATCAGCATAATTTTGAACAAAAATCAGGTTGACTTTTCTAAAAGCAAGAGGGGTTATCATTGGTTCTTTTATGATCATGACAACCAATGTTCCCCGGAATTTTTAATGTGTCTGAGCATTTACTGGACTTCTGTGAGCAACATCAAACGTGCACACTGACGCTACACCAGTATTACGCCTGTCCAAAACCTGAGATTATAACAAGTTACATGGCTTACTAAAAGAATCAAATTACAGCAATGATTTATTTTAGATACAACTGATTTAACCTGATTACATGAAAAAGACAAAAATCTGGGAATTTTTTAATGAGCTGTACAGTATGTTTTATGCCAGAGTAGGGGTCTTGCTAAGGAAGAACTCAGAGACATGTACATCTTTCAGAGTGCAAAAGTTATTGCAATTAAATTATTTACATTGTGTGCAATAAGATTTAGCACAAACATGTGGTATTGCCTCGTTTCTGTCAGTCTGCTATAGGGCAGCTGTAGCTACAATGTAGCTCACCACCGTCAGGATGTTTAGAAACATTCTGCCCAGGGGTGATGCTGAAAAACTAGTCCATGCATTTGTTACTTCAAGGCTGGACTATTGTAATTCTTTACTATCAGGAAGTCCACAAAATGCAGTTCAAATTGTTCAGCTGATCCAAAATGCTGCAGCAAGAGTTTTGATGAAAATCCACAAGAGGGATCATATTTCTCCAATTTTAGCTTCCCTTCATTGGCTTCCTGTTAAATCAAGAATGGAATTCAAAATTCTCCTTCTAACGTATAAAGCCCTTAATAATCAAGCTCCATCATATATCAGAGCTCTGATTACTCCGTATGTTCCTAACAGAGCACTTCGCTCTCAGACTGCAGGTCTGCTGGTGGTTCCTAGAGTCTCTAAAAGTAGAATGGGAGGCAGATCCTTTAGCTATCAGGCTCCTCTCCTGTGGAACCAACTCCCAGTTTTGGTCTGTGAGGCAGACACCCTGTCTACTTTTAAGACTAATCTTAAAACTTTCCTTTTTGACAAAGCTTATAGTTAGAGTGGTTCATGTTACTCTGAGCTACCTCTATAGTTATGCTGCTATAGGCTTAGGCTACTGGAGGACATCAGGGTCTATTTTTCTCACTCTACTGATTTCTACTGTTCTCCAGTTTTGCATTGATTGTCCTCATTTCAGCTTTTAACGTTTTGTTCTCTCTCTTTTTTCTTCATAGTAGGTACACATGGTCTGGCGTTCTGTTAGCTGAGACATCATCCAGGGAAGACAGATCACCCGCTATTACCATCTAATGTAGAACAGATTACTAGATCAATGTGTGCTTCTGTGCTTTTTTGTCTCTCTTTTTGTGTCTCTGCTCTGTCTTCTGTAACCCCAGTCGGTCGAGGCAGATGACCATTCATACTGGAGGTTTTCCTTCCTGTTAATGGGGAGTTTTTCTTTCCGCTGTCGCTTCATGCTTGCTCAGTATGAGGGATTGCTGCAAAGCTATGGACAATGCAGACGACTCTCCCTGTAGCTCTACGCTTCTCCAGGAGTGAATGCTGCTTTTCGGGACTTTGATGCAATCAGCTGGGTTCCTTTATATAGGAAATTTTGACCAATCTGTATAATCTGACCCAATCTGTATAATATGGTTAAATTTGACTTTGTAAAGTGCCTTGAGATGACATGTTTCATCAATTGGCACTATATAAATAAAACTGAAATTGAAATTGAATGTGTGCGTGAATGGGGGAATGACTGACCAGTGTAAAACGCTTTTGGGTCATCGGACTAGTTAAAGCGCTGTACAAGTACAAGCCATTTATATATATATTGCTGTAGTCATCAGCCATGCGCTCACAAAATAAGAAATGTATAAACAAAGTTGCTTTTCAAAAATGTAAGTAGAACAAAATGGCTGGTCAGAAACCACCTGAAGCCGTGCACTGCAAAGGACCCCAACTGCAGCTAATAATATTAATATTGATAACACTTTAATAGAAATTTAAGTCCAAGCAATCAAAACAAAAGTGTTCAGTTTTAGACACTTGACTGATTCATTTGCACTAATGAACTTTATCCCCCCCCCCCCTCGACTGTCACCACATGCCTGCTTCATATCATTGATTGGTGCTACAAACGTTTGATGGTGAACTTGGGTTTAAAGGTTTGAGAAGCACTGATCTGGAGTGACAGTAGAAAGAGGACAGTTCAGGGAGTCCTGTATTTCATGTTAGAGAAGACCTCATACCGTCCTGCTGGTGAAAGGGTGCGGACTTGTGCCACTGTTGATTTTGTTAGAATAAAAGATTTGTATGATTTTTTTTCTCACAAAATAAAATTAAAAAAATTAAGGCAAACTAAAGATCATATTGTGGTTTTTATCTTCATCTGAAGCTATTTGTCTGCATTTTTTTATACACTTTATAAAAGTGTTTGTGGTTCTCCCGGTTGCTTAACACCTTTGACCCTTTTGTTTACATTAGCTGTTTATCAGGAATTTTGCAGCCTTTTTCTTTTCCTTAACGTTGCCGGGAGTGATGGAAGGAAATCATAACTCCATGATATCACAATCAAGCAGGAAAATAAACAAAAAAGACAGTACAGTTTAAAAGGATTATTTCACATTAGAGCACCGGATACACCTTCAATAGGATCGGTCCCACACAGAGGGTACTTTGTTTCTCTAAAAAGGAAATCCTCTCTGAGCTCTAGAGCTGACAGCCTGATACTGCTGCTACCACCAGGATTACTGGAAGGTTTTACACCACCATGCTGCTTTTCTCTGTAAAGAGGCTTATATGTCAGATTATAGCTCCCTTTCTCATATTAAATATATTTCACTGCAAGATGAATAATGCACCACTGTCCAAACGACGGTTCTATTCTTTTTATTAGTCAACCTTATAAAACGGCATTAGACAAACTTGTGTCTGACTTGGCAGCAGCCTGCATGGATGAGGCTCAGTTATCTGTCTTGATACGGATTTTAAATCACTTTACCATCAGATCTGTGCAGACGTGAAACCTCCCACTTGTATTAAAACTGTAAATCCTCAACATTAAATTTCAGTAGTAACTCAAACATATATCCTCCGACTTTCCTTTAAGTCTGTGTTGGATTTACGTTTTGGGACTTTAGGGACCAAGGCACTGACAAGGGCGAATAGCGAGCAAATAACACTTTGGAAAAGAATCATTGGAGATTCTTTGCTCAGAATCTATCTGGGAACTTTGCATTTACAATGGCATCATCCCAGGATACTGGAGTCAGATTTAAGGAAAAACCCCATTTGTCCCATTTTAAGAATTTTTTTTCTTCATGTAAGCATGAGACATAAATGGTTTTTGATCCAAATATTCTGTGATGCAACCTTTGCAGATTTATTTTTTTGGACAGCCAGTTCACTTTTATTAGATTTTGTGCAGAGTGACCAGAGCCGTTCATGTAAATTACAAAAAGCTAGGTTGCTTTTTAAAATAGCTTAAAAAACAAAACTTTTTTTCTTACTGTATGTTTACACAGGCTGTACATGATCAGTTAACTTTATTTAGGTATACTTATATCATCTAAACAGGTGATTCTTTTAAAGGGTCTATTTGAAGTTACTCATGTCTTAGCAATGGTAAAGGGTGCTGCAAAAGGCTTTACATGTGAGGAAACTGCTGCTAAGAATATTGCACCAAAAGGAAGGGTTCACTTCAAGGTGAGGAGTTTAGCTGCAGTGAAGGGGTTTTGTGACATCCAGAAAATGCCTAAGAAGTCCCAGAGAGTTGTCCTCCCAAGGATTATGTCTGTCAACATGGTGTTGCCACCACTGCAGAGCTTGCTCAGCACTGGCAGCAGGTAAGCGCATCTTTTCACATACATCTTTTGAACAATAGCCTTGGTATAAGAAGGGCAGCAGACAAATCACTGCTGTGAAAAAAACAGAGGACTGGTGCAAAGCTATTTTCTCTGATTACTTGTCTCTACACATAAGAAGGTGAGGGCTACCATGAGTCCTGGGTCTTGCCAACTGTAAAGCACTCTAATACTATCCCTCTTTAGCGTGGATTGTATATTATTTTATTTATTTATATTTCAAATTATTATACACTATAATTTAATATGTTAATCTATCTCCTATTCCACCATTAATGAAACAATCTGACAGGAAGTCTTTCCTTTCCCAGTGAACACCCAATCCCTAGACATTTTAAAAAGACTCATCTTTAAATTGAAGATGAATTCTCCCAGTATTTGTGTCTTCACAAACACACAAGAATCTATCTTGTACTGGTCCAGCTTCAACCCTTTGTGTCCGAGCCTAAAACGGTTCAGACTAATCACATTGCAGTATTGGGGTTTAAGGTGGGACATACCGGTGCAATGCAAGCAAGAACTGCCGACCCCACAGCTGAACCAACATAAACATGGCAGCGCTGGAGGATGCACGCATAGCTGCTGCCATCACATCTGTTTTGTCAGAATCCACGATTTCATCTTTGAAAGAAGAACAGCAAGCAGTGCCTTGACTAGCTTACCTTGTTGTGTTTTTTTTCATGACGCCTGCCGCTTGTGGTTTAATTTGAGATTGTGATTGGCTAAAACCAACCACTGGTAGGCGGGCATAAGGTGTCACTTTGCCCAATGAGCTTGGAGAGTTCTGCTGAGTGTCCCTCCTTTCCCCAAAGGGATTAAATAGGAGCAGTCCCAGAATGGTAATGTGCAGAACAGGGAGTGCTACACATTATCAATCTGGCTGGCCAGGTTACTGTTTCTTAGCATTGCAACTTTTCTCTATCAGAGATTGAGAAAGTCACCCAGACCCAGAGGAAAATCATTACTATCACTACTGCTTGAATCAATGTATACATTTATTATTAATAAAACTATCTATATTTCCAAGTATTTACTAACAAAATATAACATAATCTACTTCAACCAGAACTTCGAGTGGTTTTGATGAGAATAAGTTATACATTTTTTGCTACTTATTAGGTTATTATTCAATCAGTTCATAGTTTTAGCCAAGTAGGGCATAATTATCTAAATTAACTAAATTTATGCCTAAAGCTGGACTACTGATTAAATAACAAGGTAAAACTACATTTATTGCAATTTTCTAACCACTAAGCAATAAACTAAACAAAAATAAAATATTTTGAAGAACAAAGAAGGTTGTCTTTGTTGTTTTTTTTCCTCTCTCTTTTGTCAAAAAAGGATTTGTATATCATTGTAGATCTGAAAGATGAAAAGGGTTTCATACTTTTGCGGTATTAAAAAAAAACAGCACACATTTTCCAAAAGCTCAGTGGTATGGTTGTTTTATATTTCCCGTTCACTGTGAAATCTAATGTAAAGCAAAAAACATGGTTAATAAAACATGCTTCCTTTGCAATATATCTACTTTTTCCTCTTAGGAGATTTGAAATTGCCTGTAAAAGTCTCAATTTCAAAAATGTTTAAAAATAAAAGTGTCTAGCTGCATCAGCACAAAATCATTTCGAAGTCCACAATTGGTCCCAAGGCCACACTTTCAGCAGCTCTGCTCTTAAGGTATTGATTTTTTTTTTTCCCAACTCAGTGTTGGAAGGTCTCCTTGTCTTTCATGATTGTCTACCTCGCTCTCAAAGGCTGGAAAAGGCGAAGGAGGATGTCTATCCTGTAACATCTGTAATATAAACAGTCCCACCTGGTTTGGCAGAGTACTTCAGTTTCTCATCCCAGGGGTCACACGCAGACAGTGTTCCAGTTTCAACCCACCCTCTCTTTCTTGAAGCATGGAAGGTGTGTCAGTGTTCTCTTCCAGTGCACACAGAATTATGGGGGGAAAAAAAACTATTGGTACATTAAATACCTGTCAGGATTTGTCTTCTGAACCCGGGTTGAGCACACACACACAGAGAGCACGTTTTGACAGTTTATTGAAGGTAAAGAGTGCTGGAAGGGGAAAACCTAAGTCTTTTATTGGACTGGAGGAGGTGGTACTGGAGTCAGTGCGGCTAGTCAGGTTAGCAGACCACTGGAGACACCATGGCACAGAGCTGAGCTTCCCCAGAGCAGCTTGTCAGGTTAGCTGTTCAGAGGAGACACCTGGATAGTGATGTTACGTTATGTGCCGAGGCTTCGAGGCGTGTGTCGAGTAATGGAGGGGGCGTTTCCGCAATGCGCGTATCGAGGCTTGCTTCATTTGGGGGAGGAGCCGAAAACGATGACGTCCGAAGCCTCGCTGGCCGGCTGTACCACGTGACTGCTTCGGGAAGTGGCTCAGATTGTTGCGCGGGGTTTGACGGCTTTAAAAAGTCCACAAGCTCCATTCAAAATGTGGGTTGTTGTAGGAGAGTTGCGGTCAGTTGAGAGAGTGGATAGAGTTTGGATAGTTTGGATAGTGGTTATTTAGTTTGAGAAAGTTAGTTTGGTGTTTGGAGAGTTTAGGAAAGAGATACATAGGAGATTTAGGAGTGCGAGGACAGGATAGGAATAGGATGGAGCAGGCGAGAAAGAGGAGGATGTCCCCTATGTGGGAACATTTTGATTTGATAAGCCCTAACAAGGTAAGGTGAACTGAACATTTGCAGATGCATTAGGTTTGCTTATGAGGAACTGTATTTTTCACTGTTTCTTATTTTGTGTAAAGGTGAGGTGTTTATTGTGCTCCATGGAGTTGGGGTACAACAATAACACCTCATCCATGCTAAGGCACTACCGTGCCTTGCATGAGAATAGGGATGAAACTGGAGCTTCACCCAGCCAAGGTATTTCATTACTATATTAAAAACACACTTTCACAATTTTTGCATGCTGATGTTTGCTTGTTGTGCAAATAAAGATAGGTAACAGACACTGTATTTATTCCCTTTTAACCAGCCACCAGAAAAGCAGAGCTGGATGAAGCTCTAGTCTCCATGATAGTGAAGGATACCCAGCCTTTCACTATTGTGGATGACGTTGGATTCAAGACATTTGTGTCTAAGCTGGATCCCAATTATGTTCTCCCTACAAGGCAGGTATGTGTGGGTCCATACATGAAACGAATGACTACATTATTGTATGTGTCACAATTCAGCAATATGTATGTATGTATGTATGTATGTATGTGTGTATATATATATATATATATATATATATATATATATATATATAATCTCTTCCTTTAGGCTCTGAAGGCCATGGTGGAGGCCAAATATGAGTCTGCTAAGGAGCACGCTAAGGCTAAAGTAGAGAAGGTGGCTGCTGTTAGCCTTACATCAGATATGTGGACATCCATCAACATGGATGCCTACCTGGCAGTGACATGCCACTTTGTGGAGGAGAATGAAAAGCTGAGCTCGGTGTTGTTGGGAGTGCAGGCATTCCCCCAGTCTCACACTGCTGAAAATATTGCTTGTGTGAAAGCCTCCCTGATGGAGGAATGGGGAATCTCAGGCAAGGTGACATGCATGGTCACCGATGGTGCTCCTAATATGGTGGCATGCGTGAGAGACCTGAAGCTTCGCCACCACATTTGTGTTGCTCACACCCTCAATCTTATTGTGAAGAGGGCGCTTGACCACCAACCTGCGCTCTCTGGCCTCCGGGCCAAAGCAAGGAAGCTGGTTGGCTACTTTAGAAGCAGCACCACTGCTAAGGTATGCTCTTTTATTTTATTCCAATATATAATGTTAATAGTTTGTCTGTACTCCTACTGCAGTGACTTAATGGCCTACTCTTCTGTATCTTTAAAGGAGAAGCTTACACAAGTGCAGCTTCAGCTGGGCATGCAAGCAACCAAGCTGATGCAGGAGGTGGAAACAAGATGGAACAGCACCTACTTGATGCTGCACCGTCTGGTGGAGTTGAGGGAGCCAGTAGGAGCGGCATTGGCTGGATTGCACACTGACATTCCCTATTTAACTGCCAGTGAGTTTGATATTGTTGTAGCGTGCCTTTTGTTACTCTCTCCTTTCTATGACGCCACCATGGAGCTCTCGGCAGAACAACACGTGTCGGCATCAAAAGTTATCCCCCTCCTGAAGATGATAGAGAATGCCCTTCAGGAGGAGGACACCAAGTCGGCACCTGCAGAAGCAGTGCAAATAGGAGAGCAGCTCATCAGACATCTCAGGGAGAAGCTGCACATGCTCCAGTCAGTGAGCATCTTGTCGCTGGCTACACTCCTGGATCCACGATTTAAAGTTATAGCATTTTTCAGCAACACAAAAGCTGCTGAAGCAGTGAAGCGCTTGACTTCAGAGTGTGCCACCGTAATCCGACGGAACCTAGAAGAGAACACTCACGAGATTCCCCAGGCTTCCACCTCTCAAGAATTCAGTGGAGGTAATCTTTTGTATTACATTTTGAGATTACTTATTCCTATTAAAACACTTACTAACCTGACCTGTGGTTTCCATTTAGGTAGCAGACTTTGGCAAAGATTGGACACTAGTGTCATGGAGGCAAAGAGGACTCCAAATGTCTCAGCAGATGCCACCGTAGAGGTCCAGCGCTACCTCTCAGAGGCGAACATAAGCAGGCTGGAGAACCCCCTGGAGTACTGGGCGAATCATCGGTCACTGTACCCCAATCTGTACAAACTTGCACTTATTTATTTATGCACCCCGGCATCATCTGTGCCATGTGAGTGTGTCTTTTCAAAGGCTGGAGAAGTAGTATCAAAAAAGACAAATCGTTTGAAACCAAAAACTGTGGAGAAATTGTTGTTTAATAAAAATGCATGAAATCATCCAAGTTACACAAGCATCAGCCTATTCACTACCCCCTCCCTAGTTCCATAAGCACTTTCACTGTCCTCTGCCTGATTAAGCCCATGCCATTTTTCTAGAGTCACAGAAAAACATTATTACACAACATGCCATATCACATGACACTCCTATTTTGGGAATAATTACACACAGAGAATACATTCAAACAATATTTTATTGTACACATGTGTTTACAAAATTTATGTAGACAAATGATTTTGTCCTACACCTTCTGTGAAGTCATTCCCAAGAGCCATAATAGACAAAAATTAATGCATCACACGTGTTAAGATACAGCTGGCTGTGATTATACAACTTGCCAGTAGGTGGTGCTGTGTGCACATGAACCATCAAGAAATGAACCTTTTCTCGAACCAGTTGGCTGAGTGGTTCAATGCCTAATGAGGCTTCATCTCGCCATCACTACACCTGGACAAAAAGCAAAGCTTCTCCAGGAACAAGCAAGAAAATACAAAGACTTACACAGGGACTGGCATGGAGAGGGTGTAGAACGATGACGGACCGGCAAAGGAGTGACAGCAGAGTGAGGCTTAAGTAGGGAAGCTGGCAGGTGAAGTGAGTCTGGCTAATTAGTGGCTGGCAGGTGTGACTAACTGCAGTAGAAGGCTGAGTGGGAGTGGTAGGAGGAAACTAACCAAAACAAAAGCCAGAACCTAACTAAACCCAGACAGGAGTAAATAAAAACCCAAATCAAAACTAAACCCTGACAATACCGGCACATTCAAACATTAAAACTGTCAAAGAAAAGGAATATTATGGCACAGAATTTAAGAAGAATCTTGCTGTTTAAATCAGATCCTTAAATGAAGCATCCCACAATTGATTGGGTAATTTAAGATTTAACTTGTCATAAAAATAATGATTCCTCATTTGAAATGTGTCATCTGAAAAGAACCAAATAATCTGTCAGATCATGGGCCAAATCTGAGTTTGCTGGGAAACCAAGGCTATTCTGTTGCAACACTTGAAATCTGTTTGGTTACGAAGTGTGTGAGCTGAAAAGGGAAATAACATCAGATCTTGTGTGTCCCATTATGCTACATATGTGGAATTGCTTCTCATCCAAGGGAGGCTTACTAACAAATTTGCCATTAATAAACAGTGGGATCAGAACATCATCAAGAGAAACGGCTTCCAACCATCTTGGTAAAACATATTAATAATATGTGTACTTTCCATCCTGACAGTGGATCAGTGCACATAGAAACTTGATTGATACCCTAGCATGGTATAAACATTGACCCTGTGGCCAGGAAGCTTTCCAAAGCTGAAACCCAATGGGAACCTGTGTCCAGCTCTTTCAAACAGGTTAAGACACAGAAGCCAAAAAAAAAAAGAAAGAAGCTCTTTAACTCCAAACACTTAAAACACCAGAATACACCACCTTGAGGCAGAACTTAACCCGTAGACTGACATCCAGCATGCCAGAGAGTTTTAATTTTGCAGCAGGTCAGTGCTCTAATTATTGACTTTCCAGGTAAATCTAATTGATATTTTGGAAATAAAAATCTCTGTAACTGTTTTTTGATTCTAGTTCAACATAAAAATATTTGAAATAATCAGAAAATGTTCCTTTATATTTCCTACATTTGAATTCTAAAAGCCAATCCATCTAAACAGAATGCAACATCACTTGTAATGAATTAGATCCCCATGTTGTAGAACTCAGCTGAATTTTCAGTTTGGGCCTGGAAAACTAGATTGCTTATGCAGTCCATTGCTCATCGTTTTGGAAAAAACTATATGTTAAAATTTGTTCAGTTTTACAAAAATACTCCATTGGAGCTCATCAAGATATGTACATCTGGAGGGTGTAACGAAAATAATTTCCCTCTGGGATTATTAAAGTATTTCTGATTCTGATTCTGATTTGAACAGTATACAATGTGCAGCTCATAAAGAGCCATACCCAAGCTTGAGACTGACTCCAGCACATCTTCCTGACTTCTCTCTCACCTGTTTACCGAGCATGAAAGTATTATGATAAAAGACTGTAGGCTATGTAGTATTTACATAAAATGCAACTTGTGCTGAAACAGTCTATGAAATGGGCTGGAGGTTTATTTCACTCTCAGAAGTGGTGTTTTTGCTCTGGTTTCATTGTTCTGCCCAATTATTTCCCCTAGGTGCTTGAGGGTGAGATTCAACCAAACTGCATTTGACACTGGTTTTACAGATTTACTATTGTTGTGTTAAATCTCTGTTCATATAGACAACATTGACTATTAAATGCTTGACTTACTATCTAGTCAACATAATCTTCTTTATTTGAAGCAAAAATATTTATTACCTACGTATTATTGACAGAACACCTAAGTAGCAACTTGTTTTTTGTGTGCTCATTTGCTCTGTCAGTCCAAATGTTCTATTTTGGAAAAAAGAAGTGGAAAAAAACATTTTTTTTGTCGTCTGATTCATCGATTAATCGTAAAAATAATCGACTGATTAATCAATTATTAAAATAATCGTTAGTTGCAGCCCTAGCTAGAAGTATGGTTGGGCTGTGTGGTAGCTAACATGTTCCAGCATTATGTGAGCTAGGCCTAACCAAGCCTTTTGTAGTGTTCTCCTGAACAAAAATATAAACCTAAACATTCCAGCTAACATTAATCAGCTCCGTGGATTCACCGCGCTGGTTCTCTGAGTTATTCCCGCCAGAATCTGGAGCGCGCATGCAGCAGGAAGAGCGAATCCAGTCTGCTCCGTCTCATTTCCAACCAGATAAAAATAGAGATGTTTCATTTTTGTTAGCAGAGAAAAAGAAGAGGGTCGTTACATTATCGTTCAGTTAGTGGGTTAAAACTGAAGATTTAACACATCGGCACAGGGGTTGTTTGAACAGATCGAGGACGTTTGGCTAATGGATAATCACGTCTGTTTAAACTCGATCGATCCCTCAATAATCCGTTCTCAGAAAGTAAACGGATCTGTGGTCATTTGCAGACGTCTCATGAAAATAATATTTGCTATATGTTATTAGATTCCCAGCAAACACGTCCAGGTGGGGCCCATATTGGTGTAGTCTTGCAGGACTTCCATGAGGACTTCCTGACTTCCTGTTTGCGGTAAGGCGTATTGTGTCACTTCCTGTTGTTGCTGTGTGAACGACGGATTTTTGCTCCAGGCTCTCTCGCTTTTTATCTTTAAACCTCTTTGCTGTAACACCTGTTTCCAAACATAAGCACTTTTAAAACATTTTCTGTGGCTGCTCATCACGTTTGGGAACTCCTCGTGTTTCACACGGTTTGTTCTTTGGCGTGATAACAGGGCGCTAGCCTAGCTTTGGCCTAGCGTTAGCCTAGCGCTAGCCAAGCCTTAGCCTCATAATGGCTTCTCCGTCTCTGACTAAGTCTCCTATCTGCTGCTCTCTGTGTCAGATGTTCAGTTATTCCTCTGCCTCCTTTAGTGATAAGCTCCATCATATATCAGAGCTCTGATTACTCCATATGTTCCTAACAGAGCACTTCGCTCTCAGACTGCAGGTCTGCTGGTGGTTCCTAGAGTCTCTAAAAGTAGAATGGGAGGCAGATCCTTTAGCTCTCCTGTGGAACCAACTCCCAGTTTTGGTCCGTGAGGCAGACACCCTATCTATTTTTAAGACTAATCTTAAAACCTTCCTTTTTGACAAAGCTTATAGTTAGAGTGGCTCATGTTACCCTGAGCTACCTCTATAGTTATGCTGCTATAGGCTTAGGCTACTGGAGGACATCAGGGTCTAATTTTCTCACTCTACTGATTTCTACTGTTCTTCATTCTACGGTTCTCCAGTTTTGTATTGTATTACATTGAAATGACTGTCATTTCAGCTTTTAACTTTTTGCTCTCTCTCTTTTTCTTCATAGTAGGTACACCTGGTCTGGCGTTCTGTTAACTTTGACATCATCCAGAGAAGACGGCTCACCCGTTACTACCATCTAATGTAGAACAGATTACTAGATCAATGTGTGCTTCTGTGCTTTTTTGTCTCTCTTGTTGTGTCTCTGCTCTGTCTTCTGTAACCCCAGTCGGTCGAGGCAGATGACCGTTCATACTGAGCCCGGTTCTGCCGGAGGTTTTTTTTTCCCGTTAATGGGTGGTTTTTCTTCCCACTGTCGCTTCATGCTTGCTCAGTATGAGGGATTGCAGCAAAACCATGTACAATGCAGACGACTCTCCCTGTGGCTCTACGGTTCCCCAGGAGTGAATGCTGCTTGTCAAGACTTTGATGCAATCAACTGGTTTCCTTATATAGGACATTTTGACCAATCTGTATAATCTGACCCAATCTGTATAATATGATTGAACTTGATTTTGTAAAGTGCCTTGAGATGACATGTTTCATGATTTGGCGCTATATAAATAAAATTGAATTGAATTGAATTGAATTGAATAATGTTACATGTAATAAATGTAGTATTTTTGTAGCTTTGGAGGCGAGGGTGTCAGAACTGGAGACCCGGCTCCGTGCTGTTGAAAAACCAGCTGATAGCCACTCCTTTGCTAGCGCGGAGCCACAAAGAGTAACTTCACGTAGCGAACCAACAGCCGCACTCGAACAACCGGTTAAGCAGGCCGGCTGGGTGACGGTTCGTAGTAAGCATAGCTCTAGATTTCAGCCCCCAGATCACCATCTGCGTTTCTAATAAATTTTCCCCTCTGAGCGACAGTCTCGCCGAGGAGCCGACCTTAATTATTGGCAGCTCTGTAATAAGAAACGTGGCACTAAAGAAACCAGGAACCATAGTTAAATGCCTACCAGGGGCCAGAACGGGCGACATAGAATCCTACCTAAAACTGCTGGCTAAGGATAAGCGTAAATACCGCAAAATTGTTATTCACGCTGGCGGTAATGACACCCGGTCACGCCGATCAGAGGTCACCAAAGTTGGTGTTGCTTCGGTGTGTGAGTTTGCTAAAACAATATCGGACTCTGTAATTTTCTCTGGTCCCCTGCCTGATCTGACCAGTGATGACAAGTTTAGCCGCATGTCATCATTCAACCGCTGGTTGTCTAGGTGGTGTCCAGAAAACGACGTGGGCTACATTGATAACTGGCAAACTTTCTGGGGAAAACCTGGTCTGATCCGGAGAGACGGCATCCATCCCACTTTGGATGGTGCAGCTCTTCTTTCTAGGAATCTGGCCGGATTTATTAGTTCTCCTAAATGCTGACAACCCAGGGTCCAGACCAGGAAGCAGAGCCGTAGTTTAACACACCTCTCTGCAGCTTCTGTACTGTTACCCACCCATTACCCTATTGAGACGGTGTCTTTCCCACGGCCAAAACTTAACAGATCAAAAACTGATCTAAAGGGAACAAATCATAAAAATCTAATAAAAAATCCATACGGATCACTTTGAACCAAAAAATAAAAGAATTAAATGTGGTCTATTAAATATAAGGTCTCTCCCTCCAAAGACTTTGTTAGTTAATGAATTGATTTCTGATAATCAGATTGATTTGTTTTGTCTCACAGAAACCTGGCTACAAGAGGACTACGTTAGTATAAATGAGTCAACTCCCTCCAGTTATTCAAATTTCCACATTCCCAGATCTGTGGGAAGAGGAGGAGGAGTGGCAACCATCTTTCAGTCTGATTTATTAATTAGTCCCAGGCCAATTAATAATTACAGTTCTTTTGAACATTTAACCCTCAGTTTCCCTCATCCAAACTGCAAAGCAATAAAACCTCTTCTGTTTATTGTTTTGTATCGTCCACCAGGCCCTTACACTCAGTTTTTGGATCAACTGTCAGACTTCTTATCTGATTTGGTGTTAAATACTGACAAGGTTATTATAGTGGGTGATTTTAACATCCATGTTGACACTGAATGTGATAACCTTAGTGTAGCCTTTAAAACTATCATAGATTCAATTGGTTTTGCTCAAAATGTGCATAAGCCAACGCACTCTCGGCTCCATACTTTGGACCTTGTGCTGACATATGGCATTGATTGTGAAGAATTAACAGTATTCTCTCACAACCCTGTCCTATCTGATCATTTTTTAATAACATTTGAGTTTAATCTAACCGATTTCTCCACCCCCAAAAGAGGGTTCCATTATAGTAGATCTTTATCGGATAATGCTGTATCAAAACTTAAAGAGTCTGTCCCCCTCTTAATATCCTCAGTATTGCAGAAATGCCCTGTAGATGGCAGCAATGCTGTTTCTTCCCATTCACAAATAGATACATTTGCTAACAGTGTGACTTCCTCATTGCGTTCTGCATTAGATAATGTAGCTCCCTTGAAAAAGAAGGTGATAATTCACAGGAAGCTGGCTCCCTGGTTTAATTCAGAGCTGCGTTCCTTGAAGCACAATGTTAGGAAATTGGAGAGAAAATGGCGCTCTACACACCAAGAGGAATCCTACTTAATCTGGAGGGACAGTCTATTGTTGTATAACAAGACCCTTCGCAGAGTTAGAGCAGCATATTTTTCATCATTAATTGAAGAGAATAAAAATAATCCTAGATTTCTCTTTAGTACAGTTGCCAAACTTACTCAGAGCTGCAGCTCTGTTGATCCATCCATTCCCTTAGCTCTTAGTAGTAATGATTTTATGGGATTCTTCATAAATAAAATTGATGCCATTAAAAATAAAATAATTGGCATCCTCCCAAACATGATTACCTCATCCCCAGTAAGTAAGGCAGCATTGGAGGAATCTTTAGAACCTGCGCTGTGTCTGAACTGTTTAGAAGCAGTAGAGCTTTCTGAGCTATCTAAAATCTTAGCTTCATCTAAACCTTCTACCTGTATGTTAGACCCAATCCCAACCAAGTTGTTTAAGGAGGTATTCCCTTTGATCAGTGGTCCTATTTTAGACATGATTAATCTATCCTTAGTAAATGGATATGTACCACAGGTTTTTAAAGTAGCTGTTATTAAACCTTTACTTAAGAAACCTTCTTTTGATCAAGATGAGCTAGTAAACTACAGACCTATATCTAATCTTCTTTTCTTATCTAAAATTCTTGAGAAAGTAGTTGCTAATCAACTTTGTGAACATTTACAAAGCAATGACCTACTTGAGGAGTTTCAGTCAGGCTTCAGAGCTCATCATAGCACTGAAACGGCTCTGGTGAAGGTCACTAATGATATTCTCATGGCCTCAGATAATGGACTTGTGTCTGTACTTGTCCTGTTAGATCTTAGTGCTGCATTTGATACAGTTGATCACAATATTCTCCTACAAAGACTTGAACATACTGTAGGGATTAAGGGGAAAGCATTAGGCTGGTTTAAATCTTATCTGTCGGACAGATTCCAGTTTGTTCATGTTAATAATAAATCTTCCTCAAACTCTAGGGTCACCTGTGGAGTACCACAGGGTTCAGTCCTTGGACCAATTCTCTTTACTATATATATGCTTCCGATCGGCAAAATTATCAGACAGCATGGGATTAATTTCCACTGTTATGATGATGACACTCAGCTATATCTATCCATAAATCCTGATGAATCCAATCAATTACTTCGACTGCAGTCATGTCTTGATGACATCAAAAGCTGGATGACTTTAAATTTCCTGCATCTAAATTCTGACAAGACCGAAGTTGTAATCTTTGGGCCAGAGTCCTCAAAAAATAAACTTCTTAACCAATCACTTAATCTGGATGACATTAACTTGGCCTCTGGTAATAAAGTAAAAAACCTTGGTGTTATTTTTGACCAAGACATGTCATTTAAATCCCATATTAAACAGGTTTCCAGAGTTTCCTTTTTTCACCTCCGGAATATCGCCAAAATTAGAAACATTCTGTCCAGGAGTGATGCTGAAAAACTAGTCCATGCATTTGTTACTACAAGGCTGGACTATTGTAATTCTTTACTATCAGGAAGTCCACAAAATGCAATTCAAAGTCTTCAGCTTATCCAAAATGCTGCAGCAAGAGTTCTGATGAAAATCAACAACAGGGATCATATTTCTCCAATGCGGTACCGCGCACGTGACGTCACGGCCTTAAGAGTAACGCCCCTTTTGCCGCACCGGTAGGGCAAACAGTCGTATAACGCACATACAAACCAGCCATTACAAGCGCAACAGAACCAGCGATATGTCCGACTTTGCAGCCATTAAACTTACCCAAGACGGTGTCCCAGGCGCACGGTTTACTGGTCGCACTGTGGAAGAGCACACCAACCTTCAGCTGAAACGGTGGCTTGAGTGTCGAGGGCTCAAAAAAATCGGAAGACGGGCCGAGTTGATTCAACGGTAAGCTTTGTTTTTTTCCCTGCTCGGTGTTCATGCCTTTGTTATGATTTCCACCGTGCTCCGTTCACGTCGGCCTTTTTTGTTTGTTTGCAATCAACGTCCAGGAATCTGTATATCTTGCCAATAGGTAGCTACAAAACGATTGTTCACATCTCAGAATCTTTCGCTTAAGAGATTCAGGGCGTTTGTTTTTGAGTAAGCGATCCCGGTAGCAGGGTACCATGTTAGCGCCTGCTAACATGCTAGCCTATATGCTATCATCACCCTTTCCACCGACAAAATGCTTGCTACATATGTAGGTGAATTTGGTAACTTTTTCCGGGTTGAAATGTTGTGTAGGCCGCCCGCACAAGTGTACCCAACGCACACACTTCTCCTTGGCACTCTTGAGTTTCGGGAAGAAAACATCCTTCATATGCGGCCGATCAGCGTACCTCGAGTCGCTGTTGCACGTCCCATAGCAACAATGTTTATAAACCATGGTCTTAGATGTTGGAAAAAGCAGTCGTTTACCGAGTAAAACCTAGGCTAACGCACGTCTCTTCCACAGCAAAACAGCGGCGCGTTTGGGAGTTTGCCCTACTGCGTACCACGTGATGTGACGTCATCGTGACGTTGTGTTTCTAAAAATAGCTCGCGCGCGGTACCGCATTTTAGCTTCCCTTCATTGGCTTCCTGTTAAATCAAGAATAGAATTTAAAATTCTTCTTCTAACGTATAAAGCCCTTAATAATCAAGCTCCATCATATATCAGACCTCTGATTACTCCGTATGTTCCTAACAGAGCACTTCGCTCTCAGACTGCAGGTCTGCTGGTGGTTCCTAGAGTCTCTAAAAGTAGAATGGGAGGCAGATCCTTTAGCTATCAGGCTCCTCTCCTGTGGAACCAACTCCCAGTTTTGGTCCGTGAAGCAGACACCCTGTCTACTTTTAAGACTAATCTTAAAACCTTCCTTTTTGACAAAGCTTATAACTAGAGTGGCTCATGTTACTCTGAGCTACCTTTATAGTTTTGCTGCTATAGGCTTAGGCTACTGGAGGACATCAGGGCCTACTTTTCTCACTCTACTGATTTCTACTGTTCTCCAGTCTACTGTTCTACAGATTTGCATTGCATTTCATTGAAATGACTGTTGTCATTTCAGCTTTTAACTTTTTATTCTCTCTCTTTTTTCTTCATAGTAGGTACACCTGGTCTGACGTTCTGTTGACTGTGAAATCATCCAGGGAGGACAGATCACCGACTATTACCATCTAATGTAGAACAGATTACTAGATCAATGTGTGCTTCTGTGCTTTTTTGTCTCTCTTGTTGTGTCTCTGCTCTGTCTTCTGTAACCCCAGTCGGTCGAGGCAGATGACCGTTCATACTGAGCCCGGTTCTGCCGGAGGTTTTTTTTTCCCGTTAATGGGTGGTTTTTCTTCCCACTGTCGCTTCATGCTTGCTCAGTATGAGGGATTGCAGCAAAGCCATGTACAATGCAGACGACTCTCCCTGTGGCTCTACGGTTCCCCAGGAGTGAATGCTGCTTGTCGGGACTTTGATGCAATCAACTGGTTTCCTTATATAGGACATTTTGACCAATCTGTATAATCTGACCCAATCTGTATAATATGATTGAACTTGATTTTGTAAAGTGCCTTGAGATGACATGTTTCATGATTTGGCGCTATATAAATAAAATTGAATTTAATTGAATTGAACTTGGGCTAGATGGGCTTCAGCTGGGCATGGGCTCAGAGTGGGCTCTGTTGTTGGGACCCATGTGGGCAACCCATGGGCAGTAGATGGGCTAAACCAAGCATGGGCAATAGGTGGGCTCCAGTTGGGCACCGTTTACAAATTCAAAATTGATCAAATCAGACATGTTATATGTTTCAACAACAGCCACTGGGAAAGGTCTCCTTTTTTATGCTATTTTATTTATTTATTTTTAAAAAGTAAAAGTTTTTAAACCCACTCTTACATGAATCATACCTATTATAGGGAATGTATAAATGATAAATGATGAATGATATATTTATAAATTATTTAAATCATTTAAATTTAAATAATTTAAATCATTTCACAACACCCCCCCCCCCTTTCAATTTACTGAAGCGGATGAAATTTTTTATCTCAAAATTTTAATGTAATGACATCAATATGTTTCGTAATAAACCCATGCTCCTGATGGGTAAATTTCATATTAATAAGATGAAGTTTTTAATGTCCCTTCCTAAATTCCTAAAAAAGTATGTATTTTGTTCTTTTATTATAGCTTAGTAATGATTTTGTACACAAATTTTTTATTGTCCTATTTAGTTAATTCTGTTCTAGCATCTTACCACTATATCCCATGTTGTGGATTAAGTAGCTTTTAAGATCTTTTTAAAAACCCATGTTTTGCTAAGGTATCTTGCAAATGTAAGACAAACGAATTTAAACAGCACAATTAAAGTTAGTTGTTTGAGTATTCCAGTTTGTTTATTAATATACATTTCCCCAAAACAGTGTTTTAATGCAATCAGTAATTAAGAAGTATTGGTTTTATAAAGTACTTTATTTGTGGCCTTTACAAATAGCAAATTCTACAAGGTGAAAAAAGAAATGACCACAATTCACAATTCAGTCACTAGGGGGCAGTGAACACAAGACAGGGGAACATTCATTATGTTAACATTTTAATAATTTCACAACTAAATTAATTTGTGGAAAATCACCCAAGCTAACAAACAAGGATGAAAATGGTCTGAAAGAGAACTAAACCAGGTCAAACATCTGTCAAACTAGACATCAAAACAGTTCTATTTCAACCAGAAGCGGATGCCATCACCACGCTTAGTCGGAAGTTAGCGAGCGCCATCTTGTGCACATAGCACATTATTATGTCTATGCCTATAACCCTGTGGTTTGGCTCCATTGGGAAGACGTGTTATTTTTATTGTTGCGGCGGAGACAGTGTCTTTCGGACAACATACCGGTAAGAATATGCCTCTACATTTAATAAATACTGTTTTTCGGAAAGTAAATAGTAAAGAGGGCAGGAACTAGCTAGGTTTAAAGTGTCTGCTGCAGGCACCGAGCTTCGTCAAGTTTCGAACAACATGCTAACTTTCACATCGTTTTGAGAATGCTACGGGTTTGAGAGTAACAACAACAGGAACAAAAAAAGCCACAGCTTTAGGTGACCATGACCGCAACCGGGGTCCTGAGGGCTACGCCGCGCCCACTATGAGAGCTACCGCCGTCAGCTCATGAGGAGTCTCAACTCTGCGGCTAATGCTAGAGCTGGACTTAGACTATTATACCATAGCTGCTTGGGCTTTTGTTTGGTGTATTTTTTTTTTTTTTGGCAGTTGGTATTTGATTGAAAGTTAGTGTGCTATTCAATGTATGATATGATCTGACATGATGAGCTCACCATTGATTTTGTTAAAATTTGTTCTCTGGAATGAAAGTAATTGTAAGTCTTTTTTGTGTCTCTGACAGCAACGTATGAGATAGCCCGAATAAAATTAGCTGAATTTGAACAGAACACAAATGTACCGACAGAATCTGATTCTGCAGAGAACATGGGAAGGGGGAAGCGCAAAAAGAGGTAAGGCTGTTTGGATTATGAAAGCATGTTAGTGTCGTTTTCCTCCCACCACCACCACACACACACTGGAAACACTGATGTCTACATTATATAATTATAGGCACAAATGTGTCACCTGTTGTACAAAATATATTGTGTTGTATATTCTTTACCTAACTGTTTTTAAAATACTTTAATTCGCTGAACTGTAATAAATGAATTATCTGATTTTTTTTGTATAGTTTACAGGTCTAGGAGAGTGATTTGGTCCAGCGAGAATGAAGATGATGATGATAGTTGGTTCAGTAACCCTATCAACCCTACATCTCCACTGCCTCCATCCACGCTCTGGTCCCCCCTGACACATCTACTGCCTCCATCGATCCTCACATCCCATCCTGTCGCGTGTCTGTCTGCTGAAAGCAAAAATCCCCCTTCCTGAGTCTGTCACAGCTGTCTGCTTGTATTTTTTGTTGCTTGGTAGACTCGCATGAATTGATCATATAAAACAGATCCAGCAGACACTGAAGCAGCAGTGTTTTGTTGTTGCCATTATATTTGCAGGGTACGTATCAATACGTACCATTGCCAGAAGGTTTGCTGTGTCTCCCAGCACAGTCTCAAGAGCATGGAGGAGATTGGGCGTGACAGTGGCAAAAATACATAGACAGGATACACCAGATTTACACAATAGATTAAGTAATTTGAACAAAAAAGCTAGTTTAAAGTTAAGTTCTAAAGCAAAAGTGAAAGAACTTATCAGAAAGGGGAAAAAGAGAACTATTGCACAATTATTAACTGTTTGGCATATTAAGGTGAAAAAACATGCATTTCGCAAAAAAATGCAGTATTCAAGTTAAATTGAGGAAACACAGCAGCTGATTTACAGAACAATGTGAAAAAACTATGCAATATACCAGTTGGCTAAAGAGTGTGCAAATGTCCATTAGCATCTAAAAGAGATAGTGTAAATGATTCATGATCAGATCAGAGCCCATGCAACAATTGCATGTTGTAAACACTTATTGAGTTTGTTTTGAGCAGCAGAGGTTATAAAGTCTAACAGCAGCTGGGATGAATGACCTGCAAAGTGCTCCTTTGAGCATTTAGGGTGCAGCAGTCTGTCACTGATAGAGCTCTCCAGCTCTGCAGCAGCTCCATGCATGGGTCTGAAGACATTGCCCATCAATTATGTTATTTTGATTACAGTCATTTTGTCTCCCACCACCTGCCCTGGGTCCAGGGGTTATCCAAGGACAGAACTGGCCCTCCTAATGAGTTTATGCAGCTGCTTTGTCTCAGCTACAGATCAGCTGTTGCCCCAACAAACCACATCATAGAAGATGGTTAATGCCACCACAGATTCAAAGAAGGTCCATGTTTAGGTCCATCTGACACCACCAGGTGTCACCTCAGACTGTCCGGGAGCTCAATGATGCCCTGGTCTGGATCTGGGAGATGATACCCCAGGACACCGTCCATCTCATAAGGAGCATGCCCCAATGTTATCAGGCATGAATATGAGCACCTGGGGGCCAGACAAACTACTGAGTACCATTAAGAGTTGCTGCAATGATATTTTAGAAAATTAAACTAACCTGCTGCAACTGTTTATTAGTTTCACTTTCTCTGTGACTTCATATTAAGTCCTTTTTGCATTGACCATTTTCATCACTGGCATCCTATTTTCCCCAACACATTATTTCTCATCAGAATGGATATCCAGCAGGGCTTTTTTTTTACCAACTGATATCTGTTTTCAAAGAGTTCCCTGAATTTTTTGAGCAGTGTATTTGAGCATGTGTGAATAATTTGGACTTTTTGTGAATAATAATAATAAGAAAATCCTGAATTAAACTTGCTCACTGAATTCTTGTTTTAAAACTTCCTTGAAAAAAATCTGCTGTACAACCATTCCACCTTATAAAAAGAGTGGTTCAAATGCCTTGTCAAACACCCGAGATTATTATGACAGTCATGTTCATAAGTGCATGTAAACATCTGAAAGGTGCTGAATATGAAGATGAAGAGGTTTATCCCTTGCTCAGTTCAAAGCAGCTGCATGAAGGACTTTTTTGGTGTACTTATCTAGGCTTAACAAATCAAGGAAAAATACACAAATAAACAATAACTGTATAATTCTCATCATTGAAATACTTCAAGTGGCTTTTTAGTGTCAGAAATATCCAAAGTCTTCCAAATTTAATGGTGGTTCAAGTCAAGGCTAAATTGTTACATCACATTATGATTTACCTTTCCGGTTGTTTCTATTTGCAACACAGGCCTACTTTTAATTTGGGTTAATTTGGCTTGTCTACCAAAATTCCTCCTAGCACCTGCCAATCAGGATTGGAAAGACAGCAATATGCAGCAGGGTAGCACTCTCTGCTCATAGACCCTGTTACTATCTCGTCAGGAGAACTGTCAGGGTTAACTTCTTGCAGGCTCGATGAACACTGACAAGCCTGAGACCACATGGTGAAAAGACTGCATGGTGTAGCAACACCCTGCCCTAGATTGTAGGGTCTGTGGACAATGAAGCAGGGATGTGTGGGTGGGGGAGTAATCCTCTGTGAAATGATCTCACCTCTCTTCAGGTCACTTCATCACTGAGGCCCCCCCTATCCTTTGTCCACTTCTTATTCGTTGTACTTCCTTCTGTGTGTTTCCTTTGATTGAAAAAGTTAATTGCATTGCCCACCTACAGACAAACATCCACACACCACTGCAAGTCATTAGTGTTGCTCCTTCCACGTGGTATCAGAGGTTTATCTTTTCCTATTGTCTAGCCTCAGAGGTCAAGGGTCTGGCAATGCACAAGAATGGTAGTAAAAGGAAACAAACAGAGATCCTTCTGCTTCACACAAGTTGGATTTTTAGATTTTGTCATCTCAATCTGACTCTTTTTTTTGTTGTTGCTTATTGTATCTGGGGATGAACACAGACTCATAGGGTTAAAGTTCTGTCCCAAATAAAACAAACCTAAAAGAACAGCCTTACATGCCTTTTCTTGCTTCAAAACTGATGCTTTCTTTTTTCCTCTTGCCAAATACAGTACAGTAAGCTGAAGGACTCAGGTTCTTGTTAGGTTGCCAGTGCAAGACATTATTTAACTTAAAGTAAATGACCTCCCTGTGGTTTAGAGTTCCATGTTCCCTGCCATTTCCCTTTTATTTTGTGGCCTGTTTTACAAACAAGCAATACGTATTTATAGCTACATCAAAGAACGGCCCTTGGACTCTTGGTTTGTCCGAGATGCCACAAATTGAGATCCAAGTGCAATAGTCGTGTGATGAGATTACCCTGAGGAGCACAGCTTCTAAATAAGGCAGGCCAACTTGCCTTCTCCGTGTCACACCCTGGTTGGTGAACCTGTTGTTTTTTCCCCTCCTGGCCACTTGATGTATTTTTACAAGAGCTTTCCCCTCAAAATGCTGGCTGAGCTGTAATTGTGGGTCCAACATTCGTCTCGGTGTCTGTCTGCTGATCTCTGAGGGAGGACGGAGGTTATGGTTGCTGGCACGGACGGCGCTCAGTGGCTCTTATAGTTACTCCTCTGGTTGATACAGTAACACACATGTAATCCACACCACCTCTGACGCAGTGTGGCCACAGATTTTGTGCAATGAGCGCTCAGGCGAAAATAGGTGTTACTTCATGATTTTATTTAAAGTAGTGCTTTGAAGGCATGGTTCCTAAAATAAGGTCTTCAGTACTGGGTGCAAGTACCCTCCACTGTCTGTGGTCCCCTAAATCTACAGAAATGGTCAGGGTGCCTGATACAACGCTTGATCACACATTGATGAAACGTTTCTGTGCAAAGCTAGAAGTTGATTTCATTGGCTGGAGCTGTATAAACTACAAAAGTCTTTCTCTTTTCCATGATATGACAAATTTCTTGTGAATGCAACACATTTATTCACCACTGGAAAACGCTTTATTGTTGTAAACCATGTAAAATGACTAGTTTTGTATTTATGAGAGTGAGGGATTATTGGGAGTTTATCAGTCTTATGCCGTGTGGAATGACGCTGTTGTGGAATCTGGTTGTTCTGCATTTGAAGCTGCTGAACCTCTTGCCAGATGACAGCAGGGTAAACAGTCCATGATGGGGGTGGGACAGGTCTTTTATGGTTGTCTGAGCCCTGGTCAGACAGTGTCTGCAAACAGTCATGGATGGAGGGACGCGCTGTCCCAATGATTCTCTCCACTGTCTTCATCACTCTCTGCACATTTCCAGTCTGAGGCATTGTAGACCCCACAGTAATGCACCAGACAGAGAATCCGATAATTCAGCCGGACAC
Organism: Fundulus diaphanus; assembly: GCA_037039145.1. Lineage (NCBI taxonomy): Eukaryota > Metazoa > Chordata > Actinopteri > Cyprinodontiformes > Fundulidae > Fundulus > Fundulus diaphanus. The sequence goes on from CM073122.1 coordinate 46,757,848, forward strand.
AGTGTTGCGCTTAAAAGGTTTGTTGAAATCAAAGAATAGGGTCGTTTTCACACCTGATATTCCAGTAGACTCAGTTCGATTGGGGACCAAGTTGCAAATTTCCCGCTAATGCGGTTTGCTTTCACGCTGCACTTTGTCAAACGAACCAAACATTATGATCAACCTGTTCAACCCCTCGCCTGTGGTGGCGCTGTGGTGACGCTGCGCCAAGAAACACAGAAGGAAAGCGGTTGGTCAGCAGCACAGCAGAACTTGCTCTACCGGGAAAATGTAAACAAAATGGAATTGCCAAAGGCATTGCAATCACATGGCTAAAATCTGTTGCCAGTGTGCCAGACAAGCACGATCCAACAGTGGGCTCAGCATGAGTGGAGAATGAGGCAGAAGACCACTGAGATTGTTATATTTTACACAAGGTGTGTGCGACGGTAGCGCACAAGCACATACAACTTCAATGAACCGATGTCATTCTTACACAGACGTGGAGCAAGGTATTTACAATAAATATGTTAAGTGTATTTACCCTGCGCTGTAGACCGTTTCCTGCTTTTGGAGCGGCCTTCGGTCTGCTTGGCATTCCCATTTGTATTCGAAATGCTCCAGAGTTCAGTTTAACTGAACTGAGATCAAAGCTTTGAGGCAGACCTGCGTTCTCTTTGTTGGTCCGCATCATAGTTCGATTTCGATTCACATCTCCCCAAATGAAACGAAATTTCTGAGCAAATGAACCTGAGCAAACGAACCAGAGTCCGATTAAAGCAGACTAAACAGGGCTGGTGTGAATGCACCGTAAATAAACAAAATAATGACGATGGGAGGCAAGAGTCCAGGATGAGCAGGAACAGGAAGACAGACCTAAGGCTGCTCACAGCAGGGATGACGGCCGAACAGGTAGAACAGATCATTGGGTAGGCAGGTATCACAAGCAGTCCAGGTTGTGACCAGAATCAGAAAGCCGATGAGGTATCCAGTGAGAGCAAGACGTGAAAGGAAAAATATACCAAACAGGCAAGGGGTTATGAACAGGCAATGCAGACAGGAATGCTGGATAGCAGCTCACATTAAGGCTGGGAGGCAGGTAAATTTAGGCAGAGTAGCAGGTGGAACAACTTGCAGGTAATTAAAACACCTGCAGGTGAAACTGCTCACCCAATTAGCCGAGTGGAACAAAGCAGGAGGTTGAACACAGCCAGCTCAAAAAAAAACACAAACAAGAGGCAGACTGCATGACACCCACACAAGACAGAGCTGCTGACCAGTACGCTCTCTGTTGTCTCTGTAAAATGTTGTAATGATTGCTCTTCTCATCCGACATAGCGAGTGCAGAGGCTGCTGTGCTTTCCTCACGAGAGCAGAGGTGTGAAGGGACTAGGTCAAAGCGTCTGTGGTCTGCACCCTCAGGAATTTTATGCTGCCGAGTCACTCCACCGCCAAGTCAACTTGGTCAATTTTTTTATGAAGTCAATGACGATCTCTTTGGTTATGTTGACATTCAGGATCAGATTGTTTTTGTCACTCCAGTCCACCAGATGGTTCACCTCCACACTGTAGGTTGATTACGTTTTTTTCCAGTTTGTTTTGCATTGATCCCAAGATAATTACCAAAATTCTTTGGAACTATAATTTATTAAACATCCCTTCATTGTAAAACTCTACAACGTTTATTTTTATATCAAAAATCGCATGTTTAGTTTATTGATAAGCAGGTAAAAAAGAAATCACTATATAATTTATTGTGATTTGATGTACATGGATGCATCTCATCCAAGTTTCTCATTGTTCAATAAACACTTCAGCATCAATGTCAAAAGCTTTTTACATGGATTGTTGGATTATGTTAACAATTCTTTAGCTTTTCTACAAGTGATTACAACCTTTCAGTCTTAAAATGTTCTGTATTATTAACAAATTTGACAAGTGGCCATTGACAAAAAAAAAAACTCAAAGAGAAAGCTTAATCCAAGTGGCTTGAAATATAATTCCCATTTTTATTAATTACTTGTACATTCAACAAACAAGCTTATTTTAGGCTAACATTGTCTCTCTATTATGCCACAAAGTTCAATAAAAGCTGAGCTACAAACCTGAGGTCAGTCACGTCCTCTCGAGGACTTGAGTGGGTTTGATATGGCCCCCTACGTAAACGGAGGGACAATGGAGGACAACAGGACTGACAGGACACAGAACCAAGCCAGTAGTCCTGCCGTGATGCTGTGCCAGCAGACAGCGAGCCATGTGATCACAGAGATGCGCTTGGGATGGAGGTGGATGAGGAGTTGGCAGGTGGTGTTTCCCAGATTGAGAGATGAAGGCTGTTAAATTGTCACGTTGTTTGTAGAGTCGCAAAAAACACAGAACTGTGAGGCCGCTGCTCTCCGCCAGACCTCATTATCCCATCAGCTCTGAAGTGACTCACTGAGGCAGAGCTTTTCCTCTAGTGGCTTGTTCGCTTGCTGCTGTGGTTGAGGATTCACTCTCTTGTTGCATATGTAGCATTCCGCCTGAACCGTCGCAATGTAGTCATTTAGTCCCTTTCACATGAAACTATGTTTCAAAAGGTGATTAAAATTAAGTTTTAGATTTTCAGTTTGACTCTTACGTGAAAAAAAATCATTGTAAACATAATCTTAACTGGTAATTTTTCCAAAGAATTTCTAGACAAATTTACTGTAGTTCAAAATGAAAGGAAGACTAAAAGGATAAAAGCGAGGCTAACCAAACAAGCACCTTTTTTAAAAATTACTTTTCTTTCTTCTACCTTTTCTCGTAAAGTCCAATCCCAAGGATGTTTACACAGGATAACGGAACAAGCTCTGAGTGGCTGTGAAAGCAGTTGCATGTTATCTTTTCTGACACCAACTAGTTTTCATTTAAAACTCTAGACAAAGATTCCTAGTCCAAACCCTAAACAGTCATTTTACTGCGAAAACCAACCTAGGTTTTGGTGCTGTGAATTAATTGTGTTGATAAAAAAATGTTTTGCAAACAAAAATCTGAATATTGTGAAGTCCATTTATATTAAGCCACTGCTTTGATACCTCAAAATAAAGACAGCCAAGAGGCCCATGGTAATTTTAAACTCGCAGCACAGGTGGGGGAAACTGTCAGCAGGACAACTAGTATGCATGACACAATCTGGCCAACATTGTTGGTGGTAAAAAGAAGATATTAGACTGGCCTAGTCAGGGCCCAGAACAATGTCCATTTGAGAATCTGAAGTCAACTTGAAAATTTATGTTCAAAGATGGCCTTCATCCGGTCTAACTGGACTTGAGTTATCTAACTATAAAGAATGCAAAAAAGTCTTCAGTTTCTAGATGTGCAAAGCTGGTAGAGACATATTATAGAAGGCTTGCAGTTGTAAATGTAGCAATAGTTGGTTCTACATGAGTATTGTGCTGCTATTAGTATTGATTCAGAGGCAGAACACAAATGGGCACCATGCTTTTTATACTTGAAGCAGCACTAGATCTGTAACTTCCAGGTTTAGCACCCCTGAAGGTCACTGACAACATTGCACTGTCGAAGAATTAAACAGTCTCCCTCCATGTTTTGGAATCTGATAGCAAACCGCTTTGGACCAGCAGATTAAGAAGTCATTGAGTTACTTTTAAAGACAATGTCACATTCACCCCTCTAGATTAAATCCTACATCAGAGAATCAAAGACATGTTTGATCAGATCATATGTTTTGTTGCCTAACAACAGCTTATAGCCTGGTAGCCTAGCATTTAGCTCCTAAAAAATATGAAAGAATACAGACTCAGACATATTCTGTAATAAGCAAAAAGATAACTTACCAGTCTAATAATAATGATGCAAAAAGAGAATAGGTCTTGCATCCTGATTGCTCTTTCATCAAACACCAACAAGCAAATTCATTTGCAAGATCCACTCTTGTTTTTCCTCTGGAGCGACCCCTGTCTGACTTTCTCTGTTTGGCCTCCTCAGACATAGTTTTCCTCTTTTTGCTTCTCTTGGCCATGACGAACTTTGACATGAGGATGAGAAAAGTAGAAGCACATAAGGTTAGCTCTCATATTTAAGGGGAGCTCAGACTGCTGTAAAGAGGCGCTCTAGGTTACATGACCTCTAGGTCACATGACCCATTCAGCAACAGAGCCGACCCTTTAAAGTTACATAAGTGAGTTTTTTGAGAAGGACAGCCCGCACGGAGCATCGATACGCACCAAGTGCTGTATATTGACCTGAAAAATCTTTTCATATATTTCAAATTAAGCTAATACTTGGATCAAAACTTACACGGTGCTGCTTTAAATTTGAAAAGGAAAAAAAGAAAAGACAAACATTGTAGCATTTTCCTTTCACTTCAGAACTGGGCAGTAATTCGTCTTGAAGTCTGTATGCTCTGTGCTGAAAACTAGGTTTGACACGGAGCCTTAGATCTACTCCGTCAGAGGAAATTTAGATTCTTGTTTAAACACAGTTCATCTAGGAATCTGTCTGAGGCTGCACTCAGCAGGTGCAGATCTAAGTTGTTGTCAACAAAAAGTAATCATGCATATTTTCCCCCTTTAAAGGGAACTTAGTAGAAACTTCTCTGCAGTATGCTGTAATCCTGCTCCCAGCTGTAAATCTTTGTTCACCGTATTCCCTGCATTGTTCATACATCGTTCAAAGTGAAATAAACGTGGACCTCATCAAGATGAGTGATGGCTGTTAGGAGGGGAAAGCTTTTCTCACTGAAAGACTAATAAACTTGTAAAGTGCCTTGAGATGACATGTTTCATGAATTGGCGCTATATAAATAAAATTGGATTGAATTGAATTAATAACACAGTTCCCAGACTCAGGGCAAGATGCCTTCTTTAATTCCCTTTGTTTGTTGATGCCAGAAACTGTTTGGTCAGTGTTGCCTTTCCACAAGTGAGGATCAGGCATATCTTGTGTCTCACATTAACCTGAAGCTTTCCACTGTCCCCTGTAGCTCACCCATCAAATGATATGAAAAAGAGGAAGCAACTGCTCCACTGCTCCTCAAAAGATCTGGATATGAATGAAAAAGTGCTGACTGGAAGGTTTTGCCAAACATTAGCTCCTTTTATCACCTGTCACCTGAAGCCTGCTTCTTTTTGTCCGTGCAAAGCTATTAAGCAGGTATCTTTGGCCTTCAGGGCGCCCTGCGACCCAAAACAATTGCGTACCTGTTCTTCTGTACCTACGGCTCTTTTGGGAAATAAAATGAGGTAATGCTGCTCCGCTTACATGATATGTTAGCATGCAGATACTATCATAAGCCTTCACTGTCTGGTGAATAAACAATGTGGGTTTGCTATCTTCCCAGGACCAAAACCTGCAAAGGTTTTTACAGCACCTGTTTTTACAGCAGCGCAACCATCTCTTGCCCCGAGCTCAGGCTTGCCTGCATCTTTGGCAGCATTAAGATATCAAAGGATTATCCTCACAGTGAACATTGTAAATGTATTAGCCCAGTGAGGGTTTATTGAGGATTTCCTTGGGAGTCTTGAAAACTGCTTCAGACCTTTCAGTTATTCATCTGGCTCCAGAGCTGTCTAGATTCCGGGGCTGCATCCGCAGAAGGTCACATTTGTTGGCCGATTACAGCGGGGCAGCAAAGGCCGTCCAAATTCGAAGGCTTCTCCAAATGTGGCCAACAAACAGCGCCCTTCTTTCCCGCAGAGTTTAAGGATGGGTCTCTTTTGTCTTTTGTGGCCCACCCTTTCCCATGATTCATGGCAGAAGAGAGCGGCAAAAACCTGTGATTACAGTTTGATAAATTATACTTTCTGTGGACTGCACAGTGGCACAGCTGGTAGCACTGTTGCATGGAGTTTCCATGGACTCCCTGTCCATGTGTGGGTTCTCTCTGAGTACTCTGGCTTACTCCCACAGCCCAAAAACATGACTGCGTGGTTGTTTCTTGTTTGTCTCTGTGTTGCCTCTTGCTGATTGACGGATGGAGATAGGCACCAGCCCCCTCCGAGACCCTGCACGGATAAGCGGGTATAGAAAAGGGATGGAAACGGCAATGGCAGAAGAGTTTGATAAATTATACTTTCTGTGACACAAAATTAACTTTTACAATGCTTTCAGGCGAGAATGTAGATGAGTAAAACTGAAAAATCTGCTTGGTTTATCAACATATCGCTTCACTGTAAAAGTGCTCTGATCCAACTGGGTTTATATCCTGCTCGCCTCGACAACTTTCAGCCAACCGGACCGTCCAGGCTCACTATACCTGAACACCTCGTTTACAATCTCCCATTGGCTTTGAGGGGAAGTGAAATAAACACATATGTTTATTTCAGTGTTTTATTTGTTACAGAGCAAATTGCACAGGGTAAAATTAAAGTTAAGCTTCATAATGGGTTTGTTAATTCAAATAAAGAAAACTGTTATTAAGCTTTAATGTCTTACTGGGGAGCTGGGCAGTATATTTGGAAATAATATTTCCATCCATAGCCTCTGTGGCCTCCAAATGACCCAGCCTATGTATACCGGGTCCTTTGGAGGATGCAGACCCTGAATTTGAACTCAGTTAATGACATAAATCCAAATGTGTGGTTAAATCATCTCTTTACAGATCTTCCATGTCTGCTAGATTCCTATTTGTGTATATGTGTCTATGTGTGTTGCTGCACAATCTACTGCGGGCAAAAGCAAAAATGAGCCGCAATCAGCAAAGCAGTGCGGAGATTTATTAATCAATTGGGAACACATTGAGCACAAATGGCAGCCAGAAATGTTTTTTTCCCTGTCACCCCAAAATATAAAAAAATAAACCACCCCATTAATGCTGACTCTTTGTACAAATGAAGGCATTAAATGAGACAAGACAAAACAAACTTTTTTTTAAGCAGGATGCAGGTTTGATGCAGTAAGTATTGCTTTAAAGTCAACAAGGGTGTAACTGAGTGGATTGAAATGTTCTGCAAAGACAGATGGGTTTCCCTCCAGGGTGGGTGGGTCTGAGAGTTTAATGCTAGAAACTACTGATGTTTTCTGGGAGGTTTTTAAATAAGTTAAAATAATGCTATTTATAGACTTACTTTTACTTCTGCTGCAATGCAACATTTTGTTTAGAGACAGTACACTTTGCTGGCTTGGAAGATAAGCAAGACAGTAATACTTTAAGTGAGTATGGACTATAAAGCATAAATCCTGAGATTACAGCTTCCTAAATCATCAAACACACCAACAAGTAAATATGCAAACAAACCATAGCTCTGTGACTTTGTAGGCTTTCCTTGTCTCATGGTGAAGAATGGTTGTAACTATATAAGCATATAGATGGGAGAAAATATGTAAGCACCTTTAAAGATGTGTAAAAATCCCTTAAAATGCATTAATCTTTAATAATTGCAGTAGTATTATCCAACCTATAATTATGAGTACATCTATTTAGTGGTAAAAAAACACTAAATAGATGTTTTTCAAAAATCTGAAGTGGCATGCAGTGCCTTGCAAAAGTGTTGACACCCCTGGTATTTTTTGAGTTTTGTTGCCTTACAAGTTGGGAAGAAGACTGATTGAGAGTTTGCACCCTTTTATTTACAGAACATTCGTACAACTTGGAAGATGTATTTTTTTTTATAACAAGGCAAACAACAAATAGGGCAAAATAACAGAAAATGTCAGCATGCGTAACTGTATGCCTGTGCTTTCTAGCTGAAGACGATGGATTAGATGGCGCACAAGGGGAGCATCAGAGTTGGATATTTTGTTATAACCCCACCCTGACTTGTTCTCAACAACTGTGTCCCTGACTTGTCTGGAAAGCTCCTTGGTCTTCATGGTGTGAAGCCTCTTGCTTAGTGGTGCTGCAGCTTCTGGGGCCTTTCAGAAAAGGTGTGTTTATGCTGACAGATCATGTGACACCAAGATTGCACACAGGTGGACTTCATTCACCAAATCTGTCACTTTTGAAGGTTGCACCAGAACTTTTTAGGGGTCTCGTAGCAAAGGGGTTGGATACATATTCACATAGTAATTTTCAATTTGTTAAAATTCTTTTTTATGTGTATCTTTCTCTGTTCTCTTCACCAACTTAGACTAATTTGATCACATTCATCATATAAAATAGGATTACATTTTTTTTTTACAATACTTTAAAGAAAAACAAGCCCAAAGTTGCTATATTTAACCAGACTTGGCAACATTGTACCTGATAAAATGTGAACAAGCTAAGATAATCTGCTCCAAAACCCCAAAGTAAAATCACCTATTCTCATACCTCGTTATGCTGAAGCTTTACTCATCTCAGAATGCATGATGTTTAAAACTAAAAGCAAACGTGATGGCTTGACTTTCTTTATAATTGATTGGGCTAATAATTATCTGACCACTTGAGGGCACTCCTGTAGCACTGAAATCCCCTTATAAATGAAAAGAGGAAAAAAAGACTGTTACATCACTGCAAAAGTAACATACCTCGCTTGGATGCAGCAAAATACTATGGATCTCACATCAGTGAACCTAATAGAACTGGAGGAGAGCGCATCAAAAGCAACACACGTCAAAGACATGACAGGACTTGGATGTACCACTGAATCCCCGTCTCCTCCATTCATTACAAGTTATAAAGCAGTGAGACTTTGGCTTTACTTTTAGCCTTTCTTTTCACAAAGGACAACTTAAACTCATGTATGGATTAGAAATTTCAATTATCAGTTTACATGGTTGTCCTTAATAAGCTTCCTGTATATTTATTTAGGTGTGCAAACAAAAAAAAAAAAAAAACTCTTGTCCATACTGCCTCTGTTCTTACCTTTCCTTATAAATTGTTTGTTTCTCTTGCAGATTGTAGTTTGCTGTTGTTTTGTTTTTGTTTTTTACACAGTGCAAGCGTTGGAATCTGAAGTCAAATTCCTTGTTTGTGCCTACGAACTTGGCGAATAAAGTTGATTCTGATTCTAAGGTTAAGATTACTCTGCTCTTGTCCATTTAAAATAGTTTAAGGTCTGTGATTATAATAGGTCCTTTCCTGCAAACCTCGCTAATTTTAATCAGAGCACAGATACCAACATTCAGAAACTTGGATGGATTTACTGAGATACACAGAAGCTATTTTTACATAGACGTAAGTAATCACAATAAAGGACCGATCAGAATAAAAATGTGTCTGGTAAACATGCCAATCGGAGTATTGTGATCAGAGTATTGTGATCAGAATATTGTGATCAGAGTATTGTGATCAGAGTATTGTGATCAGCTTAAGTTCAATCGGAATTAAAGTGTTTTCAGAAGGATAGGTGGTTTATACCAACTCTTAATTTGAACAGTCTCATACCGACTGTTGTGGCTGAGCCATGAAGAATGTAAATATCCCACCGTTGTCATAGTTTTGGTTCCTGCTTTAGTTTTAGTCGTTGTTTTGGGTTTCTTTTCGGTTTGGTCTTGTGGCTTTAGGTTCTGGATTGGTTTAGTTTAATTCCTGTTTCCACTCCACTGATCCTGTCAGCCTGTTCTCTTTGTCAGCCACTTCACTTCCCCTGATTACCTCCACCTGTACTAGTTAATTAGAGTCACTTGGTTTCACCTGTCCACCTGCTATTTAAGCTTGCCTCTCCTGTTACTTCTTTGCCAGAACGTTTCAATCCTCATGGTGCGAACTTCCAGCGATTCCTTACTCTGCCTGCCTGTCTGTTCCTGACCTGTTTCTGCTTCCTGTTACCGAGCCAGCCCGACCAGTCTGTTTCTGTTTTTGCCTGCCTGGATATCGGACCTGATTTGTTGCTGGACCTCAGATTTTGTTTATTCCTGGATTGTCTGCCCGTGAACCTGACCCTGCCTGTCTGAATATCGGGTTCAGTTCCCAATTCATTACAACTGTAATCTGATAGCCATGACAAATATAAGACAGTAAGAGCCTCCTCCTTAGGACTGCCCTCACAGCTGGGCAGCATTGGCAATGGGGTGAACACATACCAACTGTTGCTCTAAATTAGTTAAATTAGTTAAGCTAATTTAATTTAGAGCAACTGTGGTTCTCTAAATTAAAGATCCTTGCTGATCTTAAAATTCATTAAATATTTTTTATGATGATGGTTTTTAGCCATTTTAATTTGTCCTTTTGTTCTTTTTTTATAATAATAATGCATTTTATTTCTAGCACCTTTCAAAACACTCAAGGACACTACAAGTAGGACAAAAGAAGCAACATCACCATCATTATGGTTAAAAGAAACAACACAATTACAAGTAAGAACGTTACAAACAACAGGAAATGATAATGAGAAGGCAATCTTGAATAGGTGAGTTTTGAGTTTTGACTTGAACAAAGATGGAGTCTCAGTGTTGCGGATATCTGGAGGGAGTGAATTCCAGGGTGTGGGAGCAGACTCCCACACAGTTGTGGGAGTCCTTAGTTATAACCTTAGTTATAACATATATATGTTGCACCGGACTATACGCATTTCTTTAGAAATTTATTTCACACAATCGAAGGCTAAAAACATAAATTTACTACGGCAAGCCAATTTATTAAATTACACAGCAGCATCCACATTCACAGATGGAATAAACCTGGGAGGAGGAATGGGGTAAATTAGCAACTCCAACCAGCAAGGTTTTATCCAGCGCATTTCAGCATAACGGGCCATTGTGCCGAAAGTTGTCAAAATTACACCTAAATTAGAGCATGAGCGTAATGGTGCTACGCGTTAAGCTAACAGTACAACACGGATGTTTCAGAGCAACATAAAGCTCACGTGCATCAGCAAAGTTGTAACCCGCCCGGACAACAGACCTCTAGCTAGCGCTAGCTTCATGGACAGCCCAATAACAGGGTTCTGCCGCGGTCTGGAACCTTCGAGCTGCACCACGCAACGCTCCACTGCGTGAATGCAGACTGAAGTAGCGAAACAATATACAAGTGTTCAGTCTTTGTTGTCTATAAGTTTATGTTTAAATACATTTTTAAGTTAAGGTGACCAGATTTCTCTAATGAAAACAGGAGATGTCTCTGATTTTGTTGAGAATTTATGTCTGGGTAGGGTGACCAGACGTCCCCGATTTCCGGGGACTGTCCCCGTTTTGGACCACTTGTCCCCGGCTAAAGCTGTCCCCGGAAATGTCCCCGATTTTACCGAGAGGAAAAAAGTTGCGTGTAGACTGTTATTACGGTAGAGCTGTTGCGCGCAGAAACAGGTGTTACGGTAGCTGGTTGCGCTGCTGATAATATAAAGATGAGTTATAGAGCGCACCACTAGATGGCGGTAATGATCCTTTTGGATGTCAGCTGCCATTAAAACACGAAGAGGAGGAAGAAGAAGACGAGCGCACCACTTTTAAAACAGAAGAAGAAGAAGTGGAAGTTCGTTTGTCTGATGGGGAACTGCCCTGAGTTATGGTAAGTGTGTTAATCAATTCATTTTATTTGGATCTGGCTAATCCTGTGATGAATTTGGTTTGTGTCCAGGTTAAAAAATAATCAATAAAAAGTAAGACAAGACCACGAGTTGCTGCTCACATCAGTAAAAGACACTCAGATAAAATGTAACAGAATGATTGAAAGCTTGTAAGGCGCTAATCTGGTACGCTGGTTCTCCAGGGATCAACAAGGGTTTGTCTAAAGATGTTTTAGAACTGATTGGTGACCTTTAGTTTATATTTCAGATAGTTAGTTATAAGTAGAGTTATTACAAGTTGTTTTGCTGATTTATGGTTGTGATTTATAAGCATAGACTTCCAGGCTTAGGTTTAGCTTTTCTACTGCTCAGTTTGGATATATGAAAGTTCCTCATGAAAAAATAGGAGCCACTAACAGGAGAACTGAATGAAAAAAGATCTGCATGATCTGAGAACGATGGAGGAAGAGATAACCGCCTCTTTAATTTATTATGTTGTTTTTGCTTGTAGCTCCTAATATTATGGTAATTAGATTTTTAGTATTTAATCAGATGGGATAATAAAAATAACAATAATTGGAAGTTTTCATGTTGTACATTCTAATGTTTTTGGAAGTGATTTTAATTATATAATGTCTGTTTTAGAATAATGTAAGATTGATACAAGAGGAGAGAGGAAGAAGATAGGAAGTCAGAAAGGAGATTAAATGAGAGTGGAGGAAAATAGGAGCAGTGATGGAAAGAATGATTGATGAGAAGGGAGAAATATTTACTTAGAGTATTAATAAAGTTCAAGTGATAAAGCGTTGACATGATTTAAGTGATAAACTAACGTATTGAGTAATGTAGTGTGTGAAGTATGCTATGTAAAACAGAGTGACTCAGATTTGAGTTGAGAAGCCCAATTGTCTGAGGATATAACCTGTTTCTGAGTCTCAGCACTGAACCTGAGTTTCACTGCACTTCCCTAGCTGTGGCAGAATGAAGAGGCAGATTAGTTGTATTATTTTCTTGTGTTTTAAAAATTTCTGTTCTGCATATAATATATCTTCTTCTCCTCTTATTTTATCCAGACCTCTGGATACCGTGGCTGATGGCTCTTCAGACACAGAAGGCCTTGAAGAAACGAGAGATGATCTCATGTTAGCTGACTCACTGACCGGAGTTAACTCACCTTATAGGAGCAAACAATATACTAGCACATCAACTACTACCATACACATAATGTAGTTATAAACACTTTATGTAAATTTATACATGCTCATGCTGCAATACACACTCAATCACTTGCATTCATTTCAAGAGGATTTCCAAGTCTGTGCTTTTTTGAACATGTTTAACACCTTTTCACCTCACATCACCACAACCTATTTTCTTGTCCCAAACAGGCTCTATGCACAGCTCCACATCTTCCTGAACCTCAGCATCTCCTTTGTTTCCTGCCTTTCAGTTCTGGTCAGACTGATTAATCCAGGTGTGTCTGACCTCAGTAACCAGCCACACACACCTGGATTAATCAGGAAACAAAGGAGCTGCAGACGTTCAGGAAGTAGTGGAGCTGTGCTTATAGCCCATTAGTGAAATAAATTAATCTGCTTCTTAGAGATGAACAGGCCCCTGATGTGGTCAGGTGACAGTAAGAAACATGTATCATCCTTTACCTGTGGGCTTGTTTGCTACTTCTTTCTTATGTTAATGCAGAAAAAAATTTCTCATAGGTATGTAGATGTGAACAGAATGAGTATTTGTTGCACTTTTTTTAAAAGGTGGGGGAACTCTGTCTCCACAGACAGCCACAGGCTAAATGTTTGTATTTACTGGTTTTTATTTTCCTCATGTCACTCTCCCCTTAGGGAGCGGCAGAGCTCTTTTGGCCCCACAAAATTGGAAAGCCCTGCTAACCACCCTTGACCCCTCCACTCCCACCCCCATCACTTTGCCCCAACCCAGAGACACAGTTCTAGTTTTCTATTAATAACACTATTTATTCATTTTATTAATCTTAGGATGCACTTAAATTGTGGAGAGGCACATTCCTGGCTTTTACACTTTATCTTTGTTGTTCAAATATTAATAAATATGTAAAAATAAATGAAACCATTACTGTCCCCGTTTCCTAATTTCATTATGATGAGATGTATTGATTTTTATCCACGAGCAAGAAATGTCCCCAGATTTGATTTCAGAAATCTGGTAACCTTATGTCTGGGGGTTGGTTTGTTTTGCATGATCTGCAACGCCGACGAGGCGGGGAAGACGCGTTCAGCTCAGCTCTTCTACTGTGTCGGGAAAGTAGCAGGACCGGGTAAATACCTCTCGTTGCGCTAAACCTTTTTACTCCACCATGATGCACTGAAATTAGAGACATTTCCAGGGACAGCTTTTGCCAGGGACAGGTCATAAAAAACGGGGACAGTCCTCGGAAATCGGGGACGTCTGGTCACCCTATTTTAAGTTATACAAGAGCAGGATAGTTTTCACAAGCCTAGCTAGCCCTCTTGTGGCTATATACGGTAATGTTTACTCTTTGGTTCATGCTGGTGAAGATGAATTACCATTTAAATTTGATATATAAGTTGCACCCGAATATAAGTCGCAGGATTGGCCAAACTATGAAAAAAAGTGCGACTTATAGTCGGAAAAATACGATAGTTAGTCTAGACAGCCAAAACGCACATTTGAACCTTTGGATATCAGATTCCTGCTCAAGATGGACATAAAGCCACAACTGAGTCCCAAAAGATAGTTGTATAATACAGTAAAGCCAAGAAGGAATGCACAAGTTATTTTTTGTTTTGTTTCCATATGGGGAATAAAATCAGACTAAGTTTAAAGCAGGGCTTTGAACCGGTTCAAGGAACGAAAACGAAAACCGGGAACTTTTTGTATTTTACAGGGAACAGAAACGAAACCGGAAACGTTATTATTTTTTATGTTCTGGAACTGCAAACACTTATTTAAAAATAATGGTAACCGGTTAATACTGGTTTTATTTCGTTCCTCAAAGTTTTCGTTGCCTAATTAACTAAAAAAAAAAAGTAATTATTTTCCTGCGCACGTTACCATGACGGCTGAGGTTCACTTCCTGTGTGACATCACATCACACATTCGCTGACTGAATGGAGAGAGAGCGGTGTCTCCACTAGAGCTACACATCTTAAACAGTGACGTGCAGTCAGGGGAGGCAAGTGAGGCCTCACTTGTCATCATGGAAAGAAAGAAAATATATAATAATGATAACATAATATATATTGTGATTCACTCAGTCATTTGTAATACAAGTTCTTTTTTTATCTAATTTCCTTATTTTTTATCATATTCTCTTTAAAATCGAAGACTTTTCGCTATTTTTCACGTAAATCCTTGGTGGTGCTTGATAGCGAAGCCAGTGAGGCCGCAGCGAGCTTGGCCTCCCCTGCGATTGCGCAATCCCATGTTAACTGCGCTGACTTCCATTCCGTGAATGCATCTTCCTGTCTCTAGATCATAAATTCAATTGTTCAAACAGTTATGAACTGATTTTCCACAATTTAATATATGTGGATTACGAATTGTGTTTTGGTCATTAAACTGTGTGTTTTCGTGCTGCTGGGCGATCATAAAAGCCAAAGAACTGGTTGTAGGTGAGGCCGGCAGTTCCTTGGCCTCTAGGCAGGGGGCGCTCAAGGGGCACCGCTCCTGATCCCCAAATAGTAGAGTCAAAACAAGTTATGGATGTATTATCAGCGAGTTTTGCTAAACAAGTAAAGCACTAAAAAGACTTAAAACATACAGCCGGAACAGGACTGATCAAGGAAGGCTTTCCTCCCTGGCAGTGAGCTCCATTGAGACTGAGAGACTTTTAAAACTGAAGAAGATAAAGAGAACTTTTACCAGAAAATGACCGATATTTTTGTGCAGAAAGAGCGCAGCTGGACTTCATTTCTAAGTAGAGGTAAGACAGCGATAATTACTCATGTTTTGTTTTTGTGATAAAATGTGCGTAATGTGGGTTATAGTTTTTGAATGTGTTACACACGCAGAAATCCATCATAACTCATAAACTGTTACCAATCAAATGACAAATAATTTAGTTTTATTTTTTTTTTAACAAAGAATCAATATTTTTTCCATGTCTCTTGGTGAATTTATTTGGCTCAATCAGTCTCCTTCAGCACTTTGCGATGAGTCTACTCTGTAGAGTGTATATATTTGTAAATCTGACTGATGACGTCAGTGCCTCACCAGCTATGAACCCTACCGCACGTCACTGATCTTAAATAAGAGAAAAATTACAATCCATCGTTAAGTAAAACGCTCATTCCAAACACAATATCAATAGCTATATTTGTCAAACGAAAGGAAAAAAATTAACCGTTCCAGGAACAGTATTTTTTTTGTTCTAACCGGTTCGGGAACGTCAATTTATTGGTGGAACTCATAACCGGAAACGTTATAATTCCGTTTCTGTTCGGAACGAACCGATTGGGGAAAAAAATCGGTTCAAAGCCCTGGTTTAAAGCCAAAAATCGGTTCAAAGCCTATGAGTATCTGGTAATGCCTTTTGGCTTGTAAAAGGTGAGACTTTTACAAGCATCAATAGACTCACTGCCCATCGCAGCAGGGGGTGCCAACACTGCAATGTACCTAGCCCCCTCGGATTTATCTCCCTCTATGGCCCTCGAGGAGAGGAGTCCTACGCTGGAGAAACCCATGAACATGTTCTCAAGCTGGAAGCGTAGCTAATTTTTGCAGGACGCTGAGCCAAGACCACATGAGATCGTTTCCCCCACGTGACTGTGCTGTGTGCTGTTTAATTCCTCTCTCATTGGTTTTGCTGCCTTAAATTCCGCATTTGCTCTTCCTGATTGTTCATGCGTGCTTGGAGCGCAAAATTTAAGTTTTGATTCATACTGGGGTACTGTCGTTACCACAATTAATATCAGGCTACAAAACTAGTCCCAGTTAAGAAACTAACTATTATCTGCACTAAAATAGGTGAAAGCTGCTGAGTGCAGTTTTGAACAGAAGCAGGAGAGAGTTTTGATTTGTTGAACTGGAGAAATGTAAGTAACTAATGTTAGCATCTCAAAATAGCATTTAATTCTGAAGTATAATACATTTTATCAACAAAAACCTAATCTCTTTTATAAAACTAAATATTCTGTGCCAGGCAGGAGTTTTGGAGACCACTGGAAAGATGGAAAAGCAAAGACTGAAGGCTATTAAAAATTCAGATTCTTAGCCACAGCCGTCTGAAAAAGAAAAGGTGAGGGTTTCCCTTTTACCAATATTTCGTTGCTATTATTGCTTTCATTTTTTGTCGACCCTTCGAGGCAGTTCAGGTTTAAATAGCAGGTGTAAATTCTTTTACACAATATACAGTATAAGAACACTAGATGCCACCTAAACAACTATTTTTTGTTTAGACTTTTGCTTAGTTATAATAGCATGATTAGGATTCCGCAAAAAAATAGTGATATTTATGTGACTATTTCTACTTCTAGAATTAGGATAAAGACAAATAAAACAGAGGAACACTATTTACATTTGTTTTATTGTACAAAGGTTTCCATACTGTCCATTAATAAATTAGTACAAACCAGAGGCAGAGCTAGACATTCTCATCATCAGGGGCTTAGTCCATAAAATATTACATCATTAATTTGGTACACCAAAAAGTAAGAAATTATTTAATCTGTTGATGTGGTCGGAAAATTAATTTAATATAGGCCTTTACATATCTTAAAGTTTAATCTGCTGTTCTTTAATAGTCGTACTTGTCATGATTTC
Organism: Fundulus diaphanus; assembly: GCA_037039145.1. Classification (NCBI taxonomy): domain Eukaryota; kingdom Metazoa; phylum Chordata; class Actinopteri; order Cyprinodontiformes; family Fundulidae; genus Fundulus; species Fundulus diaphanus. Next base: position 46,774,950 of record CM073122.1, read on the forward strand.
AGCACTGCTGTCTGTTCCACCTGCTCCTACTAGTATATTACCAGCTTTTTGACAAGACAGCAGTGCCAGTTTATTTCAAGCCAGTGGTGAGATCTATTCCAGCGTTCTTTATTCTGATTTCCCGATCCTGACCTGTTTTTCTACCTGACCACCGAGCTTGCCTGACCTCGTCTTGCCCTCCAGTCTGACCGTGTACCGAACCTGGATCTGTGTCCCGACCTCGTCCTGGATCTCCCTCTGGCGCCTCAGCCGACATCTGATCACATGGCTCTGACCTTGGATCTCGTCCCCGACATCGGCTTCTGGTTCGTCCTCCTGATCTTCCTGCTCACGATTGTCCTAACGGTTCTGACCTCCTGCCTGTCCTCCGACCACCGATACATCTGCTTCAGGGACGCTCTCGGGCGGCAACCGCCGCACCGGATTAGCAGCCCGCCAGCAGGGATCTACCTCCGCTACTAGATCGGAACTGGACATTGAGACCAGGTTAGTGACCGACACGTTGGTGCGCAAACACTTTCAGACAAGCGTGGTCACTAACCTGTTGTCTCCTCCTGCAGAGGCTCCCGCTGTAGACGCTGACGCCTCCCGCTCCGCGTCAGATCTAAATAAACTGTTAAACCTAAGCTGTTTGTCTACCTCGAATACTGGGTCCACTTGTTCTGAGCCTAACAGAATAAACTGGCCCCTCATCGACCCATCGGTTGACAAACAGTGGCGGTCGGGCGTAGAAAGATCCATTTCTCAGTTAAAATCAGGCGTGCGGGAGATTCTTATTCACCTACGTAATCAGCCAGGTCCCGCTCCGACACTTCCGCAGACGTCATCCTCCGATGCTGCGTCACCAGTTGCTAGGCAGATTTGTCAGGAGCCGCGGCTGTCACCTCCAGAGTTGTTCAGAGGGGATTTTGATCAGTGCCGGGCTTTTCTCACACAGTGTGAGATCCAGTTTGAATTACAGCCCTTATCCATCAGAACGTGCTAAAGTTGCGTACATCATCTCCCTTTTAGCAGGCAAAGCCAAGCTCTGGGGAACTTCCGAGTGGCAGAATGATTCCAGTATTTGTCACTCCTACCAAGCTTTTTCACAGGAGTTAGTTCGTGTCTTTAGTCCTGTTCTTCCCTGTCGAGAAGCAACCCGAGGACTGTTGGCTCTGAGACAGGGTAAGAGGTCGGTGGCTGACTATATTATTGACTTCCATCTGCTTTCATCGGAGAGTCGCTGGAATGAGGACGCCCAGATGGACGTTTTTATTACGGGGCTTAATGAGAGGATTAAGGACCAGTTATCAACCCAAGACTATCCACAGACACTAAAGCAGCTGGAAGACTTGGCCACCCGTATCGACCTTCGTCTGACAGAACGGCGCAGAGAGAGGAGGGCGATGACATCATTTCCTCCCCGCTCCATTACTCCTGTATCTACTGGAGTTCCTTCGCCTGCTCGGACGTCGCTGCCCAGACCGATGCAGCTGGGGCGGACACGTTTGACCAAAGAAGAGAGGTTAAGACGTCACCAGCTGAACTTGTGTTTGTACTGCGGCGGTGAGGGTCACCGCGTAAGATCGTGCCCGTCTAAAGGGCCAGGCTCAGCAGAGCAGGGGAGAACTTTACTGAGCCACACCAGACTTTCTGCCTCCCCAGACCTTTTACTTCCTGTCACGCTCATGGTTAATTCCAAGTGTCACAACCTGCTTGCCCTTGTTGATTCTGGCTCAGACACGGAGCTTATGGATGAGGGGCTTGCTAGAGGCCTGGGGATCAGGCTCCTTCCATCCCCAGCATCACACAAGGTGGTTGCTTTAGATGGACACCAAATTAACCATTCTCATCTTAGTTCTGAACCTGTAGAACTTCTGGTAGGGGGTAATCATATTGAGAAGCTCTCTTTTATGATCATCGAATCCCCACAGGTTCCTATAGTGTTAGGGCTTACCTGGTTAAGAAAACACAATCCTCAAATCGACTGGCAGAAGTTTGAGGTGCTAGGTTGGGCTTCATCTTGTGCTGGGACCTGTTTACGGTCTGCTCGGCCAAAGCAGGCGCCTGACAAGGAGGTGGAGGAGGTTTATCCTGACCTCTCCAAGGTCCCAGTTGAGTATCTTGATCTGAAGGAGGTGTTTAATAAATGCAAGGCCACGGCATTACCTCCACACCGTCCATATGATTGTGGCATCGATTTGTTGCCTGGAGCGACACCCCCTAGGGGCAGGTTGTACTCGCTGTCTGTGCCTGAGTCTCAGGCCATGCAGAAATATGTTTATGATTCTCTCCAGGCAGGGATTATTCGTCCCTCTTCATCTCCAGCTGGGGCAGGGTTTTTCTTTGTGGGGAAGAAGGATGGCTCCCTCAGGCCATGCATCGATTACAGGGGATTAAATGAAATAACAGTTAAGAATCGGTATCCTATCCCACTTATCAACTCTGCTTTTGACCAGATTCAGGGAGCTAGGATCTTTACCAAATTAGATCTACGTAATGCGTACCATTTGGTGTGGATCCGAGAGGGGGATGAATGGAAGACAGCCTTCAACACCCCTACAGGTCACTATGAGTATCTGGTAATGCCTTTTGGCCTCACTAATGCTCCGGCTGTTTTTCAACACTTAGTTAATGAGGTTCTTAGAGACATGGTGGATCAGTTCGTGTTTGTTTATCTGGACGACATTATTATCTACTCCCGAGATCTGGAGTCTCACAGGAAACACGTCAGGTCAGTTTTACTCCGCTTACTCCAAAATCAGCTATTTGTTAAAGCAGAGAAGTGTGAGTTCCACGTGTCCACCATGTCCTTCCTGGGGTTTGTTGTGTCTCCTGACCGTATTGGCATGGACCCCGCTAAGGCTAGCGCAGTCGCCGACTGGCCCGTCCCTAAGGATAGAAAGCAACTTCAGAGGTTCTTGGGATTCGCTAACTTCTACTGCAGGTTTATTAGAAACTACAGCCAGGTAGCAGCCCCCCTACATACACTCACTTCCTCTAAGATAAAGTTCTGTTGGAATGAGCAGGCCGACAGGGCTTTTCTGAGACTCAAGGATTTGTTCACCTCAGCTCCAGTCCTTATTTCTCCAGACCCAGAGAGACAATTTATTGTAGAGGTTGATGCTTCCAGTACGGGGGTTGGGGCTGTTCTCAGCCAAGAGGCTAAGGATGGAAAGGTCCACCCCTGCGCGTTCTTCTCTAAGGGGCTGTCAAGTGCTGAGAAGAATTATGATGTGGGGGATCGGGAGCTGCTAGCGGTCAAGCTAGCGTTAGAGGAGTGGAGGCATTGGCTGGAGGGTTCAAGACTTCCGTTTCTGGTTTGGACGGATCATAAGAACTTGGAGTACCTTAAATCAGCAAAGAGACTGAACCCTAGACAGGCGAGGTGGGCACTCTTCTTTGGACGATTTAACTTCTCCCTATCTTACAGACCCGGGACTAAGAACGTGAAGCCTGATGCCCTCTCCAGGATGTATGAGGCGGATGGGGAGAGAACCAGTGGTGCAGAGGAGTTTGTACTTCCGGAATCCGTAAGATGTGCTGTCACTATGGTTGACCTGGAGAGAGAGGTCAGGGGGGCTCTCATAAATCATCAGCCCCCAGAGGCCTGCCCAAAGGACCGTCTGTTCGTTCCTGACCACCTGATAAAGAGAGTGCTGGAGTTTTGCCACAGGTCCCGCCTGTTCTGTCACCCTGGAGTCACGAGGACGATTCGTACAGTGCGAGTGCAGTTTTGGTGGCCTTCTCTGTCTGCTGATGTACGGGAGTTTGTGGCAGCTTGCCCTCAGTGCAACCATTACTATTACAACTATTACGACCTCTACCTGTTCCCTCACGACCATGGTCCAACATCTCGATGGACTTTGTCACCAGCTTACCCAAATCTCAAGGTAATTCCGTCATTCTCACAATCATCGACCGCTTTTCTAAGATGGTTCATTTGGTTCCACTGCCCAAGCTCCCATCAGCTAAGGAGATGGGGGAGATTCTGGCCCGTGAGGTCTTCCGCCTGCATGGTCTCCCGACGGACATTGTATCCGATAGGGGTCCCCAGTTTGTGGCACAGTATTGGAGGGAGTTCTGTGCCATGCTGGGGATCTCTGTCAGCTTGTCGTCGGGTTTCCACCCCCAGACTGATGGGCAGACAGAGAGGGCTAACCAGGAGGTGGAGACCAAGCTTCGCATTGTGTGTGAGTCTGACCCTACCAGATGGTCCAGCCAGTTGCCGTGGATTGAGCATGCTCTGAACTCTTCTCCGTCTAGTACCACTGGTCTCTCTCCCTTTTATGTTGTGTTTGGTTTTCAGCCACCGGTGTTCACCATCCAGGAGAGAGACTCTAAGGTTCCTTCAGCCCGATTATCGGCAATGAGGTGCCAGCGAGCCTGGAGGAGGGCTAAGAGAACCATCACCCGGATGTCAGAGAGCCAAACCAAGGCCGCGAATCGCCACAGGATTCCGGCACCGGACTACCGTGAGGGACAAAGGGTTTGGCTCTCCACAAAGGACCTGCCGTTGAGGGTGGATAGTAGGAAGCTGGCACCTCGATTCATTGGGCCGTTCCCTATTGTTAAGGTGGTGAACCCGGTGGTCGTCCGCCTCCGGCTTCCCCGCACTATGAGGATACATCCTACATTTCACGTGTCCCGGGTCAAACCTGTTGCCACATCTAGATCTGTTCCACCTGCTCCTACTAGTATATTACCAGCTCTTTGACAAGACAGCAGTGCCAGTTTATTTCAAGCCAGTGGTGAGATCTATTCCAGCGTTCTTTATTCTGATTTCCCGATCCTGACCTGTTTTTCTACCTGACCACCGAGCTTGCCTGACCTCGTCTTGCCCTCCAGTCTGACCGTGTACCGAACCTGGATCTGTGTCCCGACCTCGTCCTGGATCTCCCTCTGGCGCCTCAGCCGACATCTGATCACATGGCTCTGACCTTGGATCTCGTCCCCGACATCGGCTTCTGGTTCGTCCTCCTGATCTTCCTGCTCACGATTGTCCTAACGGTTCTGACCTCCTGCCTGTCCTCCGACCACCGATACATCTGCTTCAGGGACGCTCTGGGCGGCAACCGCCGCACCGGATTAGCAGCCCGCCAGCAGGGATCTACCTCCGCTACTAGATCGGAACTGGACATTGAGACCAGGTTAGTGACCGACACGTTGGTGCGCAAACACTTTCAGACAAGCGTGGTCACTAACCTGTTGTCTCCTCCTGCAGAGGCTCCCGCTGTAGACGCTGACGCCTCCCGCTCCGCGTCAGATCTAAATAAACTGTTAAACCTAAGCTGTTTGTCTACCTCGAATACTGGGTTCACTTGTTCTGAGCCTAACAGTACTAGTATATACCAATAGTATATTAATTTGTTCTCATTTCCATGATGGAATGGACAACCACTCATGTAACAATTCAGTCTTGGTGTCACCAATCTTACTGAAAGTACAGTATTGGGTCCTCCATGCTGCTTATGTATTAAGATTTACTGCACATTTAAACATTCACAACTCACTATTGTTAGGGAAATAATTAGTTGTCTGAGAAGATGTAGGTAAGGAGAAGCTGTTATTTACACTTCAGATATATGATTTAAGAAATGTGTTTGGAATGTTAAGATAAATTACATTAAATGGGCTAAAGAGAGTCCAGCCCTGTTGTACATTTGTTGTTTGAATTTAATATTTGAAATGCTGTCAGTGTCAGTTACAGTTCTACTTCCAGTGCAGAGTAAATACATGAAATTTATTTGCAGTATATTGAATGTATAATTTTGCTGTGTTTTATGATGCAGACAGAGTATCTTAGATAAAAAAATAAGGGTGGGGTTTATCTCTGCGCATTTCTATATCTTCAAAAGAAAATACAAGATAGACAACAGACATATTGTGACTATATTTGGTTTAATAGGCACATATTTACCATTTGTCTCTGTTGCTGTTAGCTCAAATGGAAAAAAGTCCCAATTCGACAGTCATCAGATCCTGTGATGCTTTAAACATTAACAAACAGCATCTAGTGTGTGTCGTGGTTATAAACTTTGTATAAATGTAGCAAGAAATACTGCTTTTCTCTTTAGACAGACGAAACGCGCCCTGACGTTCAGTCGAGCATCAAAATATAGGAGCATGCATATTGTGTACGACCAATGACGTCAGACCAGGGAAGGATTCAGAATGCCTGTCTGAAAAGTTAAATCTGAACTGTATGTTTTTTTCCTAAAAAGGAAACTATTTCTCTTAATCCAAGTTTAAAAAAAACAACAAAGTTCAGTATGCAAATTCATAAAGGAAATGTGTAGGGATTTATTAACTTATTAGCAATTTGCTTGACAGAAGACATGGACTGGTCATGAGACCGCCATAATATTTGGCAGGCTTATGTCTTATATGAGACTGCATATCTAATGGCACATATAGGGATGGGAATCGAAAACCGGTTCCTGTTCAGAACCGGTTCCATGTTTTCCAATTCCATGGCACCGTTTGGCAGCTCGCTTAACGATTCTCTTATCGATTCCAGGCAGCACCAGAGCCGGGCAGCACGACTTACGTCACGTTTTTTACGCAAGTTCCGCACACGGCATTCAGTAAGCAAGTACGACGTGACCAGGCGTAAGTCTAGAAAAGCAAAACAAAAAAAATGGCGCCCCATCGGGTAAAGCGATCAAAAGTCCGATCAACAAGGAAAAATCAGTGGATCATTAGCTATACCTAAAACTAATACGTTCGTGGTGATTTAATGAATTTAGCGTTAATCAATAAAAAAATAAAAGCATAAATTGTCGTCTCGATCACTGTGTATGGGGGCGGCCATTATTGCCCAACATCACATCCTGTGACGTAATGTCGCGGTAAGGCACTGCGCTCTACAACAACGATTGTTTCGGATTTCGAGAGGACTTCACCATTGAAATTCACGAGAGCTATTGTTGAAGCAACAATGCCCACGTGCATAGCAGTTGGATGTTCCAATACATTGGGTAAAAGTGAAAAAAACATTAGTTTTTTCACCTTTCCGATTCATGATCCACCACGGGCTCTCTGAAAGTGAAGTAGCTTGTTTGGGCTCTAAACTAAGTGACGCTGAAATATCCCTCCGCCTCATAACGCACTGCAGCTCATCCTGACAGGAGCAGAGAGAAAACTCAGAAGGAGCTGATCTGCCCGTATTTTCTGCAGTTTACGCTTGCAATAACTGATGATAACTGCTGAAAGTAGATTAGACGTTGCAGATCACCATTTTGAGCAGAGATTGGTTCTAAAGATGAGTTTTATTAACCTGACTTCCGCCAGCTGTATGTCGCTCCGCTTAGCTCCACCCACATCCATCTGGGACATCGACCATAGAAAGTGATTTCTCCAACCAATTTTATGGCCAATCAGGACTCAGGGCTGGGGTTTCATAGATGTGACGTAGTGGAGACGCGGCCATGACGTGAGACTGTTTTGATAGCAATGGCGGCTCGTCGAGGAAGCATGCGTTAACATTGATGCTGCTATTTCTTCCGTGTTGTCCAATCTACCTAATATTGTTTCATTAAAAGAACATCAGAGAAAGGCTCTGAAGGCTTTTGTTGGTGGAAACGATATTTTCGCCCTTCTCCCGACCGGATTTGGCAAGTTTTGTTTTCCGGGGCGCCCCGGAGCGGTTAGCGCGAACCATGTTAGGAGGCCTTTAGTCCTCGACGCGGTCGGCCCAGGATCGACTCCGACCCTTGGCGCTTTGCCGCCTGTCTTGACGGACAGCCAATCGGATCCTGCGGCTCAGAGCAGGTGAAATTTTTTGGGGTCTACCACTTGACTTTTTTGTTCCATAACCCTCAGGATCATTTAAAAAATGCAAAATGACTGTCTTACTGCGTCCAACCTCAGCAGCGATGGCACGTTGTGAGAGGCCTTGCTTATGCAGCTCAACAATCCTACCACGTTCAAAGTCAGTGAGCTTTTTTGCTTTTGCCATCAGGAGGTCTTGACAGTGTAAAGACTTCACAGAAAATGACATGGAATCCAGATGTTTGCACAGCTTTTGGCTTTTAAAGACTATGGTCTTAAACTTTTGATCAGCTGAAAAAATCATGTTTGAGTATAAATGCAGTTTTCAGACAATTCCCTGCTCAAATGTTCTTGTCTCTTGCACTGATTTGTCCTTTTAACATTGTGAAGCTCTACTTAGAACCTTCTTAAGATCCAATAGTGCAAAATGCAAATTCTTGCAAATTTTTGACTGGTCTTAAGATTTTGATCAGGAGTGTATATGTATGTATATATATATATACGATAAAAATATTTAATCGCGATTAATCGCATAATTTGCCTGATTAATCATGATTAATCGCATTGTATTTACAAACTCCAAGAATTAATTCAAAAGTAGTGTAAAGAGCACTTTTATTTTAATGTTCTGCTGCTATATGAACAAAAGTCTTGTAACATTTGTAGCACTTATCAGTAACACATATTTAGTGTAAAGCTCAACTTAAACATGTAAAACAAAAAATAGCAATAATAATAAATTAAAGCTTATTGCCACTGACAGGGAATTCTCTTTATGGGGAAAAAATCGACCAAAAACAGGCAATTTCTGAGGTAACAGCAGGGAGCAGCATTAACATTTTATGTTCAATACCAAAGTTTAACTTGGCAGTGGTTACAACTAACTTGTTTCTGTCATATTCGATGCTGGAAGAACTTTAAACTGAAATGCTTGCTAACTCGATATGCTTGCATGGTTATTTGACGTTAACACACGTTTTTTTGTTGTTGCTTTCTCGCGTGCATATAGTGAATGGCAGGGAAAAACAGGCAAAAACACATGGATACTTTGAAGCGAGAAGCGACTTCACCGACGGCGTCGATGCAGACCCCGCTCCGCACAAAACTTGTTCCGTTCGCCAACTCACCGCCTCGCCTAAGCAAATTCCTGCGGGAAACACCGCCTTCCGCATGTCGGCTTTGTTTTTTTCCGGCCAGCACCTTTCTTCCTCTTTGAATCCGAGGCTGGGCTGACAGCGAGGTTATTGGCGCATTATCGCCACCTACTGTTCTGATTCAAACCCCTACACCGCAGCGACAGACCGTCACAAAATAAAAGCATGTGAGCAACATGCATTAACCCGCGTTAAAGTAAATATCGCCGTTAATAGTCTAATGAATTAACGCGAAATTAACGCGTTAACTTGCCCAGCCCTAATATATATATATATATATATATATATATATATATATATATATATATATATATATATATATATATGTGTGTGTGTGTGTGTGTGTGTGTGTATATATATATATATATATATATATATATATATATATATATATATATATATATTAGGGCTGTCAAAATAACGCGTTAATTTTGACAGCCTCACAGTGGAGGCGCATGAAGACAGAGAAGAAGACAGCGCTGCCGCTCAACTCTGTAGCGATATTCGTGCCTTCTGTTTGAGCGCGCAGGAACCAATCCAAGTGCGCAGTGAAACAACTCTCAAAATCGGTCTGGCACGGTCTGAAAAACTCTTCTCAACCCGCTGTCCTCGCGGTGAGTTCCATCTCTGCTCGCGCGCTACTTTGCTCGCGCACACCTGCTCGTTTCACACTCAACACCAGCTGTGCACTCGCTCGGCTGTTAAAGCCAATCAGACAGTTTTTTTCCCATTCAGTCAGCGTATGGCTTGCAAATACTGCATTCAGATGAATTAAATCAAAATGCTGCAGCCTTTGGCAGAAATTACTAAACATCACCGAGGGATTGAAGAAAAATAAATAAAAAGTGTAATATTTTAGACTAAAATATTAGAGTTACTAAGTGAGCTGTGAAAAATGTTTTTGTCTCTTTTCTTTCCAGCTTCTGGGAGGTTATGCAAAAGTTTATTCTGATCATAATCATCATGAATGTCATTATTATTTAAAGAGCACTTTAACACGAGGTAAAAAAAAGTGCCAAACATCAGAAATACATCAGATAAGAGATAACAACTAATAAAATGCTTGTTTGTTAAAATAGCACTAGGTCTAAATTATGTATAATTAGCATAAAAAGTAGATTGGAATATGGAATATGTTGACGTCTGTTAAATTCAGGTTATCTTTTTTATTATCAAAATTAGTTGACGTTTCCTATTGACGTGAGTTCAGTTTGACATTGGCATCTGTTTAGTTCAGTTTGACTGCTGTTGAAAACAGCACTTTAATGTATCTAATGCTGATTATTCATTGAAACATTTGAATTTAAATATTTTAAATACTTTCACAGCAAAAATTATATGCGATTAATTTAGATTAATTAATTACAGTGTATGTAATTAATTAGATTAATTTTTTTAATCGATTGACAGCCCTAATATATATATGTATATACATACAGCTTGTTTGACGAGCTTTAGCTCAAAAATGAGTCAACTCTAAGAATCTTACATCTGGACTAAAAATGGAAAGCCTGTTGTTCATGCCAGGAATCACAGTCAACACTAGGGGTTGAGCACCCCTAAAGGTCAGATCCTAGAATCGCCCCTGCTAAACATTAAATTTAAAACTATGCGTAATGGCGCAACAATACCTTCTCTAAGATGTATTCTTATGTTTCACTTGCTGTTTAATACCTAAAAGCTAAACATGTTTAGATTTAAAAAACTCCCACCTTACATGTTCTCCACTTTATAGTGGACCCCAAATAGAAAGTGGCAGTTCTTTGATTATTTTTGCATCATCACTATTTATCACAGTCAAACTTTAGAATCTTTAAGGCATTGTGAGAAGCCCATATATAAGCCCCATTTAGACTACCCTTTTTTAACCGTGCCGAGAACGGTCCGAGCTTGGTAACTGAGATAACTCTCGAGTGTAAATGGAACACAACTGAACTGCATCGTGCCAGACACAACCGAACCACGCTAAATCTAGTACTAGCTCGATAGTAGGGCTCGGCCCGGTTTTTCAGTGGCTCGGTTCTCTGATAACAAAGAGCGCATGAGCAGTCATCTCCTTACAGTCAGCTGACTAAACAGTTCTGTAAGAACAACAAAAATAAGAGAGAATTAAATAAAACCGAAAAATATATAATAAAACGTCAACAACTGATGAAAGCAACAGTTGATAAGCCTCCGTAATCATGAAATTTCAGACATTCATAAAAATACTAGCTTCCCTACCGTGCCACACGATTTCCAGTGATGATTCTGCTTAGCAGTGTGATGAACCTTAACGTCTGTCGTTGTTTCCTGTGTCTGTAAGCCCTGATTAGACTATCGTTTGTCTTATCCACTTCCCAAAAGCCGACTCTGTCAAGTAAATTCACCAAAGGTTGCCTTCTTCGCCTGACTCCGCAAACAACAAAATATCATAATTATAACGAAATATAACTTCCTGAATGTTATTGCACCGCCATTTTGATTTGCTTGAGTCCCTCCTTCAATCCTAGAGAGCAGTAGTACCGTAGATCGTCACTAGGAGGTGAGGAACCGTGCTAGCGTGATGTGTAAATGGTTGTAAGAACCAAGCTCGGCACAGTTAACTGATCCAAGCTCCGTCCGAGCTCGGCATGGATCGGTTAAAAAATGGTAGTGTAAATGGGGCTATAGTTTAGTGGCAAACAGGACATGCCTGCACTAGATTCCACAAGCAAAAGCTCTACTAGGTTTTAAAACGCTAGAAAACAAACCATAAAGCCTTCAAGAACATGGGCAATAATAAAGCACGTATGTGATTCTCCCTGTGGCTCTACGCTTCTCCAGGAGTGAATGCTGCTTGTCGGGACTTTGATGCAATCAACTGGTTTCCTTATATAGGAACATGTTTGACCAATCTGTATAATCTGACCCAATCTGTATAATATGATTGAACTTAACTTTGTAAAGTGCCTTGAGATGACATGTTTCATGAACTGGCGCTATATAAATAAACTTGAATTGAATTGAATTGATTGTGTGTGTATGTGTGGAATACCTGACACAGAATCTCAAAGCCTGGGGCACTACTATACCTATTCTAACGCGACTAAATAAGTTCATTCAGCAGCTCACTCCTGGCCAGCCCCGTCTTGCTTGGAAACTTGCGATGCCTGGCTGCTGGACAAGCTCAAGCTGTATGTATCATTCTCAAACGGGCAGGTTGAGGAGTGCACATGTGTAACTGAGAGGAATGCAACATCCTGTGGTGAGTTTTAGCCGGGGACTTTTTAAATGTTAGATCCTGCAACTCGTGAAGCTAAATGCAGGATAACAGGATAACAAGGCATGAAAGCCTGTTTCAGGCCGCAAGAGACCGAGGTTCACAACAATTTTAAACATGTAGCTAGATCAAAAGAGCAATGTGTTAGAATGAACCTGACAAAGCTTCTCTCCCAAAGAAATGCTCAAAAATAATACTTGAGCAGCAGATAATTTAAAAAAGGCCTGAACATGTTCATTTTGTGAGACTGAATTTTTGTGCTTTAACTTATACAAAGACCAATTCCCCTCCCTTTATTTTGGCCTTGTAAAAGAGACCAGTCGATATATGAAATATTAAACCTACCTTATTCAATGTGACAGTCTTTTATTGAAAAATGTGATGAAAAACGGAATACATTTGAATGGAGTTTTGATCAAGGGTCACAAAATTCACCAACATACTGTAACATCCACAGGAATTTGTGAGTGCAAGACAGGACTTTAAGGTGCTGATTGGAGAGGAAATAGTCTCTGGCCCACGGCTTTACTCATGGCACCTGGCTGTCACCTGATGACATCTCCCTTTCATGTAGTAATCCCCCTGGACTTCAAAGTGAAAGTGGGAAATCCCATCTGCGATAATGTGCACCAAGGTTCCAGAAATGTTTTTTTTTTCTGTTGCAAGCTGATTAAAGTAGTCATTTATTTCTTTTCCCAAATCTTCCTTGGATGTTACGCCCTAAAATGCAGCTCTCAAAGACATATGTGTTATCATATGATCATCTAATATTAAGAGGCATGGTCAACAAAAACTACAGTGTCTTGTATTCAAACCCCTTGGACATTTTTAATTTTGCAGTAAAGGATGGAAATAATAGACCAACACAAACCAGCTGATAATTCGAAAATGAAAGAAAAATGGTACATTAAAAATACGAAACGTGTAGCATGCTCTTCAGCTCCTCTGAGTCAATGGCTTGTTTGTAATTTTTCATACAGAATATATTTTTGGAGGACACAACTAACAGTTGTCCTGCAAACAGATTTTATTTCCACCTGAGCTGTGGATCTCTGCTGCTCCTCTAGCGTTACCACAGGCATCCTAGCTGCTTCTCTGATTAATTCTCCTCTGGGCCAGCAAGTTGATAAGGTGGAGAACAATGTCTTGCCAGGTTTGCAGATGTCCCATACTCTTTCCATTTTTCAGATGATGGAGTGAGCAGTGCTCCGTCATATGTTCAAAGCTTGGTGTATTATTTAATTATCATCTCACCCTGCTTTAATGCTTTTCAGAAGATAAAGTAGTATGAATAGTTTTGCAAGGCACTTTGCTCTTGGTTTAAATGATTGTAAAAAGACGAGGACAGAACTCACAAGCTAGAAAATACAACCAAAAGAAGATGATCCCATCAAAACTCAATCTAAATCCACAAAATACCAGAAAAAGGAACAACAGATATAACATGTCAATTAGAAGTAAAAAGGAATTACAATGTTTACAATTTCTAGGCTGTTTTAAAATGGGTGCTCTAAAAAGTGAGACTTGATGTCTAGTACACTGCAGACGAAATAGAACTTTTCCTTTGTTTTAAAGCTGACAACTCTTTAGATCACCAATACTGAAACAAATAACCCCTTTAAAACATGAATTATGTGACACTGCTGCTTTAGCAAGTCATTGACTTGAATTTTTCTGGCATGGTACAAATAGAAAGGCTGAGATTCCCACTATCCTCAAAAATGTAGGAAAAAAAATACCTCTAGTATTTTTCTATATGGAAGCAGCAACACCAAAACAAAACACAAGCAGATAAATCCCAGGGGGTGCGGGGGGGTGGCGTCGTTCAACATGCTAGCACCGTCACCAAAGGCTTATGAAGACGTTGTGCATGTGTGTGCAGACTCAAAACAGGATTTATTGCCAGTTTTGATAATTAAAAAAGTCTGCCTTTGAAGGATGAAGGGATTTCAGTGGTTTTTGTACATAATTAGTATTTACACATAGGAAAATGAAGTTCAACTGTGGTTTACTTTGTTCTAATAGGGTCCACATTCACTTTGTTTTTAATCCACAGATCCATTTTTCTATGTCTATTTTCTGCTTGTTGGAGGAATGTAGCCTTTAAGTTTAGAAGGGGCTTGTGTTTTGTTTGGGTATAGTTGTGTATTTTCACGTGGTGAGCCATCAAACATGTGCTTTTAAAAGTAATTGGTCATGCTCGGGCGTTTACATGTTTCTGATTAGTTGATTTTATGGCTGAAACTTTGTACTGCAGACAAAAAGTTTTTTTTTTAATTCATATTATTTCATTGTTGTATATTGTAATTGTATTTCACTAAGACTGATTATTTTTCTTTGCAAAACTACAATATTTCACAGCTCCATGAATTAGAAAATACTGCTCCCGTTTGAGAAGAAATTGAAAAAAAAACACTGTTTTCTCATTATACATTCATTCTAAGATATTTTTTTCACACCTGTATTTTGTCAACATACAGAAAGAAATGGGAAAGAACTATTCACCATGATGATTTACATGCTGATATATAATTGTCTCTCTGCCCTAATTAAATTTGAGCTGCAAAATCCTTCCCTTATGTTATCAGTCATGTGGCTTGTCTGCCTTAAAAATAAAAGGACCCTCTTTCATAAATCAGAGTACACGAGCATCCCAGATTTCCGTCAGCCACATTAAACAGGCAATATAACCTACAATCTTAAGAGACTGCAGTGGGTTTGTGCTTGAGCTTTAGACCACACCAAACATTCCAAACTGAGAGGGAAACATAAGATGCACCCTTTTAAACAGCTCGTAAATCTAGGTTGGATGAAAAAGAGCAACTCTAACTCGGATCCCTTTATGGGGCACTTGAAAGGAGAGGGGTGCATCATTCAGTAAAAGAAAAGCTAGAATTGAGTAAACTAGCAACTAATGCAGTTCAGTTTATTTGGATGGCACCAGCTCACAACAATGTCATCTGAGAGTTACAGACAGAAAAAAATGAAAAGGTCCAATACACTTGAGTTCTTTGGGGCTTATTTTGATCCATTTATCAACTTCAGCTAAGCAAAGTCAACACTTATTCCCCTTTACATTGTGCCACATTTGCAAGGAAAGTGTATTTGTGGGTTTAGCAGCTGAGTTGAGCATTTTGGCGGAGCCCATGAAAAACTTATCGGATCCGCTTTAGCAATGGCAAGCAGCTTATTCTGCTATTGACTCTTTCTTGGTGTGGTTTATAGGAATGGATAATTGACTGTGACACGTTGTCAATAATAATACAAATGAATTCATACAACAAGTGAGAACCTCAACAATGTGTGGGTGAATCATATACTCCCATATACTCCGTCACCAGCTTGGTCACACACTGATGTGGGATTGGTTCTTCAACCAGAATTTGTTGAAAGTCAGTCACTGGGGTTGTGTTGGTTACTCTGGTGGTACCCAGACGGTAAATAAACGGGCCCTCCAACGTTATTAGATTAATTGCTATGAAGCATTGTTATAACAAAGAAAGTCAACCAAAAACAAATTTCCTTTCTTTCTAAGCAAAGTTTATTTTATACCTGCACAAGTCAATACATTTTATTTGAGCAGCAGTTACTCTGGATATTGAACTCTGGGTTGGTCGGAAACCTCAGACTTTTCTGGTCGGATTGATCTGTCATTGGGAAAAAGACCTCCAAGTAAAGACTAGCAATAAGGACTTAATGTTGAATGAATGTTTCATGGTATTTATTGTTATAGCAATAAAAGTTACAACAAAAAAGTTTTTAAAAAACCCATTGCAGTCCTTTTTTGGCAATAAATTAAATAAACTTATGGGTAATGACAGCGTTGTGGTCGCCACCTCCAGTGTTGGTAGTAAAGTTTTTTTCAAAATCAGTTTGTTAGAAAACGTCCTGGAAACAGCTTCAGTAAAGTGCACTGAACATATGAACATAACACAGTCTCGTATTGGACTGCAGTGAAGTTAGTTTTAGGTTGGATGTTGGATATTCACGCTCCGTGGCTTTGGCAGAGAGCGAGCAAACAGAGAGCAGCAGCCCAGATCAGCCCTCCCTGTATCAGCTCTAACAGGAGGCTAAAGAATGTCAGAGAAAGCAAACGTTTAAATGTTCTGATGCACAGCCGCAATAAATGCAAGACTGACATATTTTATGTGTTAAGTTGTTTTTTCTTCTTGTGGTTTTGGAGTGAAACTTTTAATCTGCTGAAATAAATAAATGAGCAACCTATTTTTTTGCACAGCTATAAAATGTGATGTTTTCTTCCTGGATGACTGATATCACAGATGTTTCAGAATTCTAGATGGGACATCTGTGATTTAAACCGTACAGTTTCTTGTCTTTGACGCTTGTTCGGGGTAGACTTTTATCCCAGAAGGTCAGACTGCCATGAAGCTACTAGAAAATACAACACACTCGGTGACACTAGCAAAAGATGGACATTTTCAATCCATTTTGAGGGCATTTTTGTCATTTCAAGATTTTGACACTCATGCAAACATGGAAATCCTGTGTGTGGTTTGCCCAAAGTCTGTTTATTTCTGTTCACATGGATGAAGTTACACAGGGAAACAAACAGCGAGACAGGAGGGACAGGCAAACAGATGCCTGCCATTGTAGCAACCATTGACGCAGTTGAAAATAACCACAACCTCTGACACTGTTAAAAATAATTTAGAGAAGACAAATAGTCCCATATTCACCTCAAAAAGTCCCCCCATTCAAGCAGAAAGGAAATTACTAGGCCTGAAATGATGTAGGCCGAGAGGGCAGAATGGGTGCATCGTGTGCTTGACCGGTGCGTTTCAAGAACACATGCTGGAAACAGCTGTGCCTCTTGACAGGCTAAACAAACAAAAAGAACAAAGAGAGAGAAAATCATTAGGAAGCCCTTCATATTCCTAAGGTCAGAGGGTTCTTTTTTTATTGTCTGTAAAGTGACCTTAAGTGTCAAGAAAGGCGCTGTTAGATAAAATGTATTATTATTATCATTATTCTTTTTATCAGTAAATTTACACCCATGTTTTGGATAGTAGTAACTGCGCAGCATTTTTTGTATTTTGTTAAATTTCCCCTAATTGTGCAGTCTCTTGTTCTTCTGCTTTTGTATTTTACACCTTTTGTGGATCTGGATGCTTCCATCTGAATTTGATTTTGCTGCTACACACCTGAATTTCCCAGGACAGTGATGGATGGGTCATTGATTTGCATCTGTTGGAATGTGCCCTGGAGGAGCCTCCATGGTGGTTCAAGTGGGAGCCACCAGAATTGACAAAGACTCCTGGATAGGTGTCAAAACGTTTTCAGAAAAAACTGAGCGAAAGTCCAGTTGCCTCTGATTTAAGCCTGTTCGCTGAAACCTACAAGAAAACTTGAATAAAAGGATCCATCCATCCATTTTCCATCACGCTTATCCCTGTTGGGGTCGTGAGGGGTGCTGGTGTCTCCAGCATTCAATGGGCGAGAGGCGGGGTACACCCTGGACAAGTCGCCAGTCTGTCGCAGGGCAATAAAAGAATCCGTGAGCGTAAAAGCACCATATGCAGAAAGGATCAAGATTATCCTGTGCAGTACACCATATTGTTGCTCGTCATGACATTCCTTCATAGCGATTTTGTGCCATTGAACAGGTTACTCTGGGTGGTGACCTCAGTAAGTTCCAAGGTGAGGCTTTTGGTTTTGTAGCCTTCGAAGTTTGGCTCCAAAAAGAATAAAATATTAATTGCTTTTGAATATGTACTTTTTAATGTTCAATAAATATTTGAAAAGAGTATTCCTGAGTACTACTTTACATTGGGGGCTTTTCAGTATTGTTCATATATACAGTATGTGTATAATGAAGTGATTGGTCTTTATGTGTTGATTGTCACATTTGTACTGAAGAAGATTATGTGAATTGAATTTTTTACCTAGGTAGCGTAATTGTTTATTGATTGGAAGTGATTGGTCCGACCACTTTCTCTTTAAAAGAGTATTCAGTCATTGGATGGTGTTTTCATCACAAAAGTGTTTGATGGAAATTCTGCACATAAAGATTTGCAAGTTTAACAGTGTGTCAGAGTTTCTCTGTTTTGGAGCATTTTCTCTTCCTCTCCTGTTCCACCTTAAAGGGGACATATCATGCAATCTCAATTTTTTAACCCTTAAATACATTTTGTTGTGTACTTGGAATCTCCAGGAGTGCAGAAGATTTGAATGTAGTCCAGGAGCTGCGGAGATACCTTTAAATTCTTTTTAGGTCAAATTTTTCAAGTTGTTTAGATCGTTTGTTGTCTATTGGGTTTTTTTGAACAATTACATCACATTTTTTGCTGTTGAGTTGGCAAACAAGGTCATGGACTTTCAGCTTGCCTGTCTCACAAATTCACCGTTTTTATTTCTCAGAGCAAATTTGTAGTCCAAGCTGAAAGGGGCTGAAGTTATAAGTGGACAAGTCATCGGTTGTTCATTACATCGTCCCCCTGTAAATGTGGTCAATCGGGGTGGAGTACACTGCGACCTAGAAAGAGATGGGGAGTGAAGTGTCTCCTTGCGATTTAAAGAGACAGCACCAAAACAAGTTGCTCTCAGACGAACCTCAGAATAGGGGGAGAATGGGGGAATGTGAAGGGTAAATTAACAAGGAATTCAGACCAAAGTATTGCAGTGCCACTTCATATAGACCACAGCTGAATGATTTTAATGTGAAAAGGAAGAACTGAAAAGCATGATACTAAGTCCCCTTTAAAGCAGTGGGGGGCAGGAGCAGCAAAGGAATAGGGGGTTTTCAGCTGACGTCACGCTCACGTGACTACTCTGCGCGTCCGCCATATTGGGTGGTAGTCGTTTCGCACCGTTGACCCGCATTGTATTACGCCTTAGGCAGTATTGGAAGTGAACAATGGTGAAAACGTGTTTAATGGTTGGTTGCACGGCCCGTGGAGGTGGAGATCAACGCTCTTTCTTTCGCCTACCAGCCGTGATAGTGAATCAGTGTGAAAAAACAAAACAGCTCTCTGAACAACACCGTCACCTATGGCTGACACGGATATCCAGGTCCGATTTGGACGGTGTTAAGCTGGAATACGCCAGAGTCTGCGGTGCTCACTTTGTCACAGGTAATTAACTGTTAAGTATTTAAAACATGTAAACCGTTGCTGTATTGTGGGCTGTAACAGCGCAACACATGATCGCCATGGGAAAAACATAGAAACGGGTTAATTTTCCACCGCTTTCCTGCCTGGAGGCGCAACCACGGAGAACAACTGTCAGAGATAACGAAGAGTCGTCGGCTCGCTTGGATCGCGGCTGTAAGACGACCGAACATAACTTTCCACAGTATCCCGATGTCAATGAGAGTGTGTTCTAAACGTTTGAAACACATAGCAGCTAGTTAAAAGTACATTACATGCGTGAGTGGTTGTTAGCACTAACGGTTAGCAGCTACTAACTTAGCATGTGCCAGAGCCCGTCTGAGCGCAGCTTACCTTTGTACGAGTTGCTGTGTTCCCACTGTTTGCTGGCTTTATGATCTGCCGCTCCTGAACCCATCCATTCGTAAACTGCACATGAGACTCCAAGGACTTGTAGCTTCAGAACTGTTCTGAAGTATAGGCGCTCACACCACAAACAAGGTAGCCGAAGACGTCCGATATGGACAGTGACGTCCGCGCTACTTCCGGGTTACGTCGGTAGGCTTTTGCCGGCGTAAATACGGTAAATACAACTTAATTTTGCACTGGTCATTGTTCTGATTAAATAATTAAAGCCGCGAGCGGCGTCGATCAGCCCTGCAGCCAAGCGCCTTCGCGCACCGCCGGCAGTCAGCCACCGCAGAAGCATGCGCCGCATTTGCGTCGGATTGTTTACATTTTTACCATCTTATTAAAACTCACCCGTCCACGTATGATGGCGATTTCCTTGATGTACATAACTTCGACATCTCGTACCCAACCAGATGTGAACTGGTTGTGAGCCTCTAGACCCTTGTAAGCTCTCATTTCCTCGAGAGTGTGCAGAGGGTTTTCACCGAACACCAGGTAATGCACTATGTCGCCGTGCTCTACATTTGGCCAATCATCAGGATTACGGCTAAACAAGGCACCGTGGAAGGCATAGGGGTCCATATGGTCGATCACGGAACATTTCCTCAGATAGGCGTCCTTATCTGGTCGCTCTAGCGTGCTGGCGTACTTATCCATTCTCGATACGAAAATACGTGTAGGACAACTAGAGATAAGGAAGTGTACCACCCAATATGGCGGACCGGAAGTTGGCCAGTGACGTCAGTGAAAACCCCCTATTATAAGGATCTCAAAAAGAGAATTAATTCACAGTAACTGTTTTAGTAGACTAGTACCAAAAAGTTTTCAACATAATTTTAGCCATCAGCATTTTTTAAAATATGGAAATGTATAATGAGAAAACTACATAAAAACTCAATTGTAATGACTGCAACTAACAGACATTTTTAAACATTTTGTTAATGAGTAACTGTTGGAAGATTAAATCCAATCAGATCTAATTTTAGTGATAAAAAGATGGGAACAGTAGGAAACAAATCTTGTTTGTTTGTGTTGAAAGAGTTAAAAAAATAGCTAGTTAATGGCAGCACCAAGTTTCTTGGGCTGTAGAGCTGAGCATCCCGTCCGTGGAAGAAAATATTGGTACCAGGAAGAAAGGGAGGAATGGACATGAACATATCCCACTTGATGGTATATAGTCACTATGTATGAGGTGGTCTTTAAACAATGCTCAGTTGGAACTAAGGGGTCCATACTAAGGGGCTACAGTGTACAGTTTTGTACACCGTAACTCCTTCTGGGTACAGTGTACTCCGCTTCTGATGGCTCCTTCCGGCAGGATGTTACAAAGCTCAAATCATCTCAAACTGGTTTATGTACGCCAATGGCGATGAGTTTTTTTTGTACCCGACGACCTCCTAACCTAGCAAGCCAGATTGATAATGTATAGCACTCTACATTCTGCACATTATCAATCTGGGACTGCTCCCATCGACTACATTTGGGGAAAGGAGGGACATTTAGCTGAAATTTCCAAGCTGATTGGACAAAGCGAAACCTAGTGCCTGCCTACCAGCGGTTGGTTTTAGCCAATCACGGAATGAAAAATGAAAATGTCGTAGACAGTAGGTGCAATGAGAAACCACAACAACTTAAGATGAACCAGGCACTTCTTGCTGTTCTTTCAAAGAAGAAGTCGTGGATTCTGACAAGACAGATCAGCAGCTGTTGGTTTGGCTGTGGGTTGGCAACTCTTGCTTTTCTCACAGCTGTGTGTCCTGCCTTAAAATACAATGCTGCAACGTGATTGGGCCGAACAGTTTTTGATTCAGTCCAAAACGGTTGTGGCAGGAGAGGGACAAGATGGAATCTTCGTGTGTTTGTGAATGCACAATACCGCGAGAATTCATCTTGCAGGAAAGGTTAACGGCCTCCGTGGACACCAAATCTCTATTCAGTAGAGCATTTTTTTGATGTGATAGAATAGGAGATCCCATCCCATTGCTGCAAAGAACTAAAGTTTTTACTAAAAACAAATGGTGTGTTAACCCTGTACTAGAAAGCTGTAACCTAATAAAGAGGTCGGTGAGGGCTTAAACTCTCTTTTAAGCGACATGTTTTTGGAAATGCTCTTTATAATACTGTCTTCAACAAGGATTTATAAATACCAGCTATTGATACTAAATATTAGACAGCGTTATCCAGAGAGCTGTGAGCATGTTGGTGTCTGTCAGTCTCTCTGCTCATCTCTCTCTCTCTGCAGGGTGTGACAGGCAGGTGAAGTCTCCAAGTACCCCTGCTGCAGACCACAGATCAGGGCGGGGCTCAACGTTGAGCTCGAATCAATGTTGAGCCCTGACCCGATCTGCAGTCTGCAGTCAGGGGCTACTCGAAGTCTCCACAGCTGGAGACTTCCAGCTCATCAGGAAGAACTTAAAAATTAGCGGTTTCCACTGAGGAGGATGCCAGATCGTTTTGCATACATACGTGGTAATCAGGCCCTCAATCTAGCTCTATGTTTTGCTTCTCACAAGAACCTTGACTTATCCCTTTTTGTCCGGGGGTAGAAAACCTTGCTGGGAAGATGTCCTGTTCCTGGGCTCCATTGTTCTTTTTACACCGCTCCTCTGAGTTTCTGAATTAATCCTTCCAAGATGTCAAACTTTGCTGCTCCTCTGACCACCCTCCTGGAACTCATTCAAACCAATTAAAGGATCTCCACACCCATAAGTCCCTCCTCTGCTTCATAGACGACTAGGCTTCACAGACAACTTTTGACCCTGATGTCCTCCAGTAGCCTAAGCCTATAGCAGCATAACTATAGAGATAGCCCAGAGTAACATAAGCCACTCTAACTATAAGGTTTGTCAAAAAGGAACGTTTTAAGCTTAGTCTTAAAAGTAGACACGGTGTCTGCCTCACGGACCAAAACCAGGAGTTGATTCCACAGGAGAGGAGCCTGATAACTAAAGGATCTGCCTCCCATTCTACTTTTAGAGACTCTTGGAACCACCAGTATAGCTGCAGTCTGAGAGCAAAGTGCTCTGTTACGAACATACAGGGTAATCAGAGCTCTGATATATGATGGAGCTTGATTATTAAGGGCTTTATACGTGAGGAGGAGAATTTTAAATTCTATTCTTGATTTAACAGGAAGCCAATGAAGGGAGCTAAAATTGGAGAAATATGATCCCTCTTGTTGATTTTCATAAGAACTCTTGCTGCAGCATATTGGATCAGCTGAAGACTTTGAACTGCATTTTGTGGACTTTCTGATAGTAAAGAAGTACAATAGTCCAGCCTCGAAGTAACAAATGCATGAACTAGTTTTCCAGCATCACCTCTGGACAGAATATTTCTAATTTTGGCAATTTTCCAGAGGTGAAAAAAGGAAACTCTGGATTTAAATGACATGTCTTGGTAAAAAATACCACCAATATTTTTTACTTTATTACCAGGGGCCAAGTTAATGCCATCCAGATTAAGTGATTGATTAAGAAGTTTATTTTTGAGGACTCTTGTCCAAAGATTGCAACTTCTGTCTTGTCAGAATTTAAATGCAGGAAATTTAAAGTCATCCAGCTTTTAATGTCATCAAGACATGCCTGTTGTCGAAGTAATTGATTGGATTCGTTAGGATATATGGATAAATATAGCAGAGTGTCATCAGCATACCAGTGGAAATTAATCCCATGCTGTCTGATAATTTTGCCAATCGGAAGCATATATATATATATATATATATATATATATATATATATATATATATATATATATATATATATATATATATATATATATATATATATATATATATATATTAAAGATAATTGGCTCAAGGACTGAACCCTGTGGTACTCCACAAGTGATCCTAGAGTTTGAAGAAGATTTATTATTAACATGAACAAACTAGAATCTGTCAGACAGATAAGATTTAAACCAGCCTAATGCTTTCCCCTTAATCCCTACAGTATGCTCAAGTCTGTCTAGACTTGTGATTTGTGATCAACTGTATCAAACGCAGCACTGAGATCTAACAGGGCAAGTACAGACACAAGTCCATTATCTGAGACAATGAGAATATCATTAGTGACCTTCATCAGAGCTGTTTCAGTGCTATGATGAGCTGTGAAGCCTGACTGAAACTCTTCAAATAGGTCATTACTTTGTAAATGTTCACATAGTTGATTAGCAACTACTTTCTCAAGAATTTTAGATAGGAAAAAAATATTGTAATTTATTAAGTCATCTTGATCAAGAGAAGGTTTCTTAAGTAAAGGTTTAATAACAGATACTTTAAAAGCATACATATCCATTTACCAAGGATAGATTAATCATGTCTAAAATAGGGCAATTGATCAAAGGGAATACCTCCTTAAAAAACTTGGTTGGGATTGGGTCTAACATACAAGTAGAAGGTTTAGATGAAGCTAACATTTTAGATAGCTCAGATAGCTCTACTGCTTCTTAACAGTTCAAATACCGGCAGGTTCTAAAGATTCCTCCAACGCTGCCTCACTTACTGAGGACGAGGTAATCATGTTTGGGAAGATGCCAATTATTTTTATTTTTAATGGAATCAATTTTATTTATGAAGAATCCCATAAAGTCATTACTGCTAAGAGCTAAGGGAATGGATGGATCAACGGAGCTATGACTCTGGGTAAGTTTGGCAACTGTACTGAAGAGAAATCTAGGATTATTTTTATTCTCCTCAATTAATGATGAAAAATATGCTGCTCTAACTCTGCGAAGGATCTTTTTATACAACAGTGGACTGTTTTTCCAGATTAGGTAGGATTCCTCTAGATATGTAGAGCGCCATGTTCTCTCCAATTTCCTAACATTGTGCTTCAAAGAACGCAGCTCTAAATTAAACCAGGGAGCCAGCTTCCTGTGAATAATCACCTTCTTTTTCAAGGGAGCTACATTGTCTAATGGAAAACGCAATGAGGAAGTCACACCGTTAACAAAAGCGTCTATTTGTGAATGGGAAGAAACAGCACTGCTGCCATCTGCAGGGTATTTCTGCAATACTGAGGATATTAAAAGGGTGACAGACTCTTTAAAGTTTGATACAGCATGATCTGATAAAGATATACTATAATGGAACCCTCTTTTGGGGGTGGAGAACTCAGTTAAATTGAACTGAAAGGTTATTAAAAATGGTCTGATTGGACAGGGTTGTGAGGTTAATTCTTCACAATCAATGCCATATGTCAGCACAAGGTCTAAAGTATGTAGGCAAGAGTGCGTCGGTTTATGCACATTTTGAGCAAAACCAATTGAATCTAGGATAGTTTTAAAGGCTACACTAAGGTTATCACATTCAGTGTCAACATGAATGTTAAAATCCCCCACTATAATAACCTTGTCAGTGTTTAACACCAAATCAGAAAAGAAGTCTGACAACTGATCCAAAAACTGAGAGTAAGGGCCTGGTGGACGATACAAAACAACAAACAGAAGAGGTTTTATTTCTTTGCAGTTTGGATGAGGGAAACTGAGGGTTAAATGTTCAAAAGAATTGTAGTCATTAATTGGCCTGGGACTAATTAATAAATCAGACTGAAAGATGGTATCTACTCCTCTTTCTCTTCCGGTAGATCTGGGAATGTGGAAATTGAAATAATTGGAGGGAGTTGACTCATTTATACTAACGTAGTCCTGTTGTAGCCAGGTTTCTGTGAGACAAAATAAATCAATCTGATTATCAGAAATCAATTCATTAACTAACAAAGTCTTTGGAGGGAGAGACCTTATATTTAAAAGATCACATTTAATTGTTTTATTTTTTGGTTCAAGTTGAGTCATATTGATTTTTATTAGATTTTTATGATTTGCTCCTTTTAGATCCGTTTTTGATCTGTCCAGTTTTGGCTGTGGGAAAGACACTGTCTCAATAGGGTAATGAGTGGGTAACAGCACAGAAGCTGCAGAGAGGTGTGTTAAACTACGGCTCTGCCTCCTGGTCTGGACCCTGGGTTGTCAGCATTTAGGAGAACTAATAAATCCGTCCAGATTCCTAGAAAGAAGAGCTGCACCATCCAAAATGGGATGGATGCCGTCTCTCCGGATCAGACCGGGCTTTCCCAAGAAAGTTCGGCAGTTATCAATATAGGCCACGTCGTTTTCAGGACATCTCCTAGACAACCAGCGGTTGAATGATGACATGCAGCTAAACATGTCATCACTGGTCAGATCAGGCAGGGGACCAGAGAAAATTACGGAGTCCGACATTGTTTTAGCAAACTTACACACCGAAGCAACACTAACTTTAGTGACCTCCGATCGGCGTAACCGGGTGTCATTACCACCAGCGTGAATAACAATCTTACTGTATTTACGCTTATCCTTAGCCAGCAGTTTCAGGTAGGATTTGATGTCGCCTGTTCTGGCCCCTGCCAGGCATTTGACTATGGTCCCTGGTGTCTCTAGTGCCACGTTTAGCTAAGAGGCAGCTGTCAGCTGGTTTTTCAACAGCACAGAGCCGGGTCTCCAATTCTGACACCCTCGCCTCCAAAGCTACAAAAACACTACATTTATTACATGTACCAATATCACTAAAGGAGGCAGAGGAATAACTCTGCAGGAGATAGGGGGAGACTTAGACAGAGACGGTGAAGTGGAGGAAAGAGTAGGGGAGGAAGCCATTGTGGAGCTAAAGGTAGGCTAGGTTAAAGCTAGGCTAGCGACCTCTTACCATAGGGTGACCAGACGTCCCTGATTTCCGGGGACTGTCCCCGTTTTGGACCACCTGTCCCCGGCTAAAGCTGTCCCCGGAAATGTCCCCGATTTTACCGAGGGGAAAATGTTGCGTTTAGACTGTTATTACAGTAGAGTTGTTGCGCGCAGAAACGGGTGTTACGGTAGCTGGTTGCGCTGCTGATAATATAAAGATGAGGAACAGAGCGCACCACTAGATGGGCGGTAATGATCCTTTTGGATGTGGTCAGCACCCATTAAAACACGAAGAAGAAGAAGAGCGCACCACTTTTAAAACAGAAGAAGAAGAAGTGGAAGTTCGTTGTCATGAACGGTGATGGATCGGGCTGATCCTGTGATAAATGTTTGGTTCGTGTCCAGGTTAAAAAATAATCAATAAAAAGTGAGACAAGACCACGAGTTGCTGCTCACATGAGTAAAAGACACTCAGATAAAATGTAACAGAATGATTGAAAACTCTTTGTAAGGCGCTAATCTGGTACGCAGGTTCTCCAGGGATCAACAAGGGTTCCTCTAAAGATGTTTTAGAACTGATTGGTGACCTTTTAGTTTATATTTCAGATAGTTATTATAAGTAGAGTTATTACAAGTTGTTTTGCTGATGTATGGTTGTGGTTTATGAGCATAGACTTCCAGGCTTAGTTGTGCTTTTCTACTACTCAGTTTGGATATATGAAAGTTCATCATGCCAAAAAAAGTAAAAAACAAAGCAACTGGACTTGTTTTCCGTAGTTGAACATGCAATTTGCATGTTATCTAAGCCATTACAAGGCCTTTGTTTGGGCAGTAGTATAAAGCTTGGTACTCCACATTACTCCAGACTTTTTGAATTGAGAAAGCTTCCTGGAGAGGAATGTATATGGTCAGATGAGATAATAATAATAATAATAATAATAACAATAATAATAATAATAGTAATAGGAAGTTTTCATGTTGTACATTCTAATGTTTTTGGAAGTGATTTTAATTATATAATGTCTGTTTTAGAATAATGTAAGATTGATACAAGAGGAGAGAGGAAGAAGATAGGAAGATAGAAAGGAGATTAAATGAGAGTGGAGGAACATTAACCTGACCCTAGCCAGATTGATATCGCTCCGCCTAGCTCTGCCTAGCTTTACTCACATCCATCTGGGACCTCTCCCATAGAGAGTGATTTCTCCAAACAATTTTATTGTCCAGCCAATCAGGACGCAGGGCTGGAGTTTCATAGATGTGACGTAGTGGAGAAACGACCGTGAGACTGTTTTGATTCAGACAACAATGGCGGCTCGCATCGAGGAAGCAAGCGTTAACATTGATGCTGCTATTTCTTCCGTGTTGTCCAATCTACCTAATATTGTTTCATTAAAAGAACATCAGAGATGGGCTCTGAAGGCTTTTGTTGGTGGAAACGATGTTTTCGCCCTTCTCCCGACCGGATTTGGCAAGACATCCATCTGGCTAGGGTCAGGTTAGGGGAACATAGGAACACTGATGGAAAGAATGGTTGACAAGAAGGGAGAAAAATTTACTTAGAAGAGTATTAATAAAGAATGAGTGATAAACTAACCTATTGAGTAATGTAGTGTGCAAGGTATGCTATGCAAAACAGTGTGGCTATATACTCAGGTTTGAGTTGAGAAGCCCAATTGTCTGAGGATATAACCTCTTTCTGAGTCTCTGCACTGAACATGAGTTTCACTGCACTTCCCTTGCTGTGGCACAATGAAGAGGCAGATTAGTTGTATTTTTTTCTTGTGTTTTAAAAAATGTCTGTTCTGCACATAATATATCCTCTTCTCCTCTTATTTTATCCAGACCTCTGGATACCGTGGCTGATGGCTCTTCAGACACAGAAGGCCTTGAAGAAACCAGAGATGATCTCATGTTAGCTGACTCACTGACCGGAGTTAACTTACCTTATAGGAGCAAACAATATACTTACACATCAACTACTACCATACACATACACATAATGTAGTTATACACACTTTATGTAAGTTTATACATGCTCACGCTGCACTACACACACAATCACTTGCATTCATGTCAAGGGGATTCCACTTCTGTGCTTTTTTTAACATGTTTAACACCTTTTCACCTCACATCACCACAACCCATTTTCTCATCCCAAACGAGCTCTAAACACAGCTCTACCTCTTCCTGAACCTCAGCAGCTCCTTTGTTTCCTGTCTTTCATTACTGGGCAAAGTGATTAATCCAGGTGTGTCTGACCTCAGTAACAGTCAGACACACCTGGATTAATCAGTCTGTCCAGTAATGAAAGACAGAAAACAAAGGAGCTGCTGAAGTTCAGGAAGAAGTGGAGCTGTGCTTATAGCCCATCAGTGGGATAAATGAATCTGCTCCTTTGAGATGCACAGGCCCCTGATGCGGTCAGTTGACAGTAAGCAACATATATCATCCTTTACCGGCGGGCTTGACCACTACTTCTTTTTGATGTTAACGCAGAAAAACCTATTTGTCATAGGTATGTAGATGTGAACAGAATAAGTATTTGTTGCACTTTTTTGAAAAGGTGGGGAACTCTGTCTCCACAGACAGCCACAGGCTAAATGTTTGTATTTACTGGTTTTTCTTTTCCTCATGTCACTCTCCCCTTAGGAGGCGGCAGAGCTCTTTGGGCCCCACAAAATTGGAAAGCCCTGCTAACCACCCTTGACCCCTCCTCACCACCCCTTTGCCCCAACCCAGAGACACAGTTCTTGTTTTCTATTAATAACACTATCGATTTATTCATTTTATTAATCTTAGGATATACTAAGTGTGGAGAGGCACATTCCTGGCTTTTACACTTGATTTTTGTTGTTTAAATATCAATAAATATGTAAAAATAAATGAAAGCATTACTGTCCCTGTTTCCTAATTTCATCTTGATGAGATGTATTGATTTTTATCCACGAGCAAGAAATGTCCCCAGATTTGATTTCAGAAATCTGGTCACCTTATCTTGCCACGCCGAGAAAAGCAAACCGTGTGAAACACGAAGACTTCCCAAACGTGAAGTGCAGCAACAGAGAATGTTTTAAAAGTGCTTATGTGTTAGAAACAGATAGATGTCACAGAAAAGAGATTAAAGATAAAAACGAGAGAGTCTGGAATACCAAAACCGCAATTCTCACCGTGACAACAGGAAGTGACGCAATACGCCTTACCGCAAACAGGAAGTGACGTTGGCAGTGACGTCAGCACAATATTCATCAAGCAATGAAGCTGCATTGGTTTTTGTTTTTTGGTTAATGATTTTGAGCAGATGATTCACACTTCTATTATCTCCCAAATCGATTACCGCAATTCTCTGTATGTTGGTGTAAACCAGGCCTACCTCTCATGACTGCAGTTGGTTCAGAATGCTGCAGCTCGCCTCTTAACACGAACAAAACAATTGTGAGCATATTTTACCAGTGCTTGCTTCTCTTCACTGGCTCCCTGTTTGTTTTAGAATTTATTTTATTGTCGACCTATAAGGCCCTAAATGAAGTGGCACCTACATGTTTGTCTGATCTCCTACACCCTATGTGCCCTCTAGATCCCTTAGATCTAATGCCCATTTGTGTTTAGTTGTCCCAAGGTCCAGGCTGATCCACAGAGGTGATTGGGCTTTTTCTGTTGTAGCTCCTAAACTGTGGAACCAACTGCCCTTTCATATTAGACAGGCCTCAACTCTTGGTGTTTTTAAATCTCCTCTTAGAACACATTTATACTCACTGGCTTTTAACACAGTGTGAGAATTTTTCTTTATTTTTCTTCATTTGTACAGTGTTTTCATTAAATTATTGTTGATTGTTTTTCTTTATGTGTGTTCTTAAATGTGCTATGTAAATAAATGGGATTTGATAACTTCTTCAATGTTATGCCAAGTACTTTCATGTGTTTTGGTAATATTGTTCTTTATTATCCAAGAATTAGAACTGATTTTGTATGTTTATTCTGAGTGGTTTGAACTTGTTTAATAAATTCCTTTTATAAGTTCTGGTTTCCTTATAATTGATTGTTTTTTCTCACTTTTAATTTTTCTTTGTTTCATCATCATTTTATTTCTTATCCCTCTGGTTAAGTAATTTGATCATTTTGATGTGCCTGTTTCTAGCGGCTCTGTCTGACCTTTTTTTATTCTTTAAAGCACTCTGTGTTACATCTAAAATAAAGTGCTCTATGAATACAGTTTGACTGACTGACCAATTGATTAATGGATTTCACCCTGTGCATAAATACATTCCACTGTCCTAAAATACCATCACTTCTTCACATGGGGACTCTCCTCTGTTTCCAGCCCATGTGCTGTTCCTAGAGCCGGAGACTTGGGGGAACTTGTCGCAGTGTGGACTCTAAATCCTTAAAGCCTATTTCCATCCCTGGCCAGAAAAAAATCCAGATACTTATATTTCCAGCTGCAACTGGATATGTCGCATTTCTTCTGGGTAACTAACATCAGACAGGTCTGACAGGCCCTGGTAACTCAATAACTCAACTGGGGCAGAGACATTATGGGAAAAGAAGAGATGGCTAAGGGCTTTAGACAGTTGGTTTAGTGTCCCATAAATAAACACGCTGTCTGTCAACACCACAGCACAGTGCAGTAAGCAACACTGTGCCAATTTGTAACACTATTCAGATTTTGGATATAAAAACATCAGTAGTCTTTGCTATGTGAGATATTTCTGCAGAAAGAAACAGATGAACAGAAAAACCACAACAGTTACAGGAGATTCTGGGTCAGTAACCACATCAGCTACACTCTTGACCTTAAAGTCTGCATTTTATAATGGGCACCTGGACATGGAACGAAAAACGTTGGCCTGCACAGAATAACATGGTGCACAGTCGATGTGTCAAACATTGCCACAAAGCATTTTTTAGAGCTCAAGTTTAGCTATGAATTCACTACTTAGACCTTAATTTTGGGTAAGCCTAAGGCAAACAATTTAGGATTAAAAAGAGCAATCGAAAATGCAAAACCACAAATGTTACCATGATTTTTTTAGGGACGGGTATAGTCACTATGCATTTAAATGCGGTCTCCAATAAATACGATCAGTGCTGTTCCTGCGTGCCATAAAAATAATGCATTTTATTTTTCTACTTAATACAACCTCAGGAAGAATAATGGTGCTAGTACATTTTGCTTTCACACCTTTGCAGTTTTGGTTTCCGACCCTTTTTTTGGCTTTGAAATAGGCAAGGGTCAGTTTATACCTAATAAAGACATTTTGTAACTGGGTACAAAATTGTTTCAAATTGCTGATTTAAAATAATTTTTCTAAACTATAGTCAATGTCCAGGCAATGTGCGTACTGGCTTAGAGGTTGCTTTGACAAATCATACTTTGATCGGGGTTCAATCTGTCATATTTCATATGTCAGGGGTGATGCTGAAAAACTAGTCTATGCATATTTTACTTCAAGGCTGGACTATTGCAATTCTTTACTATCAGAAAGTCCACAAAATGCAGTTCAAAGTCTTTAGCTGATCCAAAATGCTGCAGCAAGAGTTCTGATGAAAATCAACAAGAGGGATCATATTTCTCCAATTTTAGCTTCCCTTCATTGGCCATTCCCTTCATTGGCTTCCTGTTAAATCAAGAATAGAATTTAAAATTCTCCTCCTCACGTATAAAGCTGTGCATTTTTGTATTTTTCTTGTGTCTCTGCTCTGTCTTCTCTAACCCCCAGTCGTTAGAGGCACATGACCGTTCATACTGAGCCTGGTTCTGCTGGAGGTTTTTCCTTCCCGTTAAAGGGGAGTTTTTCTTTCCACTGTCGCTTCATGCTTGGTCAGTATGAGGGATTGCTGGAAAGCCATGGACAATGCAGACCACTGTCCCTGTGGCTCTAGGCTTCTTCAGGAGGACTGAATGCTGCTTGTCAAGACTTTGATGCAATCAACTGGGTTCCCTTATATAGGAATTTTTTTGACCAATCTGCTGGGTTTAACTCTGACCACTAGATAAGGGCAAGACACTTCCAGTATGATAGGCTTCAACGGGAATCCATGGTTTACACCTTGACTGTTTGGTGGTTTTGAGGGGAATAGTTTTTGAACTCTCCATTCATGAAAACACATAAATTGTTCTCTGTCCACAATAGTTTATTTGCAGTTATGAAATGGATTAAGAAAGAAAGTTAAATGTCAATGGATGGGTGCATATCTGAGTACAAACTAAGGGAGAGCTCTTCAAGAATGACGCTCATTTTAGTTATTTAACAACCAATGCATAATTTATAAAACATAGGTTTCCCATTACTCCAATCAAAATATATTCTGAATTCTCTGGCTATGTTCTGCATGCTCTGACCTGCTGCTTACAAAAAAATAAAAAATAAAAACCTGTCTGGGATGATTTTGACAATATTTCCTTTGATGTAATTTTCAAATCTGTTACCAGTTTTGGTTTCGGTGTGCAAATCTTAGCCTCCGTTTCGTGTTCTTAGCTGATAGAAGGGTCACCCGATGGGGTCTTCTGCTGCAGTTGCCCCTCTGCTTCTTGATTCTATTTGTTTTTGTCATGGTTCAGTTTTGGCCTGGCTATCTCCCCCTGTTATTTTCCTCCTCTCACGCTGCTCAGCCTCCACTCCCTCAGCAATCAGTCACACCTGTTAGGCACTAATCAGTCAGTACTCACTCCACCTGCCAGCCTCTCTACAAAAGCCTCCCTCAGTCTTCTCTTCCCCGCCAGTTCGTCATCAGTCTCCACTCACTCCACGTCTGTCAGCCTAGTTGCTCTCTGCTTTGTTGCTGGATCTCCTGCTGCCCCAGTGCTCCAAGTAAGCTTTCTGCTTTGTTGCTGGATCTCCTGCTACCTCTGTGCTCCAAGTAAGCTCTCTGCGCTGCTGGATCTACGGCAGCCCCTGCATTCTGTGGACTTTCTCTCTGCTGCACCTCTGGATCTACAGCAGCACTGCACCTCCAGCTCCTTCCAGTCCTCCAGCTCCTGCTACCATCTACACCTCCAGTTCCAGTCCAGTACAGCCTCTCTGGTTTCCTTCCTCCACCACTCATCCTTCATTCAATAAAACTCATTTAATGAAACTCAGTGTGTGGTTGTGTTCGGGTTCATCAGAACAAATCTTGACCGTTTTATGTTGGTAGATTGCAACAGTAGATTTCTACTGTTGCGAACAAGTCGGCCTATTCTTCTCTGACCTCTGACACAGTGTTTTTGTCCAATCATCTGTTGCTAATTGGAAATCTTCTGTTTTTTTGCATCTCCGTAAACCCAAAGGATGCTTGCGTGAAAATTAGTCTATAGCCCTTTTTCCATTAAAAGTCAGAGGAGTTAAATCCCCAGAATTTAGTTTTCCAGGGTAAATGAAAGCCTGAGGCTTTTAAGCCCATTGCAGCAGGTCATTTATTTAAATCAGTTTAATGTCCAATGGGGAAGTTGTCCATAAACTGGCACTTTACCTTCAGTCCAGCAGGTGGCGGTAACAAAAAAACAAAGATCAACAACCAAAGCCATATTTTTTATTTATTTTTTTTACTTTTTTTCAAACATTAGTAAGATCTCTGAAGATATTATTTTTAGGTCATCCATTCCCTCTTTTTGTATTTATAAATGTGTAATTTATTACACATAAATCTGCATGATACTTTTGTAACTTAATAAAGTGATTACATTCATCTGACTGTTTTCTAGATCTCACATTGAATCTCACATTGAAATGCCTTAAAGGTATAGTGGACGATTTTTCCAGAAATGTAGGTAAGAGATGCCCAAGTCACTTTTTGAATAACTGCACGCATGCCCAAGACCATCTTATCTGTTCTTTTGACATCGTGTGAATCTCCTAAATACACTCTGGTCTTTTTTCTTTCTTCTGATGCCTTCCTCTTCTTATAAACTTGTAAGAAAGTTTGCTTCTCACAACTCTCAGCTATTTTCAAAGTATACGGTGCGAGCAGCAGAGCTACAATGAACGGCTGAAACCGAAGCTAACTGGCTACATGAACACTTGGACTGCGCAGCAAGAGGAAACGGCAGGGAATGAGCATGCACTACAAACCCCAGCTAATTGTTCTATCACTGAGTATGGTAGGGTCAACAAGGTCAAACTAAACTGAACAAAAACAGATCATTTAGCAAACTGTTAGCAAAGGAGAGTATAGTTGGTAAACTCTCAGAGGGCTGTGTCTAATAAAAACCTAGGTGATATATGTCAACATATTCTATAGCGATCAGCAGCTGCTTATGTGATGCCAATAAGTCAGTAGTTAATCGCATGGCCTACAAAGTTGGTTGATATTAATGGCTTTTTTAAAGAATTTCTGAGGGCCCAATATAAAGATGGCTTATGGAGGGTTCAGTGTGATTTTTATAAAGGAGTTGGTCTACTTTTCAAAATTCAATAAGTTATGAGTTGATTTTTTTGTGCTCAATCAATTATGATTATTAACACATTATATTGGGGAAATCCTCTTCTTAATAGATGTTAGCTGTACAATAACTTTCACTGCAGTAGAATATTATCCTATGGACCAGAAATATCTGTGCAGACAGACAGTTATACATTATCGACTTCCTACATCCAGCCTTGAACAAGATCATCTGATCACATCAAGCAGAATGAGTACACTGTCCAGTGTGTTTATCCTTTAAATTGAACAGATCTTGTTAATCGTGAAGGTTTTTTTGTGCCCATTTTGGTTGCTTAAATATAACAGTTAATACTGCTTCCCAGCCGAGGAAAGGAGCAAAGGATATTCCTTTAACACTGTTGGGTCAAAAGTTTGGAAAACGTCTCTATATCTAACTTTGGACTAAAAAAACGTTAATTGTATACAACAAGTACCCTTCATATTATAGTTTTTATTCCTGCTTTCTAATGTCTTAAAATGTGATTGATGTTTCTTATTGTCCCCATGTGCCAAAGTTTATTTGCCTTGTACTTCTTTTCGAGAATGAATTGTTTTCATGTACTCATCAGTATGGATCTCATTATGTCGCACCGATGTTATCAGGGACCAAGCTTTACGAATTTTTTGCACTCTTTCAGCATGTGAAGATAAAACATGGCTTTATAGGATCTGACATGTGTACAAGTAAGGCAACAAATATTCAGACCAAAACAGCCTTAACAGAGTGTCTGATCCTATTTTCTTTAGAAACATCAGAGTTTCCAGTCTGTTTGTTGAACCCTGCAGTATTGTTAGTAGAATTTACCAGGTTTCCAGTTACATCTTTTGTTTGGTACAACATTTAATCCTATTAAGGTATGTTTCACATTCAAGCTTGGTTAGTGGATGAGTACTCCTTAGGTACCCCTGCACTGTTTCCTTTTGGGACTGTCTGTAGGTAGTTGCAGACATTATGACACTATGGCATTTCATCAATTTGCAATACTTGCCAAAGATTCCCACCACTCTTTCACCATGGAGATAGTAGGAGTCTTTGGTGCAAGTTTTATTTTTATTTTTTATTTTTTTTGCCACACATATCTCATTGTAATTGTGTGTTTCCTGACCAGAGCACTTTCCTCCACATGTTCAAACTGGTTTGCATACAAAGGCATGGCACACCTTTTAGATTTAAACTGAAAATATGAGTTGTTTTCCTTCCACTTCTTAAGTACACTTGCCCTGCTTCGTGTTGGTCTATCACATACAATCCTGGTAAACTAATACACTTACGTTACAGGAAAATAATGAAGAAAAAGTTCAAATTGTAGTTGTACTTGTACATGAACACGTTTTCAAAAGGAATGGGACAAAGTAACACTTGAAATACAACAGGGTGAATATTATTTTGTTATGAATTTAGGGAGATAAGTCCCAGAGTAAACTCTTTTACATTTATATATTTAATTCATTTGTCCATTCATTCTAGCAAAAATTCATAGCGAAAAAACGGATTTACCCGACATCCTTTTTATATACACTGGACCCCAATTCTATGGTTTTGGTTTAACGCTTATTCTGTCTAGTTTTCCTTATTATTAGATTAAGATAAGCATATACGCAGGAACCTAAAGAAGGAACTTGAATCACAAGCTTACAAAAGTATATTTTCAGTTTCTATCAGCATCTGAGGAGTAGAAAAAACCTCCAAAGTTATTATCCTCCTGTTGAACGCTGAATGTGAAGAAATAATTTTTCGAGCTGCCCGAGTGCGGCGTTCGTAGTCTTCGCTGCCAGGAGGAGAATCTCTTTTCTTTCATCTTGGCGTGGTAAAGGATGCTGCGAGCTGATTGGCTGCCTGCAGCTGACTTATGGACCATCCTGCACGCCGACTCCCGCAGCCGGACTGAGCGCTGCTCCCAGGCGGTTCTTCTTCCCGCGGCAACCCGCACTACGGCGCTCTGCTCCTCATTAAAGACACGCACAATCTCACTCCGAAAACTCACACGTACACATGAGCGCTCCTGACCGCTGTTCCGCAGCGGACTTCACCTGAGCGCTCAGAGCGGAGCGCAGCGGCAGAACAGAGCCGCCAAACAATGCGCGTTAACTGCATTATGCGCTGCCGCCGTTTGTTCTCGCTTTTGCGCTCTTTTCGGAGGTAACCTCGGAGGTGCGTCTGCTTGCATGCCATCATTATGGACTGCCTTTTTCTACTGATATGGACTTTACCCATCCCGCTGGTCGGCTGCACCCCAGTCAAGTTTCTCTCCACCTTCTTGACTTGGAACATCGTCAAGGCATGTCGGCAAGAGTTGTTTCTCACTGTTTTACTCAGGACGCGTAAACGTGGAACGAAGACAAGCAAACACTATTTTTTGCCAGCCGCAAATTGGCGTCTTCTCCGTGGTTGTCATTCGTTGTGTTGAAAAGTGATGCCAAATTAAGCTCAAGTGTAACTCATGTTGCAACAGAGGAACTCCATTCATCGCCGCTTTCTGGCATCCAGTTTGCAGCACTGCTCCCAACCTGTTGCTACCTGTCCACTGATGGCTCTTTTCCCCTCTTCTTTTTGCAGACTCTGCACATTTATTGCACACACGCCTCCCACTCCGTCACGGCCAGCTATTCCTCCAGCCATAGCCACGGATTAAATCACGGTGAGTGCTTGTCTTTTGATATCTGTGGATGTTGCCTTCCAGCTGGCGCTGTTCCACCGGCTTGTAGGATGGGGATAACTGGAGTAGCGGTTCCCAAAGAGGACAGTTGAGACAAGTTTGCATCTCCATTGATCCATTCAGCCTGAAACGCGGTTAGTGCAGAACCCATTCAAGGGTTCTCTCTTGGCTGCTTTGTCGTTTAAAGATTATTGAGATGATTTACATTGGGACTTAGTCCCAACATCACTCCCAGGCTCCCAGCACTGAAGGATTTACCTCTAAAAAGAGAGGAAACACAATGAAATCATGTGTTGTGTACCTATGTGCTGCTTAGATCATGTGGGTTATTGGGATAAATTCACTCCCCTGGAGCTTTTTTTCCACATTTTGTCAAGTTAGAACCACAAACTTTTATTGGGAGTTTATGTGGAGTGGAAGGAACAATAAAAATCGGGAAAGTGCTGTAGCCTTTTGAAGCTTTGCACAGTACCTCCAACACAGCCTGGGTCTTTACGGTGTCTATCAGGTCCACCCACCCCCATAGTGGGAGAACCTGAATGGAGCTCCATCTTTTTCCTCAACAACTCTGACTGCTGAATAAAATCATCCCCACAGCATGATGCAGCCGCCTCTATGTTTTATCATGGTGATGCTAGTGTTAGTTTTTCCACTGCACATAGCGTTTTGTTTAAAGTTTCATTTTAAGTCTTGGAAAAAAAACACACACTTTCCTCCACAATTTTTCTGTGTTCCCTACATGGCTTGTGGAGAACTTCAGACAGGACCTCTTGTGGCTTGTTTTTAACAATGGCTTACTTCTTTTCACCCTTTTGATAGACCAGTCTTGCAGAGTGCACAGGTAATAGGCTGGGCGTGGTCTGGGCTACTAGTAAAAGTTAAATAAATGTGCAACCTAATGTTCTCTTATGAACCTCTGCGGTCTTCACAGAACTGCTGTAGTAATACTTGGATCCAGTGACGCACAGATAGACCGTATTTGCTAATCAGGTGGCCTCTGAAGGCAGTTGGTTGCACTGGGTTTAATTTAGGGGTTTCCGAGAATAAATATCTAATGCATTTTTCAAAAATCTGTTTGTAAAAAAATGTGACCACTACTTATCTTGTTCTCTACACTTTGCAGTTATGAGCTACGCTGTGTTGGTTTTTACATGATGGTATTGTGCTGTGGAACTCTGACTTGATTTGTACTTCCCGTTCTTTCAGATTACGTGTTTGTAACTCCAGTGGAGGTGGACTCGGAGGGCGCATACCTGACGCACGATGTGACCAGGAGGAGCCGTCGCAGCAGGAGGTCCCTGTCTCCTTCCTTGCACTATCAGCTCTCTGCCTTTGGGCACGATATGCACCTGGAACTGCTTCCATCCTCTGTGGTCGGCCCGGGGTTCACCGTGCAGATGGTCAGCTTGGATGGCATCTCCACGGTGAGGGGCGATGCGGGGTTTCACCACTGCCTGTATCAGGGATTTATTCGCAACCTGTCAGCCTCCTCGGCCGCCATATCAACGTGTTCTGGACTGGTAAGTGAGCTCCACTGAGCTGTGGCCAAACGTTGTCAGGTGGAATGTCACAGTCATTGTGTGCATTGATTTTCTAAAGCAATCGTTTTCTATTGCATGTTTTTGGATTTCTAACATTTTCACTCCTTAGAGTAACTAAGCCTTTTAGAGCCTTAACTCGAGGACTGCTGTTCTTAAAACTTTGTTGAACCAGCTTTTGAATCAACTTTGCATTCATCCTTCTTTGGTTGGAGTCTGTCAGCATCCCATATGTAATATTTGCCCACTCTAGCGTGAGCATTTTCTCAAACTGTCAGATTGTGATGCCCTCTTCAGGTGGCCTACAGTAGTTCCGGACTGTGGCAAAACCTTTGAATTTCCTTCAGGAAGTCGGATTTAGCTGGGGTTTGTGTGCTTTGACTCAGTGATGCTGAAAAATGAAGCTCCCCTTTGTCTTCAGCTTTTTAGTGGACAACTGAAGGTTTTTGGATCAAAATGTACTGGTATTCAGAACTGGTCACTACTTCATCCATCTTCATAAAAAAAACTCATCTATCCAAAAGCAAAAAGGTAATCCCAGAGTACAAGTTTTGCCAACATTATGCTGTACTTTAGTAAAAATGTTCTTTTGGTGGCGATCAGTGTTGTTTTTGGGGCATCCCACATGGTTATGGGAGATTTTAGCTAGACCTGGCTGGGTACGTTCTATCAAAGAAAAGTCATATGTTTTACACCCCTACTTCTTTATTCTCCACACCCGGCCTGTGGAGAATAAAGAAGATTTTCTTTTTGTATTATTCTCCTGAGTGATCATTTTCACAACATTGGTTTAATCCTTTGTTATCTCTCCATCTATCACTTTAGTTTTCCTAACTTTCAATGGATGAGGCTTTTTCAACACTTTATATATATCAACTAATCACATTCTGATTTGAACTCCCTATTTCAATTGAAGATTTTATCAATATTACCCAACTATTAGTTACATTTTCCATCACAGAATTTTGGATGCTCCAAGTTGTTCCTTAGACATGACAGGAGCTTCCTCTTGCTCATTGATTTACTCCGACTTGTCCCAATCAAGAATCTACTTCCCCTTAAACCACAGAGACTCTGTAATTACAAGATCCTCCACTGTCATTTATGGTTTTCGAGGTGCCAGCGGAGCTCACACATTCCCTGACACATCTAACACGAGCCTGAACCAGATGGACCTGTCAGAGCACCATAAAAGCCATGCCTTTATTTATTATCCAGCGTCCACAGCTCTTCCGACCTCCTTCCTTCTGTGCTTACTCCTGCTCCTGCCCTGCTTTTTTGTCCTCTGATTGCCCTGCCTCTGCGCCTCCCCTTGTTTGCAGCAATCAAAGTCAGGTTTGGACCTCCTGGTTGGCACTGCTAATCTTTGCATTGCCCTGTTAATTTTTTCTTGCTTCCACTCACAATAAAAAAAGAAATAAAAAAATCACTGATCCTTACTCTTAAAAATGCTGTGAGGACGCAATGAGATCAGGTTGTGATCGCATTTCAATGGGCTGGTACGATTGTTTTCATCTGTTTTTTGCTCCACATCAGCTTTTGCCTTTTCTTCTGTGTTTGTGAAAATGTCACCTGGGAGGTATCTGTAATAGGCATGAGCCAGTAAGAGAGCTTCATGCTATGATAACAATGAATAAAGACACCAAAATGTTACTGTATCGCAGCAACAAAATGCTTTTATTCAAGACATAGAAACAAAGAATACTGTTTAAAAAGCTAAAATAATTTAAACTGTTGGTTATTACAGACATATTAATGATATCGATCACATTTATTTACAGTTGTTTGAATTGTCATGACTAAAGATAAAACCCAAACACCCACTATATTTTGTAATAGTTGTAAGGGGACATGGCCTATTGTGGACAATGTTTTTGTTATTCTAATATTTATAGAGTAACACCATTATAATAAGCCATTTTTTGTTGCTTAATAAACTTCCATCCATCTATACTTTCTTTCACTTTCTACACCCACTAGTGGCTGTCTCCAGTGGTCAATGGGTGTGAGGTGGGGAACAACTCGGACAGGTCACAAGGCAATCACAGGGCAACACAGACACGACAAAAAGAAACATGCATGCATACACTCACAGACACACGCTAAGTTTAGAAACTTAGCGTGAACAATGGAAAACATTTTTCTACACAGTAATGATGAAACAGATTATAATTTATTCTTTTTAATTAAAAAATTGTGCACCTTAAATATAGCAATATTAATTTTATTGATGTTACAACAATAAGTAACCCAGAAAGTCATGATTTATTGCACGTTTGTTAAAGAGTCGGATGACA
Source organism: Fundulus diaphanus (assembly GCA_037039145.1). Taxonomy (NCBI): domain Eukaryota; kingdom Metazoa; phylum Chordata; class Actinopteri; order Cyprinodontiformes; family Fundulidae; genus Fundulus; species Fundulus diaphanus. Next base: position 46,816,169 of record CM073122.1, read on the forward strand.
GAGAGGGGAAAGGGACCCCCGGAAATGCTCAGCACTGTTCCAGGCTTCCAACAGTGTTGCCATGTCTGTTTATTATCAGTGACTTTGGGATTGTTCATTTATACTGTCTACAAGGTAGAGGTAATAGAGCTGGTTGCTTGTTTCTCCCGCAAGAACTGGCAACACCAGCTTCCAACTCAAACTCTCACACCGCGGCTGCTTGGGCACAGAGGGATAGAATATTCTTTTCAATGCCTCCACTGCCCTATAAAAGGTAAAGTTTAAGAGTCATCTATCCTAAACTAAAACTGCTGTGCACAGTCGTCATGCGGCATGTGTGTGCGCCATGTGTGTGCGTGCAGCATCTTTTGTCTGAAGACATGTGAATCAGACAACTGTTGGTTATCAGTTAGCTATTAGCATTAGCTTCCCCAAATTTCCTTACTTATCATCTGTTTAATGGTAGCGGAGCTAATATGTTTGTTTGGGAAGCAAAATTTTTGGTTAGCTGTGCCCACCAATGTACACTCACGCCCGAGGACAGGATGATGGAGTACCTTGAAAGAACTCACGCATGCACAAAGAACAAGCAAACACTGTGCAGGCAAAAATATGTCCAAATAAACGAATAATATTCTTGCTTGTTAAGGAAAAGTGTTGTATACTTGTGTTGTAACTGTTTTGACCAGTTGACCAGCTATATGAAGCATCATCTGCAGGAGGGGCAGCATTGTTTGACATTGCGGGTCGTATAGCCCAACCAACATTCTGGCCCCATCACAACTTTTCTTCAAAATAATTTTAAAACACAGAAACAGGAGTATGAAGCATTTTGGCAGTTTTGAAACAGTAACCCATGGTATACCTTGATATTGGTAAATGGCCCATGCCTAATCTGTAAATATATGACTTCAATGTTCAATGTTTAGAACAAGTATATCAAATGAAAGAGACACTCTCCCCGAACTCTATTTATCTAGTGCTAGGCTTTGGGCAACAGCAGCCATTTGACCCGCTTTAACTCCAGCCTTCTGTTCACAATGTTTGATCAAGAACAAATGAGAAAAGGAACCAGATGAGCGAGTTCTGTGCACTGATGAAATCAAATAAAGATTAAGTTTGGATTAAGACACATCAATGGAAGAGGGGGTCAGAAAAAGAAGAAATCCAAACCCAATTGAGAGAAAAGCAAAGAGGATGAAGTAGTGAATGAGAAGTGATCAGAGCTAGGCTGTGGTGGGAGCGCTGTGCTAGAGAGAGAGAGTGAAAGTATTGTGCAAGAGCAATGCAAATATATTGTCTGGGGTTGAAGCTCCCAGGGAGTCTGGATGGTCTCTTTACAGAGAGCGATGAGTCCATCACTTTCTTTACTGAGAGCAGTGTCAAAGGGTTGTGAAGAAGTGGGGAAAGTGTAGAGAAAAGGAGAGTCTCTGATCTTCGTTTTTATTGTCTTCTTTCAACAACGAAGAGGAAAGAGGGGCTGGAGTCTATAATAGGGTTCCTGAACCTGGCTCACTATTTATAACAACAGAGTCGTCAGCTCCAGCTACTGGGTCGAACCATAGTCAGTCTTTCCTTTAAACAGATGGAAGCTGTTGAAATGAAGAGTAGGGCAAGGTGGTATTAAGAGCTGAGCTAGATGGATTGATGACAACGTGGGATTTTATACTGTAAATCCTCAGCGATAGCCGAGAGTGTTCTTTGTTTTTCACACACCCCGTCTTTAGGAAGCATCTCACTCACGCGGTTCTGCCCAAATAAAGCTGTCTTTCTTGTTTTTGCGTGAGAGATGAAAGGATGTCATTTCAGACCTATTGCTCTGCGGTCTGTAAGAGAAGTGCATTGGGGAGCTGGTGGTGGGGGTCTTTTCTTTCTTTGGGCCTCACATCTGAGGTCGTCACGCTGCTTGACCCCAATCCTCCCTGCTTGGTTGTTTGGGGGTTGGTGGGTGTCAACCACACAGGTTTTTACTATGTGGAACAAGTTCAGAGCTGCTCAGTACTTCAGTAAATGCAGAAAACTGAAGTGATTTACAGCTTCCCTCTGGTCCCCCAGCCCCCCTGCCAGGGTGGGATTCTTCTGGGGAGACCAGGGCAGGTCTGACTCCTCCACTGCCAGGCCCTTTTTAAGTTCAGAATATATATCTGAGGCACCTTGGCCATTGCTACGATACATGTCTTGAATAAATTCAAGGTTTACTACTCTGATGCAGCTGTCAGTCTTGGTAACTGAAATACCCTACCCTCCTAGGTTTGCTGTTTGTCTGACTGTGGAAGAGCCCACTATGATTTTTACTGTGACCTTTTCCCAGGCCCCAACGGGCCAAGTCAGAGACAGGTTGAGCTCCCTGGGAACTGAGCGGTCAGGTCTGGAGTCAGACAAGAGCAAATGCAAGCATTTGTTTTCTGCTTCCACCTCCTGAGCCCTGACATTGATACACCGTGCAAAACATCTTCTAATGACTTTTCAATGCATGTCTTCCAGTTGTGAGCCAAAGCAGAAGAGGTAAGGTGGAAGGAACTGTCCAGGGTTGGTTTAAGAGATGCCATTCAACCACCTGTGCTTGAGACCCTAAGGCTACTTTCACACTGCAGGTCTTGATGCTGTATTCCGATTTTTTGCTGAGATCTTTGAGGTGGCCGTTCATATTACCATTAAATACGACTGAGTCGTTCAAGACAGCAAAGTGACCCGCATGCGCAGGTAACAGAAGGAGACGTCAAAGAACTGTTTGCGGAAGTAATGATGAATATAATTGTTTCTAGAAGTGTTCAGTAAACCTCTGTTAAAAAAACCCTAAAAAAAAAAAACAGCAGATACTGGCCGGCATCTCTCCTTGTTATTATTAGAAAGCTGCTGAGCAGTGGGAACCGACAATATTAAGACCACATTATAGCGAGACGAAGTAAGGTAAGAAGAAAGCAGCACAACTATTAACAATGGTCTTCTGTGGAGCGCTAACTGCTACTACTGTGTGTGGATGTAGTGAGAGACAGGAGAGTGACGTGAAAGACGGATAAACTGCGACATGACTGTTCAGACTGCGGACGCTTTGAAAAAAATCTGATTCTTTTCCAAATTAGTATCACATGGAAGTGGCATAAATCTGATTTTTTGGGGGTATATTAATTAGTCCTTCCATTAATTAAAACTTTGTGGAACTTGCATTTACCGCTGCAAGTCTTATTACATAAATTTTTGCTCATCTCAGTTAGGGTTTTCTAGGAACCAAGGTATTTTTCTAACCATAGCTTAAATGACCAGGGTTAGGACCAAACGATAATTCAATAACAATATATATCAATCAATAGACGTGTGGTGCGATAGAAAGAAAAAGGGTGAATAAAAAGTTCAATAGGAGAACGTTTTTTTCTTCTTTTTGCATTCTAGCCTATCATGAAGGTTAATAGGATGATGTAATGACTACAGTCATTACATCATCCTATCCAATCACAAACACAGACCCAGGAACGCTCCGTCAACAAGCTCCGCCCCCTTCAAAGAGTTGATACAGCACCTTTTTTTTGCTTTTTAAAAAAACTGTTCCTTATCTAAAAATAGTCCCCTAAGCAACTGCATAACATGGCCAGGGCTGCACTTAAATAAATGTTTAGAGTTTTTTTTGATAATTATCGATATCAAACAATATTATTTCTATTTTAAATTTTTTTCTGTCATCCAGCCCTAACCAGAGTAGATTGTAGAAAAGGCCCTGCATGGGAGATAGTAGTTTTTTAATTACAAGAAACTATAGGATGGAGTGTTGTGGAGAGAAAATGCTATCAAATGGTGGAAATGTTTTCTACGTTTTAAATAACAAACGTTAGTTTGAAATAGCTCACAGGCCATATATTTGGTTACCTTTAACTGTATACAATAACTAATGTCTGTCTAGAGCCATTTGTTTAGAAAGAGGAAGTTAATCAGCAATTTAACGTTATATGTTAGGGTGTATAACCATTGATCTTCTGTGCCAGAAATAATAAAAAAAAAAACAGTGACAACTTGGATCATTAATAGAATCTTAACAAAGAATACATGTGTGATTTAATGGATGTTTTGGTCACATCTCTCAGGCTTTATTTACTTATTATCTGTGATTGTTATAAACTAGTTCTGGCTTTGAAGGGATTATTGCACAGTTTTACAGTGTAATTAAGATGACCACAGGTTTATGACAAGAACAGCTAATTTTACTCTGGACTGGTGCTGTCCTTCTCTCATGTCAGCGATAAAATGTGGAAGTCCATCTGCGTGAAATCCATTTTAATTATGTCAATTACACATTTCCATGGGGTCGCGGGGGTTCCTGGTGCCTATCTCCAGCGTTCACTGGGCGAGAGGCGGGGTACACCCTGGACAGGTCGCCAGTCTGTCACAGGGCAACACAGAGACAGACAGGACAAATCTTGCACACACTCACACCTAAGGATAATTTAGAGAAGCCAATTAACCTAACACTCATGTTTTTGGACTGTGGGAGGAAGCCGGAGTACCCGGAGAGAACCCATGCATGCACAGGGAGAACATGCAAACTCCATGCAGAAAGGCCCAGGGTTGGATTTGAACCCAGAACCTTCTTGCGGCAAGGCAACAACACTACCCACTGCGACACCCACCCATACAAGTCATAAATTGTAAATGCTTTTCATTGCTAAAAATCTCAGCTTTTAATTCTTGGAAGGGAGTGTCTTTTACACTCAGCAGCCTTCTGAACGAAACCAAAGTAAAACCTGATGCAGGGGAAGAAGTTACAGCTCAGCGTCTCCTGACGTAATTTCCAACGTACATGAACGTTAAGGGAAAGTAAGCTAAGAGAAAATTGGTTCCTGGGTCTGTTCTGCTCCAAATCTTGCCTTACAGAGCCCAAATTTAGGGCTTTATCAGGAGGCTTTTGCTTCAGCTAAGATGAAAATGATGATAAGAACAATGATGCAAAACCATGGACTTTTGACGGCACTCAAATTATATTTGTAGGGTGAATATTGGATATTTGTGCATCGCTGATTCGCCAGTGTGTTCTTTGGGTTTGATCTTGCTATAGTGGACTGCCACTCATTTGACATGTTGGGCAACAGTAAGAGTATGTGTAAGAAAGAAAATAAAAATAATATTCAACTTTTAAACTTGCGCAATACTCCTTTAATATAAATGCCGTTGCTCTTCAGTTGAACTTTTCCTTGCATTTCCTCAGTGAAAATCTTCTAGTTTCTCCTCGCACTTGACCAATCAGGGAACAGCAGTGTGTTCACTTCACATTTGAGCCCTACCCAACTCTGGTTAACTACCTCCTGAGGAGGCGAAAAAACAACAACCCCTAATCAAAATGCTCAAACCAAGTGGAACCCGTGGAAAAGGGACCAGCTGAAGAGAGTTGTCCATCGTCCAAAGTTCATGATGCTGCCAACATGGTGGTAGTGGGTCCTTGGTGATGCCGTGTTCACGGTAAAGTGCAGTGTTAGTTTGCCTCCCCATAAAAGCCTTTTGCATGTAATCTAAAACGTTAGGTTTTACTCTCAAATAACCAGAGCCCTTTATTACACACAATCGTTATGTCCTCTACATGTTTTTTTTTTTTTTTGGATAAGTTTTGTTCGTTTGTTCTCAAATGCTGTCTGACAAACCTCTGAGGTCTTCACTGAACAGCTGGAATTATGCTGAGATTAAATGACACACAAGGGGACTCTGGCTACTACGTAGGTATCTTCCGAAGGCTGGTTATCGGTTGTCCAGAGTTTTAGTTTGAGGTAAATGGGCCTGAATATGAGTGCCAGCCACACTTTACACAAAAATGCTGAAAATCATATTTCCTTGTCACATTTCACATTTATTAGAAAATATATATAAAAAAAGCTTAAGAGGTCATGAGTTGCATAAGGTCCATATATGGAATTGTAAATAAACTTAATTTTTGTAGGGCTTTTCTAGTCATACTGACCACTCAAAGCACTTCATACGATAGCCACATTCACCCAATAGGGGGTTTTCAGCTGACGTCACGCTCACGTGACTACTCAGCGCGTCCGCCATATTGGGTGGTAGTCGTTTCGCACCGTTGACCCGCATTGTATTACGCCTTAGGCAGTATTGGAAGTGAACAATGGGGAAAACGTGTTTAATGGTTGGTTGCACGGCCCGTGGAGGTGGAGATCAACGCTTTCTATCGCCTACCAGCCGTAATAGTGAATCAGTGTGAAAAAAAAAAAACATCTGTCTGAACAACGCCGTCACCTATGGCTGACACGGATATCCAGGTCCGATTTGGACGGTGTTAAGCTGGAATACGCCAGAGTCTGCGGTGCTCACTTTGTCACAGGTAATTAACTGTTAAGTATTTAAAACATATAAGAAGAATATATTAATAATAGGGCTTGGGCGTTATGACTTATTACTTTCCGCGGCTGTCATGTTGACTGCCTCCGCCGCCTCTACTGCCTATTACTACCGCATACTGTACTCCCTCTCTCAGCCGTGTTTTAATTTGATTAATTTCACCTTAACTTGATTTCAAACATGGTAAACCGTTGCTGTATTGTGGGCTGTAACAGCGCAACACATGATCGCCATGGGAAAAACATAGAAACAGATTAATTTTCCACCGCTTTCCTGCCTGGAGGCGCAACCACGGAGAACAACTGTTAGCGATAACAAAGAGTCGGCTCGCTTGGATCGCGGCTGTAAGTCGACCGAACATAACTTTCCACAGTATCCCGATGTCAATGAGAGTGTGTTCTAAACGTTTGAAACACATAGCAGCAAGTTAAAAGTACATTACATGCGCGAGTGGTTGTTAGCACTGGCAGTTAGCATGAGCCAGAGCCCGGCTGAGCGCAGCTTACCTTTGAACGAGTTACAGAGATAACAAAGAGATCGTCGGCTCGCTTGGATTGCGGCTGTAAGACCGAACATAACTTTCCACAGTATCCCGATGTCAATGAGAGAGTGTTCTAAACGTTTGAAACACATAGCAGCAAGTTAAAAGTACATTACATGCGCGAGTGGTTGTTAGCACTGGCAGTTAGCATGAGCCAGAGCCCGGCTGAGCGCAGCTTACCTTTGAACGAGTTACAGAGATAACAAAGAGATCGTCGGCTCGCTTGGATCGCGGCTGTAAGACCGAACATAACTTTCCACAGTATCCCGATGTCAATGAGAGAGTGTTCTAAACGTTTGAAACACATAGCAGCAAGTTAAAAGTACATTACATGCGCGAGTGGTTGTTAGCACTGGCGGTTAGCAGCTACTAAACTAGCATGTGCCAGCCCGTCTGAGCGCAGCTTACCTTTGAACGAGTTGCTGTGTTCCCACTGTTTGCTGGCTTTATGATCTGCAGCTCCTACCGGCGCCAATACGGTAAATACAACTTAATTTTGCACTGGTCATTGTTCTGCTTAAATAATTAAAGCCGCGAGCGGCGTCGATCGGCCTTGCAGCCAAGTCGATCGGCCTTGCAGCAAATGTGTTCGGCCTTGCAGCAAATGTGTTGCACCGCCCGCCGCCGGCGGGCGGTGCAACACATTTGCAACACATTTGCGTCGGATTGTTTACATTTTTACCATCTTATTAAAACTCACCCGTCCACGTATGATGGCGATTTCCTTGATGTACATAACCAGATGTGAACTGGTTGTGAGCCTCTAGATCCTTGTAAGCTCTCATTTCCTCAAGAGTGTGCAGAGGGTTTTCACCGAACACCAGGTAATGCACTATGTCGCCGTGCTCTACATTTGGCCAATCATCTGGATTACGGCTAAACAAGGCACCGTGGAGGGCATACGGGTCCATATGGTCGATCACGGAACATTTCCTCAGATATACGTCCTTATCTGGTCGCTCTAGCGTGCTGGCGTACTTATCCATTCGCGATACGATAATACGTGTAAGACAACTAGAGATAAGGAAGTGTGCCACCCAATATGGCGGACCGGAAGTTGGCCAGTGACGTCAGTGAAAACACCCTATTGCTCTCATGGTAGGCAGGAAGCAGGAATCAAACCCACAACCCTCGGATTGCAAGACAGCCACCCACTGAGCCACAGTCTCCAGATAGAGTGGCCCAGAACAGAGTTGCATTGAAATCCAGATGAAGCCTACCATTATCATTCGTCCTGTCTTATTCAGAAACAAATGGGCTCATTAAAGCACAACTGTTAACGCATGGTATTAAAATGCACCCTGTGTGATGTGATCTGAGTTACCTCCTCTGCATGCAAATAAAAACTTGCCAGCATCACAGCAGGAACTGTCAGTCGAGCAGCAGTCAGTGGCAGACACACAGTCTGTGTTCAGTTTGCTTTTACGGGATGCTCACTGGTCTGAGCCAGATCCTTGGCGTCTCGTCTGGGAAACAAGTTCATCGATATTGGGAGTTAGGACATGTTTGAGCTGAGGAAATCCTCAGGTTTGGGTGAAGGTGTTATTCAGTGACAAAACTCCTGCGGGATTTAGTTTTTTGTCAAACATCATCAAAGAGAACAGTTGCTCACCCAGATATGTGTGTGTTGCCGGACATAGAGAATCGTCTTATGTTGTGTTCTTTCATCACAGCCACACTCTTTCTCTACACAGAAAGACACACAGCTTTTCCATTTACATCCACAAACAACTCTGCCCCCTGCCTACCCTGAAAACCCATTTTGCCTAAACAAAAATTCCACTTTTTGTTTAGGCATTGTTTGAGGAAGAGGAGTAGTTGAAATTTGACGAAGGTGGTGAGTTGTTCCTAAATGTGGAATGAGCTACCTCCAAACATCACACAGGCGACATCACCGTCTGATTTTAAATCCCTTCTTAAAACTCTCCTTGCTTTGGCCTTTGATCCCATGTGAGATGTTGATGTTAGCTTCTGTTTATTTTATTAGTCTTTTATTGCTTGGCCGTTAATATAATATTCCATCCATCCATCTTCTTCCGCTTATCCGGGGTTGGGTTGCGGGGGCAGCAGCTTCAGTAGGGAGGCGCAGACTTCCCTCTCCTCAGCCACTTTGGCCAGCTCCTCCGGGGGAATCCCAAGGCGTATCTTCCAATGGGCTCACCACCTGTCTGAGGGACCAAAGGAGTCAGGTGCGTTGTGAAATGGGTGGCAGTCGAGGGCGGGATCTTGGCGTTCCGATCCTCGGCTGCAGAAGCTGGCTCTTGGGACGTGGAATGTCACCTATTTGGTGGGGAAGGAGCCTGAGCTCGTGCGCGAAGTTGAGAGGTTCCGGCTAGAGATAGTCGGACTTACTTTGACGTATAGCTCTGGCTCTGGAACCAGTCTCCTTGAGAGGGGTTGGACATTCTTCCACTCTGGAGTTGCCCCTGGTGAGAGGCGCCGAGCAGGAGTGGGCATACTTGTTGCCCCTCATCTTGGTGCCTGTATACGTTGGGATTTACCCTGGTGAACGAGAGGGTGGCCTCCCTCCGCATACGTTTGGGGGTATGGGTTCTGACTGTTGTTTGTGCTTATTTGCCAAACAGCAGTTCAGATTACCCACCCTTTTTGGAGTCCTTAGATGGGGTACTGATGAGTGCCCCTCCTGTTGACTCCCTCGTTTTGCTGGGGGACTTCAACGCTCACGTGAGCAATGACAGTGAGACATGGAGGGGCGTGGTTGGAATGAATGGCCCACCGGATCTGAACTCGAGTGGTGTTCTGTTGTTCAGCCACTTGGGCTGTTCCATTTTATATTCCATGTCTGTGTTTTATGTCTGTTTCTTTACAATGGCATGTTAATGTTTTAAATGTTTTTTTATGTATTTCGTACAGCGCTTTGGTCCCTTTGGTAATTTAAAGTACAATAGAAATAATGTTGGATTGGATTAAGGCTGCTGATGAACAAATGAGGCGGGACTCATGCACACCAAATGCACATGGAGTGCATTGTGGAACTTGTAGTTGTCATGTTTGATTTTAAATGTTTGGCCCACATGCGGAATACACTCAGCAAACAGGAAGAATCTCTTTAGAACGTTTATTGTAAACACAGGATTGAAAACTGAACGCCGTGAAGTCAGCCCCAGCTGAGCCGTAGAAGAAGAGCTCGGTGCGAGCACGGTTGGTCTAGGGGGAAGAGAGAAGTGATTAGGTACTCGGTAACGCAAAGTGAGATGACTGGGGAATGTAAGCTTACCACAGAGCACGGGAACCAGACCGGGGGGGAAGCAGCGCGGACTCAGCGCTTGTCAGACGGGGGTGGTGGCTGGTGTCCGTGAGACAGGTGAGCATGGGCGAGGGCAGGGTCCGAGCAGCGCCGGCCGTCCAGGGATCCAGGGACCGCGGGAGGAACCAGGAGTGTCCGTAAGTACCAGGGTGTATCCAGGGAGGGGGTCTTGCGCCCGGCTTGGTAGAACCAAGGGAGTTTGAGGAGGGAGATCGCCAGAGCAAGATCTGAGCCGGTAGGGATCCAGGAGCCTGGTCTTCGGGGTGCAGAGCCACACGGGTGAAAAGTTCCAAATCACAAAAACACGACTGGGTTAACACTCTGGCATCCTCCCGCTGTCCGTGCACAGCTCTTATAGTGCGACCTGACACTGCTGAACCAGCTGCAGGTGTGCGCCCCGCCCACCTGTCATCCGTCGACACCTTCGGAAACAAGGCAGAACCGGCAGAAACTGTGCGGCTCTGCTGGCTGAGTCCTGACTTTAGTATTATTTTGGGGCATGCAATATACCTCCAGGCCAGTTCTAATAGTAATTAGTTATATAATCACACGGGCCGGCCATAATTATCCAGCGGGCCTGGACTTTGACATATACGAAGTTCTGGATGGAGGAAAGGTCAGTCCTGTTGATCCATTGCAATCTGGACCTGTCCTGTTTTGTGCATGAGCCAAACCACAGAGTGTTGGATTTTTTTACAGTAGAGACTGAATGTTGGCAATGTAGAAGATTACCTGTGCAATGCTGTTCTTCTAGAGTAGCCACAGAAAGTGCAGATTCTGCTGGACCTTCTTCTGAACAGTATGTGTGAGGACCAGAGAATGGGTGGTTTCTAGGAATCGAAAGTGACCCACAGTAGACAACGCTGTTGAGGATGGTGAGGGAAGACAGTGTTGGGGGAGTGCTCCAGAAGTACACCGTCTTCTCCACATTCTTGACCGTTTTAAGCTCAAGATGGTTCTGACTGCCACCTTTGGATCTTCTTTCCATCTACATGCAGACTCATATGTCTTAGATTAGGCCAGTGACAGTGGTGTCATCTGCAAACTTCAGGAGTTTCACAGACGGATCCACAGAGCTACAGTGATTTGTTTACAGGCAGATGACAGCTCAGATTCTGACACAGCACATTTTACAATAAGGGTGACCACTATAGGGTGTAGTTAGCTTCAAATTACCTCTAAAATAAAGACCAACTTAATGACTAAGTTCCCCAAGCTTCCTGGTGACCTACTTAAGTCTGACTAAATATAATCTTTAATGATCAGTATACCAGGAAGGAGTTAAAAAAAACACGTTATCAAAAGAAAGCCATAATATGCCTTGATGGAGTTCAGAATCTGTATATGCTGCGACTGGATGACTGTCAGTGCCAGGTATGAACACGACATTAGGCAGCTTGAAAAATGGGAATGAATTTGGGAAAGGTTTGACCTCATCTAAAAGTGTTCTCAGTGATCTGATACACTCTCCCTTCTGATCCAGTTACTCAGGACTCGTGTTTGAATCCTGGAGAGTATGTTAATTATACAGATGATTGTTTTAAGGGGCAGGTTTCTGCTGTAAGTTTCTGCTGGTCAGAGATGTAAAGAGGGGGACGTCATGTAGTGATAACAGTCGTCATTGCACCACAATTTACAGCTTGAATGTGTGCCAGGAAACTCATGTAGGAGAGAAAAAAGACTGCTGAAATAGTCCCTTATACACCTCCTCCAACCTCTGTCTTCCTTTCAGGCTGCTCAGATCAAACTTGCAGTGTGACGGCCGTCGTTGACACGGTGCCGCGTGTTGTGGCAACCAGCAGTGACTGTTGTAAGCGGGGAGTTCTGAGGGGCTCCCTGTGGTGTGAAGAGAGCCCCTGCTCTTTTCCCAGGGCTTGTTATTGATGCTTGATGAGGTTTGAGGCTGCAGAACAGGGTGCAAAGGGATTAATCAAGAGCTGAGAAACATTTGTTTCTGGAACTGTTGTTTGGACCACAGCATCTCAGTTTAATTATGCATCTCAAAACTATCTGAGAAAAAGCCGTGCAATGATTCTGCAACAGAAACGGTTCTTTGCACTGCCTCGAGAAAGTATTCATACCCTTGGAACCTTTTCACATTGTCATCTTACAGCCACCAGCCTCTATGCATTTCAGTGGGGTTTAATGCTATGGACCAAAACAGTAGTGCGTAGTTGTGATGTGGAAGGAAAAAAAGATACATGATTTTCTTGTGTGCCATAAAATCTGTGTTTTGCCTCTTTGAGTCACAGTGAGAATTGTGTGACAAGGCCATACATACATACATACATACATACATACATACATACATACATACATACATACATACATACATACATACAGTACATACATGTTTTACAACCGAAATCTGCTATCAACCTCCGGTTTTCTTGATGGTGTTTGTTCACTAAAGCTCACTAAAATGCTGTAAGGCAGTAGGATTTACGTTGAGACTAAATATCTACAGTCTGGATTTTAGTTAGTGGTATTAGATTACATTTTTCGGATTGTATAAATAATATGCTAATAGTTTCACTCCACTTTGCAATTATGTCCCACTTTGTCTTGGTCTGTCTTGTAAAATCTCAGTAAAACACTTAAAAGTTTGCAGTCTTTACTTGACAAAATGTGTAAATGGAAAGGTAATTTTCTCATGTTGTTTTTCTGCAGAAGTAAAATTGACTCAAATTGAAGAAAATCTTTTTGAGAGGGACCAAATGTTATCCGTTTTTGAGTAAATTCTCTTCAATCTCAGTAAATTTTACTCAGACAAATTTACTGTGTAGGGCTGTATATGTGACTGCAGGATTTTAAAACGCGATCCACATGGCAAAGAATGAAAACACAAATGGCGTTCGTTGTGTTTAGCAGCGTGCTTCACATCTTTTAGATTTCTGCAAAGGTAAAAGACCCTCAAGTGACTGATTCCCAGACAGCTCTTGGGCCATTTGTACCTGTCCACTTTCTCCAAAGGCCAACAAATTGGAATGTCTGCCGCCACAATTTGCTTCCCTTGCTCGGCAATAATTCCACGACTAGGAGCTCAGAGCTCAGTGCTACAGTAGGAGAGTGGCCCAGAGGTTTTCCCTGGTGGTCTGGATGCTGACAGTGATGTAGTGCCCGCTGTTAGATGCCAGCAGGAGAGGAGGGTCAGGCTCCCAGCGTGGATGGATATGGGATGGTGTGTGCATGAATGGAGGAGAAAAAAACAGACAGTATGTGTGTGTGTGTGTGTGTGTGTGTGTGTGTGCTTCTGTGTTCTTTCTTACCATGTGCAAAGTCTTTCTCACACAAGATTAATGGCCAGTGTTGAAGTATTCAAGTGAATGCTGTAGCTTTAACAAACAGTGCTCATGCATCAAATCTGACCCACTATTGTCGCTCTAGCACTTCACTGAGTGTAGCAGTTGTAAGATGGTGAAAAGGTAAACTGTCAAGAAGTTTGGCATGTTTTAAAAAAATGTTTAGTTATATCATTTCATCTATGCCTTCTTTAACAGTGATACAAGTAAAACATATGAAATGTAATCTGGTTTCTTAGTAGAGGCACTGGGAAACCAAATTCGCTGCTCAAAATGAGCTCTTAATTCAACTGCAAAAGGCCTTTTCCGGCAGAAAAAGTAAAGCAAAAATAGGGGAAATATTAGGAGAGTCCACAAGAAGTATTGTACATTGTAAGAGAAAATAATGTGCTGGCTAGCCTATCGGCATAAAACATACTTTCAGGGAAGAAAAAAAACCCTGTCACCAATCAGCCCAATGAAGAATACTTTTCAGTCAGGGGGCATATGATTATCCAAATGTACCATGAAGAGAAGACTTCACCAGAGCGGAAAAAAAGGATTCACCACAAAGAGTAAACCTTTCATACAGCTCAAGAATAGAAACGACAGCTTAGGCTAAAATGAGCTAAAAAAAAAAACCTGCAGCACTTCTAAAGCTGCATATCTTGATTTATGATGCCTTTCCATTGCAGGAGCCGTTTTCAGGAACAAAGATAGTTTTTTCTATTTAGGATAATAATTTGTCCCAGAAAAATGCCCTGGGTGGCATGTAGTATTTTTAATTGGAGTTCATTGGGGGAAGATTTCTAAGCATTTCAAATTGGTCGAAATAATCCAGGCTTTTAATATTAATTTAGAACATTTTACAGTTAATCATTTCTATTAACTAACTGTAGCAGATTTCAAATCATTGATCACTATTTATCTGTGGGGAAAGAGGAAGCAAATCCTTCCATGAAAGTAATACTTTAGGTTTTAAAAGGTGTATGTTCTGAGGCACCAATAAAAATAACTAGAACCTGGCTGGGTTATTAACAGATTGACAAGAAATGAGGCGCTGCTGTTTGTCTGTGTGGTTAATACTCTTTGGGGCCAACTCTTAGGCTTTGCGTATTAAATACTTTTCAATGTTATTTATTTCCTCTGACTGTGAATTTATGGTAGTCCAGTTTCACAGGTAAAGCTTGAAATGCGCAAAGGTTTATGTCTAAAACAGTTTTAATACAGAACACAGCTGTCCTCTCACCTTAGAAGCAGGAGAACACAGAAGTCCTAATCAGCAAGACTCTGGTAACACGATCTTATGATTGAGTTTCTAGGGACCAATTGATAAAGCTGTGACAGAAACACTAGTCCTAGTTTTACTGATGAAAATCATGGCTTGGTCGACACTGCTGCAGGTAGAGGAGCTACAGTGTCTGCTGATGCAAGGGCCCTGTGTCTGACTCCACAATGGATACTCTTACCAAAAACCAATAGCTTTTAGAAAGAAGAGACTTGTATAGTTCATAAATACAAAAACAAACATGAACTTCAAAAGGAAAATTATGGTTTAAAGGTCTGCTTTTAAGCATTGTTTAGAGCAGAGCACAGCACGCACTGCCTCCTACATCACTCATATTCTCCCCATCGCCTCACCAGGAGGTGGAACAGTGGTGGATTCACTTTAAATCCCTTGTTCCGCTGCGGTTGCATCAAATCCAGCTTGACATTGTTATGTCAATGGGGCTAGGCTTATTGTTTAGGCTTTATGGTTTTCATTAAGGTATGAGTAAAATGTGTCTGTTGGTGATTTGGTAAATGGATTGAACTTGTGTAGCGCTTTTCCAGTCATACTGACCCCTCAAAGCGCTTCACACTATAGCCACATTCACCCAATCGCACTCACTAATGCACACACATTCATACACCAATACACAGATCAGTACGCTTGGGGTTAAGTGCCTCTCCCAGGGAGAAGCTGGAATCAAACTGGCAATCTTCCAATAGGGGGTTTTCAGGTGACGTCACGCTCACGTGACTACTCTGCGCGTCCGCCATATTGGGTGTCAGTCGTTTCGCACCGTTGACCTGCATTGTATGACGCCTTAGGCAGTATTGGAAGTGAACAATGGGGAAAACGTGTTTAATGGTTGGTTGCACGGCCCGTGGAGGTGGAGAACAACGCTCTTTCTTTCGCCTACCAGCCGTAATAGTGAATCAGTGTGAAAAAACAAAACAGCTCTCTGAACAACAACGTCACCTATGGCTGACACGGATATCCAGGTCCGATTTGGACGGTGTTAAGCTGGAATACGCCAGAGTCTGCGGTGCTCACTTTGTCACAGGTAATTAACTGTTAAGTATTTAAAACATATAAGAATATATTAATAATAGGGCTTGGGCATCATGACGTATTACTTTCCGCGGCTGCCATGTTGACTGCCTCCGCCGCCGCTACTCAGACTACTGCCTATGACTACCGCGTACTGTACTCCCTCTCAGCCGTGTTTTAATTTGATTAATTTCACCTTAACTTGATTTCAACCATGGTAAACCGTTGCTGTATTGTGGGCTGTAACAGCGCAACACATGATCGCCATGGGAAAAACATAGAAACGGGTTAATTTTCCACCGCTTTCCTGCCTGGAGGCGCAACCACGGAGAACAACTGTTATAGATAACAAAGAGTCGTCGGCTCGCTTGGATCGCGGCTGTAAGACGACCGAACATAACTTTCCACAGTATCCCGATGTCAATGAGAGTGTGTTCTAAACCTTTGAAACACATAGCAGCTAGTTAAAAGTACATTACATGCGTGAGTGGTTGTTAGCACTAACGGTTAGCATGTGCCAGAGCCCGTCTGAGCGCAGATTACCTTTGAACGAGTTACTGTGTTCCCACTGTTTGCTGGCTTTATGATCTGCAGCTCCTACCGGCGCCTACCGGCGTAAATACGGTAAATACAACTTAATTTTGCACTTGTCATTGTTCTGCTTAAATAATTAAAGCCGCGAGCGGCGTCGATCAGCCCTGCAGCCAAGCGCCTTCGCGCACCGCTGGCCGTCAGCCACCGCAGAAGCATGCGACGCATTTGCGTCAGATTGTTTACATTTTTACCATCTTATTAAAACTCACCCGTCCACGTATGATGGCGATTTCCTTGATGTACATAACTTCGACATCTCGTACCCAACCAGATGTGAACTGGTTTTGAGCCTCTAGACCCTTGTAAGCTCTCATTTCCTCAAGAGTGTGCAGAGGGTTTTCACCGAACACCAGGTAATGCACTATGTCGCCGTGCTCTACATTTGGCCAATCATCTGGATTACGGCTAAACAAGGCACCGTGGAGGGCATAGGGGTCCATATGGTCGATCACGGAACATTTCCTCAGATATACGTCCTTATCTGGTCGCTCTAGCGTGCTGGCGTACTTATCCATTCGCGATACGATAATACGTGTACGACAACTAGAGATAAGGAAGTGTGCCACCCAATATGGCGGACCGGAAGTTGGCCAGTGACGTCAGTGAAAACCCCCTATTGCAAGACAACTACTCAACCCATTGAGCCACAGTTGCCCTTTATCCAACAAACTTCTTGGTTGGATAAGGGGACCCATCTAGACGAAGCAACCATGAATCCGACAACAACTGAAGCCGACTTCCAGAGTGGGAGGTTTTTAA
Organism: Fundulus diaphanus; assembly: GCA_037039145.1. Lineage (NCBI taxonomy): Eukaryota > Metazoa > Chordata > Actinopteri > Cyprinodontiformes > Fundulidae > Fundulus > Fundulus diaphanus. Next base: position 46,833,241 of record CM073122.1, read on the forward strand.
GCTGCGCCCTGCGGCGCTCTGTCTGGACACCCCTATTCACATAATCGGCTACAAACTGCTGTGCTTACTGTGTCTGTGCCCTGTTCTGTTGTCTTCCCTTAGACACGCTAAGAGGTGTCATTACAGGGTTACTCAGATATACTTAAAGAAGACAAACAGGAGCTGTGAGACCTTAATATCATTGGGATCTTAACATGGAAGGTCTATAAATGTTTTCTTAATAGAGTGATTAGAAACTGTGCAGCTGTAGCTCAGCTCTCCAGCTATTTTTGCATGTATGCCAGATTGTATGCTCCATGGGAACTCTGAAGTCAAAGAGGGAGAACCTCTGTCTTCTGCCCTGTCATTTTAGCTTTGCTCTTGTCTCATTCTGATCCAAGATCCAAAATTAACATCTCTTCTTTACCCCATTTCTACCCCATTTTAAAGACACATCATTGACATAAGCAAACTGTAATTACTCTGACTATGACTCCATTGAGTATGCTACATGCCTGAGGGGCCTCCTTTGGTCCCGTATGATTTTTCTCTTCCTTCTTCACCGCACACTGTGCTCATGTGGTCTCTGCTGAGCTGGAGTGCAGATGTGCTTCAGAGCTCGGTAATCACCAGCTTGGGGCTTCTCACTGCTCGGCCCCAGTCTTTAACAGCATGTAAGCACTTACTCATTTGCCTCGTAATATTATGGTAGGAAACCCTTAAAAGAGACTAGTTTATGCAGACACATGCTGGATCTACTGTCTCCCTGGGCAGAAACCTTTGCGCTGCCAAGCGAAAGCTTTAGTAGCTTGCATACACCTTAACAAGAGAAAGAGGAAAGCCGTTCTTTTAATTTGTTTTTTTTGAGAGCTTTTGCTCCCAGGAAGTTTTCTCCTTCAGTCTGTTGTCTGATCATGTGATAATTTCAGAAACGTGTAGGTCTGTATGAATAAGTGAAAGGGAGGAAAGCCCTGTTTAGCTAAGACTGTTCATCCCTTTAATCTTACGAAGTCCTAGCAGTTTTAATGTCAAGAGATAACTAGAGGTCTTCTCCAGTGACATTACACCCTGCACATTTCAGGCCTTTTAACGAGGGCGCCTGCAAAACCATATACAGCCTTACCTGCCTGTAATTATCAAACATGTAAAGCACCACCTTTAGTGTGTATATCAATAATAATTCTGTAATACTTTTAAGAGAGATCCTGTTGACTTATTTTTTGCCTAAATTGTCTAACGGTGGGTAACAATTATACAAATTCATATTTTCTAGATTAGAATCATTATTGAAAATGTCATTTATTTCAGTAAGTCAATTCACTAAGTGAAACACATTGTATAGAGTAATGACAGACTGGTGTTTTCAAGCCTTTATTTCTGTTAAATATGATGATTTCCTGCTTACTGTTCATGAAAACAGGACATTTAAGATTCGAATATCACATCAGACTAATAAAAACTTGTTTAGTACAGAAATGTGGGCCTAATGGAGAGTATACTTAATATTTCCTTAAAGGTTATTTTCAAAAGGTACTTTTAATCTGATGGATGAGCCTCATTGGAATGCATATTGTAATTTGTTAAATGTTTTTGAATGTCATGAATGAAAGATGGCAAATGCAGCATAAACCCACAACCCATGGTGCTGGCAGTATCAAGCCTCCGCCATGGCTTCCATGTCAGCATGTGTAGAGCAGTTGGAAGCTCACTGAAGTGCACCTATTCACATTTATTTATATCATTTTTGGGTTTAATGTGAGGTAGTCAACATTTTTACACTCCAGGCCACTAGAAAGCACGAGTGTAGCATTTTTACAACTGTCTATTCAAAAGATAGAAGAAGAAAGAAGCATAACTGATTTTCTAAAAGCTGCTGGCTGCAGATTCTGTTTCTATTTCTATCTATTATCTTATCGCAATATCACAATATGTAATATGCATGCTGTGATGAACTGTCAGGGTTTCAACCATGCAACCATGCATTCAGGCTCTCTGTGCCAGTAATAGTTTGTGATTTTTGTTTTTTGATGCCGCATAAAAGGTTTTAGAAGACAAAGGGGTCATAAGGGGGCAAAGCCATTTAGAAACTATGAGTTATTTCCTTGCTAAAACAGCAGACTTTATATCATTATCATGAAGAACACCTGAGATCAATGGAGGCTAAGGAACTGAAGGGAGGAGAATAATGAGCAGGATCTGAGACACTGAGAGGAAAACAGAGACAAGACAAAGAACAAGAAATGAGCTAACAACCTAAAACAAATTAACTAAAATGAACTAGAGATCATGAACAGCAGAAAAAAACAGAGACGTAACAGAAACTCAAACACCAGGAACATGACAATTGTGTTTTCCTAATGTCATGCAGCTCTAGTCCTTCCACGACATTTTCTCCAAACAATCATCCTTGCTGTTTTCTCTTCTTTTAGTCAAGTTTGCCTCTTGTATCTTTGTTGCCCTCCGAAATTACAGAGGACAAAGTTGCCTCAGACAGGACTGTGGGACAGACTCTGAGCTGTGCCTTATTCGTGTCAATGATTCATGTGGCCTGTTGGATAGACTTTCACTGCCCATGATGTTCACACTTGATAGTTAGTGGCTGGGATGCCAAAGCTCACAAAGAGTGATGGGGAAAAAGAAGGAAAAGTGGAAAATGATGCTTAATCATAGCTGACGTTATTGCAATCTTAAGCAACTGAATCACAATTACATGTTTGCTTAAGATTTTGCACCCCTATGCCCGATTGTCTTACCTGTGATAAACTTTTCCTGTTTTCTCCACCCAATATCGTTTGGAGTATTTTGTATTTATTTCCTTCACTTTCTGATTTGACAGCACTAATTGTGTTCTTTTTCTGTTCATTGAAGTTACTAAATATAAGTATTATGTTTGTGTTAGGGGTGTAACAATATCCACATCGATACAGCGATTAAATGATTAACGATCCAATTACCTTGATGCAAAATGAAAACATTTATCCTCATCATCATCTTTAAGATACACCTTTAGTTTTAAATTCACAAGGCACAAGACTATAGTGATCTATTTTTTTATTTAGAAGAATGCTTTTTGTTGATTTAAACGTCTGATGCCTGTAAGAGCATAGAAATAAAATGGTCTAATCATTGAGTTTTTTTGTGAGCTGATTAAATATATATAATTGTCTTAGATGGGTAGATGATATTACATCATATTCATTGCAGACTTGTGAAATTAATTCAACAGAAATTGCATTGCGGCAAATATCGTATTGTCATCCAAACAAATCAATATGACATTGTGTTGTGATAAAGCTGCTGATTTACATCCAGGAGTTTGTGTCCTCCTCAGATGTAAAAAAAAAAAAAAAATTAACAGCTTCCATAGATTCAGAACTATTAAAAGCAAAATTCCCAGAGTCCCAGCTGTGCCAATTATTCAGAGACAACATACCTGAAGCTAGAGGTGTTGCACAATGGGACTCCATGAAGTAGTGACTTTGGGGGCATGAATACTTATGCTCTTTCTCTGTTTCTATTTCACTGGTGCACACAGTGTCTCAGAAATCTATAGATAGTTCCTGAAATAGGTCAAGACTGACTGCTTGACTGTGGGTATCAAGATGAATGGAAGTGGTTGTATTTTTGTTTGACACCTGATAACTTGATGTCCACCGTGGCAATTTTTCCAACAGCTTTAAAGAGTGAATCAAATGTTTCCAAGCGTTTTAAAGGAGAAGTCCGGTCAAAATCAGAATTCAAACTGCTGAAAGTACTTTAAATATAAAACTACTACATACTGTGCAAAAAATTACAAGTTTTTTTAATTAATAATAATTCTCATTTAATCATGTTTATGTGGAGGAATCCATCTTGGTCAAGAATAGTACTGTCACCTCCCATTTTTTGACGTCACTCGGCGGAACCGCTGTTGACCAAGTTTCAACGCTCTGTTTGTCACGGCGCACTATTTTCCAAGATCAAACTCAGTCGGGTCCTACAGTATATATCTATACACGCGTGTGTGTGTGTGTGTGTGTGTGTGTGCGCGCTCCGCGCAGCACGGCTTTGCCGCCGCTGCAGCAGAGCGCGCGCACACTCACAAACACACACAGCGGAGGAGAGATCGCTGAAGTGACTTAAGTTAGCTGATTATTATAGTATAAGTATTAAAATATAAGAGCATTCCAGCACATGCTGGGCTGAGCACGGCTTTGCACCGGCGCTGCAGCTGAGCGCGCGCACACACACACACACACACACACACACACACACAGCGGAGGAGAGATCGCTGAAGTGACTGTGTTGAAATAAGCAATGTTTTTTCCTCTTTTACCAGTTGTGTTGGAACATCCGATGGCCATGCACGTGGGCATTGTTGCTTCAGCAATAGCTCTTGGGAATGTCAGCGGTGAAGTCCTCTGGAAATCCGAAATAATTATTGATGATCGCAGCTGTGTAGAACGGCTCCTATTGACTTTGCATGGAAAGCGGAGAGAAATGCTGTCGCCGCTTCCGCTCTTCCACGTCGCAGGATGTGATGTCAAACGCCCCTTACTGCCCATATTTGGGCAGTGATGTCAGCCCCCATACACAGTGATTCAGACGACAATTTATGTTTTTATTTTCTTATTGATTAAAGATAAGTTCATTAAATAACCACAAATGTATTAGTTTTAGTTATAGCTAATGATACCCTGATTTTTCCTTGTTGACCGGACTTCCCCTTTAAAGGATCTCCCAGAAAGTGGTTGAGACCGTTTAGAGCGCTGTCTTTTTTCTCACTACGGCCCAACACATCCCGAAGAATTTGTCGTTCAGTTGGACCTGCACAGTGTGTTAAATCGTCATCGTTATCGCACTATCAATGGGTGTATTATTGCAATCGCATAGGACTGCTTTGATGTAATATTGGATGTGTAATACATTTATAGATGCCATGCATTTAAACCTAGATACCAATAAGATGTTAGGGTGGTTCTTGTAATTTATGCCACTCCTGATCTCAAATTTAGTGGCCAAGCTGCTAAAGCTCAGAAGTGATGGGGACCTCGCTATGATAGGAAAAAACGTAATGAACATTATGATCTATCAAAAAATCCCAATTAAATCAGTTTTCTAGTATGCTTGCAATGTGACAAAACAAATAAAAATTGTAAAAAGTGTAAAAGACCAATCGGCAATAAAACATTATTATATTAATTTTGCAGCTGTGGGAGTTGGAGCTAGTTTGAACTCGTCCATGTGGTTAATTTGTATGTGTTGGGAGACCCTCGATGGAAGAAACAAAGAAAAAAAAAACACAAAGCACTGATGCACAGATCTGTTTTTAGTTTTTAAGCTTTCAATCAAAGCAAATCATATGACTACTTATTGCCACGCAGCCCTGTTACTGGGAACGCTCAGTGTTTGCTGGATCTGTTATCGAGTCAACGAATATCTTGCTGCATTTCAAACATGAGAGTCCAAACAAACAAAGATCCAAAGATGCTGGATAAAACATGACAGGAAGCAGAGCGAGAAACAAACAGACGAAGATCGAGTAAACGGGGTCGCTGCAGGTGATGACTATAATGCAAGAGCTGTCAAGCCAACAGGTTACAGGTGTGCCATGAAACAAACACAGGAAGCAAAACCACGGAAAATCCAAATTTGCCCATCTAAATATACACAACGCAAAAAGGACGCTTTGCTTTGATATCTACTAAAACAATGACAAATGCTGACAAAAGCACTTTTAGTGCAGACACATACATGCTCAGACACTTTAACAAAGCCTTGTTATAACCATCGCTACACATGGGATTAATTTCCTGCCATTATCATTGTTGCCGGGAAAGAAACTAGGGAGCGGGTAGACGTGTCGCTGCCGCGTTTAGACAGGGAGACATGTCAGTGATGCTGGTTAATGCTGGTGGCTTCTTACACTTTTATTGCTGGATAGTTGTGGTTCAGGTGGGTCAATAATTAAACCTTTGAGTGAAGGGAAATGAGAGGCAGCGCTGAAAGAATGTGTAATTACACTGATCTCAAACAGAGTAAGAAGTCTCATCAGTCATTTATGTTAATCTCTTAATGGATGCATTGTTGAGGAAGAAAGAAAACACGTGTGAGTCCTCCATTATTGCCTGGTGGACTACATTGTCTGGCAGACTGAACCGCTAGTGAAAATGTGTTGGGATACAGTGCTGTGATAAAGTATTTACACCCTTACAGATTTCTTCTTTTTTGACTTTTTCTGACACTAAAATGTTTCACCTCATCCTGAAAATATTAATATTATGCAAAGATTGAGTAAACACAATAAGCAGTTTTCAAATGTTGGTTTTATTTATTAAGGGAGGAAATATATCCAAACTAACCTGGCCTTAAATGGAGCTTTGATAATTACTCTTATCGAATCATGAATTTAACGTTTTTCAGCTCAGCTTCACTAGCCACACCCAGGCACGATTACCGCCTGACGTGAATTTAAAAAGTAATTAAAAACAAATCTGTTTGACAACCTGAAGTGGGCTAAAAGATAAGAAAAGAAGAAAAGATCGTCCCCAGATTTAAAGAAATTCAAGAAGAAATGAGAAACAAGTCACTGACATGGATCAGTCTTGAAAAGGTTAAAAAGCAATTTGAGCCTTTGGGATTTAATCCAAACATACTGAAAACCATTATCCACAAACGGAGAAGCTGGCCGACAAAGATCCCTCCAAGACCTCACGAGACTGATCCAGGAGGCCACAAAAGCACCGCAGAGCTGGCTTGCCTCAGTTAAATTCAGTGCTCAAGATTAAAAGTTAAGAAAGAGAGACATGGGTAAAAACGGCGTCCATTGTAGTGTTCCAGCGCCAAAACATGTAATTAACACCAAGAACAGAAAAAATTCAATTTTTAATTGACTCACCCATGAGCAATGAATGATGAGCCCATGAGTGATCAATCCTTGGGGCTCCACCACCTCCAGAGAGGAACATCAGAATCAGGTGCAATGCAAGCTGGGTGGCAGTTGAGGGTGGGGGCCTTGGTGCGTTAATACCTGGCGGCATCAACTGGCTTTGGGATGTGAAATATCACCCTCTCTGGGTCGAAGGCCAGTCTCCACCTCAAGTGGAGGAGTTGGTGTCTTGTTCAGAAGTGATGGCAGGATAGAATGAGAGATGGACAGACGGATTGAGGCTTCGTCAGCTGTAATGCGGATGCTGCAGCGGATCGGTCTGTTGTGGTAAAGCTGAGTCAAAAAGCAAAGCTCTCGATTACCGGTCCGTCTACATTCCGACCCTCACCTAAGGTCATGAGGATCATGACAGAACGACATCCCAGATAAAAGCAGCCAAAAATGAGCTTCCTCTGGAGTGTGATCGGGCTCAGCCTTAGAGACAGGGTGATCCGGGGGAAGCTCGAAGTAGAGCTGCTGCTTCTCTGCATCAAAAGGAGTAAGAGGTGGTTTGGACATCTGATCTGGACGCCTCCTTTTGGAGGTTTTCTGAGGACATCCCACTGGTGGAACACCCCGGGAAGACCCAGAGTTCTCTGGATGGACTATATATGCTGCCTGGCCTGGGAATGCCTTGGGGTCCCCCTGAATGACCTGGAGGATGTCACTGGGGAGAAGGATGTCTGGGTATCTCCCCTGGATCTTTCGCTCCCATGACCCGATTTCTGATAAGCAGGAAAGTAATGGCTGGATCTTTGTGTAGTGTTATAATTAGCTTTATGTGACACATTGAATTAATAAAACATAAAACACATAAACAAATTTTAAAAATCAAATTCCTCTCAGTGCAATGTTTGGTCAGCGATACGTTTTATCAAGTCACATCTAGGGTTAATGCTACGAAGATGAAAAGATGAGGTGAAAGATGAACTGAAAAGATGAACAAGGAGTCACAAGATTGCTGATGGGGCACCCTTCCTTTGACCTACACACCTTTAATGAATGCAGCCTGTTTCAGGAAGTGGCAGCCACCTTCTGTCAGCGGTCGTTTCTCACACTTAAATCCCATCTAATGGCTGAAGCACGAACTGCTTACATAAAGTACATCTGAATGTAATGATCCCGGGGATTTTTGGAGACATTGTTTTACTAGGTTTCCCATCACTGACAGAACAGAAGACTTGACAACAAGTGGACCCACAAGTTTTCACAAATATTGACATTGTGTAAAACTGCACAATGAAACTTCAAGGATTGATGCAATGAGCAGATTTAAGGAGAATGGCTGACAGCTGGATGGATGGATGGATCTAGTGATGACAGTCTGCCTTATATCCAGGGACTGTTTTGACAACAAGAGCCTCACCATGGCTTCCCTTTGTCCTGCCTAAGTTTATTTTGTCACCTGCTAGTCTAAGGGGAATGGGGTCAGTTCAACTGGAGCAGGGAGCTCTTCCACACACACACACACACACACACACACACACACACACACACACACACACACACACACACACACACACACACACACACACACACACACACACAAATGGGTCAGTAGGTCAGTGGGTGCATGGGCGGGAGTCTGTTTTTATTAAATTCAGTGGGTGTGTGTCGATTGTACAGCCATATTGTGTACATTTGTTGAGTGGCAGGATGAATTAGGTAGTCTGTGGTCAGATGGAATGCTTAAAATTTAGTTGCTCGTTCTCTTTAGAGGACGGTTCGAGAGAATTGGCTGGAGCAGTGAGTCGACACAGCGAAAAATCCTGAGCTATTATCTCTGTGGTGGCAATATGGAGAAGCTGATTTGTGTATCATTATTGAAGAAAAAGTTGACACCCTGTCTACTTGTATGTAATGACTGATTGAACTAACTCAGCTTGGCATAAGTGAGACCTTTCTTGTTGCCACCTCTGACATCAGTCTGAGAAAACTTTACCCCCAAAGCATCCAAACCATGGTGCTTGGTAAATGACTTGTACTAGCGCTTTAACTAGTCAACCCCAAAGCACTTCACACTACAGTTTAGTCATTCACCCATTCACACACACATTCACATGCTATGTTAGTAGCCACAGCTGCCCTGGGGCAGACTAACAGAGACGAGGCTCGCAAGGCAATTCTGGTGAAGTATCTTGCCCAAGGAATCAGTGACTGAGATGGTCAGAGTGGGGGATTGAACCGGCAACCCTCTAGTTGCATGACAAACTCCCTGACATCTGAGCCACTGTTGCCCCTGCTTGTAAAACATACTTCCAGCTTTATGGCTCACAGTTCAGATGAAGTTCTTAGTTTATGCCAACATGTCCTTGCACAGAACTTGAAGTTAAACTTGTGCTGTCTCTTTCTGATTGCACAGGCATGCACTTTGACATCAACAGGGACAAAGGTCTGCTGTAGGTCCTGTGATGACATTTCAGCATTTTTGGAGACTTACTTTTTTAAATTATTGTTTTCAAGATCTTGCTTCTGTGCTCAGATGTTTTCATATTGGCAGTTTTTTATTGTGTTTTTTATTATGTCCTCTACTTGAACAATATTGGTTTGAGACTTTTTAAAATCCCCACTTTATCTCAGTCCCCTACTTTAGACTAACAGGATCCTACACTCTTCTTTTGAAAGCCTCAGACAGCACTTTTGATCTCACCGTGGTGTTCACGCTCACTTCCACAGGAAGTTATACCAAGGCGAAATATGTGTGGGAAAATCGGCTTGAAAATACTTAGCGATTATCTTCTTATCATGTCCATCTGGTGTGAAATGCATATGTGTGATTTTACTAATTTAATGTGGTAATAAATCAGTTCCCCCCCTCTCGATAAGTGCGCGTAGATAATAAATTTGATGGCTGGAAGGAGAAACGGGGATGTCATAACTTTTCCCTGCCAGAAATTCAATTTAAAAACACACAGCCTATATTCCACTCTGTCATTGTTTCTTGAATAAAAATGAAGTCAAAATGGAAGATGATTGTGATTACTACAGCCCCTGTTTTCTACCAAGGTGTTAGCATTTTCATTCCATCTTAATTATTTTCAACCAGAATACATGCACGCATAGTTAAATTATCTGGGTGTTGAAGTATTCTATTAAACTATGGAGATCATCCAATATTCTCAAATATCTGGTATAATTTTATTTGACTGTCTATCATTTCATGAAGACTTTATTTTACGCCCATGTGAAATTGTCATTTTCTCACATTAGTCTAAGTAAAGCTTGAACTGATTTAAGTTTGGATTTACTTAATCTTAGTTTTCCTGAGGTCTGGATTTTAACCTGGTCTTTGCAAAACCTGGATTTTTTCTTTTAAAAGTCATATTGTTGTGGACGTGTTGCTGTGGTGGGGATTATTGTCATGTTGGTGACCCCGTTTGGGTCAAGCTTTCAGCTGTCAGACAGAAAAACCTAGCAATTAGCTCATGATTTGTTTGGTGTATAAACCAGTTCATGGCCAGCTGAGGGACCTCAAGGTTTCCAGGCCCTGTGGCAACAAGACAAACCCAGATTATTATCCCTCCACCACCATGCTTTGTAGAAGGTATGAGGTGTTAGTAAGCATTTTTTTTATTTATTTTTTTACTTTGGTCACATCTGTCCAGAGAAGGTTGTCACAAACGTCCTGTGAGTTATTCAGCAACTTGCAAACCTAAGTATTGCTACAGTATTTGTTTTAGTGAGTGGCTCTTTCCTCCTTACAACCCGTCCAAACAAGCCTTTTCATTCTTCTTTAGTTTGGCTCCTCTGTTGTAAATTAGCTTACATCATGAACTTTAACTTATAGCATGCTAAGATCCATAGAGTCTGAAATGCAGCTCTTACTTCATCAGCGATCTTTCGCAGAATAACAAAGAATGACTCCAGGGGTAATGTTTTTGGGTGTCCATTTGTGAATAGTTTTACTGCAGAAAAACGAAATCCATGTTATGTGGAAGTGGTCTTTAAATGCTTCCTAGATTGATGGACCATCGCCGGTGTCTTTCCCTCTTTGTGTTGTTTTAGCTCGCCGGTTTAGTCTCCAGGGCAGCAAACTGCTAACCTGACAAAAGCCAGCTGTATGTCGCTCCGCCTAGCTCCACTCACATACATCTGGGACACTGCCATAGGAATTGCCTTTACAGAAGGCTGGGCCTTATCAAAAATTCTTGCATATGATTGGATAAGCCACTTGTCTGTCATCTTTATTGACGTGCTATTTCAACCACTCACACCGAAGCTAACCCGTGACGCTGATGATAGCGACGCAGGAAAAAAAATAAAAAAAATAATAATAATATGTTTGCGGCTCTAGTGGCATGTGTTTTATTGACAGTGAGCTGACAGGAAGAGGGGGGAAGACAGGCGGCAAAGCGCCGCGGGTCGGAGTCGATTCCGGGCCGACCGCGTTGAGGACTAAAGGCCTCCTAATATGGTTAGCGCTAACCGCTAACCGCTCCGGGGCGCGTCCGCGCCTGCACGTCCGCTGGCCCCGGAAAACAAAACTTGCCAAATCCGGTCGGGAGAAGGGCGAAAACATCGTTTCCACCAACAAAAGCCTTCAGAGGCGTTCTCTGATGTTCTTTTAATGAAACAATATTAGGTAGATTGGACAACACGGAAGAAATAGCAGCATCAATGTTAACGCTTGCTTCCTCGACGAGCCGCCATTGCTATCAAAACAGTCTCACGTCATGGTCGCGTCTCCACTACGTCACATCTATGAAACTCCAGCCCTGCGTCCTGATTGGCCAGACCATAAATTTGGTTGGAGAAATCACTTTCTACCGGCGGTGTCCCAGATGTATGTGAGTGTAGCTAGGCGGAGCAACATACAGCTGGCTTTTGTCAGGTTAGCAAACTGCTAAAGCTCCTGCTGAACATCGCTAATCACGTTCACTTGCTTAGCAGCACTTGGACAACACTTTCCCTCCTAAAGCTGCAAGGTGTTTAGATTTATTTTGTCACTCACCACTTTTTCTTTCCTATAAACGGGGGAATTATGTGCTAACATAAAATAAAATCTGTTAGGAGTACATCTCAACACCCTGAGCCCTGAGGCAAGTCTGTGCACATCTGCTTAATTTTGGGGTAAGGATAAGTATGGGTCCACTCACTTGAGTTGTGTTGATTGTTGCAAACAGCTGCTTCAGTTTTACCGTGGTTGAACTAAGCTTGACAGTAAGAACTGGACAGTTTTCTGCTTTCAAGGAAGATGCTATAGTTGGGTTTATTACACAGTGAACAGTTCTTTTTATGTTTCCTGCACTACTCTTGAGTGGTCTGTGCCAGAGCTAGTTTCAGTGAAAAGAAACATTTGATTTCTACCAAATGCACAAACTGAACCGTAATTTACAACCACACCCATAAACGAAATAAAAAAGAAAACCTCAAATTTGTTAATTCTTTGAAATCAAAAAAGTTCATTGATTCTTCTTGAGAGGTTTCTGTGAGGCTTGACTAGTTGTGGCATGTGTGTGTGTGTGTGTGTGTGTTTTCCAGGCAGGTCTGATCCGAGTCTCTAATGAGGAGTATCTGATTGCGCCGCTACCCGAACACCTGGCCGACCAGCACAACTACAGCGCCCCTGATGGTCATCACCCGCATGTGGTCTACAAGCGTTCAGCAGAGCACATTGTTCATGGACGGTTGAGCAGCCCAGTGAGCACTGGCTCCTCTTCATCTGAGAATCCCTACCTCTCCCCTCCTCATCAGCCGCAGAGACACCACGATTACCAGCACGGAAAGTTGCAGTGGCAACACTTCTGCGGGCGCCGCAAGCAATGTATGTAAGGGAACTTTATATTCCTCCTACTGTAAACTGTCTTATAGTTCTTTGTTAATGTAAATGCAATAGTTGTTGGTAGAGGTGGTCTTTTGAGTGTGGTTCAGCATTTTTGTACAGTGTTCCCATGCATCTGTACAAAACGTGATTCTCAGTTTAAAAGATAAAATAATAGAAATATAGACATAGAAAGACAAACTTAGTTTTCTAACAACTACAGGAGGACCAAAGAAAAAGTAAGAGTGCAGATTGTCCCAGATCCACTCTCATTTACCCCGTTTACACTACCGTTTTTTAACCGTGCCGAGACCAGTCCGAGCTCGGTAACTGAGATAACTTTCGAGTGTAAATGGATCGCAAACTGAACTGATCCGTGCCAGACACAACCGGACCGCGCTAAAGCTAGACCAGTTCGATGAGTGGGCTCGGCCCGGTTTTTCAGTGGCTCGGTTCTCAGATAACAAAGAGCGCATGAGCAGACTGCTTCATCTCCTTACAGTCAGCTGACTGATTTTGCGGTTTCAGACATTCATAAAAATACTATCTTCCCTACCGTGCCACACGGTTTCCAGTGATGATTCTGCTTAGCAGTGTGATGAACCTCAAAGTCTGTCGTTGTTTCCTGCGTCTGTAAGCCATGATTAGACTATCGTTTGTCTTATCCATTTCCCAAAAACCGACTCTGTTAAGTAAATTTACCAAAGGTTGCCTTCTTCGCCTGACTCTCCGCAAAAGGCAATTATAACCAAGCATAACTTCCTGAATGTTACGGGCGCCGCCATTTTAAATTAGCTTGAGTCCCTCCTTCAATCCTAGAGAGCAGTAGTACCGTAGATCGTCACTAGGAGGCGAGGAACTGTGCTACCGTGATGTGTAAACGGTCGTCCGAACCAAGCTCGGCATGGTTAACTGATCCAAGCTCGGTCCGAGCTCGGCATGGATCAGTTTAACAAGGGTAGTGTAAATGGGGCTATTGTTGGCTTCAGTGAAACTGTAGCTGGCCGGTTGCCGATTATTAACGCGTTAACTTTGTTAGACCATAACGCCGACATTTTTTTTGACGCATGTTAGTCGCGTTAATGTTTTTGTCTCCAGACTGTGTTTTTTTTAACCCAGGTGCTTTCCGTAGTTCCAAGAATGCAAGAGACTGTAGCAAAACAGACCCGCGCTCACTGTTGCCAAGTCCGCTTATTTCATGCGACTTTAGGCTTCTTTTTTCTAAAGTCGCTTGTAAATTTCATGAGTTGCAGGTTGCAGTTTTTTTGGGCTTGTTTCTGAAAGTGAAGTCGCTTATTTGGGCTCTAAAATAAGTGGCGCTGCCGCACTACACACACAGTGAGTATAACCAGCTGGAATACCCCTCCGCCTCATAACGCGCTGGAGTGCATCCTGACATACGAGGCGAGGGAGTAAAAGCAGAGGGAGCAACTCTGCCCATATTTTCTGCAGGTTACGATGCAATAACCGGTGATAACTGTTGAAAGTAGATTAGGCGGTGCAGATCACCATTTCGAGCAGAGATTGGTTCTGAAGATGAGTTTTTACATGCTGACATTGGGTTGCAGAAACCCAACCCATAAACCATACTTTAATGCTTATTAATTAGTTGTCTCTGTATTTGACAAACTAAGGCTGAATGACATTGAGTTACAGTGTCAGCACATGAAGCTGTGCTAAACAGTTCTCTTTCAGGGTATTAAGCTCCTTGCAAGTTGCAAGAAAAATGTAAGACTCTGAAATGACCTGGAAATTTAAAAACCTTTTCCAGCCTTTAAACTGTATGAATGTGGATATAAACAGCATGCAAAAATATACGAAGAAATTATTGTTGATGGTGTGATAGCTCAGGATTAGATGTGTGTGTGAGAGAGAGAGAAAAAATTAATAAAACCTGTGACTTTATTAAAATGTAAAATTAGTAGTACTTTATATGTAAATGCTTGATACCATTTCTATCTTTGTTTAAGAGGCAAAAAAAATATTTTTGCATGAAATATTTATTTATTTACACATTTGTTTACATATTGGGTATTATGATTAGTGATTTAGCCATTATTGGCCAGAGTTTGATATTTTATGGCACCAGGATGTGAAAAGCACTGAAAAGTGCTTGAAAAATTATTTATAATTTTTTTTTGTACAAGCATGCTTTTTACTAGTGTCATTTATTGCAAAATTGCATACTAAAATGCCCAAATAGGCTTTTACACTTTCAGAAATAAAAAGATAAAATATGCGATTAATTTGCGCTTAATCTCGAGTTAACTATTGAAATTATGCGATTATTCGCGATTAAAACTTTTTATCGTTTATCGTTTGACACCACTTATATATGTGTATATATATATATTTATTTGGTAGAAAAGGAGGCTGAACACATTTCATTTATTTATTTGTGAAATAAATTGCACCTGTTTTTGTTCTCTCCTACTTTACAATTATCTTCTACTTTGTTTTGCCCTGTCACATAGAATTCCAATAAAACAACTTAAAGTCTGTGATTTACCACGGTTAAATGTGAAAAAAATTGCTCAAGGTATAACTTTGGAGCGTGCTGTGCACCTTTAAGTAATTTTCACATCTACATTTCTTTGCAGTTACACAGCGGAAAATCTAAAAATACATTCAGCCACAACAAACTAGCTTGTTGTAGGTTCTAGTCCGCTTGCATGGACAGTGGATTGATGCATAAAATATTGATTGTATTTCAGCGCATTATGTACATTTATTCCATGCAACTCAGCCCTCTGGCTCGGTGGGTTGTGCTAGTCAGTGTGAGAGCACAGAAAGGAAATTTTCTGTCGTTCCAATACTAGAGTATTTACCTGCTGTGAGCTGTTAAAGGATAGAGAGAGGTCAGTTATATGACCCTTTGCGTGTGCTTCCCTTCCTGCTGTTTTCATCTCTCCCTGCCCACCCCCTTCTGTTTTGCCTCTTCAGATGCTCCAAAGCCTCCTACGGTGGACCAGCTCATCTTGTCTGACGAGTTTGCCGTGCCTGAGGTGGAAGAACCAGGGCGGGCAAGGAGATCCCCCATCAACTCCAACAGAGTGGGAGGTTTGAATGTGGAGACCTTGGTGGTGGCAGACAGGAAGATGCTGGAGAAACACGGCAGGGAGAACGTTACCACCTATGTCCTCACCGTCATGAATATGGTAAGGGTGGAAAAGAAAAAGGTGGGAAAAGGAGGGGAGGATGTAGTATTGGTTTAAAAACACACGGGAGGCGGTTGGACAGCCCCTGAAGCTGCTGTTTTATTAGAAGGGGCACCTGCAAGGCAAATGCCACATGGCAAAGCACTACGAAGACAGTGCTAACCATTGGGAGCTAGTGGTTTAGCTAGTTAAAAAAAATCGTCTTTTTTGCTGGACATTTTATTATTTATAAGAATTTCCCTTCGAACAGTTACACAGGAAACATAAAGCAAGTTCAGGTATCACTGATGTGATATTTAGAGCGGTAATCTGAAAGTTGTAGACTCATTTTGTGAACAACTGGACTGATTCTTCAAATTTAGTCTCAAGTGAGACACTGGTTGTTGTTTGGGTTTTTTGTTGTTGGTGTCTTTGTTTTGATTTTTGCACTTTACATTTTTAGGTTTTACTTCCTACAATACCTCTACCTCTAGAGGTCCTCAGCTTGTTCTGTGTGTAGTTCCTCATCTCTTCACCTGTTCATATTTCCAAACCAATACGGCAAATCTTACCAAACCTAACTTCAAAATCCAATATGGCTGCCATGCATAGCAATAGCCGGAGTTGCAGCTTATATTCACTTCTGATGGTTTGTACCGATTAAATTCAGTCGAACATCTATTCCATCAACACTAAAAAGGAAGATTCTGCTGCAGTGATTGAATGCAGATAATTCACTGGATATATAGCAGTCTCGGTAGTTAATGCGGTCCGTGAGCACAAAATCAACAAATCCTACTGTTTTCTTTCTTTTTTTACTTGCAGCTGGAAGATATCAGCTGAGTGTATCACCATTTCAAGATCTGCATTCTGACTTCAGAGAACAATGGAACATTTCAACACTTATTGGTTCCTCAGTCAGTTGCCAGATCTGCCAGTGTTCATGTTGCAAGTGATCACCAGGCTGTCTTTTTTTACCTCGGTTTCCCAGTACTTTGTCTAATGGTGAA
Source organism: Fundulus diaphanus (assembly GCA_037039145.1). Taxonomy (NCBI): domain Eukaryota; kingdom Metazoa; phylum Chordata; class Actinopteri; order Cyprinodontiformes; family Fundulidae; genus Fundulus; species Fundulus diaphanus. The sequence continues at coordinate 46,850,035 of CM073122.1, forward strand.
AGTTTTGTATGTTTTCTGTTTGAATCTACATTTTGTTGCCTGCATTTTTTCCCTTCTCATTAATAACACATGGACTGCATTGTATGCAACATTTTCTGAGAGCACTAAAAATGCCTCACCTTTAAAAACTTTCCTTTTTTTCTATAGAGAACATGGAGCAAACATTAATTGAGAAGATTCTCCTTTAAAGTCCATCTTTAGGGATATTAGTGTTACCCTTTTTCTCCAGTTTATGTCTTCAGATTTTTTTATTTTACCTAAAATAAAAAACTGCTTCCTTTTCTCCTGTTGGCACCATTATTTAATATTTCTCAAATATCTAAAAAACTAACAAACAAAAAAAACACATTATCTAGGAGTAAATCACTATTTATCCAAAAATTTAGTAGTTGAAAAGATCTGCTGCTGTTCTAGTTTGTTCTTTTCCCACAATAATGTTTACATATTGATTCAACTTCTGAGTCAGATGCTATGTCAAACCATGGACATTGCCTCTGGTGCTAGTACCACTGGTTGTCTTTGGGCTCCCTTTAGATGAGATACTTTGGTATCATTTATCTGCAAGGTAAATACGAAAAAATTACCAGTGACGCAGAACTAATAAGTACAACAAGCCAATATGAGGAATTATTCAAGGTTAAAGGTTGTTGATCTACAGTTTTAGATCCAAATTTGGAAAACTTCCTGTACAAACTGATGCAGATTGGAACGAAGCAGGAACAAGAACTGGAACTGGTAGCTATTGATGCTTTATTTTATCGGCCCCTGAAGTTGGAACTTGGTTCAGGGAATCTAACCCATGTCATTTTCCCGTTTCATATTAAGAAACCAGTGGGATTATTGATATTCATTGGCCAGGGTAGCTGCTATTAGTAAAAAAGGTGAAAAACAAAAACTCGCCCTGCATTTTGCCAGTTAAAATACTATAGCAATATGTTACAAAGAATGTTGTTTAGCACCGTCAACCTGTCCATGTCAACGTTATTGATAAAGCACTTTCCAGAAATCAAGCTGCACCAAAGTGTTGCACAGTAAGAACAATGTAATAGATGGTAGTTAAAAAGAAAGACAAAGAACATGCAAAAAAATAATAAAATGTTTAAAAGAAATAAAAAAATAGTGTAGAAATACGATATCAATCTCTACTTCATTCAAAAGCCAAGGAGGTCTTAAAATCACCTTGAAAATTGTTAAATAATAGACCTGTTTGCGGTCGCCCCAGGTTCTTTTAACTGATAATGTGGTGTTTCTATGGTTCTTCTTTAGCAATAAAAAGACTCTTGAAACCCTAACCCTAACTATATTTTACCATATATAATCTAAAAGGCAGAGGGATGTTTACAGCTTCAGTACTGAACTCTCATACACAACAACGCAACAGGTGCCCGCGAGAGTCCTGTTCATTCCTCACATAGACATTAAATAGGACCAATTGTGTACACCCATTCAGGGGCGTGCACAGTATGATATCAGTGTTCTGTTCATCACATTGGTGGAGAAGATCATGCTATAATGTAGACGTGTCCTTGCTGACACATTTTCTGAGCAGCTCTTATGTGAATCCACAGGTTATGCCACAGTTTTGGAGCTGCAACAGAGAAGGCCTGATCACCTCTACAATTCTGGTTGGACCTCAGAACATCTAAGAGCAACTGGTTGTTAGACATCGTGTTCTAGTGGATGTATGGCTTTGTGTGAGATCCTTTAAGCTTCATGGGGCCATACCATTAAAAACCTGGAGCAAACTTTGCACTTCAATCCTGTAAATGCTTCATCTGTGAGATGCGAAAAGAGAAATTGCTAGAAGTGCAACTAAGATTTTTTTTAATTGCAATTATAACTAACTTTTACATACAAGGCAGCCATATTGGATTTTGAGGTCTAAGTTGGTGTGAACTGGCAAGTTTTCTGCTTGGAGTGCCAACAAATTGGCAAGTTTTATGGTAATTTGTCCAACTCTGGAACTCACTCCCTCATTACATTCACAATATAGACACGTTTTCTCACTTCAAGTCTAAGCTCAAAACCTATCTGTTCAAGAATGCCTAATCACTGTAATTGCCGGTTCATTGTAACTATTTAATGTTTGTTGTTTCATCATGATTTACTGTTGTTACCCTGTCGACTCTGTACAGTGTCTGAAGGTGCCTTTAAATTAAATTAAATAATAATAATAATAAGGATAATAATAATAATAACAACAACAATAATAATAAATTCACATAGCCTTGAATATGAATAGGTTAACAGGAGTGTGGCAACTCAAAATGTGGGGTTGCGGTCAGTGGTTTGATTTTCTGTATATATAAAATAAATGTTAAATTAACTAACTTATAATATGTTTGTAGGTTTCCAGTCTTTTCAAAGATGGCACCATTGGGACTGACATCAACATCGTGGTGGTTAGCTTGCTGCTGCTGGAACAGGACCCTGTAAGTGAACTGAAGTTGCTTTAACTTTAAGTTCCCTCGTGTTTCACTAGACACAAGCAAACGTAGTTACACCCTTTCACTGTTTTCTCATTTTTTCCACTCTTCTCTTCCAGCTGGGCTTAAATATAAATCACCACGCTGACCAGTCCCTCAACAGTTTCTGTCAGTGGCAGTCAGGCCTGGTGGGAAAAGGAGGTAAACGGCATGACCATGCTGTTCTTCTCACTGGACTTGACATCTGCTCCTGGAAGAACGAGCCCTGTGACACTCTGGGTATGAAATTCTCAGCTCATCCTAATAAGTTATAAGTGTGGAGAATTTATATTATGGATGTCTCAATGACAATTTGAGTCGTTTAACAAAGACATTTGTCTAAACCAAACTCCAACTCGATGCCTCATCAACATGAATGCAAAAAGAGCAGATGTGTTGGTCCCAGTAGGTGTTTCTGCAGAGTGGCCTTTTGTTTCTGAGGATATATTTGACTCAGCCCACTGGTACAGTTTTTAATGTACTAACATTTGACTCCCACTAACAGTGTTTTGTGCTGACCTGCATATAAACATGAGCCTCTTTACGCTCTGTCTGGACATGCCTCTGTAGAGCTTCCCTCTGCACAAACGTGATCTTTCTTGGTATCCCAGCACATAGGCTGGCCAGGTCTATTGACTAAGGCTTTTGAAGAAGACAGTCTACTGCTTTTTCCTGGACGAGAACGTTCTTGTCCTGGAACAGGATACTCTGAGAGTGGAAAATGGATGGGCTGATGTCAGGAAAACCAGCCATACTTCTTTACTGATGGTTATCAAAGTCTGAGAACAACCTTAAATGAAAAGGTTTGGACCCGTGAGGCCGCATCTGGACGCTTGAGTGAAATTCCCCTTCCTATAAGCATAAGCAAGAATATAGTACGCATTTGACAAACTGTTTCTGCCTGCCAAACCTGTCGCAAACAGAATGGGCCGAAAACAATGAAGAGAAAATTGAGCACCTCCCATGTTACACAACAGAGATTGCATGTAGGGAAATATTTGTTGTTGTTCAAGTACCTGGTGCTACCAATAGTTGACCTCTTTTTTTCCTTCGTCGTCTTGGAAGGTTTCGCCCCCATCAGTGGGATGTGCAGTAAGTACAGGAGCTGTACCATCAATGAGGACACAGGACTGGGTCTGGCTTTCACTATCGCTCACGAGTCTGGACACAAGTATGTTTAAAAAAACGTCATGATGAACTTGAAAACTTTTCTTGAGATCATTTTGTCTCCTGCATTTCGGAGGCTGTTAAAAAAATCGTCCCAGAAAAGACAATGCTGTTAGTGAATGGCGTTAAATGACCAAATTTGGTCTGATTTGCAGAAACAGTTGCACTGTAAAGGCAGACCATTATGTTAGAACACATGGGAAGCTGGGACGGTATAGGACATACAAATTGGTCCTGAAGATATATATATAACGATAGATATAGATATAAAAATATATATATACAGGGGCGGATCCAGGATTTTTCAAAGGGGGGTGCGCACCTAAGGGTCATGGGGTCAAGGGTCAAGGGTCATGGGGTCGAGACAATGTGAGGCTAAATGACCAAAGAATGCCATCTTTACTCTTTCACACTACCCTAATTATTCATCTAAGGGTTTTTTAATTGATAATAATTTTAATGGATGAACATAAGTGGAATTAGCATGATTATCTTATTGTAATTGAAAATGGGTTTTTAAGTCAAAATCTCGTGCTTTTTACAGCATGCACAAGGTTAAAAAGTAGTTTGAAGAAAAAATGATCCTTAACAATTAATCAAACTAATATTTTCTTTATTTCCAGAAATTATATTTATACAGAAAATGAAATAAAAAAGATAAAGGAGTTTTAAAAATATACATGTATTTTAACAATATATTTTAACCATATAAACTATATTAAGAAAAAAAAATACTTAGAAAGACCCAAGGACTTAAGAACAGTGTGGTATAGTTCAAGTGATAAAAGATTTTTTAACATATTTTAACAAGACAAACCATGTTGAGGAAAAACAATCTTTAAAGTAAGTTAAACCAATGAACATGTAGGGTGAAGTTAAGCCATAAGCCTATAATAGAACTGTAAGACTTAACAAAGAATATTTTTCTCTTTTACAACACCTTTAACTTTATGATGACGATGATAATGGGTTTATGAATGTCAACCCTCTAGGATGCTTCTGGGCAAATATGTCAATGATTTTGTTGATGTCTAAATGAATTTCCTTGTGGACATACATAAGTAGCAAAGCCACAAACCTTTTCTGTCCCATTGTTGACCTCAGCAAAGTTTTCACTGCTTTAAGGCCTGAGTTAGCACGTTCCACAGAAGCACTTGTAACAGGTATAACTAACAGAAGGTGAAGAATCATAGAAATGTTTGTGTAGCACTTCATATTTGTTATCCTTAGAATTTCAGGGAGAGAGCTGGGTTTTTCCACTGATGATGACCACTTTGTGTGCCACAACTTCACTTCCTGCCTGAATGTTGATCCTGATGGTAGATCATCTTTATATGATGTAAAGATCTCTTTCTCACTCTCATCGTTCATCATATGCAAGTTGCTTGGCAATAGTTTTAAGCCTAGTATGTTTTCATAAAGGAGACCATTCTTAGTTTTAACAATAAAACGCATGTGGCACTAAAAGGTTTAAATCAGACAATACACACTACACAATAACTATTGTATGGGTGTCAATGTCCACTATTTTTTTTTTACTTTACACTCTTTTTTTCATTACTTTTCAAAAACTGTGCAACAAAAATGTATTTTTAAACCTTCCCGTTACTGGAAAAAGTTTTCCTGAACTGCACTACTTTACAACTTTACACAACTTGTGAGAACTCAATGTTTTTTCATTATCAAAATTTTCTAACCATCATCATACCTTTTTTCTGTGGGGAGAATATAAGATTAAGGTTGATCCATACTCCAATCTGGAAGGTGGCGGTAATGCACCTAAAAGTTGTTTGCCAACCACTATTAAAAAAGAGAAGAAGAAGAAGTAGTCGTAGAAGAAGAACAGGCTCGTCACTGCGCGCTGTTATTCAAGATGGCCACGACCGGTGCGGCAGAGAGTGATGGATTAATTAGTGATAGTGATGGAGTTTCATGGATTTATCATCATCATCTGAGAGCCATTTGGAATATATAGAAGACTTTCTTGACAGCAACCTGATTTTTGACGAAATCCAGCCCAGTTTGAGGCAAGGAGACCAAAAAGGAACGATGTGAGTTGAATCTGTCTGTTGCGGCAGCCATCTCCTTATTTTTCTGATGTTTTTCCACTCTTAACCGATGTATTGCAACATCAAACTGCCATGCATGTGGGCATTGTTGCTTCAACAATAGCTCTCGAAAATTTCAATGGTGAAGTCCTCTGGAAATCCGAAATAATTGTTGTTTATCGCAGCTGTAGGAGTGCAATGCCTCTGCTAAGAAACAACACAGGATGTGACGTCAGGCCGCCATTACTGCCCATATTTGGGCACTAAATGCCGCCCGCAGTATCGGTGATTGTGACGACAATTTATGCCGCGCCGGCATCACGGTGCGTTCTAAATGAAAGGTACTGGCTCTTAATCGTAATTCTATGAAGGATGTTTAAAATTTCGGGCTCTTTAAAAAATACTTTTGGTCTCCAAAAGGGGGGGTGCGCGCGCCCCCTGCGCCCCCGCCTGAATCCACGCCTGATATATATATATATATATATATATTTTTTTTTTTTTTTGTTAAACAACACAGTAATTATCACCATTTTCCAAACCTAGTATTGTTCAGGTTACGTGTATAAATGGTAGGAAAGATTACAGAGAAAATCAATCAGTAAAATTTATTAAAGCAACTAGCACAAAAAAAAGCGACAAATTAACCCTGTCTTCTATAAATTTTCCTTACCGCCGCTAAAGCTAGTCTCAGCTGAGAACATATTAGTTTATTTTTGTTTTTAGTTTTGGGATGATCCATGATGGGGAAGGCAACCCTTGTCGCAAGACAGAGGGCAACATCATGTCCCCCACTTTGGCTGGCAATAATGGAGTCTTCTCATGGTCCACCTGCAGTCGGCAGTACCTCAGCCGCTTCCTTGGGTAGGTCCTACAACTGCAGACGTACAACTTAGCCTCCATGTTGCCTCAAACCCTCTTCATATTTCTTATGTGCTGTGCTCACCAGAACAGCCCAGGCATCCTGCCTTGGAGACGAACCCAAGCAGATCGGCCAGTACAAATACCCCGAGCAGCTTCCCGGGCAGCTCTATGACGCAGACACGCAGTGCAAGTGGCAGTTCGGATCCAAGGCCAAACTGTGTGGCCTCGATTTTGTCAAGGTAGTATGTAGACTTGAAGCCTTTTCTTGGACTTTTAGTGCTTTATTGTTTTGTTTTTGTGTCTTCATCTTGTTAAAGAGTGTACACCACCCCCCCCCCCCCCCCCCCGACACCCACACAGACAAAAAATAGCTTCTTCTGGCTCTCTTTGAACAATTGGTCTCTTCTGGACAGTCATCTATAAAGGCCAGGTTTGTGAAGCATCCAACAGTGGTTGTCCTTGACAGTCTCTCCTGTCTGAATCTATGCAGCTTCTCAAGAGTCACCATGGTTCTCCAAGCTGTTTTCTTTGCCTGGCCTGTTAGTTTACAAGGATGGTTTCTATTGATAGATTTGCACACTTTTCACATAAATCTTTGTGAATACGTCATTTTGCTTCAACTTTACAATTATGCAATGCTATCTGTTGATCTTATCAGACTGTAGCTCCGAGCTACAATATCCAAGTCTCTGTTCCATATTGTGATATGGGGCCTCCCAATATTGCACCCATCATGTTTGTTGCCCTAAAACACTAAAAATACAGAAATGTAAGTGAGTCACTCTGGGGGCCACAGATATATTTCCATATTGAAATCAAAACTTGGAAGCCCTGATGTCAACATTGAGTTTAAACTACAGCTCATTAAACCAGCCCTCTATAGGTTGTAGGGAAAATAATCTGTAGAGGTGGATTAGCTCTGTTTTCATGTGGGCCAGCTATTCTGACTCCCTTATTCATGTGTCTCTTTGTCCAACACTAAGGGGCCGCTAGACCCCGCTTTAATGAGAAAGAGCAACCTGTGATCACACAGAAGCTTAAACGGTCTGCTTTACATCTCTAATGCTCCTGAACTAAAACTAGCACTCTATTATTCATTGTGATCTTTCCCCCAGCGTCTGAAGCCTCCTGCCTTTGAGCTGCTGTTAAAATGCATTGTTTCAGAGGGTGCCCACTCCTGCACCCCTGCCCACAATCATTGCTGCATTGACATAAGCCTTTACAATTGAAGTGCATTGAAAGATGTTCATTCACATGTAAATTTCAAAGTACTACAAGAATTCCTCTTGCGGGGTTGCTGGGAAATTGACTTCACAAACTCGCACATTGAGAGATTAGCACTTTGGCTGTTCATGTCTTCCGTCTGCCTTTCTTAGACGTGTGTACGAGACGGTGGGTGGCAAAATAGCCTCCCTGCTTATTAACAGTGGATTTGGGGCACCCCCTTTTCCTGTCCTGCGGTGTTTTCGCCGTGTTGGCTTTGCTGTCGCCCAGCTGCTTGATGTCAGCGAGGCTGACACTGTGTGAGGACAAAGAATCAAACAATCTATTTTGGTCCTTCTCTCCTTCCCAGATTGTTCCTCTCTTGCAGTCAGGCTGGCTGCCAGCATCTATTGCCTGTCTTTCGACCCAAGCTCTTCCTCTTTGCTCTCACTTGCTTCACTTTCTTTGTGTTGTTGGGTTAGATGACACGTGCAATTATAGTGCCCTTTCATTAAAAAAAGGACATTGATTTGGTTTGACACCGAGGCTTTGTGGAGATGTCTATTGCATCCGGCCCGTTGACCGGTTTGATGGGTTTGCTCTCCTGTCAGCAGAAGAATGAAATTGGGTGGAATTAAAGACTGCAGATAGCTACAAGTCTGATTTTGGGTGTAATATCTGATTGTGTGGTGTGTTTCTTGTTTGACAGGACATCTGCAAGTCTCTTTGGTGTCATCGAGTGGGACATCGGTGTGAGACCAAGTTCATGCCTGCTGCAGAGGGGACCACTTGTGGTCCAGACATGGTGAGCAAAGATCCCTGTTACTGTGAAGGGTCCCAAAACTCTGTCGTCTCGCAGACAATTTTAGAATTTGAGTATTGTGGTGTTAGATCATAACCAGTTTGTGAGTAGAGCTTCAAATTGCCAAAAGAGAGCAGGCAAGTTGTTTAAAACTGCATTTAAACCCAGTTTAAGACCATGGCTCTAAAAAGTCAGTCATGGATGGTTGAGCTGCACCAGCAAGGCCCCATAGCTGCTGACCTTGGACTCAATAAGATAGTCATTTACATTTTTTTAAAAAAGAATGTGAAGGCTATGGGATAAAAAAAAGTCAAGTGGAAGATCCCAAATACATCATTTTCCCAGCCCTCTGCTGGAAAATCAGACATGCTGTCGATGAGGACATAAGCAGATTCTGAAACCCAAGAACCACAGAACTGCATCTGTGAGAGAAAGACTTAAAAAATGGTCTTCAAAGGTCTCGTCTCAGGCTACAAGCTTGCCCTTTTGGACTTTGCAAAGGAAGTACCAAACACTGAAAGGAGGGTGTGTTGGAACGCTTTATTCTTTAATAAGCAAACTTCTGATCAAGCCAGTCCTGATGGCTTCCAACATTAGTGGCAAGACAAGGAGATCTGAGTGGAGATGTTTTGTGTGAGTTACATTGCAGGAGGATCCTTCATGACCTGGGAGTTTTTCCTTTAATCAAACTATTTTAACAGGATATTGCTGTGGCTCACACCTGTTCTTCCAGGAGAATAACAGCCTTCTTTTTGGCATTCCTGCAGCTTATGTCAATCTTTTTGGAGCCTCTTTTTACATATCCTGCAAATTATAAATTATGGATCTGGTCAGCTGGACTCTCAAAGTAATTGATAACATTTTCTCAATGAGACGACTGGGCAAAGGAGAGCTCTTGTGTCCCGGCAGGACATTTGCTTCTGAACACATGGTGGACTCCTGGGAGGAGGGTCGCGTGTCTGTCCATTTTGTCGGTCGAAGATGTTGAAAATGAGTACAAAATTGGATCTATGAAAACAGGATTTCTGCTTTTTGGAGCTGGCGGTTAACTGGCGTATCGAGGAATTCTGAAAACGTTGGGAGCTGTTTCGGCCCATGTCAAGGCTGCCTGAACTATGTAAGGGAGATGTGGTGCATTCTACACTTAGAATGAAATGCTGTATGAGCAGAACTGCAAATTGGATGCGATGTTTGCACAGAATCGCAGGCCAGCTGCAGTTCCTGAACTCACAGTCGGGAGGAAATAGATCTTGGAGAAGTTGGAAGCTCGGCTTTTGCAGAATGACCACAAATTTGGCTGTTTGGAATCACCATTTGAGAAAGACCAGTGAGACTTTAAGGCAGACAGGAAAAAAAGAGTCTGCCTGCCCCAAAACAAATGCTGTTATCCGAACTGGCTCTCCCGTGCCGGCCTTGAAAGGCAGACAATCTTAATTTCTCCTGGATGTTATATAAACAAGATACTTTGCCTCCACTTTGTATGACATCTGTGACCTGGAGCCTTCGCTACTGAACTGCCCGATAACGTTTCATCACTATCAATGACCATGACTGCGGGGGTCTATCTAGGACAGTGTTCATGGACCTACACTTACAGACACATGATTACACTAAAACAGACATGCACACGCACAGCTTTTGCTGTGCTTCTTCCTTTGCTCTTGATTTCTGTTTTAGCTGTAGTGTCAGAAAGGTCAGATCAGAGACCTTAAGTTGTAGCTTTTAGGATTTACTTATTTCATTTCTATTACAATGAAACTAAAGAAGTCTAGTTAATTGTAATCCCTAGAAAAGTTGGACAAAACTACATAAGATCAGAAACTTCGAGGGCTTTACTTAGTTTATTTCATATTATGAATAGAAGCAATTAAGTAATGTTGATTTTATGCTTTCTGTATTTTTGTTGATGTATGAATAGAAGCAATTAAGCTTTGAAAGTTGGTGATGAAGCTTGTTACAATGAAACTAAAGAAAGCTAACCATTTACTTAGCTTATTCCTTTGTTAATGTCCTATGTAATATTTCCCTCTGTAATATTTTTTCTGTTCATGTTTTCTTGCTACTGAAAAGTGCTACATAAATAACCTTGCTTTGCCTGTTAGGATCCATTTGGATGTATCTGTAATAGGGCTGAACGATTTTGGAAAATAATCTAATTGCGATTTTTTTTCTTAATATTGCGATTTAATGCGATTTTTTTTCCAGTTTAATTTATTATGTGTTTTTAAACATATACAAACAACAAATCAATTTGTTTCCTCGCTGTGCAGATTAGTTGCTAAAACACCTACAGCATCTAAACTCAGAGCAGAAATGATTGCGTTCTGCCTACGATATATTTCAACCAAAATTGCAATTTTGACTTTTCTCTGCATTAACCACAAGCAACAAAAATGGCCTCTAAATAAAGATGTTTGTAAACAAGGACTATTTAAAACACGAACTTTTAATGTTTCTATTAATCAGAATATTATTCAAGAGAACAGCTTTTAATTGATTTGGACATCAATCCTTGTTGAACATAAAGTGCAACCAACAAGCAAGTCTATGTATTAAACTGATTGACCTGTACTTAATGCTATGTATGATTATATAAACTCTAAAACAAGTAATACAATTAGATTATCTCACTGTCTTCCCTACCATGTTGAAGCAAACCCACTTTAAACATTTTACCAACACCTAATGAACGTGTCTCATTCCCTAATTGCTACATGGCCAAAAATTGCAGACTCTGCGATTTGGAAATTGCGTTTTTTTAAATCGCGATTATATTGAAAATGCGATTAATTGTTCAGCCCTAATCTGTAATGATTTTAGGAGGATGTGAACCCTGTATTCAGCCAGACACTTCAGGTAAGCTTAAACAGGATTTATTGGAGATGATGATGGTAGATCAGACAGGTTAACAGAAAAATAGTCCAGAGCCGAGTGAAGAGCAATCATCCAAGCAAAAAACAAAAATGTTGACAGGGAACAGGCAGACTCAAAAAACAGATAACTAAATGAGATCAGGTAGTCAGGCTAAACACAGAATGCTGGAGAGCTCTTACCAAAGGGCTGTAGGACAGGAAAGTGGAACATGAATGCGCAGTTCCGGCAACAAACAGAAAACTGAGGCAGGTTTAAATAGATGGGCAGACAGGTGAGCAGGGAGAATAATTAACCAAAAACAGGTGAGAACAATCAAGGGATGATGTGGCTGAAAGATTGTCAGGATAAGTGAAAACGGGACAGAACTGAACTAGACGATACAAAACCAAAGTAATCATACAAACTAGAAAGAAAAAGCTAAGACAGAGCAAAACACAAGCACATAATAAAAACCAGGAACTAATGCAAATACAGGAACCATGACTAAATAAACTGTAACTGTGCAGAAGCTATGAAAGAATCAAAAACAAGAGCTGGACCAGAAATAAAACCTGAGGCAGAGGAGTGAACTAACTTAGCAAATAAACATAAACCAAGACGGAAACCAGAATATTACAGTATCGTCCACTTTTCTGATCAGCTAATGAATAGCTTGTTTGAGATTCAATATCGTTTTCAGTAAATAGCGATTTTGATTTTGCTTCTTTTGTTTTTTTATTTTAAAGCACAAATTGCAACATTCTTTTGATCCAGCAGCATGAAATGTGAATACTCAAAACTTTTTTAGCACTCTCAAGATTTTGATCATGAGAGTAAGCTGATAAAATCGAAACCATGTAGAAACAGAACAGCTGCACCAATGAATTATGTGATTGATTGTTTATTTTAACAGGTGGATGCTATCCATCCATGCTACTCATCCACTGTCTTAAAAAAGGATTCACACCCCTTGAGCCAAACGTCCCTTTTAGTCTGACACCATTATTTAAAATCCATGTTAATCAACTGTCTTCAGGTATCATCCAGTTAGTAGGGTGACAAAATGGGAAATATTTTCATTTGAATTTTATTTTTTATTTGTTAAAAAATGAAACCTCTATATCTCTTCCCATCGACTTCACAAGCATGTGCAACTTTGTGTTTGTCAAGCACATTCTGTTAGAGGGCAATAAATTACCCTGACATCAGTGGGTTTAAAGCGACAAAATGTGAAACAAGCTTCGGGGGTGTAAATACTTTTGCATGGAACTGCACGTGCACAGCTGCACGTGTAAAAGCATTCAGGGTACTGTAAACACTGCGCTAGGCCCTATTTCACGTATAGAAAGCTGATATTTTGACAGGTAGAAAGGTGTTGATGTGTGAAAGCAACTCTTGGCTTCGATCAGCTGCGGAGTCATGCGCAATGGATGTGTGTTGTGCATGTTCTGGCTGTAGCTGTAAGGCCTGGGTGTCCAGGTGTGGTTCCGGGCACTTGTCCAATTTCTGAAACTCAGGCAAGACACCTTATCCCTCATAAGTAAGCTATTTCTGTCCTCTACTGCATTTTTTTCTTTGTTTCTTTTGTTCCAGTGGTGTCGAAAGGGTCAGTGTGTGAAATACGGGGAGCATGGTCCCAGAGCCATCCACGGCCAGTGGTCAGCCTGGTCCCAGTGGTCCGACTGCTCCAGAACCTGCGGAGGAGGTGTCACGTACAGGGAGCGATCCTGCACCAACCCGAGGTCCGTATGCACACACACGTCGTGTTAGATTATAAAGCAATTAATCACATCCACTTTCGTGCTTCAAACCCGATGAAGTTGCCAAACAGATGAGAAAACAATTCATCCCGTCACACGGCTGACAGGAAGAATCTGGGTTGCAGTTCTACCAGAAAGTTATTCATGAAGTCCTTTTGTCACTAAAGCTTTCTTTTCCGAACACCTGAAAGAGTTTTCAGCCAGGTAGCTGTCAGCATGGCTGTACGTACACGCACACACGCGCGCGCACACACACACACACACACACACACACACACACACACACACACACACACACACACACACACACACACACACACACACACACACACACACACACACACACACACACACACACACGTAACAGTTCTCAGCTGCTAGGCTGACAGTCCAGACTGACTATCTCTCAGCATGCTTTCGACACAAAAAAGTCTCGTAATATCATGCTTCTCTTGTTCTAGAAAGCTGCCAAGTCATTCAGCAAATGTCCACTAAAGCTGTTCACTGGCCAGTAGAAGTCCAGTTCTAAGGATGCAGATCCCAGAGTGCATTGCTCCCAAGTCAGCCAAGAGCTCTGTGCACGCCATTACAAGCACAAAGAAGATTCTCAGTTTTGATGTTGTGTTGCTTAACAGACGTGCAGCACCTTGTTGTAACAGAGAACACATCTAGATTTAGTGGATGTTTATTTTAGGGTCATACGGAGGGAGGGTGGATACAAAACGTGATAAAAAAATAACTGATTAGTTAGCATTTTTAATAGCTGCCATCATTTAGGATCTTATAACAGCAAGTGTTCCAGACCCACACTTGTGTTTATACTCGCAGATACAGTGCCATGAAGTTTTTCATATTTCTTGTCATATTATAATAAAAAAATCCCCTGACAGACCAACACTATACACTAATACATTATTGATAAGTTGATGTAAAAAGAATAGATGGTCCAGATTTTTCTTTTTTACAAATTGAAATCTAAAACGCCTGGTGTGCATGTGCACAATACTTTCTCTTTTCTGCAATGACAGCTGCAGGTTTTAGCACATCTAGAGACCAATATTTTACCCATTCTCCTTAGCACAATAGCTCAGGTTCTGTCATGCTGCAGGAAGGTGAGTTGTATTTCTCATTGCAGGTTACATAAACATTATCTTGTTTGCATATTTTTTTTTTATCTCAGTACACCCCTTTAACACCACCTCAGTGAGATTCAGACAAATTTTTACCATACTATGGTGAGTCAGTCTGGGGCAGAAAAAGCTCCTCAGACTCACCTTGAATAACTTTCTCTGTCACGATCAAACAAGAGGCTTTTATCACATCTCAATCTGTAACAATTTGACAGGATGATGTGAGCTTTTCCGGCTGCCACAGGTTCACATAAATTCCTTAAAACATTTGTTTTTACTTCCCAATTTTGATCAAGGTTATTTAAACACAATGCTTAGAAATGTATGGGCTTTCCACCACAGCTTCCTATTCAGTTCACTTCCCTTCATTCAAATTATCGGTGCACACTTTACCACTGGGGCAGACAGACCGATGGGGCTTCTCTGCCCGTTTCAGTCGACTCGTCTCCTAATCCCCGCGAAGGATCAAAGACGCCTTCCGAGGCTGACTGCTTCTCATATGATACACATTATACACTGTGACTGGCAGACCGAAAAAAGGGCCACAAAGCCTCCTAAACCGCGTTAGCTGTCAAGTTCATTTATCATTCCTGCGGCGTTAAACGGAACTCTGCAGGAGAGGCTGCTGACTACAGCTGCTAAACTGTGAGTTTTGGGATCAGTGAGACGAGAGGGTGAACGAAAGATGGCGAGGGGCAACTATACAATCCAATAAGGCCAAGTCATGATATCATTGTTAGACTACTTAAGACTGCTCATGTAAAGGGCCTGGTGCATTAAAACATAGAAGGTTCTTTAGTAAGAAAATTCTCATTCATTCATTCATTCATTCATTCTTTCAGTGCTTTAAAACATCCAAATAGGGAGACCAAAGTGCATGACAATAAAATTATTAAAACAAATGCGTCCTTAATTTGCGTTTAAAAAGGTCTGATGACAAGAAGGTCCAAAGAAACTGGTTCCAGAGGGGGACGTGCCACCACCCAAAAGTCTTGGTCCCCCTTTAAGCGGAGTCCTTGGAACATCCAAAAGAAAACTGACCGGATGACCTCACCGACCTGCCAGGCACGCCAACACTTAATGTTTCCATCAAAAAGGAGGGGCGAGGCTGTTGAGAGAGTTAAAAACAAACAGGAAAAGTTAAAAATCAGTTCTAAAATGCACAGGAAGCCAGTGGAGAGAACATTAAACAGGGGTGATGTTTGTACATTGGGAGGTGTTCGTTATAAGACAGGTGGCCGCATTCTGGACAAGCTCAGAATCCAAATCTAATTTATTTATAAAGCACATATAAAAACAACAGCTTGTTAGCCAAAGTGCTAAATCACAATGAACTTTATTCTCCAAGCAAATTGCCTCTTTACTGGCCCTGGACCTGGAGAGGTCATGAAATGATGGAAGGTCAGTCTGGAGGACCCTCTCTGCAGACTAGATTGTTCGTTGCAGTTTGGACCTGTCAAGTTTTGTGGATGAGCTGAACCACGCAGAGACGGGTGAGCACAAGACAGACTGGATGATGGCAGTGCAGGAGATGATCAGTTGCTCCTCAGGAAGGTGGTACTTCTTAAGTTACTGCAGGAAGTACAGTCTCTGCTGGGCCTTGTTATGGATGGTGTCAATGTGTGAGGACCATCTCAGGTCCTGAGGTAGTCCTCGGGGGGGCACCTACCTACAAAGAAGGCATTACAGTAGTCCAGTCTGCAGCTAATAATAGCATGAATAGCATCCTCCAGGTCATGGCAATTCACAAAAAGGCTTCACTTTGGCCCAAGGACACAGCTCACAGAAGCTTGTCATGACCCAAGAGTGAATATGATTTTTAAGATGTAAAATCACTGTCAAACATTACCTCTAAATTTCTAAGAACGTTCTTTAGATTAAAAGTCAACGGCAGTGTTACCAAGTGACTTTGGGCTTGTTTTTCTCTAAAGTCGCTTGCACAATTCGTGAGTGGCACACTGCAAAGAGGGAACTAAACGTAAGTAACGTTTTCTTGAAATCAGCATATTTTTCCTTGATTTGAGCAACTAAATAAGACTATTTAGTATTTATCCAATGGAATTAGTATTGCTACCCCTAAAATAAGATAATTAGACATCCTGCACTTGAAATGAGATGATGGAGATGAATTGTTCTTATTTTAAGTGCAAACATCTTATGACATTGGCAAATAGTCTTATTTAGCTGCTCAATTCAAGGGAAAAAACACTCATCTCAAGAAAATTTGACTTACTTTTAGTCCCCTTTTTGCAGTGCAGGTTGCAGTTCTTTTTGCTTGTTTTTGAAAGTGAAGCCTCCGATTGAAACCCCTTTACCTGGTTATCGCGCCCGCGCAACAAAAGCTATTACGTGACCTGTTCCCATGGTCGTGCTGCTGTACAGAGTGAGCGCTGCGAGTCGGCTACAAGTTTAGGTTACATATTTTCACAGATGGTGAGGGTGTCTTCAGCCCTGTCTGATACTCTGTAGAAATCGTGGTGAATTCTATGATGCTGTAAATCAGGAGACCTCCTGCTCTATGCTTCACACTTGGTATGCGGTCCTGCAACAATGTATCATTTTTGTCAAACACGTCCTTTGTTCTGATGTCCAGATCACATCATTGCAGACTCATCGGTCCAAAGAATATTTATTCCATTATTCTATTACTTCAGGTATGTATTCATGCTCTCTCTGGTCTTATTGGATTGGTTTCTTTCTGATTGGACAGATATGGACATTTCAAGAGTAGCAAAAACCTGTTGTTGGTCTTATGATGGCACATTTTGAGTTTTTTTTAGCATCTTTCTGTCTGCGTTCACGGCTTTCACAGTAAACTGGCAGTTGTTGTGAATATCCTGCACTTAAAACACTATTTCTGTACATTGGTATCAGTTGAAATTCTCTCAAGAGAACCTGCTTACCAGACGTATGAACACACAACGTTTTCTCTGGAGGCCAGACAGAGCTTCTGATGGCATCATTCTCTTCACTCCTACTTGGAGCACAAACCTAAATGTCTGAGGTTTAAACAAGGCAAACCTGCAAAATGCTGAGGGATGATATTCTCATCAT
Organism: Fundulus diaphanus; assembly: GCA_037039145.1. NCBI lineage: Eukaryota > Metazoa > Chordata > Actinopteri > Cyprinodontiformes > Fundulidae > Fundulus > Fundulus diaphanus. Next base: position 46,867,378 of record CM073122.1, read on the forward strand.
CTGTGCCTGATGTGCACAATATGTCTGGGTCTAATTTGCTTCACTTTAAGTAAGACTCAATGAAGGGTTGTTCTAGTTTAATCCTCAGCAGAAATGTATTTTTATTACATTTTACAGACAGCTTTAAAGGTCTTTTCTCTTTATTTTTTGTATTTTACTTACATTTCTTAACATTGTTATTATTAATATGAATTATGCAAATGTGACAAACTCAAGCGTTCATAAGGTGTCCTAATATTTTTCCATGACAATAGCTGTATGTAACACATCATCTTTTTACCCGCTTAACACTCTCCAGCACCGACTTAAATCTCCCAAAAGCTTACAGAGGACACCCAATCTGACAGGTGCATGAACCCCTGAGTCACGTTTTAGTCCCTCATTCAGGAGATTTGGACAAAGGCAGTAATCTCTGCTATAATTCTAGAAAGCTTTCACTGCTTTTAATAAGCAGGAGTACAACAAGGATTAGCCAAAATCTTTCTTTTACAATATTAGATCTGACCTTAAGACTGGAAGATTCTCTCAGCAGTTATTATTCAAGCACGCAATAACTCTGGCCTGTATAGAGATGTGGCAAGATGTTAGATATTGTTAAAAGAAGTCCATAAGAATTCATGTTGGCAGTTTATGGCGAGACACATCAGCAATACAGCAAACATGTGGAATAAGATTCTTGGGTCAGACGAGACCAAAATGTAATGTTTTGGCCTATAAACCAATATCGACTTGCGGTAGAAAGCTAATCCTGCACATCATCCTGAACCCACTTTTCTTTCAGTGAAACTTGGTGGTGGCAGTATTGTTCTCTGGGGATGATTGTCCTCAGCAGGCCAATCCTGGAGGAACACCTACAGTGTTAGAGCCTGCGACTGGGCCAGAGGTCTTAAATTCAACCGGACAACAGCCCTAAACATACAACTAGTGCTGAAGTTGATTGGATCAAACCAGATTTATATTGTCCAGTCAAAGTCCACACCTATTTACGGCTGAGAATCCATGTTAAGATTTGGAAATTTCTCCATCTGCTTTAACTGAGCTTCAGCTGAAGGAGCAAAAATGTCTTTAGATGTGCAAAGCTTTTGGAAACATGCACAGAAAAACGGTCAGTTTTGATGGCAGTTAAAGGTACTTTGACAAAGTTTTGACCCAGTGGAGCTAAATACAAATGTACAAATGCACACCCTGTTTCTTATTCTTATCTGTGAAGATACTGCTTTTATTTCTCTTCACAAATACGGACTACTCTAGGCTGCCCTGAGACATGAAGTCCTTCTAAAACAAGATGTAGTACGTAGGGTATATATCACAAAATGTATAAAAGCCCGTTTACATTTCTGCTTTTCTGAGGGACTGCGCTTTCTTTTGTTCTTAAGTACTCAAAGAACTCCTCCCAGGTCTAGACCTGCCAGTTTATCTCTCATGAACAAGCCTGGGAGATTAGTAAATTCATGAGTTTGACCTGGTTTTGTTGGGAGCACATTTTGTCAACACCTCGTTTAGTAGGGCACCTAATGATGCTTATTCAGACCCTGCTTCAGTGGAGCTTCCCAACAGTCTTTTAAAGCTCTTTGCTACTCTAAGACCAGCACTGGAGCAGTGGAATGTGAATCTCTTTGCTTGTGTAAAAGGAATGGTGGAAAATCCTGGGAGGGAGCAGGTGAGTCCCAAAGAGTCCAGGAGCAGACACGGTGACCCCTGACCTACAGGGGTTTCCGCTTCTGGTCGCCGGGCAGATTTACCAGGCTACTGGGACATCTAAGCAGCCGAAAGGGTCATGAAGTTTGCACACTAAAAAACTTGTCAAATCAGCTTCCTGTTCTGCTGCTGCACAAGTGCAATGATACTGGAAGAGCTAAAGAGGGATAAGGGAGAGTGATCCAAGAAGTTTGGTGAAACGAGACACAAGAGTCTAGAATCGGTAAGGAGGATTTAACTTTGTTCTCAAACAAATTGAGCATCCCGTATGCTCTAATTAGGATGGCTTGACTGATAGCTTATGCGGTGGAGTCCCCCACTGGCCTGCCGTAAGCACCTTACCATATGGTCTGTGTTTGTGTGCAACTATGTCTTAATAGGATCAGGACTATGAAAACCAGGCCCGAATCCTCCCATCTCACTAAAGGGAGGAGGATCGGCACAGAGCAGGTTGAGCACATGCTCACAAACCTTTAAGGAGCTCCATCACTTTTGGCAGCAACGTCATCCTGTGATTGAGTCCAGATCTAAATGGAGGCAATAAGCAGCTGAGCAGAAGAGAAATGCAGCCTAACTGTCATCTTGAGTTTTGCTTCCCAGTGCTGTTGACACAGATATATACGGCGCTTCTGCAGAAAATCACAAGGTTTTCTCCTTATTGTTGCGTTTATTTATTTATTTTTTGTACAAGCAGTTATTTTTATTAGACACAGTGCAGTTCCCCAGGCTGTGTGGGTGTTTATGTGTGTGTGCAGTCCACTTCAGTAAACAAGCAAGCTCAATTTTCTCTGTTGGTGGTTGTTTGTTGCCTGGCAGAACTTAAGAAAGCCTGGGAAGTCAGACATGGCAACCTGGTGTTTGTTAAAAGGACTATGCTCCCTTTTGTCTAACAAGTGGGGATTTCTCAGCTAAAAAACAAACAGCTCAGTAAGACCTGATATGTGTTCTTCAGATGGAGATTTGCTGTAGCTTATCAAACGTTCATTCATATGGTTGAGTCAGCTAAAATTCAGGAGAGAAAGCTGCCTTATTGGAGATCCAAGAGCGCAGAAGGGAAAATGCTAACATCACATGTCCTTCCTATAGAATTCTATTTATCAAACACTGTTTGTCCACAAGCCTTGATGATGTGACAATATTAAAACGAATCCTCCCAAACTTTCATTTCCTTGCAACACATGAAATTCTTGTATTTGTTTCACTGTTACAAACCGCAGTATCAGAGCAACTGGCTCCATGGGAAAACTATTAGTACTGACATAGAACACCTTGCTGCGACAGTGCTTTCATTCCTAAAACATTTTAATGCATTAATGCAATCTTTAATGTGTTTTACTGGGACTTTATGTGACAGAACAACTTAAAGTAGAGTATAATTGTGTAGTGGATACATGGTCTGGTGGTAGCAGCACCAAGCAGCGGTTATGACAAAATCTTGTCATAACCGCTTAAAATCTTAAGCGTGTGAGTGGTTACACATAATCATTTCGCTAGCCATCAATTAAATTCTCCTGTACACAAGCTGTATGCAACGAAATTTCGTTCTGTATGCACTCTGTACATACAAAATGACAAATAAAGATGTCTAAGTCTAAGTCTAAGTCTAAATGTTTTAAAATGTTAATTATTTTTGTATTTCCTATAAAGAAGACACCAGGAAGCCTTAAAAGGTTTTATAGATTTGTGTAAAAGGTTTTGTGCAGTTGACCAACTGCAATTTATGTCAATCACTGGATGTTGGAGGTTCTCTTAGCACAATTTCTCCATACCATGGTCACTGGTTCATGATTTCTTGTTTCCTGTACCACCTAGATTGTGTTACTGAAAACTGGGAGCACCAACACGTTTTATTGTTTTAAAGCACTTCCAATCATATTCATCTTGCCTAACAAATTAGAGTAATGTTATAAGACCTAGTTTCAATATTAGCGCACATAGTCTTGGCTAAGACCCTATAAAGAGAACTACCTGTAATATTTAATCAACCACAAATAGTCAAAGTCAATGTAACTATCCGGAAATATGTAGTAGAAGAAGGCTATTAAGGCACAAGAACCAATGGTTCCCTTGAGCAATACAAGAAAACAAGGATAAAACAGAATCCTGTGTTGTTTTTGACCAATGGCCTCCTGTTTTTTCTGTAAACCGATCTGTTAGATTAAAGACGATTTAGCTCTTCATTATTTGACAGACTGCCAGCAATGCATTGTTAATGAAACTTGCTGTATCCCCATCCCAGGCCTCAGAACAACGGTAGATTCTGCCCAGGCTCGAGTCGTGTCAACCAGTTGTGCAACACCCGACCCTGCCCTTTAAATGCCGTGGACTTCCGGGCCCAACAGTGTGCTGAGTACAACAGCAAACCCTTTAGGGGCTGGTACTACAAGTGGAAGCCTTACACCAAAGTGGACGGTAAGGCTGTCAGTTGAAGAAAGACATGTACACTTGTATATGTTGTGTATAGTGACCATTGTTCCCTGTTGACAGAGGCGATGAATATAAAGAGACTTATAAAGAGCCGGGGGCAGGCCTACGTGTTCTGTGTTCCTCCACTAGTCCACATTTCTTCTCTCAAGTGTTTACTCCACGTAATGCCAGACTGTGTTTACTGTTGCAATGATTGGGGCCACAAAGCTGTAGGAAACTATAGCTTTGGTTAATGTGCATGGGAAACATGTAGCCACCTGTACCCTCAAACAGGGGGAAGGATTTAGAGAAGGAAGCCTGCAGGCCAGCTTTGTTACACAGAGAAAGCGAGAGGGAGTGTTGTGAAGAAGAGCTGCGTGTTGGCTGTTATCCCAGGCCGGTTTAAACTGCTGATGAATGGAGGGGACCATGTGGAGAGGAACAGATTCGGAAATGCTTAATGGGACCTTGGGCCAAGTCACCTTCGCCATCATTTGTTTTAATCAGAGGCTGCTGTAGAGACCTTTGTGTGATTACCGATCTGAATTTAGAAAAGAACCGATGGGCCCACCAGAGTACCACAAAGTGCTTTCATTGCCAGTTCCTGTCATTTTCATTTTAGGGCCAACCAAAAGCTGTTAAGGTTCTTAAACTACAAACTCACCAGGTCATATAAGAACGTTGATGCATAAAAACAATCACATAATGTACTAAAGTATTCTTTCTTTTCCCTGCAGAAGAGGACATCTGTAAACTGTACTGCATTGCAGAAGACTTTGACTTTTTCTTTGCCATGTCCAGCAAGGTGAAAGATGGCACCTCCTGCTCTGACCATAAAGAAGGTGTCTGCATTGACGGAATGTGTGAGGTAAACAGGTTAAGTTATTATTATTATTATTTAGCTGACTATTTCTAAATCTTTTGCACATATACTGTGGCATATTTCCAGTAAAATTCTTGTAATAAAAGGAAAAAATCTGTTAACATGGAAAAAAGTTCAGTCTTCCCAGGAAGACTGGAAGACATGACAGGACGACATGTACAGGATGATGTTCCTGACATTTGCATCCATTAGCTAAATCTATAGTTTATAGTTTCCAGAGATATTTTAAAGGATCTCATTGGACAGTATCAGTCAGTAGAAGAGTACATTATTATTAAAGAAAAGATAGCCCAGATTGCTCCTAGCACTCTGACAGTAAAACTGATGGAGCTGTAGGAATATCCCTGGACTTAATAGTGCAGGTGTGTTTCAAGTGCAACTGGTGGCCATCCGCGGCCCTACGAAGGATTTTGTGCATCCTCAGACCACAATTCAAGAATGGAGCAAGACAAGAATAAAGCACAGGATCTGTGCGATCACCTTGAGAGGGCTGTGGACACGAGATTTCACCCCAATAGGAGGGACTTGGATATATTTAACAAAGTGGGACAGATGTTCCTAAGTCAAAGTGTGGGGTGTTGACAGAAGCAGAAGCTTAGCAATATAAGGATGTCCTACCATTGTGATATCATTCTTTTACTCCACAAATCCTTCGATTTTAACAGGGGTGTGTACACTTTTGAGAGCTGCTGTGGTGAATACTTGACATAAATACCTGTATAATGGAACGTGATACTGTTTTCAGGCTATGGGCTGTGACCGGATTCTGGGCTCCAAGGCCACCCTGGATGCATGTGGTGTCTGTAAGGGAGACAACTCCACTTGCAAATTTTTAAAGGGCCAGTACACCCTTCAGCACCGGGCTAATGGTGAGCTCAACTTAGTTTGTAGATGTTCTTAGTTTGTTGGTGCAGGTAGTCATACACTAGGCATTAATGAATAAGATACTTGCATGGACTGAAAGGCAGACTCTTGTTCACCAGACAATGAGCAGATCAAGCAAAGGAAGATTGAATCCATGAGGAAAATATTATGCTAGTTAGATGAAAAGTACAGAGCTGCTAGAAAGCCACATATAGGCAGGAGATTTAACCTCAGCTGTTTTCCCTCTCTTCTTTCCCAGAGTATTACTCTGTGGTGACAGTGCCTGCTGGAGCTAGGAGCATCCACATCCAGGAAATGGAGGTGTCCACCAGTTACCTGGCTGTCCGTTCCCTGAAGAAAAAATACTACCTGACTGGAGAGTGGACTGTGGATTGGCCGGGGAGGTTTTACTTCGGCGGAACTGTGTTCAACTACCAGCGCTCCTTCAACAAGCCAGAGAGCCTGTATGCCTCTGGACCTACTAACGAGACGCTGGTGTTTGAAGTAAGCCGCCACTTCCACACTCATATTTGTTTATGACAAATGAATGTGACAGGACCCTTAGAGTTACCGTAGCTCTATTTGAACCCTGGCCATGATGAGGCTTCAAGGCAGGGATGTCAAAGTCAAATACACCGAGGGCCAAAAAAACAAATTTGCTACAAGCCGAGGGCCGGACTGGTTCAATGTTTATTAAAACATATTGAAATTATTGCACATAGCCTATTGAAAGACCTAACACAGTGTATATTTAATAATTAAATGAATAAAGCAATATTTTCTTATGGATCTGTAAGTAATTTCAAGTGAAACCATTTTTCAACAGGCTAACAGATAAAAACGAACTTCCTTCAAAGAAAAATCGCATGTTCTGTACATTAAAAGAATAAAGCAATATTTTTGTATGGCTCTGTCAGTAACCTCAAGGGAAAACATTTTCAACAGGCAAACAGATTTTTTTTAAATTGTTTTTAAAAACAAAATATGTTTCTTAATATCAAGATAAATACATAAATAAAAGTGCATGCATTATAAACTGAAAATGCATTATTGTGCTGCTCCATGATCCTACCGATCACTGCTTTCAAATAGTAAAATAAGAAAAAAAATCAAATCAGTTGTATTCTCTCATGTCTCTTATCTGCAGTTTTCCCTGGGTCCATTCAACTCAAAAATAAATATGAATAAATAAAATACAATAAAATAAAATTGCACATGCACTTGCACATTAATAAGTTATAGCCGATAAAAAATATAAACTGTTGCGCTCCGGTCCAATAGGTCACGTGATTCGAATTTCGCCGCTCAGCCAATCAGATCGCTGTATTGTCAGCTGTGCGAGTTCAACCAGTTCATCATGGCTGCGCACGTAAAGTGTTGTATGCATCTGTTTCCAGACGAATAAAGCCCAATAATACCATTTTCTGGTGCCAGTGAGCAGAGATCTTGATGGCAAGGAAAAAGAAATAGCCCAGTCCATCCATCCATCCATCTTCCTACACGCTTATCCCTGCTGGGTTCGCGAAGGGTGCCGGTGCAGTCTCCAGCTGTCAATGGGCGAGAGGCGGGTACACCCTGGACAGGTCGCCAGTCCATCGCAGGGCAGAAATAGTCCAGTCTTTTGCCCAATTTACTGTGATATCAAGTGACCACTGTGACTCAAGAAATTATCAAAAATTAGTAAGGATGAAGTAAGGAAGGCAGGTGGTCCTCATGATACACCTGTGGAGGTATGGAAGAGTCTAGGAGAGATAGTGGTAGAGTTTTTCACTAGGTTGTTCAATGAGATCTTAGAGAGTGAGAGAATGCCTGAGGAATGGAGGAGAAGTGTGCTGGTACAAATTTTCAAAAACAAGGACGATGTGCAGAGTTGTGGCAACTATAGAGTAGTAAAGTTGATGAGTCATTTAATGAAGTTATGGGAAAGACTGTTGCAAGGTAGACTGAGGTTAGAAGTGAGGATCAGTGAAATGCAGAATGGTTTCATGTCAAGAAAAAGCTTGGATGTTGATGGAGAAGTACAGAGAGGGTCAGAGGGAGCTGCATTATGTTTTTTTAGATCTAGAGAAAGTATATGACAGGGTGCTGAGAGAGGAGCTGGGGAATTGGGAATATGATGAAGTCTGGAGTAGCAAACAAGTATGCTAGAGTGATGGAAGACATTTAAGTGAGCTGTAAGACAGTGGTGAGGTGTGGTGTAGGTTTGACAGCGGAGTTCAAGATGGACGTAGGACTGCTTTAAGGATCGGCCCTGATCCCTTTCTTGTTTGCTGTAATGATGGACATGTTGACAGATGAGGTTACAAACATCAAAATGTCATCTGCAAACATCATAGTCCAAGGAATTTCTGTGGACTATGACAGATGACATTTTGATCTGCAATGAGAGTAGTGAAAAATGGAGGAATATCTAGTGAGATGGAGGTTTGCCCTGGAAAGAAGAGGAATCAAGGTTAGCCGTAGCAAGACAGAATACATGTGTGTGAATGAGAATGACCTAAGTTGAGCTGTGAGGTTACAGGCAGCGGAGATAAAGGTGAAGGATTTTAAATACTTATGGTCAACTGTCCAGAGCAACTGTGAGTGTGGAAAACAGGTGAACAAACGTGTCCAAGCAGGTTGAAACGGATGGAGTGTGTTGCCTGATAAAAGGGTATCAGTGAGAATGAAAGGAAAGTTGTACAAGACGGTGGTGAGACCAGCAATGCTGTGTGGTTTAGAGACAGCAGCACTGAGGAAATGACTGGAGGCAGATCTGGAGGGAGCAGAGAAGAAGATGTTGAGGTTCTCTTCCGGAGTAATGAGGATGGATAGGATCAGGAATGAGTACATCAGAGGGACAACTCATGGAGCTCATGGACAGTTTTGGGCTTAAAGCTAGAGAAGCCTGACTGAGATGGTTTGGACATGTGCAGAGGAGGGAACAGTAAGTAAGATGTTGAAAGATGCTGAGGCTTGAACTGCCAGGCAGGAGGCGTAGAGGAATACCAAAGAGGAGATTTCTGAATGGAGTGAAAGAAGACATGAAGGTAATTAGTGTGAGAGACGAATATTTAGGAGATGGGGTTAGACAGAGACAGATGACTTGCTTATGCGACCCCTGAAAGGGAAAAGCTGAATGAAGAAAAATATCACCCCTTAGTACTGCCAGCTCCAGTGTTAACACAACCATTATTTCACATTCATGTGCACACACTAAAAACCATAGATATGGCCCCTCAGGCCACTGACCTCATGTGCTTCATCGGGGCCATGTGATATGAGGCTTATAGAGCGAGTAAAATCCTTAAGTCAACTGCTCTTTCAAAGCCGGCATGAAAAGTATAAAATCAGATGGTTGCCTGTTGTGAGATGTTCTGCACAGTATAGCGGATGATTTATGAGCTTATCCTCCTCCCCCACCCCTTTTTTTAACTCACATTTGTAGTTAGCGGTATGTTACAACCCAGAGCTTGGAGAAGAGCTCTTGTCTGTACCTGTCCTGAAACAGCATATTATGATGCTGGACAGACACATTCCCTAGACGGCAAAACCAACATTCGACGCGTGGCCAAGTCATGCAGAGGTCTGCGTGAATGGAGGGGGATGTGGGGGAAGTTGCTCTGCATAACTTTGTCAGCAGAAGCATCTATTTTCTCTTGACCTCTGAGCCCCTGCTGTGAAAACAGAAGTGGAAACCAGCAGAAGAGCAGACAGTGAAGTGAAATTCATGTGAAAACTGGTCTCCACTATGTCCCTTGGGCTACCGACATGGCGCGGTTAGAGCTGGAATGACTGGCCCGTGAGTTCAGAGCGAAATAGCAGTGTTATATTTCTAACGTGCTTTGGCGGTCATTTGTTTGTCTGTCTTGAAAAATCCGAGCGCTAATGTTGCTTTTTTAGTGGAGAGAATTTAGTCTGTGGGCAGCTAAGTTAAGAGGACGCTTTAGTTGCTGTCTGAAAAGCACAGGGTTGTCCTCAGAGACCTGTGGTGATAAGATTTCCAAGCCTTTACCCAAAGGTCAAGTGTATTTCCACCACAATAATGTCTGTTCGGATACGCAATACCAACCATTTGGTTAATTACCATCAGTATAATGCATTAGAATGCATTATATAATGCATTCATCACATTAGAAGCAAGTGTGGTTGTTCAAAAAAACAAGACTAATCTCAATCTGCAAAATCCTTTGACCTCTTCTAGTACTGTCTAAACTCTACAATCGCACCTTTTTAAGATGTAAGTCCCATGGTCCTGAGGTGTTGGATTGTTCATGACTGCTGCTGCACTACCAAATAAAATATTTAAAGGGTTAGTTCAAATTTTTTCAAGTTAGGTTAGTGGCAACAGTGGCACCACTAACTTAACTTAAATTAGGGTGTTCGTCCTGCAATTGGCGGGTTGCCCCCGCTATGACTGTCTCAGTCTTTGTTTCCTTGGGCAAGACACTTCACCTGCATTGCCTGCTGGTGGTGGTCAGAGGGCCTGGTGGCTAATATATGGCAGCCTTGCCTCTGTCACTGTCAGGGTGTGAATGGGTGAATGACTGTAGTGTAAAGTGCTTTGGGGTCATCGGACTTGTTAAAGCGCTATTACCATTACTGGTAATAGTTTCTTGACCTGTTGCAGAAAGGTCATACGTCACTGTGACCTTGCTGAAAAAGTAAACTAACCCTCAGAGTGGTGGATGCTAAACAAGCTAATCAGAGACAATGGCTTTATCCTAATACCTATCTTTTAGTGGGAGCCTATGGTATCTGAAGCAGCAGTGAAACAGCTGTGAACAATATCCGGAACTGTTGAATGGCTACTGAAATACTTCCAATTGAGGCCGGAAACCTCAGTGGTGCAGAGAACAGCTGGAAGACAGGACACGCTTTTTGGAGGATGACCCTGTGCCTGGCAAGCTAACTGTGAGGATATAGGAGCTTGGTGAGACAACTTCTGAAAGACTCAGTTGGTTAAAACTGAAAGAAAACGGCACATTACAGCCGTCTGTCACATATCATGCAAGTATACACCACAGCTTAGAACCTGAAGTGATAGTATAAATTTGGCAGACACACTAGTAGTCGCACAGACCCACTTTTAGATTAAAATGTACATTTTACTTGTGCTTAGGATCAGTTTTGCTTCCATATCAAGTAATTCATATGTGTAAATGCCTTGGAAAAACTGATTGGCGTTTTAATTGATTGAGCAGCAAAAGTGCATCATTTTGATGGGGATGGAAAATGATATGATTTTATTCTTTCTTTTGTTGCTGTAATTCCTCAAAGAAAGTCTGTCATCCTAAGCCTGTGGTTGAACATTAATAAGAGGAGCAGTCAAGAGGCCCTTGGTAACTCTGGAGGAGCTACAGATTTCTGCAGCGTAGGTGGTAAAATCTCTACAGGACAACTGAAAAAAAGCCATAAGCATTCCAATTAAAAGTTTGCCAGGAGCCATGCAGGTCTTCGGGATCAGTTCGAAGTTAAACCTTTTGCCCTAAATGGAAAACAGTATTTATGTCCGAACCCTAACCCTGAACACAACATCCGCACTTGAAGGATAGTGGTGGCAGCATCATGCTATGGGGATGATTTTCTTCAACAGGTACTGGAAAGCTAGGAACAGCTGATATGAAGCTGGATCTGCTAAATAAAGGGGAATTCTGGAGGAAAACCTGTGAGAGGCTGCGGAAGACCTGAGACTGGGGTGTAGGTTTTTCTTCCAAGCAGGACAATGACTTTAAACATACAGCCAGCGCTCCAATGGTTTAGGTCAAAGCTTATTCATGTATTGGGGTGGGGGTACTTCCATGGGCTACACTTCACATCACATTTTCACTTCTAAAATGAAGACACTTTTTTTTGGAAAGCTCCAGAGATTAACTTAGGCTTGTAGATGTAAAGTTTTAAAATGTGGCAGAAGTTTAAGGCTGAATACTTTCTCAAATCATTTTGGTTCATTTAGAGAGGGGCTATGACTTTTTCCCTGCTTCTGTGGTGAATTAAAGGGCACTCAAACTATATCAACATACAGTTCAAGCAAGGAAAAAGGAATAACATAAGCGGTTATAAATTCAGCTATTTTATTTATTTATTTATTATTTTATTTTTTTTGGTTTGCGAGTCTCAGTGGAAAATCTGTCCAGCGTAGCAGCCGGAAATCATGGGGCTGATTTGCAAATGATGTAACCATAATCTGCATCGGTACATCCAGTCATTACAAAAAAGGGACAGAGGCTGATACAGAGATAAGAACGGACAGACGGGAGGGAGGGAGAGTGAGATTAAAAGATGAAGAATTTGGCTCTTTGAAAGTGTGGCGTTAAGGTCAGAAAATAGGGTGCTTATCTGGGAAGTTCTTCCTGATGCAGTGCTTCATCTGTCTCACACATTCTGCCGGACTAACTCTGTGACATAGAAAAAGAGAAAGGTGGAGGAGGACGAAGGCAGGGATCACTCACAGTTCCTTATTCAGCTCGAAACACTGAAAGCAGAACACATGTTGAGGAGTGTGAGCATAAGCTGTGACAAGGTGCTCCCATCTGCACATCTGCTCAGCTGGGCGAGGAGCATGGGGAAGGGGAGGGTGTGGTTGTAGGGGTAGTTAACAAGGGGAGGAGGAGGAAACTGGGGGAACATATGGCTGCTTCCAGAGGTCTCAGTGGATGCTAAGCAGGATTATTCCCTTCTGGAATTGAAATTCTTGTGCTGTGGCAGGGCAAGGTCATGCCAGTCCAAAACACAACTTTGTAAGGTTGATATGTGTACCCGGCAGATTGTAATCCCTCATCTTCTCATGTGACTCCATGATGTGTGCGGTCGTCGACTATGCAGTCAGACAGATTAACACCAGTCTTATACCCTCTCTGATTTTACACAGGAAATAAATATTAGAATTTTAGTTTCCTGATTCCTTACATCTCATCCAAAAGCATTGCCGGAGCCATTTTGCTGTGACGTGTACCCCGAGATCTATCTGTGTGCCCCAGCAAACTTCTGTCAGTTTCAGAAACAAAAGGGCCTACCCGTTGAAATTGACAGCTGTTTTCCCAGTTAGAAATCTATTGGAAATCTTTTTCAATGGGCCTCATGGGGGGTGTTAAAGTCATGGTTTGTACAGTTTACTTAGAAGAGAAGAAGAAGAAGAAAAAAACAGATAAAGTGATTTTACACCAGGAAATCAATGCAATCAATTTTTGTCTTTGTGTTTCCTGAGAGTGTCCAAATGGAGTAAACAGCAGGAGCTCCCCGCATTGCTTCGTTGTTGTTTTTTCTTCTGTTGCTTCTGATGTAGCTGCCATTTTCTTTGTCTTATGTGCGTTTAGTTCCACCCTTCGATTTGCTGTTGTATCCTCCCTGTCAGAGTGTGAAAAACAAACTCTGTGGTCCATGATGAGTGGACTGGGAAGTATGAAATCGGCCTAAGATGAGTTTTCCATTGGTTTTGCACAGTCTGGTGTCAGGAAACACTGGCAACTCTTATCAATGTTTTCTCCTTGTCGGTAGTCTGTCTCACTTTAAAAAAAATCTAAAAATCAAGGGAAAGTTTCTCCACTGAGTGTTTCTTTTTAGTACTGTTAAACTCCTTATTCCTGAAAACAAATTCACCCACTAGAAAACACTGAAAAATCAACCAAAAACTTTAACTATGTTAGGCTTCTGTGGTGCTGTAATATTACCACAGAAACAGACAAAAAACCCGTGGGGATCAAGGTTTAGCTGAGCGGACGGCCTTATGACTTATCTGTTCTCAAAAGGTTCTGGATTGGTTTAATAAAGCGATTCCAGCTACCAGTTCTGCTTTATTTTGGCCTAGCAAGCCCTGAAGTCTCGCTATCGTTTGATCAACCAGAAGCTAAGGCACAGTTTCCGTGTGAGTGTGGGTCCAACATGAATAAAAAGAGTGTGTATTGGCACACCCGGCTGCAGAAGACTTAGACTTAGACAACTTTATTGTCATTTTGCATGTACAGAGTGCATACAGAACGAAATTTCGTTGCATACAGTTTACGACAGTGTAATGGGATTGCAGGTGGAATAAGGCAGCATTACAATATAAAGTGCAGCAGTGATCAGAATGTAACACTACAGGAGAAAAACAGTATACAAAAGAATGTTCAGTAATTCTTTATGTACAAAATATAATGGTGCAAAAAAGGCAATAATGGTGCAAAAGGCAAATGGATAATGAAAGTTCAGCAACATTTGTAGTGCAAACTAAAGATGCAAATGTGGTGCAAAGTCCAGATCAGAATTAAACAGTTCAAAAGTCTGATGGCAACCGGGAAAAAGCTTTTGCAGAACCTGGTGGACCTGCAGCGGATGCTGTGGAACCTCTTCCCAGAGGGCAGCAGGGAGAACAGTCCATGGTGGGGGTGTGAGGGGTCCCTGATGATGTTCCACACCACACAGAGAGACAAATTACAGAGAGGGCATTCAATTTTTTCAGGGGAGCACACTTTTTCAAAAAATATTTCATATGCTTCAGGCTGAACAGTGGCTCTGTGACTACTCCTGCAGTGCTGAGAAAGAAATTCTGAATAAAATCCCAAAATCGAAAAAAATCGAACAAACCAAAAGCAATAGTGAATTCAGTGTTGCCAAATTAGGCAGGTTTCCAATCAATTAGGCTTCTTTTGAACACATTGAGCTGGAACAAAAATAGCTTATGGGCAGGTTGTAAAAGTTTGGGAAGCTTTTCACAACATTTGTTGGGCTTTTAGAAAGATTTACTAACAAAATATATCAAAATAGTTGTCTATATCTGGAAGAAAACTAAAACCCTTTTAATAACATGCCATCTCCTTGAACTCATTTTACCGATCAATTTATTTGTTAAATGAGTCGAATCTGTCGAATCTGACATCATCAACGAATAATAGTTATAATGAATAATATTCATTAATAGTTATAATAAAAGAAGTAAAGAATAATGGTTAATTAATTGTCACTATGAAATATGTAAACACCCCAAGAGGGATTGAGTTCTTCTGATCCACTTAAAAATATTTCATGGCTGTGTGAAAGAGAAATCTTTGATTGAGCTATACTCTGTAAGATAAATTAAGTTTATATTAAGGTAGATTTACTACTCATTTTGGGAAGCTATTGATAAAAGTTTTTTTTCTGGTTGATATATCATGATTGTTAAAGTATTCTGTGTTATTTGGTTGCCTGATTTACATTTTGTGCGGAGCCCGTATGCACAATTTTTTTCTTTGCTTCAGCACAGTAGTGTGCTAACAGCATGTTCTGATGTGTTTAATAGTTCTGTGCTTTTAACATGAGAGAGTTTGAGATTTGGGCTTGTTTTTTCTTTAAAGTTGGGCGGGTTTTATACTGATTTGGTCTGGAAGCTAACAGTGAGATCCGGCAACCTGTAGAGCTGTGTCTTGACTCAAAAGTCCAGCATAAGCTACACGCTGATAAACATGAGCGCTGATCTCAGGCTGAACACTGACTGAAATAAAAATTCATACTAGAAGAGGTTCTGTAATTACAGCAGCTAGGAGCACAAAGATCAGAACAAAGCAGAGTTCCCTTCTACCTGAAGTAACCCAAGTTTCTTCAGTTTGGCAGTTTTCCTGCTTGGTTCTGCTCCTTGTGCTCCTAGCTGTCTAGCTAACCCTCCTAGCTGTCTAGCTAACCCTCCTAACGTGAATGTTTACTCCAGTGTGGACTTCAATGCTGACGTTTCAAACAGAAATGAATAGCCCTGCTTCCAGCTCGCTCTCCTTTGCTTCGTTGTCACTTCTTGTAATTGTTTGGTAATCAGACCGAATATCCATCCCGCACTACCGACACCGACGGTGACCACAGCCGAGCCGCTGCAGCCCTCTCCAGCTGTAATTGGCTAGCATGTTGCCTTCTGTCGTTGATTTGATTGGTTGAATTGTATGATTGAAACATCAAAGATAGTACTAATAGAACGATGGCCACTCCGAGGTTAAAAAAAACAAAAAAAGTAAGCTTTCCAGTCCAGGGCGGGCACGGCTGGCTCAGCGGGCGGGCACGGCACCCCAATGCCCGCCCATGCCGCCGGGTCTGTGTATTGGTATCAGACAGTTCCCACATGTAGAGCACCAAAAAAACAACACCTGAGGCTGGTTTTGTACAAGTTTCTTTAAAAAAAACCCCACAGCTTTTTAATCTGTTTTTAGCTTGCCGTATTCTTCTTCAGTGCTTAACTAATTTACTCAAATCTGTTTTAGATATGAACTCAGTTCGCTGACTAAATGTCCGATACTGGTGCTGCAGAAAGTGTTTCGGTAGAATCACTGAAGAACGCTGAGAGCTAGTAAAAAATAATTAATATTTGTTGTCAACACTTGTTTGTTGTCCACTCTCTTCTTACGAGAGAAATCTTTAATGCTTTTAATGCCACTCTTTGGTTATCTCTAACCCTCACAGACTAATATGTTAAAAAAACAAAAAACAATTGTTGCTACTAAAAGCCCCGGATTTATTGGTGAGTGGGACCTCGCAGTTACTTTTCACACTGATTTCTGCTTTCAAGCTTTTCCAGAGTGCATATTCTTTGCTGAAATCTGCTGCTGGCATCAGAAAGCTTCTTGTTTCACAGTAGATAAACGTTTCTCCTCTGGCCCCGAGTCTGGCAGTGAGCCAAGGTGACTGACTGAGTAGGTGGAAACGCCTCAGGACAGCTGAATCTGGATCGGGCCAAGGAAGGCGATTAAATGTAGCTAAGGTGTCTGTAAGATCACTGGTTGTCTCAACTGAATGAGTTTAGACTTCCGTGATTTTTTTTTTTTTTTTTTTTTTTTTTTCCCAGTGTCCTGTCTAGCAATGTGGCAATAGGAATTGATGTCTCAATGCCAGATAGAGCTCGACAGATTTTGCTTTTACAAGTGGAGCAAACAGCTTTCGCCATTGTGCTCCACTTGATTTATGCTTGTAAATAACTTTATTATGATTCCTGCAAGGAGAATTTCAAATTATATGGACATGACAATGGGAGACTAAAGGAAGAAGAAAAAGTGAAAGAAAAGAAAAAAAAGATTAGAGGTGAAAGAAAGAGGAGATAAAAGGGAGAGAGTGATAAAACCTTCTTTGTCTGCTCCATCACCTGGAAAGAGACACAAAAAGAACAGCACAACCAACAGACATAAAGCAACAGCTACACTCGAATAACACCTAGATGCCATTGCTAAATCATATATATTATTATGTAAGCTGACATGTGTAATGTGATATTTGAAAAAAGAAAGTGAAAGAACATAAATAAATAAATAAACACATTATAAGATTACTGTATATAAGTGAACACTTAATACCTGGGACCCAGCACCTGTGGGAGATATGAAAGTGCACTAGTTTAGGTGAAGATTATCCAGAAATAGTTTGATAGTGATTGTGGAGAACCGAAGACCCACCTTCCCCGAGCACAGAGACAGGCGTCAGGGGACCCGTAACCCCGGACTGCCAAAGGGGCCCCTAAAGCAGGTCGCCCAGGAGGGGCCGACACAGGATATCCGCAACACCCCCCCCCAAGGAAGGAGCAGAGACGACCCCGAGGAAATCCCCCAGCCACCGCTATGCCGACGCCCCCAAGAGCCGCGGAGACGAGCCCGTGGGCTCCGCCGGCAGCTAGCCCCGCTGAAGTGGACCCAGCCATGGGCCCTGAGGGCCAGAGGCCCCAGGGGCGCCCCGCCCCCGCGACAAGGGCCCCGGCCGCCCCCCGGGGGGCCAGGCCCCGCGAAGAGGCCGCCGGGAGTGGGCCGGCGCACGCCCGGGAACCCGCCCCAAACCCGAAGCCAACCAACGCGCCAGGGGGCCAAGGCGCCCGCCAACGAAGTGGAGGAGGGCAGGACGTGGGGGGATGGGCTCCGCACCTAGCGGAGACTTGAGATGTTCTTGGGAGAGGGAGCGGACCACACCCATACCTGGAGAAAAAAAAAAAAAAAAAAAACTCATTCACCCCATCCCTCCCTTGTGCCCCACTCACCACACACAGAGAAAAAAAAAAAAAAAAAAAAAAAAAGACGCTGTACACACATTCCCACATAACACTCACATCCAACACTGACCAAAGGGGGGGGGTCACCCCAAATCGACTATACGACTGCTTGTGCCCGACCCCCGGCCCCGGCCCCAGACCAGACGCCCCCCGGACCGGGCCCCCCCAAGAGGGCGGGCCAACACGACCCGCACGAGCCACCCGGCCAGAGCCCCCCCCTCCCCCTAAATACCTAATAAACCCCTTCCCTCCCCCCACCTTACCCTTGCCATCCCTGCCCCCCGCCCCCTGGGGGGAGCAGAGGTATCAGCCCCAGACCTGGCAAGCCGCTGACTGCACACCGCAGCCCCCCACCAAGACCCCGGACACAGTGGCCCGCTCCAGGCCCCAGACTCCTTGCCGCCATCGGAGAACGGGGGTGTGCAGAAGACCCCGACCCTCCCTACGCCCGCTCAAATGTTGTGTTGTTGCATGTTGTTCTCAAGTGCGTTTAAAAACTGGGAGCGCCGAAGGGGATGCACGGCACAGCCCACCCCCCTTCCGGAAGGTAGCTGTTGCCAGCGCACCCCCTCCGTGTGACTGCCCAGAACCCTCAATGTCTAAGTGGGAGAGGAGGTGAAGGGAGCCGTCCGAGGTGAGGCCCACACAACATAAGCCCCCCCCCAGACATCTTCCCCCCACCCCCCCCTACCATGGCCTATATGAGTGTGCGATGTGAAAAATGTTTGAAGTGAAAGTGTCTAAGATGCATGATAAAATTGGGGAGAGGGGCGTCACCAGAAAGTGGCAACCTCCAGTAACGCCCCCTCCCACATGACCTACATGTGTGGCGGCGTGATGGAGCAGGCAGAGGGAGGAGTCCGGGGATGGGGAGCAAATGACTGGGAAGCCAATCCAGGGAGCAGCTCCCCTACTGACTCCAATAGGCACCCCCGCTCCCCGAAAGCCCCACCCAGAGAAGGGGGCCCCGCCAGCGGCACCACCGTAGCCCGGGGGACAGGGAGAGGCCGCAGGGCCCGCCAGCCAACCACCCACCAGGACCAACACCTCAACCCCCCCCAGCCCACCCACCAAGCCTACTTAAACTAAATAAATAAATAAATAAATAGATAAATAAATAAATAAAGAATAATAATAATAATAATAATAAGAGGGGGGGACACTGGCCAGCCGGCCCGCACGAGCCATCCCAAACCCCACCCCCAGGTGAAACCCGCACCGGAAGACGACACGGACCAGGACCGGGACAGGGGGCCGGACACAAGCCCACCAGAACGTCAACGCCCCCAACCCCCCCCCCTCCCGTAGATTTAATCCCTCCCCAACACTAACGTTCAAACAACTCACCATACATTCGACAGTAGACATCCAGGCTGGGTAGGTCCCTACTCCCCCTCCTTTCCCCCTCCCCCCACTGGCAGAGTGCCTATCCAATGAAGGAGAAGAGCATCTGCCCAGAGGTGTTAATGACCATGCCCCCCTACCACCTCAACGGGCCCCGAGGCCCCCCAGTGCACCAGAGGCCCCGTGCAGGGGCGGACACCCGGGCGCGCGCCGGCCCACACCAAAAGCGGCGCCCCCCCGGAACCGGAACCCCCGAGGCCCCGCCGGGGCCCGCGCCCCGTGATTTTAAAGGTCTGACAGATGCTGATAGTTTTTAGCAAACAGAATTTACCAAAGAGATTTCAGCTGCACGAGCTGCGCTGCTTTGCTGTAGTAATCTAGTTCTGTCTTTTTAAATTACTTTAGAACAAGATTTAAGAAGTTGGTTATAAGAAAAATTATCTCAACTAAAATTCTTGTCTTTAGTTTGATGTCAGGCTACTTCTTCTCCAGTAATAGGTGTGTCTGCTTTCATTCATCCTCTAGTCTTATCTGAAGTTGAAAGTCTAAAGAGTTCCCTGACGCAGAGGAGGTAGCTGCTGGTGTGATGGACGTGGTGGGTGTCCACCATTGAGCCAGGTAGTCATGTAGTCTGCTGGTTTGGACTAGAGAAGGAGTAAAGTAGTCTGTAATGTTTCCCTAATCGTAGTTTCAAGACAACAGACCCTGAGCAGCTGAGCAAGGATAGCAACCCCCCATTTGTTTTAGAGATAGGTGGATTTTTGTGCCACGGAGTAAAATTATAATTCAATTCAGTGGTGTTATACAATAATGACAATAAAGCCTATTCTATTCTTCTATTTAGGTCTTAACAGAACTTTTTATTTTCTCAGATTGTTTTTTCCTTTTTTGCTTCTTGATTGTTTGACGCTGTTAGCTGTCTTGCTGTGCTGCAACCTTTCTGACCGTTTTTCCTTGTCTGGCAGATTCTTCTTCAGGGAAAGAACCCGGGTGTGGTTTGGGAGTACACCATGCCTCGCACCGAGAGGAAACCTGAGTACAGCTGGGGAATGGTGCGCTCGGACTGCTCGGCTCCGTGTGCCGGTGGTAAGGTTGTTTCTATATTAGCTTCTAAAGCGGATTTATGGCTCGTCTGTCAGTGGCAGGGTTAGGGTTAGTCCTCAAGGGCTGGTGTCCTGCAACTTTGACACGTGTCCCTGGGCCAACACGTATGAATGCATGGCTAAATTACATCCTCAGCATGTGGTCATGTACTTCTAAGTCCTGCTAGGGATCTAATTGTTTGCTTCAGGTGTGTTGGAGCAGAGAGATATCTAAAAGTTATAGGGCACCCCTTGAGGACTGGAGTTGGAGACTCGTGATCAATGGTACACAGGAGAATTCCTATCCTTTAACCCTTATTCATGTTGCAACCACAGACATCAGCGTAAGCTCTAAAACAATATGAACGTCTCACTGGGCAAGGAGAGCTTTAATCAGAGAAGCAGCCAAGAGGAAAGTAGCTTTGGAGGAGCTACAGCGATCGCATCTCAGGTGGGATAGTCTGGCTTTAATGGAGGAGGGGATGGAAGAACGCTATTGAGTCCAATTTAAGGTTGTCGCATGTCATGCAGGCAAACCTTTGAGAGGATCTGAGACTAGGTTTACCGTCCCAGTAGAACAATGACCCAAATGTACCGCCAGAGGTACAATGTGACAGTTAACACTGAAGCATATTCATTTGTTGGAACGGACACAAAGTTGGGACTTTGTGGCAAGGCTTAAAAAAGTTCTGTTCACAAATGTTCTTTATTCATTCTGACTGGGCCTGAGCTATTTCACAGAGAAGAATGACGAAAAACCTGCAAAGCTTGTGGAGAAACCTCCCCAAAGGCTATGTTTATACATTGTTTTGATTTATCACATAAAGCTCTAATGAAATACATTCAAGTTTGCGGTTGCCACAAAATGTAAAACAGGTAAAAGGTTATGGATGCTTTATAAGGAACTGTATAATGGTACAAAATGTAATTATTTTTCTGACAAAAAAGCAAAGTAGAAGATTGGCGACATTTTTATGGACAGTTCTTTAGAAAAGTACAATCAGTGGGTTACCCCTTATCTATCATTGTGCTAAACGCCTTTCACAAACATTGTTTTTTTATTTCAAATAGCCTGACTTCTCTGATTGGCGTCTCGTCACCAGAGATTTACTTTCAAACTTAAGTCTAAAGCGTAAAACGTTCATATCACAGAGCTACGTGCATTAAGATGTCTCGTTATTCCCTAAATCTCCCTAAAGCTTCCTCCTCACTCTGCCTCCATCAGGTCGCATCTCCACCAAGGCCATCTGTCTGCAGGACCACCGGACCCAGGTCAACTCCAGCATGTGTAATCCCCACACCCGGCCGACGCTCGGCTCCCATCTCTGCAACACGCAGCCTTGCCCATCGCAGTAGGTGTTCAGACTCGGTGTGGGTCAGGGCTTGACTCTCTGCCTCCTTGCTTGTGGGCTATGTGGCGCGGGGTCTAATGTTGCCAAATTTTCAGGAACCCGTGGAACAGTTTTATTATAGGTGCACACTGTGGTTGTGCTGCTTGCTGTGGTCTGCCGCCACTCTACTCACTCTGTGTTCATCTCCCACCTCAGCACACTCTGTAATTTTTCCTTTTTCTCCTGTTTTTCCTCCTTAAAAAGGGAAACATTCTCTGACACAAAGACACACACAGGAGCTCTCTGCATTGGCTTTGCCTTATTTTCTCCGTGTGACAGACAACTGTTGCTGTTTGAGGAGTTGCCTTTATCTGCGCTTTTTGTCCTCCCACTAACAGATATGGGTTTCAACCCGAGTTAATGAAAGCAAAGACCTCTAAATCATTATCCTAAAGAGTCTCACATTCTGGCCTCAACAATGTTCAAATATTAACAAATAAAAATTCTAAACTTCTTCTTTTGGCAGCTTTTCAGTATTCAGTTCATATTTCAGTTTAAATAAGTGCATTTAAAAATATTTATACTCTGCTTAATAATCAATGGGGAAATCTTTATTTGTATTACATCAATCAAATCTTTAAAAAAGATATGCATATTTCCACTGATATTTTTTAGGATTTATCATTGGTAATGCCCCCCAGGTCTTTGAAGTTGCAAGGCCTCCTTGCCATCACCCTAAACTTTAGCTCCCTCTACAGATTATCTGTTAGATTTAGGGCTCCATTCGAATACCCTCAATAATAGCTCCTAGCTCCTAGCTCCTGTTCCTTGACCTTTCATGGGGTCAACAGTAAGAACTCTATCGTTGGGAGGAAAGCAGCTTCAGACTGTTGTGCCGATTTCGGACAGCCTTTAACTCCAACGTCGTTACTTGACGGAAACGCACATGGATGATGAGAGTCAAATCCAGGCCTACAGTCTTCTGAAACTGAACCACAAAGTTTGTGCTCTCTCTTCTCTTTGGACATTTTATTGATTTCTTGCGAGGTGGGCTGTGCTGATACATCATGTAATACAAAGCATTGTGGGATACCTTAAGGGTTCTTAGCACTGGTAAGGGACGTTGCGGGGTTCCTAGGCAAAACTAACGGCGGGAGGGAGCATACAGGCTCCTTTTCCAACCTCCTTCCTTACTGACTACACTATTCACATAGCACTTATCATGGCGACCGCTGACGCACTTCCGCTTTGGCTATAGACTCCTTACTCTATGAGGGTTTTCGGATTGAGCCTAGGTCAAAACGTTAACAATGCTTCAATATGAATCATTTCGGACTTAACTGTGCTGTGATAATGATGTTCTAACTAAAAAGTTCTTCTGGCTTTGGCAAGCAACTGAGAATTAGAAAAAAATAGAACAGAAGTTGTAACTTGAGCAGGCTAAACGAAAGGACAAACTCACCAAAACCTTGTTGGTCTGATAGTTGCTCTCCCAGCATCTTGCTCCTGTCATACATTTTTCAGCACAAAGATCCAGATTTTCTCAGCAGAAGAATAATATCCAAGTTGCGTCGAGGGAGTCTAGACAGTGCATTTCATCATATGCATTTTTAAAAGTCAGTCTGCATTTAGGAACCAGTGCAGCATGCAACCGAGCAAACCAGGCGAAAGCGGATGGGAGTGAAGAGTTCAAGAAGCACTGAATGAATGCAGCATGCAGGCCTTTGGCTGGGGGAACTAAAGTACAGGCAGGGATCTGCAGCTCGGGGTCAGGGAAAGTCCACAGATAGACTTAAACATAATTGCACTGTGCAGATAAAGGTTCACGTGTTCTCTTAATGTTTGATGCATATTTAATAGATTTTGTGTTCAACCACAAGGTTGGTATGGAAATGGAACTTAGTTGTGTCTCACATTTTAAGACAGAGCTTTGTTTCCTGCTAGCCATGCTGCAGCGGGTCTGGACGGGGCTCTCTCCCGTTTGAGGGGCTAAACAAGCCAGGCAGCTATCGGTTACACTTCCAAGTAGCCCGTGTTGGTCACCACCCTAGAGGAAAGTTCTGCTCCTAATCTTGAGCATACCGTTTCTCTTATCTCTGTGAAAGCTATGAAACAGCCTGTTTGTGAGTCCTGACCTTCCCAACTCCTTTGGGCGAAGAAATGTCCAAAGGATTGTCCCTTCAGTGAAAGCCAGCAGTTTGACAACCATGGATTATACTATATATAGAAGAGGACACCCTTTCTGCAGCCATTGTGTGTACAGACCGGTTCATGCATGCTCCACCAGAATAAAGTTGAGTTGAGTGAAAGGCGTGAAAGCTTTAATGTCTGCATTCGGGTCTCCAGGAAGTATAGGGTCACATTCAAGAGCCCAGCAGAAAAGAAAAGTTGACAACAAGATGAGATGCACCTATACTGTGTGTGTGTGTGTCCGACAAGGGGAGGCTGTGAGAATGCCTGTTTAAATCTAGGACTGTATCACAAGTGACAGCCCTATCCATGTTTCATTGTGCAGAGATGGTGGGATTGCTACGGGGCCAGCCAGTCTGGTCATAGAGGAGTTGACCCCCAAACACAAACACCGATTCCCTTCACTCCCTCAGCTCTTTTGCTTTAAACTTCCTCTCCCTGCACCGACACAATGCTGGCCTGTAGTGTAGCAGCCTTCCTAACATAAAACAGGGATACAGGGAGAATTAAAAAAATCATCTTGGTGGATTTGTGACATATTGAAACAAATTAAAATGCTTAACCTACACAAAGTACAGCAATAAATAGACATTAGACAAACCAAGTCTACAATTATTGTATTTATTGTTTTCTAAAGAATTGCAGAACACCAAATACATAATAAGTACCATATTTTTCGGACTATAAGTTGCATCAGTCAAAAAATGTGTCATAAAGAGGAAAAAAAAACATATATAAGGTGCACCTGACCATAAGTCACTTTGGACTATACGCATTTATTTAGGAATTTATTTCAAAACAACTAAGGAAGGCCTCACATCTTGCTTTAGATTTTCCAACTGTACAGTTTTGAATGAGGTGATTTGTTTTAATTGATCCAATCTGTTTTATTTCCCTGGATGATTTTTTAAATGATGAGATGGGATAGATGTTTTTCAAATTATTATAATTTTTTATTTTTTATAAAGCTAAATCTGAAAAGTGTGGTGTACAGTTGTATTCTGCCCTTTAATTAATACTTTTTGGACCACCCAGATAGCAGAAGTTGTTGTTCCATCACTTCATGTCATCCTGGTGCTGAAGAAGCAAAGCAGCCCCACATGGTGGAGGTAGTATAATGATCTGTGGCTGCTATGCCGCTTGAGGCCCCAAATGACTTGCCGTAGACTTGCCATAGTTGATATAGTGCTAGAAAACTACAACCTGAGAGACAATGTCCGGCCATCAGTTTGTCAACAAGCGCTGTTGGGTTATACAGAAGAACAATGAGTATAAAAAATCCCAGTGACGTAAAAGACTGATTGGCCATTATTGTAAACCACGGACAGGCTGGTGTGGACGGCGGTTTTCCCTTAATAAATGAAATCCTTTTAAAATAGCTTTTTTTACTCGTTCCAGTTGTCTTTGTCTGATTTCAAGTTTAGGTTGAAGATCAGTGAAATTTTAGTGCGAAGAACAGAGAAGACCTGTAAGGGACAAATTTTTTTCACAACACTGTTTCTATATTACATATTTTGAATTAATTATGACAGCAAAAAAACAAAAGCAATACCAAATAGAAACTTTAGGAAAGCTGAAAATGCAAATGGAAATTATTCATTAGGGTCCATTTCTTAGTATGCAAACTGATATTAAAACTTAAATGGGGAAGAAAAAACTTTTCCACAGATGTTGAATTCTCTTTTAAATGTTTTGAATTAGTTCAAACTCTCCCACCCATTTGCTCTACCAGCTCTGCAGATGTGCAATAGGCTGCTAACAAAATAAGGACTTTGGCTTCCCAGAACCTCACATTCTGGTTCCACTCCTACCTTAAAATACACGTCAGCTTTATAGATATTTGAGATATACAAATTATGGCCACATCTGTATTGGTTTTGCAGCAAAGCGCCACTTTTCTTCAATGATATACTGTTATTTATAAGTCAGGGAAACAGATGGCAAAAGAAACAAACAGCTCTCTCAAGCAAAAGTCCCAAAACGATGCTTTCAGCTCCCAGTGGTCCACAACCTTCCAGTTTCCAAGTTGCGGTTGAGTCCTGCTGTTTCATTTGTCTGTGGCATCTGAAAGGGAATGAAAGCATTTCTTGTCTTCCTCCAGAACAGGTCGGCAGCGTGGATGAACGGTCGCTTTTGGTAGCTTGTCGTCTCGGACCTGGACAGATCCATCTGCTCATCTCCTCCCTCGCTCTCTTCTTATGTGGTTGTCAGACCTCTCATTTGTTGAAATTTGCCTCCGAGCGCTGATGCCAAAAAAGAAGCTGTTTTCTATGCAGTTGGTTTTTGTGGCTTTTGTGGTTTTGTGGAAAAAACAGAAATTCAGAAGTGAGGAAAAGAACCCAGGACAAGTGTGAAGGGAGTAGAAATGTAGTGATGACGTCTTCAGCTTTGTTGTGTCTGGTACAGTGCAAACACATTTTATTTGCACTGTAACAGATTTATTCTATTTGTGCTTTTGTCATAATTAGAACCTGAGAAAAGCCAGCCAAACCAACC
The DNA here is from genome assembly GCA_037039145.1 of Fundulus diaphanus. Classification (NCBI taxonomy): domain Eukaryota; kingdom Metazoa; phylum Chordata; class Actinopteri; order Cyprinodontiformes; family Fundulidae; genus Fundulus; species Fundulus diaphanus. Next base: position 46,893,619 of record CM073122.1, read on the forward strand.
TGGTCGAAAAAGTACGTTTTTGGTTCAGTTGCACAAGCCATGCTCAGGCCTGGCTAGGTGAGAGATTAACTAAATGGAACCCATCTGACAGAATTAAGTTGGTTAAATGATGTAAAAAAAAAACAACACACTGTGCCTCAATGTAGAAATACAAGAACATATTTTAAACAAAACCATTGACATCTATTAATCTGGAATAGGTTAAAAAGGCCATTTCTAAGACTTTAAGATTTCGGGGAACCACAGCGACAAACAAGCGGAAAAAACATGGAACAGGGATGAAGGTTCTCACGCAGCTTGATGATAGCAAAAACCTTTGGAACCTTTTGGAAGGTGGGCATCTCCTTACGTCTGGTGTAGCTGGACACGAACCAGGAGATCCTGATGCAGAAGTTCAGGCTCAAAAAGAGAAATAATAAAATTAGAGTTTTTAAGTGGCCTAGTCAAAGTTCAGACTTTAGCATTTTATACTGAAGAACCCGCAGATGTGACTGAATTAAACTATTGTGCAAATAAAGGTGGGCAAAACGTCACGCGCAGCTGTTTAAAGGCCATCGCCAATTGTTGCAAATGCTTGATGGGAGGTGTTGCCGCCAATGGTGGCACAAACAGTCGTTAGGCTTACGAGATAATTACTCTTAAATTAAATCCTCATTTAAAATCCTTTTGTGTTCACTCATGTTATTTGGGTCTGATATTAAAATTAGTTTGATGATGAAACATGATAAGGCATAATAGTATGATAAAACAGAAGCAATAGGACAGGGAACAGATATGTTTGTGCCACACTGTAAGTTGCAATTGGCTCAGGAGATCTGGGAAAGGAGCGTACAACATGGTTTTTATGTTTGGTTTCATAGGAAAAGAAAAGGTAGCGACAGATGGAATGGGTGGGCCATGGAAACATAAGTTCAGTTCAGCATTTCTGCTTTACAATGAATCATAACTTTCAATGTCAACCTGTTTGAAGTCTTTAACAGCTGAATAACTGGATGTTTTATGAGATCTTGTTTTTTTTTTTTTAGATGGCAATCACTGATCATTTACATTATAACTGTTTTTTTAAGGACTAAAATAAGCAAAGCAGATTGAAGTCTAAACCTGTGGTTGCACTCTCTGATTAGGAGCTCAGTTTTGTGGTTGGCTTCCTGATAACAGAGGCCGAGCTCAGCCTAAACTTGCACATTTCACCCAAACCTCTGCTGTGAGTCCTCTGATCACTACTGGTTTATGCTGCAGCCTGATGCAGAGCCTCTGTGTTTCCTCTCCCTCCACAGCTGGGCCACGGGAGACTGGGGGCCCTGCAGCCGCTCATGTGGAGGAGGTCAGCAGACCAGGACGCTGCGCTGCATGAGGAAGGTGACCTACCAGAGGGAAGAGGCGGTGGCACCCGCCCTCTGTCCTGTTATCTCTCCGGCCCAAATTCAGCCGTGCCACACCCAGGCCTGCCCACCAGAGTGGAGCACAGGATCGTGGTCACAGGTGGGTTTGTATCAGTCTTTGAAAACAACAACTGGCAGCAGCTTGTGCTTTTGGCAGTATCAGTTTGTGTGCTGCTTTGGTCCATTTTCTAACAAATCTAAAGAGAAATCGGACTTTCTTGTTACGTCCTTCTCTTCTCCTTTATTTGCTTCCAATGAATATGACAACTGAATGCATTTCTCTAACAATTACTGTTGTTTTTCATGTTACTGATTGGAATAGTCGTCTTCTCCGAGTAGGTTTTTACAGCACCTTGCATTCAAGTATCCATTCTCTGCGCCTTTGTCACCTTTTGTCGCTTTACAGCAGCAAACATCGATGTATTTTATTGGGACTTGATGAGACAAACCAACACAAAGAAGCACATATCTGAAGGAGTACATCCATCCATTCATTGTCTATTGTCTAAACCCTTTTATGGACAATAGGGTCGCGGTGGGGTTGGGTTCGCCAGTCCATCCCAGAGACACCTAGGCCAAACAGTCGTACACACACCTAAGGGCAATTCAGATTGACTAATCAATCTAACAGCCATGTTTTTTGGACTGTGGGACGAAGCTGGGGTAGCCGATGAGAACTCACACATGGACCTCCAAGGAGAATGAAGTCAGGTCCGGATTGGAACCCAGGACCTTCTTGCAGCAAGGCAACAGTGCCAACAACTGTACCACCTTGCTTCCCTTTTTATACATCTTTAGCGCCATCCATCTTACCTCCAGCTCAGACCAGATCCCATGTCCCTGTGGAAGAAAGACATTCTCATATCATGACTCACCACCATGTTTCACAGAAGGGATGGTGTGTCTATGCGTGTTATGCCAGAAACCTGTTTGATTATGATTATTCTTATTAATTATAATTTGCTATTATAATTTTAATAATAGGTCATTCAAACTCAAATGGTAGCTATAACACATATAGTTCAAATTGTTGTGATCCCAGTGCTTGTCATGATTAATACCAATAATGCAGTTATTAATTAGCTGTTATGAACTTATTTATATTGGAAAAGGGTGATCTGATCGGTTTCCGACCGATGAGATTTATCCAGCAAGCGTTGATAACTCAATTATAACTGCAATTGGAGTTTAATCCGTACTCCTTTACCACAAACCAATGAAAATGTCTCAGTTGATTTCAGTTGTTAACTCAAAAAGAGGTAATTCTGTACTCTGAAAGACCATGCAACTCTGGATCAAAATAAACACAAACAATTACTATTCCACACGTTATTATTTATTGAACCAAAACAACCTCCTGTCATAGTAATTATTCTGATTCAATAACCTAGGAAACTCTACTCACTACTAAAAAATTAAGCATGCCAAAGACAATAAATGAAAATAAACAAGTCAAAAATGGATTTAAATGAGAGGTAGCAATTCTTAGTTCAACTCACAGTTGTTTAAACATCACATTCAAGACGTTGGCACTTGACGTAGGAGCATTGAAAGACACAATAGCTTTGAGAAAACAGACCTGCTAGATGGAAGACGCCTTATATTCCACAACAAGCTAAGCCGATAGCTTAGAGCTACCTTGCACCTTCCCAAGATGGCAACTATGACAACGTATACCCTACGATCTTGCGTGATGCGTAAGGAGGAGGTCCTAATGACGTCTTTAGCACACACACTAGTGTGGAGCGGCCTTTGACCAGAGAGGTGGTCTTACTCCTGAATAAGGGATTCAAAGAAAATGCGCAAACTGAGAAATTGCAGACAAAGAGATTTAAACCTGGAGATAAGGAGAGAAGAATGGAAAAGGAAGATTGATCCTCGGCGGGATCAGCTTATAAAACCAAAAACCCAACACAGCCAAAATCACTTACAAAAATGCATGCACATACATCAGAAATATCCAGCAGTTAAAACAAACTCTGTCTCGGAGTAATTAAGCATTAAACTAATTCCTAATAGGTTCTGCCCAGGCACAAAATATCACCTTATGGGTGAAAAAGAGAAAATAAGAGTAAAATCCTTTCTTTACTCTGACGTTGCCTCAGTGGGATAGTCCGGCAGCTCCAGCAGCAGCGTGTCCGTGAGAGGCAGAAGGAGCGGGGGGAAACCACACAGTCACAGGCTTTCAGACGCTTGTTTGGCCAAAACAAAGCGAGGTTGCTTGACGATCACTGGGAGATAAGCGGCTCTCAGTCTCTGATCGAAGTGAATTCAAAGTACTTTTTAAAGTCGACCTCCTGCATAGGAAAGCAGGGAGAGGTTTGGTTTGGAGGTTCTTGGTCCAGCGAGAAATCGAACACGTGCCACGTGGGGAAAATCCCAACGGGATGAACAGCTGTGCGTGTCTTCCCAGTTGGCGCGGTGCCATTGAAGAAGATAGAGCGAAGCTTGCAGGCTCTTTTTATATCATACCATAGCAACGTTATCTCGTTGCTAGGGCCGGTGGTTTCATTGACCGTGTTGCATGCTGGTAGTCAGCGGCCATTTTGACCATATTGCATGCTGGGAAATGTAGTGTGTCACGTCGTAAATGGCATTACAGCATGTGTGCAGTACTATTGCTCAGAAACATTTAACTTTAACTTCACAGTTATGCATTGCTTTGTGTCAGGTTTTCACTTCAAATCCCAATACAATACAACAAAGCTTGTGGGTTTGTCTTTCTGATTATGTGATGACGCTAACTGTTCTATTTATTCTTTATAGCCATTGAAGCCATTAAGCCCATTCAAAGAAGTGGTGGTATTGATTTTATAAGGAAAAAAGAGAGAGGCATTCTGGATATTTATAAAGAGTTTATGAATTAGGAGCCAACGATCAATACATTTATGTGATTGATCCTATTTTATCTTTATGTTTTTGATTTGATTTTTAATATTGATATTATAGTATATATCTTTGAGCTTTTATTATGGATTGAGTTTTTTCTGAGTTCCTCTGATTGCTATGTGTAATTTTGACTTGCCTGAATTCCCTGCACCTTTGGGAATTAATGGCCCTTAAAGGTTTGAGGAGATGTTCCCCTTTAAATTTGAAGTCCTTCAGCCCAGAATCTATTTAGGCTTTAGCTCAACCAATCAGGAAGCGCCATCCCCTTGAAAGCTCATTGGCCAGCCTGTTTATGTCTGACTGTGAGATTGATTCCGTTGAATTGTTTCTATATTAGAGGCTGCACGGTGGCGCAGTGGGTAGCACTGTTGCCTTGCAGCAAGAAGGTTAGGTGTGAGTGTGTGCATGAATGGTTGTTTGTCCTGTTTGTCTCTGTGTTGCCCTGCGACAGACTGGCGACCTGTCCAGGGTGTACCCCGCCTCTCGCCCAGTGAACGCTGGAGATAGACACCAGCAACCCCCGTGACCCCATGAGGGATTAAGCGGGTCAGAAAATGGATGGATGGATGTTTCTATATTACACTTTTTAAATTAAAACCCAAACTGGTTGTTTTTGGTGTTTTTGTAACGATGATGAAGGCTGAAACGCGTTGGTCTGGTGATGAAGCTTTTTTCCTAGTGTTTTAAGTGTTGTTGGAGTCTTCACCTCTAAAAGAATAGTTAACATTTAGAAGTGTTGATTTTATCTTGAGATTAAAATTGCAATTAATGATCTGTGCAATAGAGTGGACATCATACATCACTGGCTATATTTTAGTTGGAATTCAAAGCACTGCTGTTACTTGACATCTTCCATAATAGGTGAACAACAATAAATGTTTCTGTTGCAGATGATTTTAAAGAAACTGTTCATTACAGTTTTTGCAATCAAAACAATGTTCTTGGAAGATTAGCTCCGTTGTTTCATTTGCTGCCTCAGCGTTGTATTTTTAACACACAACGGTACCTTGAGCAGAGATGGAAAACTACATGACAGCAAAAATTTTAATCTATAATTTTTCACGCCTCCAGAATATTGAAATCACGAGTTCCAGAGTGAACTTGTCATAATTCATGCATGAAGTGGCTTGTGATTATAAATTGCCAGTCTGTGGGTAAAGGTGATTGCCCAACTATAAATCAGCTCAGCAAAAACTAAATCAAACTATTTGATTCCACCTATTGTGGTGACAATAGCTATGGCTTATGAAAAAATAACATATTCATAAGAACAGTGACTTCATATGTGTTTTCTCTAAGTTCTTTAACGGAATAAATCTTTTCGTTTGTTGTTTAATTATAATCCAGTTCAGTCCATGGTTGAAACATGGGGATAATGATGTATATATCTAGATGAAACATGACTAAGGCTTTCATATTCACCACTCTTCAAACTGCCAGTCAAACTAGAATGGTGCTTTGCTGCCCTCTGCTGGTCGTGTGGGAGGCACTGACAGATAATCAGAGAATGTGATGATCTGCCATGCTACAAATAAGCCACTTATTAATCTGATGAATCAAAACTTTTACAATATGAATTATTCACTGAATTCTGAGGTCATTTGTGTTCCTTGTGCTGTTGGTTTAAAATGACTTCAGCTCGTTTTTCCTGAAAATCAATATTTTTTGTGTTGTTTGGTCAAAGAATTAGAGTGACAGCAAAATGCTCTGGACTTAATTCCTTTTATTTACTTCCGTTATTTCTCTTATATTTAAACTCCTCAGCTGGTTACAGTATTTAAACCTCCAGTCTGTGCCTAAATTTACTCAGTAGAGTGTAGAAGTGATGAGACTCTCTCTGCTCAATTTAACAGCCTGAAGGGACATGTGATAGTTGGTCAGACATCTAGGAATGATTAGCTGCCATCATCGGCCCAGTCCGGATACCCTGCTGTCACTCAGACGTCACTCTGTGGGATGCTCATGGTCTGTGCTTGCACTGTTTTGTAGCTCTAGCCCAAGTTCAGTTGGCGGTCATACAGAGGGAAGGCCAACCTTTGCTGAAAAGATCAACCAGAGTTTTGATTTTGGAGAGGACAACTGGGGTGTGCAGGTTGATCCACAGACGCACGTCTGTGTTATTTAATAAATTAGTGGGACTCTGTCAGATAAAAAGCCTCTCTGGCTCTGGCCGTCAGTCCCAGCGGAGCATTTTGACTCTGTTGTCCGTCCCTTACAGTTCATGTGGAGTTTACCGCGGCCCTGTCTCCTGTTGGTGGAGATGTAGATGGGGTGACATTCATCTCAGAACTATTGCTTTATCGTATTTCAGAAGGTGTGTCGCCATCAAAGCAATGACCTTCTGTTTGCTTGGCCACCACACGATGAATAACAAACTTACCCATGGTGTCTGTGCCAAAAATTTCCCTTCTGTAAATATGCATGAATGTGACGACAACTGAAGGATAAAACAAAGACAAGACACTCTAAGTCTGAACATGCATCTCTAATAGAGTCCACTTAGAGTCATTACATCCCTGCTTAATGGATCACTAACAGCATCAGGATCTATGGCCACTTCAACCTTAGCTCCATGGTTGCCTAATTTACTTTCTCCTCGTCTACTCTCAGTGCTCCAAATCCTGCGGCCGTGGACTGAGGAAGCGGACCGTGTTCTGCCGCAGCACAGATCCAGGAGCCAACGCGGTGGTGGTGCCCGACAGCATGTGCAAACAGCACCACAGGCCAAAAGCCCAGGAGACCTGTATCCTGAGGCGCTGCCCCAAGAACGACAAACTGCAGTGGATCCCCACGCCCTGGGGAGAGGTGAGCCAAAAATCTGTAATAACGACGCCGTTCAAGCGTATTTACGGCCCCTTTGAGCTTTTTCTCATTTGTAATAATAAACCCCAAAAAACTTTAATGTTTTTTATTTGCATTTTATGAGATTTACCAACACAAAGTAGCACATAGTTCAGAATTGAGAAATAGTGCCTGCTTTTTACAAAGTTTTACAATGAAAATCTGACCAGTGTTAGGTTGCATTAACTCTAACATGCCCAAAAAGAATCCAATGCAGCAAATGTTCAGAAATGACCTATATAGTCAACCTAGGTGTAATTTAACCTTAGTATTTTCAATAAATATGCAAAACAAAAAAAACAGAAACAAGACAAACTTTCAATCCGTAAAGTAATATTAAATAGAAAACATGTGAGCAAGCCAGCACATGTACATCTCTTTAAAATTAGTTTCAGTTTTGCAGCTGAGATGAGGTCCAGATGACATAAACTAGAGGTGGTCATTCAAGGCACAGAGTGGCCATCATGGAACCAAAAAAACCCAGAGTGACAAGGTTATACATGATAAAAGCGGAGGACAACGCCCTTTACTATGAATGTACTCAATAAAGGGTCCCGAGAGACCTCAGTATGACCCGTTTAACTGCAACCAAGCTAAACATGAGTGCTTGCTGAAAAGGTACCGGAAGAGTAAGAGAGAAATTAGAGCATCCCAGTGTTATCAAAAAACCATCCGTAGCTACATGCTGTGGTATATATAACAATAAAAATGAAAAATGTCACTTCAAAAGGTACGCCGCTTTGGGCAGGAGTAGAAAAGATGAGTCAAGGTCCCGTCATCTGATCTTCATTTATCATAGGTGGCAGGAACAGAAGCAAATATTTTCTTTAATTTAGTCTTGAAGAGATGTGGTCTATGGATGACCTTAAACTGGACAAGCTGTAATCTAGAAATAATAGAGCAGGTTTTAATCCTGACATCTATGTCCAGGTTCCTGGTCACTTTACTCTGATGGGAAGAGGGTGTGTACACAAACAGCACTCCGTACTTATTTTGGATCCAAGGATTCTTTGAAGATGCAATCTTTTACTCAGCCAGCTAGATCAAGATATTCATGTGCGTGTACCCCCTGTGCAGTCTTGTGGATCTGCAGGAAAAGAGAGTAAAAGCTGCTGTGCGCAACAGGTTTGCGCTCTTTGACGTCACCAGGATTCCAGCTATAAAACTCCTCTTTCCTGGGAGCTGTGCATGTGTTAAAACGATACATTCTGGCCTTCAGAGTCTTTACCAATTTCTTTGAGGCCTTTGGTGCCATTCAGTCTTTTTTGCACCTCCCGTGGCTGGACCCTAACAATGCAAAATACTTTGTGTTTAAGCAATTTAAAGCTCTAGATAACCCCAAACACATCTTCTCCACCATGAATGTGGTGGTGGGAGCATCATGCTGGGGAGATGCTTTACCTCAACTGGCAGGGAACATATTCAAACTTGATACAAGGATTGATGGAGCTAAATATAGGGCAAGCATGTAAGAAAAAAAAAAATAATTGAAATGGTGCAATCGTTCACCTTCCAGTAAGACCATGACACGAGATTATAGCCAGAGCCACAATGGAATGATCCAGACTAGAAGTTGACCTATACATTGACCAGACAATATTTTGAGACAATATTTGCGTTTTTAGCTTGTATCACACCGGCTGATACGTGCATGCGTTTGCCAATCCATTAGAACACCCAGGCTCAGATTGTTCACATTTCTTTTTATTTATTTTTTTGCTGTATTGCTGTTTACAATCATTCTCAGGAAGCCTATTTGTACTACAAATGCCTCATGCTGCTACATAAAGTGCACAAACATTTAAGTGTTAAGTTTGTTTGTAGTTTTCTTATGTATTTGAAGGAGCTATAAGTAATACTGAGACCCCGTGGCTCAAATCGGTACAACAGCTTGCCAATCACAACAGTCTAATATGCCGTTTTAAACGGTGTGTTGCTGTTGTGAATTTTTACTTCCAGGGGACAGGTATATGCTGTTATATTTTGTCCTATTTCTGGTCCACTTCTCTTACTGGCTTCCATGTTAGCAGGCTTCTAATCTTTTGCCAACATAAAATACTAAATGCTTGGGAACCCTGGTAAGTTCCATAAGATTGGCTGAGGAACCAGAAAGTGAACAAGGGGTACACTCTGAACCAAAGTAGTTCTGGACCGTACCTCTAGTTTGAAAGGAGACAAACGTGACAGAGATATTGTTGATGGAGAAGACCGATTGTTTATAGGGAATGTTACTTCCATCCCAGGTGACAGATGAGAATGATTTAGGCTAATTTTACAGTAAATATCTTACTTATAGCTATGTTATACATTGTTTGCTATACATTAGTAATATATGTCGGGGAAAAAAGCAATATCGGCTTCCCGAATTGGCCCCAAACAAATCGGCAGCACATATCAGGGCTTGGTTAGACTGATGTCAAAATAATCGGTATCGGCATCGGCCTTAAAAACACCTGTCGGTCGATCTCTAATTCAGACTTAAATCTGATGACATAATCTGTAGCAAGTCTTGAAAAGTGCTGTGCACACAGGAATGGGGAACTGTTTTTCAAAGAATTTCAAACAAAGCTTCCTGTAGATGTGCCAAGCTGGTAGAAACATGCCCCAGACGTCTCACAGCTGGAAATACATCAACATGTTGTTCTAAAAAGTATTGACTCGGAGAGCCTGAATACAAATGCAAATAACACTTTTGAGATTGCTAAAGTGTTGAGCATTTATTTGCCTGTTGAAATAAAAATCCCAATTAAACACAATGACGTTTGTGGCCATAACATAACAATTGAAAAAGTTCATGGAATACTTTTGCAAGTAAAGCTAAGCTATTTATAAGTGATCCAACAGAAGAGTTGCTTTTTTGTACCGCCGTGTTTCTCAGCAGGTTGCATGTTATCCTTGAAATACAAAAGACTGCACCTCACAGAGAAATCCTAGATGTCAGGCATTTCTTGTTTTCCCATTTTTCATACGCATTTATCAGTCATTAATAGAGAAATTCATTTCAGAGCAGAGAAATTCGTTTCACTGCTCGCAGCCTCAACACATTAATATGCAAGGCGGTTCATTTAATTTGGGACTATCATTACTGCTCAGCTTTACCTCCCTGTTAGAAGCTTGTTGAAAATAATACAGACAAAAAAAAGACAACCTGAGCTGAGAGCAGAGAGAGAAAACATGTTGCTCAGATGAAAGCAGCTCGCAATTAGTGTTTTTGCTGACTGCAGTCTGATCGCTCCCCATTCATTTATTCAATTTTATCAAGCAAACAGGATTTTCCTCTTTCTACTTTTTCAAATACGGTTGTTAATAGGGTTCCAGATGGATGCTTTTCCTGTCCTTGTAGCAGTACCACACTGCTGTAATAGTTGCACTGACGTGATGAGTGATTATCTGATTGTGAAAAATAATTAACATAATGATAATGAACAATCAGTGATGATGGCAGTTGTTCGTTTCAGATTAAAAAGCAGCCATTACTGCACAGCCCTAAGATATTTATAATAAACAGCAACAGGTCTGCGACTCTCTCAATTATTCCTTGCAGTACTAAAAGCATCAAATATAGAAATCGTTATTACCAAATAATATTTAAATATAATTAATATTATATTATGAATGCTATCTAAAATGTAGTAGCGTTAGGAAATTTTTGGTCCCTGAGGAACAAAAAACCCATCTCAGGCCACCTCCTCATAAGACTTTCGATTACTGCTACATATCTTTTTTGTATTAATCAGAAAAATGCCATTTGCCTTATTTTGGCTTGTGGACTTTACAAAGACCTAATCTATTCACCCCACTTGAAGTTTGTGTGTTGTGAAGTGGAATAAAAATGACGCATGGTTTTCAAATTAGATTTTTCAAATAAAAATCTGGCCTGCATTGTATCCAGCCTACTTTGCTGTGATAGATACCACTAAAAAAGAGCCAGTTCAACCAACTACCTTTAAAAGTCATTTAATTACTAAATGGGGGTCAGTGTATGTGTAATTTAATCTCACTAGTTTGTTAGAGAACATTGGAAGGTTGTACTTCTTGAGTTGCCTTGAGAATTTTAAAAGCCTGCTTAAAAGTTACTGAAGGTGCTTTTAATCTGACAAACGAACCTCATCGGCGCATATGTTCTAACTGAGGAATATCACCGTATATGAACAAAGTGTTGAGACTTGTGGCAAAGGTTCACGACAACATAACCCCAAACATAACCGCATTGTAGATGAAGGTACAACAGAATGGTTTCGATCAAAGCAGAATCTTCTGTTAGAATGGCCCAGTCCAAGTCCAGAGCTAAATTTATCCGTGGCAATAATTGACGTTCACCGAAGCAGTCCAATTTGACAGAGTTTGAGCTATTTTTCATAAAAGAATGGGAAACAATTTCAGTCCCTAGATGTAAAAGCTCTACAGAGCAGGTAGAGGCATACTCCAAAAGACTCGTTGCTGTGAGTGTAATGAAAGGCGGTTTGAATTCAAAGTCTCCAGGCAGCGAGGCTAAATGGAAATGCACACCATTGTTTATTTGTATTCGTGAAACCCAGACATCCTATTCTGTCTCCTTGACAGTTATGCATTAATTTGTGTCGGTCTCTCAAAGAACATTCATTGAACCCTGGGATTGTAACACGGCAAAAGGTGGAGAAGTTTAAGTGGCATGCACACTTTTAAAAGGAGCTGTTTTAGCGTAGACTCCGGATTTTACAAAAACTAACAAAAAAAGTACAGAAATCCAGCTAAAAACTGCTGCAGAAAAGTAGCTCGTGATATGTGCTGCATCAGGCACCCAGCACAGCACCTCCTCACACTCAGAAATGTGATCTTCTAAGATTTTCTCCCTCCTGCCTGGACTGTGTTTCAGTGCTCCAGGTCCTGTGGCTCAGGCATCCAGAGGAGGGAGCTTCGCTGTGGGGAGAGAGACTCTGAGGGAGGGTATGTGCCTTCAACCACACGCCAGGGCTTCCATCATACTTAAACTCACCGGCACAGACACTTTAGACCCCGCCGCGTCACCCGTGTGGTTTAACTTCCCCATATTTGTTCAAAACGGGAGTGTCTGTGGGAGTTTTAAGCAGACAGTGTGCCTGTTTCTGCACAGGTATGTGGAGTACCCTGCACGCCGGTGCAGAAACGTAGCCAAATCTTTGGTAGATCTTCAGCAAGTCTGCAGACGAGCTCCGTGCCCAGAGCTCTCCCGGGTGGTCCCTGGCAGAACAACCAGCGCTGCGGTGTCAGGCTGGTACCCTTCTCCCTGGCAGCAGGTAAATATTCATAATTTGAGATTATACTGGATAGGATTATGTGTGAATTTCAGTGAAACATTAAAGCCATAAAATGGATGTTTTCCTCCTTCAGTTAAATTCAGCCATACTGTGTATAAATCATACTTTTAGCAATGGAAGTGTTATCTATCAGTTTGTTTAAAAATATACGCGGAGATGTTGGAATGTGGATTTCCTGGCTGCAGAGGAACATCTTTTACAAAATCACGTAGATAATTACATTACTTTACATCGCCTCTGTCAGTTTGGACCAGGGCAGCTGTGGCTACTAACATAGCTCACCACCGTCAGGGTGTGAATGTGTGTGTGAATGGGTGAAAGACTGACTGTAGTGTGAAGCGCTTTGGGGTCGTCGGACTAGCTCGTTTGACACAAGCTAGAGTTTGTGGATCAGTTCTATTCAAAAGCCTGATTTGTTTTCAAATTGATTTCCTTATTTTAAAAAAAGCCAGCCTAATCACCGAGAGGATTCCAATTATTTGTTGATTTGGACAAATATTCTGGACAATAGAGAGCCATAAGAGGTCTAGTACAACCCATATAGGGGAGCCAGCAGACATGTAGGAAGAAGGTGCTCTCGTTAGTTTAGACTAATTAAAGTTTTAAGGCTATAAGTAAAATACTATGTGTGGTGTTAACTTGAACAACCCAGGGTGGTGGAGCTGTGGGGAGGCTTTCCTTTAGCATGGAGCGGGAGGGAGAAAAGCTGCTAGAAACTGCTAAAAACTTCAGACTGGAGGAGAAGTTCACCTTACAGCAGGAAAACGACCCTAAACTGAGAGTCAGAGGTACAATGGAGCGATTTCGATCAGTGGTACATTTTTTTAGAACAATTACCACCTCAATGAATGGATTTCAAGGAACATGATGATATAATAATAAAGCAGCATATTGAGAAAAAAAACGTTTTCTATCCCTCGAACACTGCCTGATTGGTTGAAGGATGAGGCGTACGAATACTTTACATTTTACTCAAAAAGCTGAATTTTCAACCTTTGGATTTGGAAATTTAGCAAAAAGGTCCTTATCATACAGGGGTCTCCAACTCAAATCCTCAAGGGCCAGTATCCTGCAACTTTTAGATGTGCCCCTTGCCTTACCAGCTTAAATCAAATGGCTAAATTGCCTGACTAGCATGCTAATGAGCTCATATTGGAGTCTGGTGTGTTGAAGCAGAGACACATCTAAGAGTTACAGGACACCCAAATCCAATATGGCTGCCTGCATCCAAACTCTAGTAATACCACATCACAAAAACATGTATTTGCACGTTACATTATTTACATTTCAAGAATTCATTTACCCAACATCCTTTTTTGAACATGTTGCCACAGTGTTAATGCAATAGCAGAGAAATACACTTTTCTTGGCAGATATAGCTAACAGGGGTTTTTGCTGATCACTTCTTATACCAGTTAGTAGCTCCAGCTGGTTTTTGGACTTGGAGCTAGAGCTTGGTTAAGTTGGGCATAACTAGGGCTGGGTATGGATTCAAATTTCAAGAATTGATTCGATACCGATTCTCAAGATTTAGAATCGATTATTTTCTATCAGATGCAATCTCAAATTGGATTGCTGGTATTAAACCATTTTTTAATTGTTACCTGAATTACATGACTATGTAGTTATGCAACATATCAATAGTAGTATTATGTTAACATTCAAAATCAAATTAATAAAGTAATGGTGGTTAATGACAGCTGTAAGGACCAAACCCTTGGGCAGAATATCCAAACAGATCCAGGGTAGAAAACAGAGGATGGCAGCCATGTCTACAGCTGCTATTTGGACACTAACTTTATTTATACTGCATTATTAAAAATTCACCTCCCTTGGTGGTGTATGTCGGCATTTACTGCTCACATATTTAAGTTCACAGTGGAAAATGAATTTGTTTTATATCAATCTTTGGTTATATTAGGAATTAGTATGATAATTGATTCAGAATTGGAAAATCTTATTTTTTTTAACACAGCCCTAGGTATAACGTTATTCAAGTTCCATTTTCAGACTTAAATGGAACGCAGCACATGTAGCCAACCAAACCCACCCCAAATCATTTGTTTTTATTCAACTTGCAAATATTTTATACCCAAATTTCTCATAAATCTGCTACCGCTAAAGGCAAGGGCTGTGGTAGCACCATGGGTTTAGGTCAAAACTTACTCATGTGTGAGAATGGCCCTGTCAAAGTCCCGACCTAAATCCAGACGAGAATCTGTAGCTAGACTTGACAACAGATGTCTACAGACACTCCCGTTCCAACCATACTTACCCTGGGCTAGTTTTCACATAAGAATTTGTCGAATTCATTCCTTTGCTGACCGTGGGACCAGCTGACTTTGGAATACGGTACCTTTAAATATTAGACAGGCATCTTTGCTTCCTGTTTTTGTGTCAAATGTAATAATAAATGTGACTTGGACTTGATGATTGGGGGAAAATATAAGTCTAGGTGTTTGAGGGAGCTGGAGACTTGCAGCTATAACTGCAGCGAAATGGTTTGGGGGATTCCGATTTTTGTGCACTTTTCTGATTTTTATTTGTAAAACTTGTGCTTCTAACATGACGAAATGAGAATTAATTTCAAGTTGGCAATTGAGCATTAAGTTGGGATTTTAGGGTCAACTTTGGGAGATTTCAGCCAAACTGTTTTAAGAAGGTAATAAATTTAATCAACACCCATCATACATGAGTTCAACACAAGCTGAACTAAAAACTTCTATCTAAACAGGTGCTCCTGCTCAGCCGAAGTGGTAACATATAAAAGAAATCTGCTGAAAGTACAATTCATGAAATTTATTTTCCACCCGACTTGTCCCATGTGAACGATTTCAGTTCATCAGGCTGTCTGCTCTTGAAAGCTCTGGCATAAATAAGTCAATTTGAAAGCTATGCTAGAGTGGCTCGGTCCAAGGCATTGGACCCTGTGAACTGTATCCTCCGTGTTATTATCTCTGTAAGCTCACAGATAGACTGTACAACGTAGGTGGTGTGGTGCTCACACATGTAACTCAGTTCTTAGCCAGCAGCATGATAACGGCAATGGGGAAAAGGCCTCGGATAAAATCCAAGAGCTCCTCTCCCTTACTGAGCGTTTTGAGAGAGGGTTGTGTGGCCTAACTGTTGCATCATCTATTATGCAAAAAGTCTTACGGTCACAGTGTCTCATTCTGTTTGATCTCAGGCTTAGGATGCCTGTAAGTTTGGACCAGAGTAGATGTCTCCTGACAGCTTTGCTAGAGGGCAAGAACATGCTGCTTGGGATATTTGTATTCATCTGTTCTTGGTCTCGGCCAAGACTCCCCCCCCCCCGTCCACCCCCACCCGTCCACCCGTCCACCCCTCTCCCTTCCTGCTGTGGCTGCTTTCATCACAAATACTTTTACAGCGAGTGCTGCAGAGTTTCTTCTTCATGTATCTCTGTAGCCCCCCTGATGATAGCCTCTTGGGGATGCTTATTCATTTGTTTTCGCCTCATCGCCACTTTCCTCCTGCCTCTGCCTTAGTGCTCTGTGTCCTGCGGAGGAGGGGTTCAGACTCGAACCTTCCAGTGTCTCCAGCAAGGTCGCCCCTCAGCCAGCTGCCCAGCTCACCAGAAGCCCGTCACGTCTCGGGCGTGCAACACCAACTTCTGCCCAGCGGCTCCCGCGGCTCCGGCACCACGCCACGGCAACCGTGTCCCGGCTGCTGGACCGACTCTGAAAGGTGACGTCCTCGAGGGGGGCTAGCTTCAGTTTGAACTCCCTGGTAGAGGTTTTTTTGTTTCTGTTTCTGTTCACTGCCTTGGAACAAACAAAACCAAAGCCATGGACATAAATATTTCAAACAAATGACAATGATTTTATTAGCATTCATCCCCCCTTAAACCATTGTTGCCCAGTCACCTTAAACTACCTCACAGATATGTAAAGTATGTATACCACTAATGCCAGTTCAGGCATATTCTATGCATTTTAAAAACCCTGTTGGAAGTGTTTTGCTGCCATCTACAGCTCAGATGTATTATTATTCTCCTACTAAATACCTAAATGTCTGTTTATTGTATTTTTTATATTCACACCAATAATCCAAATTTTATTTGTAATCTGCTTGACAGCAAAACCACAAATTTATGCATAAACTCAGGCAGTGGGTGCTTAACTCCATATTCCAGTACATTCTGTCGGCATGGGCAGGTTTCCCTTTCCTAATATTCCATAGTTACAAAAAAGTCAATACTGTTAAGACTGAAAAATGTTTCATCCTCTTTTACTGAGCTGTCAGACCCGGCGGCTTTTCTCCGATCAGTCTTCTCCCTTCACCTTCCCACCGGTTGCTGCTTGCTGTCAGTCAGCCAGCTGTGTTTATGATGGCCTTACACTAAAAAGAGAAATAGAGCTGTTAACGTTTTTTGTGCCTTGATTTGAAGAAAATATTGACAAAAAAGCTTAATTAAAGCTTAAATCTGGTTCCATATTTGATGGCCAACTCTATAGGGCCAGACAATAATTCAAAAACAATATATATATATATATATATATACAGTGTGCGATTTGCAAAAAAACCAGATGGGGGGATCATTTCAAAAGTTTTATTAATGAATAAAAGTTTTATTAATAATGGTTAGCTAGCAGGTGCTCTTTCAGGTAGCTAGCTAGATCCAGTAGGTTAGACTATTGTTTTTAAACTTGCACCATCTACTGTCGGGACTCGGGAGTGGGTATTAGTTTACTTTAACCGCTTTGAGCAGAAAACGTAATAATACTCTGTAAAAACAAACAAAAATTACATTTTCAAATGTGAAGGCAAGACATGTATTAATATAAATTTTGAAAAATCCATAATATTCAGGGGTTAAAGCAAAAACAATCAATTTGACTGAAAACATTTTCTAGTCAGCCCATATATTCCCAGGGTCGTGGACGTCATGCCACCTTAATAACCTCATTTGCTTATTGTACAAAGTCCTCTTTAAACAAATCTGGTAGTTCCATTAACAATTCCTGTATCTCTCCCACCTTCCAGCTTCAGAGCCTTGGCGCCATCCTGGACAGCCCTCTCCATAATCTCCTTCACTTTCCACATCCATAACATCACCTGGTTAACTTTCATATTTGCAGCATCAAGCAAGTTCTTCCTTCGCACTTTTGTCAAACTGGTCCACTGTCCACTCACCTTTCCACTTTACAATTTCAAATTGTTGAAATTTCAAACTGCTGAAAGTCGATTAGGCGGTGCAGATCACCATTTTGAGCATAGATTGGTTCTAAAGATAAGTTTTATACTCATCTTATAACACTGCAGAACCCAACCTATAAACCGTACTTTAACGTTTATTTGTTGTCTTTTTATGTCTCTAAAATGTTAAATTAGTATTACTTTAAATTTAAATGCTTAATACCATGTCTATTTTTGTTTAAGAGGTTAAAGAAATTTCCCCAAGGAATCGAATCGTTTCACAGAATCGATAAGGGAATCGTGAAAATCTTATCAATTCCCAACCCTATATATCTATATATATCTATATCTATATATCTATATCTATATATATATCTATATATCTATATCTATATCTATATATATATATATATATATATATATATATATATATATATATATATATATATATATATATATATATATATATATAGCAATAGAAGTGTGGTGCGATAGAAAAAAGGGGCCACTAAAAAGTTCAATAGAGGAGCAGTCCGTACCGGTAGCACGATCCGTTCCATCAGCTCATTTGCGCATGCGCGAACAGAATAACTTCTGGCAGGCAATATTTCGTTTTTCTTACTTTTTTATTCTTTTGTCTTTTTTCGGCCGGGGGTTTCTTTTTGTATATCTTTGTATTTGCGTAAATATGGCATATTCTAAAAATGAAACAACAGAAATACATAAAAATACATAGTTTTTTGTTTTTTTTAATAGCAAAAAGGTTTCCTAGTTGTGGTTAGGGAAATAAAAATATATACACCATTTCTTAAAGTACATAAAAAACAGCTATAAACACATATAGGAGTATAGAAATGTATTTGATTTTGAATATTCTTCAGGTTTTTTTTATCATTTATTTGATTTGCATATGTATTTGTGTATTTTGTACTTAATACATTTTTTTTAATAATGTATGCCTTGGCTTGGTTATGTATTCTTTGTTCTATTACCTGTTCGGTTTTTGTAAAAAAATAAACAAAGTGGCTACTTTAATGACGGGGTCTTCTCTTGTTTATGATGTGTACACCAGAGGGCGCTAAAAGCTCAATCGATAATTTTAACTTTCTAATAAAACAAATTCTTAGTACAAGATTATTTGTATAACAAAATTCACCTTATAATTAAGGATGAAAATATTTTTTTCCAGTCCTGTTTGAACAAATAATAAAACTAGAGTGCATTCAGACAATACAGATAAACGTTGCGCAATAATATATTCCCGGACTTCTGAGCATATCCAATGATGACGTCAAGCAATACAATGGGGAGAATGTAAAACGCATCAATTTCTTCCAGAAAAGTCTTCAATATTTTCTATACGATATAGTTTAACATTCTTTAATGATTTAAGTATAGAAATAAGTATTTTCAGTAACGTAATTACATTATTTTTTGGCGACCCGGAAGTTATTCTGTTCGCGCGTACGCAAATGAGCTGATGATCGTGCTACCGGTACAGATCGGGCAGTGACATGCATTCTAGCCTGTCATGTAGGTTAATACTACAGTCATTACTTCCTCCCAACCAATCACAAACAGCCCCAGGAATGCTCTGTCACCAAGCTCTGCCCCCTCCAAAGAGTTCAGAGAGCACATGTTCTTTTTTCTTTTTAAAAAACTTTTAAAAACTTTTGGTAAGAAGTTAGTTGACTAAAAGCTGGGATTTGAATTTAGTTTGTGTGTTCTTTATCTAAAAATAAGCCATTAAGCAACAGTATAAAATTTATATGTTTTGAATTTTTTGATAATTATCGATATCAATCAATATGATTCCTATTTTATTGATGTACATTTTCCTGTATCGTCCAGCCCTACGACTAATAAAAATACAATAAAACAACAGACAACTCAGGAAATCTGGAAAAAAATGCAATGCTTTTCATAAAACAACTCGTAGGAACCCTGCACCTTGCTCAAACTATTCTTCTCTTCCGTCGACAGATGACCGCTGCATCGATCTCTTCAACTGGTGCCACTTGGTCCCCCAACACGGCGTCTGTAATCACAGGTTCTATGGACAGCAATGCTGCAAGTCCTGTTTCAGCAAGAAGCCATAGGTCTCTTTCTGCTCTCAGACTGAGCTGTGCAGCTTCTGAAGGAGCCCCCACCCCCCCTCCGCCCCACGGAAGCCAATAGGGAGCCGTCGCTTACTGCACACAGAACTATGCCCAAAATTGTGTGTTTTCCTCCTGGAGTACTTGACTGACGCAAGCAGTGAAGAAGTACGAGAGACGTGGCTTGGACTCAATCCTCTGTTACAGAGGGGACTGTAACTCATGGTGTTCCCCAGCCAAAGCAATGTTGGCCTAACAATGACTTTGTATATATATATATATATATATATATATATATATATATATATATATATATATATATATATATATATATATATATATATATATATATATACGTTTGAGACCTCTGAAAGTCATCACAAGAGCAGAGCTTTAGAGTTTTGCTTCTTCATATGTTGTATATTGAAAGGCATCTGGTTACATGTCTTTTTTTAAGTTATTATGGTTCATTATACATCATTTTCTACTTTGCTCATGCGTGCAGTGGACATATTATTGATGCGTTCAGCTATACCACAGGCTTGTGCTAGTCACCCCTGGATCCATACGATAAGGTGGGGTTTTTTTTATGCGCTGTTAGTAATCGGTGATCATCAGTTCTCCTTCACACATTATCTGCTCAGCCTGTGTGCTCTTGCCGGATCATGAAAGGACGCTTCTTTCCCCTGCGCATTCCATTTGTGCTAATGCAATGAAAACCTGCCTCCTCTGTGCACGTACAACATTTTATTTAGCTGTGCTGTAATGGTCGCCTGTTTCTTTCCAGCTTGTCTGTGGTAAAAAAAAAAAAAAAAAACTTGGCCATCTATGCGTCTTTCTTTTTCCTTCCCCGCGCTCTATCGATTGCCAACAAAATGAGGTGCATAATGAGTGAGGCTATCTGCAGGCCTAGGGGAGGGCAGAGACGAGGAGGGTGAAGAGCGAGAGAAGAGGATGATTGCTGGGTGAGCGTGGGTGCAGTCTAGATAGCAAGTGCTTGTTAAGAGAAAACATTGTAGGTGTGTTCTCCACGGAAGTCTGGTCAAAACTATTGGAGCAGGTGGAGTTGGAGATAAGAGATGACACACTGACATTCGGCCTGATGCTCGCAAAACATCAAAAGGAAACAATCTGTATCCTTCTCTTTTAGTCATGGACGCAGACATGCTTCCCTGTTCACCGCTCGTAAAAAACAAATGCACAGAAGCTTTAATACTGAGTTTAGTTCTGATTAATGAGCCTCTCTCCCACCAATAAAACCTCCTGCCAACCTTTTGGCGGACTGGATTTCAGTATGAAATGCTCACAAAAACTAAAGTCTTACTTATTGGTGGAAGCTAACCTTCCTGTCTAAAAAACTCCCCCCTGAGAAACCAATTAGTATTTTTTTTTGTTTCTTTTTTATGTTTTCCACTCATACAGTGTAAAAGTCAGACTCGGTAGTCTAGTTGAACAGGGAATCAACATGAACTGAGGTTTGTGATGTTTTACTCTTCACATCAAATAAATGTGCAAAATTTTCACCTCTAACTCATCCACTCATTTTGTGTCAAATGACTTCATTTTTTTACTGAGCTCTTGTGGCCACAAATAAATTAGAAAAAAACAATGTCAGGTAATATTCAGGCTGTCTGTGGCTACAGAGACAGAAAAGCTCCGAATGTCTTTAACTGACATTTTGATACAGATAAAAACGACAATAAAAATAATGTAAAATATGTGATTACCCCCCCCCCCCCCCCCCCATTTCTGAAAGGCAAATTAGAGGAACCTAAACACCGAACTTACTGCTGCTGTTGGAGCTGTTAACCAGCCTAAACTTGTTCTGAATCACCCAGTGTTTTTTTTTCCTTTTCTTTTCAGACTGCCAGGACTTTTCAGCAAGTCCTGGCAGCAAAGGCTAGAATGCTGAGTCTGGCTGCTTTGCAGTGTCAGGGCGCATTGGCTCTACAAACAGCGGCGACCAGCCCATTCCTCCTGTAGCACAACTATGTTAAGATAAAGAGGCATAAATAGAGGCTGCATCTTTTCTAAAGATAGACTATGATTATTGAGTTGGAAATGTTGCTGCGTTTATGTGTATATATATATATATATATATATATATATATATATATATATATATATATATATATATATATATATATATATATATATCCTGCATGCATGTGTTTTTTCTGAGTGGGATCTTGTACATATGCAGGCACGCACTGAAAAGAGGTAGCAGCTGTCTGATGCAGCCTGGAGGTAGTTTTAAAGTCGAGGGTGGAGTCAGCCCCACCAAGCCGAGGAGCAGCGTGCAGATATGGAGAATTTCTTCAGCAGCATGTGTGTGGCCCTAGAGCAGGCTGTCCAAAGTGCCGCCGGGGGGGCCATTTGTGACCTTTGAAATGACTTTGTGGGGGCCTTCAGCCGCAATTCATAAAAGACGACTGCGGATGAGGAGCTCAGGAAATGGATACTGATGAACATTTTAATACAATTTTAGGGTGAGATTTTCTCTGACAAAGATGTCCTTGAAAAGGGAAATATTTGGTACAACGCAAAGTATTCATCTTTTAGTAACCACGTTGTTGCTTTCAATTTGATTTCATGGTAAATAGGGACATACACCCAGCGACTAACTCAAAAATTGGTCACTTTTAAAAAAAAAAGCAGGCAGGCGTTTTCACATGAAGAGTTATCCATGTCTGGTTCTCTTTGCTTGAAAAAGACCAAATTCTTTTTTCCCTGACCAACAACATAGTAAACACCTCCAAAAAGTTTGGATATTGTTTGCCAAGTGTATAAAACTCTTTTTGTTACACATCTACAACAATTTAAACATTCCCCTTTTTGCAAAAAACAGACTACAATCTTTGTTCTTTAGAATATTGGAAGTTTAGTTGTTTAGCTTGTAAAACAGAAAAACAATCACGGAATTTCAGAAGCCAATGCTTTAAAACTCTCCTCGATAATAATATATTTTGTCCACCTGGATGGACTTTTCGTGTCCTTTGTTTAAATACCTGATCTCAGAGAAGAAGATTCTTCAGCCCTGTGAGATTGGTGATTGAGAAGACCACCACCATGAACCAAGGATCCCGTCACTACCTGGCACCTATGACTATACGAGCCTTTAAATTTCATCTCATGCTGATGGGAGGTTTTAGAGAACTTAAAAGAAAGGTTTCCTTAGATGATTAAAAAAAAATGCAATATTTTGGAAGAATCCCTACAGGGAAGCAGGAAATCATGATATACCTGGGATGTTTGGGGATGGCTTGGGTGTCCAGAAGATCTGGCCTATAGATCTTTCAGGATCACATCACTACCCGTAACTTAAAAAACAATGTATAGCAATCCCACCATGAGGTTGAATTGGCTTTAATGTTCTTGTTGACTGATCTTTATGGAAACTGAAGAGCGATGGTGAGTATTGTCTTTACTTTATTGCCTGTCTCATGAAGACGGTGCCTTTACCAACCAGAAGCTTGTCTCAACACTTAGTGGAAACGGGCTTACCTCTTGGCCACCCGAGAACCACATTAGGTTTCAACGCCGCCCCAACAAAGTATTAAGTCAAGAAGCCAGCTGAGATTTGCTTACTAAACAGTGTTTGTCTTATGGTGATTACGTCACCCTTTCTTGCTCGATGGGAGCTCCAATTGCTCTTTAATCAAAGCGTCTGCATGAGTCATTGAGCTTCGGGTTCTCACATCTTCTCCGCTGCATGCTGTTTCCCGGCTTGCTTTGACCCAGACACCACAAGTGGGGCCTGCGCACAAATCCGAGAGCTCCACAAATATCCATACAATTCTATGCAATTAATGCAATTTTGAAGGTGAGCTATTAAAAGCAAGCTTTTGAAACATAAGTATGAATTCATATTATGGTTTCCCCAATGCATGCATTTTAAAGAAAGTGTGTATTAGAGACAGAGCAGTAATGCTGATACATTTGCATCGTGGGCCTGGCTCTCTTTAACAGTTCATCTGATGGGAGAATTGCTTTGTCTTGCATCCGGTTCTGGATGCCTCTCAATTTCCTTAATTCCAAATTGGCTCTTAATGAAATATTATTTTATTTTGGCATCAACCTGCTGCATTACTACAGTGGAGCTTTATGGAGGCCAAGTCTCAAATAAAGTCACAGAAGCTGAATGTTTTCTCAGCATACCTATTTGAACAATAACTCATTAAGAGGCAAATGTTTCTGCAGCCCTACGTATTTGTTGAAATATGTCCATATGTAGCATTTCTGTGTAGAAACATATTTATCCTGATACTTCCTAGTTCTCAGTGCAGTCTCTAGTCACACAATTGGGGTAAAAACCCAAATAAACAGGAGAATGAAGTTACCCATCCTCACAGGAGATTAATGGACAAATAGTATCTCTTTTGCTCAGGGGTCTATTTAGCAACAACGCTAACATTTATTTTAATGCGGCTGGAATATCAAGGAGGAGTTTATTGTGTTTCATGGATGTTTTAAAAAAAATCGAATATCTTTGTTAGAAAGCTAAGCAAAATCTAAAAAGGTAACGTGCTATTCTTATTTTTTTTCCATTTAGGAAAAGCGGGACACAACAAGCAAAGCTAAAGTAGATACCTTGGCCTGTCAACTCCAAAATAGGGCTGCTGTCTTCCTTAATACCTTTCCTACCCAGGCTGATCGATGCAGGTATTTCTTTCCTGTTTTCAACACGCTCTCAAGCCCCGTCTTTTTTTTTTCCAGCTGGCGAGGCCCCATTCGTAGACGGTCCGGCTGTAAGTCAGAGCCGGTTGTTATTTCCAGCCCTGACATCTCTCCACTAGCGGTCTGTCAAGCAGGCTGGCTAAGAATGTCGTTTGTGTGCTCTTGGCGTGCAGTGAACCTTGATAGGACCCTTCACTACTGACAGTCAGCCTAATCACATCTTAACAGAGTACCATCCTAGTGTCTCTGCATGTGTGTTGGGTGGTGGGCAAGGAGAGAAGTGAAAGTGATCTCTCTATTTCTTGCAGGGCTTACTCCGAGGGCAGACTTCACAAGTGAGAGATGTCATCTTTCAGTGCCACCTCTCGCATCAGCACTTGTGTATCAGACAGAGTTCACCAGGCACGTGCCAACATCCACAACATCCCTTCACTCTCCCACCACCTCGACGATTCTTTATTTTGACACAGACACACAAACGGTTGTAGGCTGCACCGAGGATCATGGAGGTATTGGCAGGGCTTTAGGGGTGTGCAGCTGGGTGGGAATGGCTGCGTGGGAGGCTCATTTGTTGCTGCCAGGCATCTCAACCGACGTTAAGAGATCTGCACCTCACAGATCTGCGTGATTAAGAGATCAAAAGACGACTGGTGGCTCTGCGTCAAGGCAAGGCCACACTTTGTGTCTCTGTCACACTGGATGATGTAGGAGTCGAGCAAAGACTCTTGGATCCCTCGCACCTCACTAAACTTCCTCTGCTCTGTTGAATGCTCACCTGTGAGCCTTGCTTGTCATATGCTCCCAGCTGGCCTCTCATTAGCTTTTCCTACTATCCATCCCCTCTTCTGAGACCGACAGTTCTTTACCTTTCTATCTAACCTAGGGGTGTCAAACCCATTTTGGTTTAGGGGCCGCATACAGCTTAATCTGATCTCAAGAGGGCCACACGAGTAAACTCGTTGCAAGATTAAATAGAACTAATAAAAGTGGACTTGTTGATTTTTATATTAAATGAATTTCACTTTTACACAATATATTATGAATAACCTCAGCGTTTTTAAGAAAAGTATGTGCAATTTCAACAATACTTTTACTCAGTTAAATATTTACTTGTGCATTATGCATAAGAACTGATCACAGTGATTGTACAATGTTGAAAAACATTTATTCAAAATTTTTGGAACTTAAAAACACTGTCCTGCATGACAAAATACATCAAACAGATAAAAATTAAGAAATGATTTAAAATCAATTTTCCAGATCTGAAGCTCAGTGCTACCATCTGCTGATTAAAACACAGCGCCCCTCGTGGGCAATATAGGAACTGCAGATTTTCAATTAAACGAAGTACATGTTTTTTTCAATAATTGTTTTATCATTCTCTTCCTTTTATCTCCTCTTTCTTTCACCTTTTCTTTTTTTCTTCTTGTTCTTCCTTTCATCTCCTACTTTCCCATTGTAGTGTCCATACCATTTGAGATTTTCCCCGCATGAATCATAATAAAACTATTCACATTCATAAATCAAGCGGAGCACTATGGCAAAAGCAGTACTGCTCCACTTGTAAAAGTCAAATCTGATGAGCTCTTTTTGGCATTAAGACTACAATTCTTATTGCCACATTACCAGACAGGACACTGGAAAAAAAAACAAAAAAAAATGTTTTTTTTTTTTTTTGTTGTTGAATAATGATAATGCATTTAGCCACCGGACCGGACTAAATTGTTCGGCGGGCCAGAACCGGCCCGCGGGCCGTATGTTTGACACCCCTGATCTAACCTGTTTCTCACATCTCGGCCTTTTTACTTCACTTCTTTCTGTAAAGATAATATCGCTCTGTTTGGCTTTTTGATTCCTTTATGCATGGTTTCTGTCTGCAGACGGTGTTGGTCACTGCAGGGATTTATACGGTCTATCCAAGTTTAAAGGAACCCCTTTTTTCCTTTAGAGATTTTGTGATGTGGAGTACAAACGCATTATCATTTTTGATACTGCGTAAATCTTTTACTGGCACAGGGCTCTTTGAAAAAAAATATGACAGAACCCTTATTGTCTTGATTTGTTAAAATGGTAGTAAATGGTAAATGGCTATAGCGCTTTATCAAGTCCAGCAACCCCAAAGAGCTTTACACTACATTCAGTCATTCACCCATTCACAGGCAGAAAGGGGGCTGTTAATATTTAAAAAATATCCTTAACATGTTTAATAGTTCACTGTTGTAGGAACAGATGCTTAAAGGAGCTTTTTAAAGTCTGTTAAACAGACTGTTGGTCTTTAAGCTCAGGTTTATAGGACGAATCGGCTTTCTATCTAACAGCGACAACAGTTAGCATTAGGGCTCATCGACGTCCTTTGGCTTGGTTGCATCGCCTCTCTCAGCAGAAAATTCCCACTGACGATTGTGCTTTTGATACGATACCTTTCAGAAGTTACTATACCAGAATTACAGAACTTCGCACTAGTGCTACACAACACAGGTCCACATTTTCAGCCCTGGGCAGTAATAACATCATTTAATCTCATGCAGATGCTCTGTTTGCCCTGATGACGATTAACTTGTCACTCTGAACTAGGGTACTTTTTGATTAATTTTGCCGCTAAATATTTGACCACTTGAGACTGGAGTACTGAGTGTTCCTCTCCTGATCATTAAGTATGTAGAAAAAAACAAGACGGTGATGTCATACGGCCTTCATCCCAACGCCATGTGAAATGGGAGCATCTAAAGCGAGAAGCATACTTTGTAGAGGTCAAAAAATACCCTTAATTTAATCCTATATACGTATATACACGGATATTTTTAGATGCACCTAGTGTACATGGTGAATTAGGAAACAGCATCACAGCAGCCTAAAAATGATATGTCTCTGTAGTAGTGCAGCAGAAGCTGCCTTTGCTCTGCTCTTGTGAAATGTAGTCCTGCCTATTTTGTCCAGCTTCTCAGAGACCAGATATTATATGCTTCTCTTTTTTCTTCTCCTTTTAACTAATGAAACTATAGGCCATCTCTTGCTCCCTCGGAGGACTATGAAGATGCTTTTCTGAGCATCTCTCAGATCTGCTAAGTAAAAAGCTTTTACTTGACGCATTTTCTCCTCAAAGCTATGAATACTATTGATCTGTGTGTTTACAGCGACTCCCTCCCATCCATCTTCCTCTGCGTTGGATTCTCATCATTTTTTTCCCTCTGAAATGCAAGAATTGATCAGGATCCTCCGAGCCGTCCCTGTGCGGACACCAGCTGCTGGCTTGCCGGCCTGCCTGTTAACCCTGTGCCCTTGGGGAAATAGCATCCGAAGGGCATCAAATGGGCGCCTGCTCCTATTTATACGTTTCTCCCACTCACATGTGCTTCCATTGTGTTTGGATATGATTTAATCAACTTAGGGCTCATCTATTTTGCTCTGAGCAGATGCCTGAGCCACCTTCTCTCCCCCTGCCTCCCTTCTCAGAGATGCTTTACTTTGCATTCCATCGACTTAAAATTGCAAACCCATGAACAGTAAACATATATACATTTATACACACGGGCATCCTTTGGAATGATTCTTTCCCCCACTTTTGCCATTTGAAAGCACACAGCGAAGAAAGCAGAAAAGCTGGTATTTTTTAGCCTAACCACTAGAGGGCAGTGCTCACTCATTTATACCACTGTAATACAAAGTGTATTATATCTTTTCCTTATATTGTTGTTGGATGCATGCAAATCAGCCTCCTCTAATGTCTTCTTACTTTGAAGCATCAATCTAAGCATCAACTCCTTTGACCTCCGTGTCGCAGCTAAAGAAGCCTCTATATGCACAGCTTCATTTGGACAAGTGTCCTGTCAACATTACGTGCTCAAACAGTCATATTTTATTCAGAAACGATGCTCTCAAGCTTGCAACACCAAATGCAATTCTACAATAGATATGTAAATTCCACAGACCTATCAATTTTTCAGACCTTTGAGTCCGGAGTGCCAGCCGAATCGCCGAGGCCATCCTTCATTTTTGCCCCGTGCGGATAAGAAGATGAATAGGCAAATACATGTCAGGCCTGATTGTCAGACCACCAGTGATTTTCCAGAGTAAATAACGTGGTCCCTGGCATTCTGAGGACAATGCTGAATTTCAATAAATCGGAGGAAATGTCACCAGATGTCAAAAAAGCAAAACAAACAATGCAGCAACAGAAAAACAAGGTCAGGACTCTCACCGATTAGCAAGGACTTTTTTGTGCAAGGCAAGCAGCTAAGGTAGAAAGAAGGTGAAACGTTTGGAAAAAAAAAAAAAGCATGGAAGGAGGGGTTTCGTAAACCTTGAAAAACCAAAGCCTTGTTAGCACTTCAAACAAGGACACATTACAACATACATAAATTTCAGACACATTTTACCCTCCTGCATCCTCACACATAATGAGTGTACTATCCACCACCAGCTACTCCCCCTTACATGACCTCTCGCTGCATACTCTGTTGTATCGAGTGGCGAGCGGAGCAGATGAAGAGCCTCCACATCAGACTCACCTTCAACAAGACTTTCATCTAACCAGAGCCTTTGTGAAGCTGAACAGATTGCGCTCGGAAAAATTAAAAGCCCATCTCCTTGAATGGAAAGTATCTCTTGAGCAAGATTTGCATTATTTGCTACTATTTCAACAAACCCAACAGAATTATTTTTTCTCTATAGAGAGAAAAGACGATCAAGTGTAAAAAAAAAACTGAGATGGCAAATGTGATGTGGAGTTGAACTTTGGTAGCTCAGTAGATCAGAACATCATTACAGAAGGGCCAGGGTTACCCTTACATGGTATTAAACAAAATACCTCAAGTCGGCTACCGAGAAAAGTTTGAGAACGCATCAGGAAATTGGTGTTAAATAATTGCAAAATAATTTTCATGTTTAAACCTGAATTAGAGATCATTAGGATTGTGAAAACAGTGTGAATGCTTGATGTAACATCCTCCTGTGTGTGGCAGAACCTTAGATTTCTGTGCAAGCTGTTGGGAATTTTGGTGAAGATGCACAGGAATACATAAAAAGGGGTTTTCTCGTGTAATATTTTTTTGGCAGAATTGCTTGTAGGCGTTTTGCTAAAGTACTCACACTACTTGAACTTTTGTCATGTTATAAATACAAACTTTATACATTTTTGTTGGGAGTTTTTGTGTTAGACCAACAGGTAAGTGTTCTGTGAGGTTTGTTAGTAACCAAACGGCATTGTGAAGGAACACAGCACACTGGTCAGGGAGAAAGTTATGAAGAAAAGTGTAAGCAGGGTGAGGTTATAAAACTATTTCCTGAATCATAAAAAAGTAATAATCTCAAAATAGAAACTTGGGCACTGAATAAAAATGCATGCCAAATGTGTCAATATTTTTTAAAGATTGAAAACCATATATCATTTTTCTTTCGCTTCCAGTTGGTCTCTCCCATAAAATCCCTGTAAAATACATTGAGGTTTCCAGATATAATGTAGTAAAATGTATGAAAAATGGAAATGGAATGAATACTTCTGCAATGCACTGTTAATCTCAACTCAATGAAGCAAATGTATGCACTGTTTCCTCTGAATGCAAATATATACATATATATGTAGACGAATATGAACGTTAGTGGGCTTGTGTGCGAGTTGACAGTGAAACACAGCGAGTGAGACAGACTAAGACAGAATCTGAGAGAGGAGTCTGACAGAATTCGGTGACAATGTGCCTCAGAGACACTTCCACAGTGCTTTATACTCGTTGCCTCTGGTGAAGTACACACATAAAAGAGAAGAAGACATTGCATGCAGCCAAAGCTGCGAACAGCCATATTACAAAAACAACTGTCATCCGAAGTCGCAGCTTTCGCTTCTGACGGCTCCCCTCACTTTACCTTCAGCTGTTTGTTTACAGTCATTTTTAACATCGACAAAGTGACAAGCAAGGCAAATCCCCCCCCCCCAAAAAAAGCCCTGACACTTATCCATTCAGCTGAGAGATGACCGCTGAAATAATAATTTTAGCAAAGTTTCTCTTTATCTCATCTACAGTGCAGTAAAAAAAAAACATTTGCTCCCTCGCAGTTTTCGTTGGATTTTGCTTTTTTTCCCCACACATTTGCATGTTTCGGATCATCTAACTAATTCTATTAACCGACAAAGATAACTAGAGTGAAAGGAAGGTTTTCAGTCAGGTCTTCATCCAAACAAACCTGGCCCTATTTGAAAGTAATTGCGTCTTAGGCTGTTGTGCCTCCCTTGGCGACGACAACTGCCATCAGGCTGCTGTGATAACTGCCAATGAGTCTTTTGCACCTCTGTTAAGGAACCTGGGCCCTTTCCTCTTTGCAGAACTGTTTGTATTTAGCCACAAGTCACACAAATCCTGAAGCCCCAGACCATCATGCCATCTCTACCTTTTACTGCTTCACACCAGAAGTATCGGGACACACTACAGAAAGGTTCCACTTTGGTCCCCTGATTCTACTGAATATTTTTCTAACACAGTAATATTGATGATCATCAATTGTGAAATTGGGCCGTGTGCTCTGCTTGGTCAGCACTGGTTTTCGGGCTTTGACCTCTCCCATGAAAGCGTTTTGGCCTAGACCTTTTGCCTAATAAATAAAAAACTTTATTAGAAAACCACTTTTTGCATTTAGCCTTCATTTTTGTCAGATGTCAACATTGATGATCCTAAACGGGTAAGTGTGACAAAAGGGCACAAGCAGAAGCAATCTGTAAGGGGCAGTTCCTTTTTTTACAACGCTGTAGCATTACAGCCTCTATTGACAATATATCCAAATCAAGTGAAACTAATCAGTCTAACAGCCTGGCTAACCAGCCCCTCTCATCCCACCCCCAACCTGCCTCCCATTAGAAGAGAAAACTGCTGCCATAAAAGTGGATTTTTAGTTGAAAAGTTTGCTTCATTGCAGATTGGGTTTCCTTCCTGCAGCTTTGGGAGGCGATTGAAGACGCCGAGAGAGGTGGGCAGGTGTGTCTGGCTGTGCTGGTGAGATTCAGTTTTCTTGTAATGTTTTCTACACCTCAGCTAATCATCTAACTCAGTGGTCGGTCCACCCAGCAGGGGACTCCTATACGTCACCCCCCTCCCTCTTCCTTTCCCACATTGGCCTTAATTAGTGAGGAATTAAAGTCCTGTTTCATGAATAGGATTCATGGGGGACACATCTTCTTAATTACAACAGCTCTCCATGTGCTGCTGGGGACTGATTGCAAGGCAAGACATCTTCCAACTCAGCATCCTCCCCCACCCCCACAGGCCTGTTTGGGGGCGTATGGAACACAGTGTTGGTAGAATCAGCAGGCAGATGCAGATTAGCTATTCAGATGACACAATGGTGCAGCGCTACAAGTGTCACTGTAATTTTTTTCACTTTCTTATCACACTGCCTACAACAAGTCCAGGGAGAGAGGACCCCCCCCCCCCCTCATAAAACTGAAAACACACAACCGCGCAGCTGTGAAAAAGTTTTGTTTTGAAAGCTTGTGTTTTTTGTCAGAGTTTATACAATCCAAGTGGGGAAAACAAGGCTGAGAAAAAAAAGTCAAGGATTCCATTCAGCTGTTCAAATGATACACTGCATGCATATATTTAAAAAAAAGTTGCTGTGAGATAAAGTTTTCCGTAGACTCTACTGTCCAACTAAAAAATAGAAACCGGCCCTGGCGTTGTGGCTTTCAGCACGGCACTGATTCTAAGTGTCTGTAAGTAGAATCTTTAAAACAGGATTGTGACTTTGCTGGAGACCAAAACTCTTCCGAGCACCTGGAGATATGAAAAGAGAAGGTAGTGGTTGCTTCCAATTCAAACCTGAGGAGCTGTAGAAGCTTTAATCTCAACACTATTCAGTGTTGATGCTGTTACTGGTGAAAGAAGAAACCAAGTTAACTATTTTTGTTATCAGTTTAAAATGAAGTCAGAGTAAAGCGCAAAGATGTGGAGAGCTATTTCAAAGCAAATTAAATTTTTTATTATACCCGTATTTTTACAGTTCAGTAAGGGTAAGAGAGAGTGAGAGTCCCCACAGAGAATAGAAAGGCTTGATTTAGTACAGAAGAGTTGCTTTATTCCACCGTGTGGAAGCTTTACCCTTGTCACGGTCTGAGCTGGACCAAGATGGACTTGGAGATGTTGGTAGTGTTTTGAACATCGCAGAATACATAAAAGCACAAACTTCTGCTTTAGAAATGGTGCTCCTGCTAGCAAGCAGTGCTAATTGCTGATGTAAGACGGTGAAGGACATTCAAAATGTCATGTCTGTAATTATTGTGTCTTTGTCTTAAAATGGTAAAACCCTGTGATACAGTAACAGCTATTCCTCTCACACTCAGTGGGATGTTGCCGCTGCTTTTAAAATTACCGATGACTACCCATTCCAGGAAGATCCTGTCATTTTTTAAAATTCTAAGTGTTGAGCCTTTGATGTTCCCACGTCTCAGCTTTGATGTCCCTGTCTTGTTTATCTATTTTTTTCCTTCTTCGGGATCAAGGATCAACTGGCCAATTGGAGGTAAATGTTCAGTGCTTCATGCGTGCCAAGTAGACTAAGCACCATTAGCTGAATAATCCAAAAAATACTGAAAAGGTGAGTCAGTGACTGATTAGTGTATTATAAGATTCCTTAATTCCCTTCAGTAATTGCTGTGACATTTGAGTAGCGCTTGTTCAGATTCTATAGCAACGTCACTGTCACATATGTATGACATGTCAGACAGGTAATATTTCATGTCGTTCAAAACGCCATTGCAGGCTAGCTCAGCGGCTGATCATATTGCATGTGCTACAGTGGCAGATGCCTTGGAAGGTGATACCGCTGTTTTGTGAAAGTGTTTCCCTGTGCCACTGGAATACAGGGCAGAGGCACAAATGGTGTGATAGGGGTATGTATGACAGTGGGATTTTTAGCAAGGAGAACCTGCAATTAGGTATTCACATGTTATGGTCTTCGAGCCACCTTCCACCCCAGCGGTTCCATTATCCCGTGAATCCCAGTTGGTACAGTCTGCTACAGTTGTAGACCAGCAGTTAGCCCCACAAAATAAACGCTTGCCAATACTTCTAAGAAGCTGAAACAAGGTACTTTCACAATTTCCATCCAAAAAACCCTGAAGACAAGCTGTCTCTGAGCTGTTGCTTGCCATTCAGCTGTGAGCTTTCCGAAATGAAGCCGGGTATGTAGGACGACAATAGGTCTGTTATGGCGTTGACGTCAGCACTATGCATGAAATCGGTGTCGGGAACTCTCTGCATACTTGTCTTTTTTTAATGATGGCCAATTGAATTCAGTGCATCAGTCCCATTGATGCAGGGCTGTTGGAGCTCATCTGGCATGGAGAAGCTGCGGGCTGACTTTCATCTGCCCTCCAGCAAAAGGACCAGTTAATCCCGCCTTAAAGTGGCTAAAGGGGTTCACCGAGCCACTAAACTCCTCAAGTACAGTCTGAGGCCTCAGAGACTGAAGAAGTCATGCCAAACTCAGAGAACCCCACGCTTTGTGCATCATCTTGATTCTTAGAAAAGGAAATCAAAGAATGATAGAATAGTTAACAGCAAGTTTGCTTCTGTGTATAGATAAAAGGAGATTTAAACCTGGAAATATTTCTCAGGAGGGAAAATTACACCTGCTGTATCCACAGCCCACAACTCAACATGACATTTTGTGAAAAGGTTGGAATAATTGCTTTATGTCTCTGCACCTTTATTTCACAGAAACACCAAAAACCTTTCTTGAATTTTTATGGGGGAAAAAAGCCCATAAGAGGTGCTTGTGCCATGTGAGCAGGAACGGGCTTAAAGTGGTTGCGATGTGCTGGAATTAGCAGGGATAGCTAAATGCTTGGGGAGATAAGTGGGTACGCATCATCTTAGGTTATTTTTGAATTTCATGTTTGAAAGAACAAATGGAAGCGAGTGAATGGGGAGGCATATTTTTTCCCCCTGGAGGTTTTAACTACCACCTGACATCAAATACATGGTCAACATAAATGCAAGGCATGAAGATAAATACCTTTTCACTCGTGTCAGTATTTAAGAGCTGCATTCTTCTTTCCAATTTCCCTTTGAACCACTGAGGCTTTGATAAATAAATTATCTCAAACGAAAGGCTTAGTCTTGGCTTCCCAAACTGCAGAGATGATCTATTCTCCTTACTGGAAAACCAAAATGCAGGCTACATTCACTGCAAGACAAATGTCACCAGGCTACCTTCCGCATTGAATTTAGCATTTTGTATCAATAGTTAAGGGGGTTCCATAAATCAGCTGAGACAAGTTTTTCTCCAGTCTTGTCAGGATTTAGATTTACAGTGGTGTCACTGATGCCATGAGGGATGAGCACTTTTGTCATTTTTGCAGAAAAAGGAAGAAGAAAAAATCAAAAGATAGATGGATAGACAGTGGGAAAGACAGAGGGGGCAGACAGAGCGTTTTTGTCGAAAACAGAGGAGTGTCTTTGCAATGCCACATCAACTGAGGCGTTGTTTTTAGCTTCTCTTAACTCTCTGACCCCTGCAGATATGCATACAACTGAATTTATATTGAAGTAGATTAAAAGCATCCACATACTTTATAGGAAGCCTTTGATCC
The DNA here is from genome assembly GCA_037039145.1 of Fundulus diaphanus. Lineage (NCBI taxonomy): Eukaryota > Metazoa > Chordata > Actinopteri > Cyprinodontiformes > Fundulidae > Fundulus > Fundulus diaphanus. Next base: position 46,928,516 of record CM073122.1, read on the forward strand.
TGTTCCCGAATGTATGCGTGTGTGCATTTGAGTATCAATTATGCCCTATGCCCATTAAGGGCACATTTCAAAAAACCTGCAGCCCATTATGGATGCCAGCTTCTACATGAACACGGTGCTTTACCCTTATGCATTCGTACTAGCTATAATCATTTTTCACAGCTTTGTTCTTCTTCCATTATACATTTTGTAATATGTTTAAACCAATTGGCAGTGCAAACAGAAGGGTATGATTAGCTTTGCTGGCCCCCATCAAGAAGATCCAGGGTTCAAATCTTGCCTTGCTTATCCCTGCAGGCAGAGTCGGTTTTTACCATTGGGCACATTGTTTTATTTTAACTTTTAATTCAAATGAACTTCATATGTTTCAACAGAATGCAAGTCTCTGCTTAGTTTTTTCCTGTCAGTGTTAATTTCTATAACTTGCTTCTTTTACATATAAGTATGTCCGCCAGTGGATTAGAGGGAATGCATCTTATCTTCACTGATTGGTGAAGATAAGATGCTCTAGATGAAGCTTTTTTTATCTTGTCTCTTATCTGTTGTCATCTTGAAAATGTTTCATGAAATAAAGTGAATGTTTTACATATTGTGAACCACGTTCTTAGTGTTAATTTAATAGGATAAGAGAAATTTGAATAAATCAGCAAAAAACATCAGGTGTTGCCCCCATTTAAAAAGTTGCTGAATAAATTATTGGACCACGCCTTTATTCCTGGTGAAGATTAGAGCTGCTCTGACTGCTGGTAGGAACATCTTCTTCTTTGTCAGGTTATTCATGCTTATTGGATGTAGTGCATGCTGCTAGTTAAGGCTGGATGATACGTAAATCAATTTAATTGATTAATTCAAATTGACAACTTTTTAAGATTTATCCATCCATCCATCTATTGTCTTCCGCTTATCCGGGGTCGGGTCGCGGGGTAGCAAGTTCAGTAGGGAGGCCCAGACGTCCCTCTCCCCAGCCACTTGGACAAGCTCCTCCCGGGGAATCCCAAGGCGTTCCCAGGCCAGCCGAGAGACATAGTCCCTCCCAGTGTTGTATAGTAACGAAGTAAAAATACTTCACTACTGTACTTAAGTATATTTTGGAGTACTTTACACTTTTCTCAAGTATAAATTTTTTTGATAACTTTTACTTTTACTTCATTATATTTCCGAACTTAATTGCATACTTTTACTCCGATACATTTTCAATGTTTGGTTTAGTTACTCGTTACAAAAAAAGCGAGGCATGGGCGGGCATTGGGGGGCCGTGCCATCGTTCTATTAGTACCATCTTTGATTTGTCAATCATACAATTCAACCAATCAAATCAACGACTGAAGGCAACATGCTAGCCAATCACAGCTGGGAGAGGGGCGGATCGCTGGGTCAGACGTTCGGCCTTCAGAGAGACACCGTGGCTCGGCTGTGGTCACTGTCGGTGTCGGTAGTGCGGAATGGATATTCGGTCTGATTAGCAAATAATTACAAGAAGTGACAATGAAGCAAGCGAGAGCGAGCTGGAAGCAGCGCTATTAATTTCTGTGTGAAACATCAGCATTGAAGTCAAGACTGGAGTAAACATTGACGCTAGGAGAGTTAGCTAGACAGCTAGGAGCACCAGTAGCAGAACCAAGCAGGAAAACTGCCAAACTGAAGAAACTTGGGTTACTTACAGGCAGAAGGGAACTCTGCTTTGTTCTGATCCTTGTTCTCCTAGCTGCTGTAATTACAGAATCTCTTCTAGTAAGAATTTTTACTTCAGTGTTCAGCCTGACACCAACGCTCATGTTTATCAGCATGTCTGCTTATGCTGGACTTTTTGCAGACACAGCGCTACAGGCTGCCATATCTCACTGATGGTTTCCAGCCCAAACCAGTATAAAACCCGCCCAACTTAAAAGAAAAAACAAGCCCAAATATCAAACTCTCTCATGTTAAAAGCACAGAACTATTAAACACATAAGAACATGCTGTTAGCACACTACTGTGCTGAAGCAAAAAAAAATAAAAAATTTGCGCATACGGGTACACAAAATGTACAATCAGACAACCAAATAACACACATCACTTTAACAATCATGATATATCAACCGGAAAAAAAATAAAACTTTTATCAATAGCTTCCCAACATGAGTTGTAAATCTACCCTAATATAAACTTAATTTATCTTACAGAATATAGCTCAAACATTTCTCTTTCACAGCCATGAAATATTTTTAAGTTGATCAGTAGAACTCAACCCCTCTTGGGCGTTTACATTGACCAAACACTTGATTAACCATTATTCTTTTCTTGTTTTATTATAACAATCAATATTATTCATTATAACTATTATTCATTGATGATGTCAGATTCGACAGATTCGACTTATTTAAAAAATAAATTGATCAGTAAAATTAACTCCCCCCACCCCAACATAATTTTTTAAAGTGCATAGCACTGACCTTACTTGAAGAAGAAAAACTGAAAGCTTACAAAAAGGTTGTATTTTCTGTCTAAACTTGGTCTAAATTTCTCCTGCACTTGGATGTTTATATTATTTTAAGTGAATTTGAATTTCAAAGTTTACCAAAATCTAAAAAATGTCATTCAAACTGCATTTGCTTTGTTTTACTTTTTACTTATACTTTTTATTACATTACTTGAGTACATCTATTTTTACAGTAATTTTCATACTTAAGTACAAGACATTTCAGATACTTTAAGACTTTTACTCAAGTAACATTTCAGTCAGTGACTTGGACTTTTACCAAAGTCATATTTTGGAGAGGTAACTATACTTTTACTTGACTCCGAGATTTCAGTACTTTATACAACACTGGTCCCTCCAGCGTGTGTCCTGGGTCTCCCTCTGGGTCTCCTCCCGGTGGGACGTGCCCGGAACACCTCACCAGGGAGGCGTCCAGGAGGCATCCTAATCAGATGCCCGAGCCACCTCAACTGGCTCCTCTCGACGTGGAGGAGCGGTGGCTCTACTCTGAGTCCTCCCCGGATGGCTGAGCTCCTCACCCTATCTCTAAGGGAGAGCCCAGACACACTATGGAGAAAACTCATTTCGGCCGCTTGTATCCGGGATCTCGTTCTTTCAGTCATGACCAAAAGCTTGTGACCATAGATGAGGGTAGGAACGTAGATCGACCGGTAAATCGAGAGCCTCGCCTTTTGGCTCAGCTCTCTCTTCACCACAATGGATCGGTACAGCGCCCACTTCACAGCAGACGCCGCACCAATCCGCCTGTCGATCTCCCGCTCCATCTTCCCCTCATTCGTGAACAAGACCCCAAGATACGTGAACTCCTCCACTAGGGGCAGCACATCCTCCCCAACTCGGAGGAGGCACTCTACCCTTTTCCGGTTCAAGACCATGGTCTCGGATTTGGAGGCACTGATTCTCATCCCGGCCGCTTCACACTCGGCTGCGAACCGCTCTAGTGAGAGCTGTAGATCACGCCCTGATGATGCCAATAGGACCACGTCATCTGCGAATAGCAGAGACGCAATCCTAAGGCCACCAAAACGGATCCCCTCAACACCTTGGCTGCGCCTAGAAATTCTGTCCATAAAAGTTATGAACACAATCGGTGACAAAGGGCAACCTTGGCGGAGTCCAACTCTCACCGGAAACGAGTCCGACTTACTGCCGGCAATGCGGACCAGACTCTGACACCGGTCATACAGAGACCTGACAGCCCTTATTAAAGGGCCCGGTACTCCATACTCCCGGAGTACCCCCCACAGGATCCCTCGATGGACACGGTCGAATGCCTTCTCCAGATGCACAAAGCACATGTAGACTGGTTGGGCAAACTCCCATGCCCCTAGGATCCTGCTGAGGATGTAGAGCTGATCCAGTGTTCCACGGCCAGGACGAAAACCACACTGCTCTTCCTGAATCCGAGATTCGACTATCCGACGGGCCCTCCTTTCCAGAACCCCGGAATAGACCTTACCAGGGAGGCTTAAGAGTGTGATTCATCTGTAATTGGAACACACCCTCCGGTCCCACATTTTGAATAGGGGGACCACCACCCCAGTCTGCCACTCCAGGGGGACTGCCCCCGATGTCCACGCAATGCTGCAGAGCCGCGTTAACCAACACAGCCCCACAACATCCAGGAGTATGGAGTAACTATGACTCTCTTAAGGCACCAGGGCATATATTCTTCTTCAGTACCACTCCCGAGGGAGTGGGAAAATGGAGGAATCACTGGCCCTGGGGGTCCGGCGAGAGTCCTTGGTCATGAACAGGGGTAAACGTTGGGCATGTTTGCCCCCTAGACCAAGGAGCAGTAGTTACATTGGCTCCCCTCCTCGTGGGCCCGCTGGTAACGAGTTCGCTCGGCGAAGTAGCCAAGCCCAAACGGGGGTCGTGCTTGACCAGTTAGCCTCTTGTATTGAGGTCACAAACATGATGGACGTTGATTTAGTAATTCCCGTGCAGGACCACCCTTCTGCCTTATCAAAATGGGTGCCAGTGCAGTTAGAGACGGGACTGTTACTGCGTAAGCGAAGCTGTCTCTCCAGCGTGTTTTGGGGTTGGACACGTCTGGAACTGGCGAACCAACCTCCCCAGCGGGCGCTGGGACCAGCCTGCTGGGGCGGTGCACCGGGTCCAAACATGCTCGGTAGCGACGGCTACCAGCCCTATTACGAAGATCTCCCATCACGGAAAGACCGTGTCGGTAGGTACGCAGGTCCAGGAGGATGACTGGTGTAGCCGGGGGAGCGGGTGGATCGCACCAGAACAATCCACTGGAGAGCCCTCAGTGGTGACCGAATTAATGACCATGGATGGCTCGGCAATGAGGGTAGAGCCAGAAAGGGTCGTGCTGGCACCACAGCCTGAACAGGTCATCATAGCCCCGAACACACTAGCAGATCCCGTCCCTTTTGATTCCCTGGGAGTGGGTGAACTGAATGCCTCCACTCTCACAGAAGTCAGGATTCTCTTGCCAGACCCTGGTCCGAACTGCCCGCTGTGTGGTGTGCTGGTTGGGGGCGTCGTCGCACTTGGAAAGCATCTCGCGATCCGGCATGGTGGCGTCACTGCCCAGTACATATGTCGCAAGTGTGGGAGACAGAATACCAACCGTCACTCCATTTCCTGTCACGTCCCTAAGTGCAGGGAGGTGGCGGGAGAGACGAGTGGCACTCGGGAGTTCGCTTGCGATCTCTGCGAAGCCCGGTACACATCGGCTGTTGGTGTCTCTCAACACAAGCGGCATGCCCACCCAGTTGAGTGGAACGGTGCCAGACTTGCAAAGAGGAAGGTGCCAGGTGGGGAAATCAAGGCGACGAGGCTCTGGAGTGTTGACGAGGTGCGGGTGCTTATCCAGCTCATCCAGGAGCATGGAGATACAGGTGCCACATACCGTCTTATAGCGGAGAAGCTGGGTGGTGGCAAGACGGCCGAACAGGTGAGCAGCAAAAAGAGGCTTCTGCGGATCGACACGGCAAGCAATGGTCCACACGAAGCAGCAGAATAGGGACTTGTGGGCACCGATCCACAACCCGAACTGCTGGCTGTTCTGTCCTCATCATGGTCACCCCCTAGTATCTTGGCTTCGGACAATATACGTGATGCGCTTAGAAGAGGGATTGAAGCGGAAGGTGGCAAGGAGGTGAGGGCCATTGCTGATTTGGTTAGGGACGTTGATCAGAACCCTTGTCTGCTCGAGACCTCTGCGTCGGAAATTGTCTCGGCGCTGGGTGGGAAAGTGGAGCATCGCAGGGTGTCGGGCCCCTCTGTGCGCGAGCGAAGCCAGGGGAAGGGCTGGGTAAGGCGTCTTGCCCAGCGAAAGCATGAATACCGTGAGTGCCAGTTTTGGTACTCAAGGGATCAGGCTAGGCTAGCAGCACATGTCCTCGATGGTGCTGAAAGCCAGGAATGCACCTTGCCAGTCGACCATGTCTACGAAGCGTTTCGTGAGAGGTGGGAGACGGTGGGGCAGTTCCACGGGCTTGGTGAGTTCCGTACGGAGGGTGTGTCTGACAACTGTGAGTTCTATGATCCTATTCTGGCAGCTGAGGTAATGGAAAACCTAACCAGAATGAAAAATGGCACGGCCCCAGGCCCGGACAGGATCAGCAAAAAGGCACTGCTGAACTGGGACCCTGGGGGGAGGCAACTGGCGCGGCTGTTCACAACGTGGTTGGTCCGTGGAGTCATTCCCCGGGCCTTCAAGGAGTGCCGGACTAAGCTGTTGCCAAAGTCCACTGACCCGGCTGATTTGCAGGATACGTCTGGTTGGTGCCCTGTGACCATTGGGTCGATGGTTCTAAGGCTGTTCGCGAGGATTCTAACGATGAGGATGGCGCGGGCCTGTCCCCTGAATCCCCAGCAACGCGGTTTCCTTGCCTCCTCGAGTGGATGCGCGGAGAACTTGATGATCTTGTCCGAGATCATCAAGCGCTCGAGGGTGGAGGGATTGCCGCTGGCAGTGGTGTTCGTGGACTTTGCGGAGGCTTTTGATTCTATCTCTCATGAGCATATCCTGTGTGCTCTGAGGGAACGCGGTGTCGATATGCACTTTATTGAGTTGATCAGAAACTCATATGTGGACTGCGTGACCAGGGTGAGCTGTGTAGGCGGCCCTACACAGTCTATTCACATGAGGATTGGAGTGAAGCAAGGCGACCCAATGTCCCCACTGCTCTTCAATCTTGCTATGGATCCCCTTATCCATACACTCGAGAAGGCCGGTTCTGGGTTAAGATGGGGCGATCAGTCGATAGCCATGTTGGCCTTTGCCGATAATTTGGTTCTGGTGAGCGGTTCGGCGGAGGACATGAGTAGGAGTCTCGGGATCTTGGAGAAGTTCTGCCAGCTGACTGGGCTGAGAGTTCAGCCCAGGAAGTGTCACGGGTTCTACATGGACAGGGGCGTGGTGAACGGCTGTGAAGCCTGGAGAGTCGGTGGATCTAGCATTCACATGATTCCTCCAGGTGAATCGGTGCGTTATTTGGGTGTCCAGGTGGGCCCGGGACATGGTGTAATGACTCCGGATCTTATTCCGATGATCCAGCGGTGGATCAGGAGAATCTCGGAGGCCCCTTTGAAGCCCTCGCAGTGGGTGAGGGTTTTGAACTCATTTGCCTTACCAAGGATCGTTTATCAGGCCGATCTAGGCAGAGTACCATCGACCAAATTGGCCCAGATAGATGGAATGGTCCGGAAGGCGGGGAAGCAGTGGTTACATTTGTCACCATCCACGTGCAATGGACTGCTGTATTCACGAAACCGCGATGGCGGGTTGGGCGTGATTAGGCTGGAACGATTCATTCCATCGATACAGTTGCGGCAAATACACCGGATGTCCAAGTCACCCGACTATTGGACGCGAATCCTGACCACCCACGCTGTGAAGCAATCTGACTGGAAGGGATTGTGGGTCCGGGCCGGAGGTGATCCAGAGAGTGTGCTTGTAATGGGCCAAGGGGTAACTACTCTGGGCTATGCAGGAAGTTCGCCAGAGTTACCCGACTGGCGGCGCAGTGAGAACTTGGCAAGGTCAGCCCTGCAGGTCCAGGGTGTGGGTGCAGATCAGTTCAGAGGTGATAAGATAAGCAGTTCATGGATTGCTGAACCCTCGGTCGTGGAGTTTAAGCAAAGATATTGGATTGCGGGTCTTGCACTAAGGGCAGGGGTGTACCCCACCAGGGAGTTCCTGGCTAGGGGAAAGGAGAAGTCAGGGGCAGCCTGCAGACGCTGCCAGGCCAGGTTGGAGTCGTGTTCACACATCTTGGGACAGTGTGCCTATGTCCAACGAAGTAGGATACGGAGGCACAACAAGGTGTGTGATCTTCTGGCCACTGAGGCAGAAAAGTACGGCTGGATGGCAACTAGGGAGCTCCGAGTGATAGATGCTGAGGGCGGCCTCAGAATCCCTGACCTGGTTTGCACGAAGGACGATATGGTTCTGGTTCTAGATGTGACCATTCGTTATGAACTGGATGCCGGAACTCTAGTTCGAGCTGCATTGGAGAAAGTGGCTCACTACCTACCAGTAAAGGCTCAGATTGTGCAGAAGGTCGGAGGGCGTTGTGTGAAGGTCATGGGTTTCCCTGTGGGGGCACGGGGAAAATGGCCGACATGCAACAACACAGTGTTGGCGGAGTTGGGAATACCTGTAGGCCGGAGAAGGGCGTTCGCCCGACTGGTGAGCCGGAGAACTCTGCTGTACTCCTTGGATGTGCTGCGGGATTTTCTGCGTGAATCAGAAGCGCATGGGTTGCTCACATCCCCTAGGACGGCGGAGTCCTAAAATTGTTGGGGGGCCGTAGGGATCTCGTAATGATTAAAATTATTCATGCGTAGCATCTTGATGGCACCGTGACGGACACGTCTCAATCCGGAAAGCGGGTCCTGAACCCGTCGAAGGAGCCTTAAGGTACTCAGAGCGAATCTCATCCACCCCCGGGGCCTTGCCACCGAGGAGCTTTTTAACAACTTCGGCGACTTCAGCACCAGAGATGGGAGAACCCGACCCAGAGTCCTCAGGCTCTGCTTCCGCAATGAAAGACGTGTTGGTGGGATTAAGGAGGTCTTCGAAGTATTCCGCCCACCGACACACAACCTCCCGAGTCGAGGTCAGCAGCACACCACCCCCACTATAAACAGTGTTGGTACTGCACCGCTTCCCCCTCCTGAGACGCCGGTTAGTGGACCAGAATCGCTTTGAAGCCGTACGAAAGTCTTTCTCCTTGGCCTCTCCGAACTCTTCCCACGCCCGAGTTTTTGCCTCGGCGACCAGCCGAGCCGCCTGCCTCTTTGACTGCCGGTACACATCAGCTGCTTCTGGAGTCCCACAGGCCAATAAAGCCCAATAGGACTCCTTCTTCAGCTTGACGGCTTCCCTCACCGCCGGTGTCCACCAACGTGTTCCAGGGTTGCCGCCGCGACATGCACCGACAACCTTGCGGCCACTGCTCCGAGTAGCCGCCTCAACAATAGAGGCGCGGAGCATGGTCCATTCAGACTCAATGTCCTCTCTTCACAGTGTCCAAGACATGCGGCCGCAGGTCAGATGAAACGACAACAAAGTCGATCATTGAACTGCGGCCTAGGTGTCCTGGTGCCAATAGCATATGTGGACACCCTTATGCTTGAACATGGTGTTCGTGATGGACAATCCATGACGAGCACAGAAGTCCAACAACAGAACACCACTCGAGTTCAGATCGGGTGGGCCATTCCTCCCAACCACGTCCCTCCAGGTCCCACTGTCATTGCCGACGTGAGCGTTGAAGTCCCCCAGCAAAACGAGGGAGTCCCCAGGAGGGGCACTCTCCAGTACCCCCTCCAAGGACTCCAAAAAGGGTGGGTAATCTGAACTGCTGTTAAGATTACCCACCCTTAATTTAATTTAATTAAGATTAAATCTTAATTAAATTAAGGTTTAATTTTTGGAAAATCTGGATTTTATTTTACAAATGCACTTACCATTACCGTAACATGAGGCACTTTAACTGACTCATTGACTTAATTTTTTTTAAGTTAGTTTGAAGTTACACAAGTGAAGCCTGTCCTAAGCTCCTTCTGTAATACCACCAGCAGCAAACATTTTGTTACACTTTCATTGTTTGCAACAGCAGGGCCGCCATCTTGTTTTAAAAGCATGTTTCACAGCTTGTATTTAGTTGCACTTTGAGTTCAGGTCAGCTCCCAGATGAAATGCTTGACGTAAAAGCAAATTTTTTATATGTTTTATATTATTTATTATTCTAAGAAAAACAATTAATCGTATTTAGTATAATAAAATTGCAGATAGTAAATCCATAATAATAGCATCCTGTTTTTGGATCAATGTGAACCACAGTCCATGACACTATCCCTCCACTTTGCACTACTTTTTGTTGATTTTGTCACACAGAATCCCAATAAAATGCATTAAGATTAATGTGAAAAAGGTGGAAGGGTTCAAGAAGTATGACTAATTTGGCAGAGTAGTAGTAATGAAAAGAATTGTCTGAATACATTAATAAAACTACAAATAGATAAGATAGCTAAGATAAACCCACAATAACTAATAGCTCCAAAATCCTTTCAAAGTTTAATTATCCCAGTTTGATACATGGCAATTTGGCTTATATTTCTTGTGCAGAAGAAAAAGTTAAACGTAATTTACTAAAAAGTACAGAAAAACCCCAAAGTATATAACAGTCCCTTTAATGTTCATGTTTAATGCAGCAGTTATTAATCCTGTGAAAACTCATTTATGTTCCTTCAAATTTCCTATTCTAAAAACTTCCCCATGGGATAGCCTCTAATTGCCTTAAAATCACTCTTTTTTAACTTCCATGCTTAGCGTATGAGAAGCCCATAACTCCTATGCTCAGTATGTGAAATTTGCAGCCATAATAATCACAGTATTAGAGTTTGATCCTTGCAATGAGAGCAGCAGCCAGTTTCACTGGACCACATCTTCAGGCTGGAATCATAGTTGGCTACAGACAGGTAATGGACAACTCACAGCGTGCAATTGCTAACGAGAAAATGGGCAAAGATAAAAAAAAAAGTATAAAAAGTGAAGAAAAAACGCTTATAGTTGACCAACTATGCATTCATTACGAAATATAATGAACATTTTTAATAAGGCAAATATATCATGATTTGCAGGTATTTGTATTCTGTTCATTTCTGGGTTATTTATTATTGTTGTTAAATTCTCATTGTATTCATTTCAGCTCTGGTGAAGGTCACCAATGATATTCTCATGGCCTCAGATAATGGACTTGTGTCTATTATTATGTCCTGTTACATCTCAATGCGTCAATATTCTCCAACAAAGACTTGAGCATACTGTAGGGATTAAGGGGAAAGCATTAGACTGGTTTAAATCTTATCTGTCGGACAGATTCCAGTTTGTTCATGTCAATAATAAATCTTCTTCAAATTCTAGGGTCACTTGTGGAGTACCACAGGGTTCAGTCCTTGGACCAATTCTTTTTACTATATATATGCTTCCGATTGGCAAAATTATCAGACAGCATGGGGTTAATTTCCACTGTTATGCTGATGACACTCAGCTATATGTATCCATAAATCCTGATGAATACAATCAATTACTTCGACTGCAGTCATGTCTTGATGACATCAAAAGCTGGATGACTTTATATTTCCTGCATCTAAATTCTGACAAGACCGAAGTTGTAATCTTTGGACCTGAGTCCTCAAAAAATAAACTTCTTAACCAATCACTTAATCTGGATGACATTAACTTGGCCTCTGGTAATAAAGTAAAAAACCTTGGTGTTATTTTTGACCAAGACATGTCATTTAAATCCCATATTAAACATGTTTCCAGAGTTTCCTTTTTTCACCTCAGGAATATCGGCAAACTTAGAAGCATTCTGTCCAGGGGTGATGCTGAAAAACTAGTCCATGCATTTGTTACTTCAAGGCTGGACTATTGTAATTCTTTACTATCAGGAAGTCCACAAAATGCAGTTCAAAGTCTTCAGCTGATCCAAAATGCTGCAGCAAGAGTTCTGATGAAAATCAACTAGAGGGATCATATTTCTGCAATTTTAGCTTCCCTCCATTGGCTTCCTGTTAAATCAAGAATAGAATTTAAAATTCTTCTTCTAACGTATAAAGCCCTTAATAATCAAGCTCCAATATATATCAGAGCTCTGATTACCCCGTATGTTCCTAACAGAGCACTTCGCTCTCAGACTGCAGGTCTGCTGGTGGTTCCTAGAGTCTCTAAAAGTAGAATGGGAGGCAGATCCTTTAGCTATCAGGCTCCTCTCCTGTGGAACCAACTCCCAGTTTTGGTCCGTGAGGCAAACACCCTGTCTACTTTTAAGACTAATCTTAAAACTTTCCTTTTTGACAAAGCTTATAGTTAGAGTGGCTCATGTTACCCTGAGCTACCTCTATTGTTATGCTGCTATAGGCTTAGGCTACTGGAGGACATCAGGGCCTATTTCTCTCACTCTACTGATTTCTACTGTTCTCCAGATTTGCATTGCATTACATTGAAATGACTGTTGTCATTTCAGCTTTTAACTTTTGTTCTCTCTCTTTTTTTTCGTAGTAGGTACACCTGGTCTGACGTTCTGTTAGTTGTGACATCATCCAGAGAAGACAGATCACCCGCTATTACCATCTAATGTAGAACAGATTATTGGATCAATGTGTGCTTCTGTGCTTTTTTGTCTCTCTTATTGTGTCTCTGCTCTGTCTTCTGTAACCCCCAGTCGGTCGAGGCAGATGACCGTTCATACTGAGCCTGGTTTTGCTGGAGGTTTTCTTTCCCGTTAATGGGGAGTTTTTCTTTCCGCATGCTTGCTCAGTATGAGGGATTGCTGCAAAGCCATGGACAATGCAGACGACTCTCCCTGTGGCTCTACGCTTCTCCAGGAGTGAATGCTGCTTATCGGGACTTTGAAGCAATCAACTGGTTCCCTTATATAGGAAATTTTTGACCAATCTATATAATATGATTGAATTAGACTTTGTAAAGTGCCTTGAGATGACATGTTTCATGAATTGGCGCTATATAAATAAAATTGAATTGAAAGTCATTCCTTTGTTTTGAGTTTCTTACTTTTTTCTTGTGTTGCCTTCTCTGTGCATTCTGGTTTAAGCTCAGCTCACGCTTTTCCCTTCGGTTTGTAGATCCGTCTGTGTTTAGTTCAGCTCTCTGTGCTCTCCCCCCCCCCCCCCCACTGTTCTGCATCCCTTGGATTAAACTCACCTGCCTTCAAAGTCATTATTCACTCCTCCTCCGTATCTCAACTCCTTGGTTCCAACGGTTTATCGCTGGTTTCTTCCGTTGCACTCTTCCAGGCTCTATGTCCCTTGCTGCTCGTGTCATTTGTCTAAGTTCCTTATATTTAAATTAAATGCTGCCTGTATTTGGGTTCAACCAAAAAGGAAAAAAAAAATGGAGCAGGTCTTGATAACAGATTCTAGAGCTCTTTCTTGGGTGTTATTTTAAACTAAATCCAGACTGCTCTATTTTAAGCTGTTTGGATAAGCTTAACTATTAATGTAATCGGACTCTATCCTGGCCTAATCATGATCCAAACAAATCAGGTCTGTGATTTCATTGCAATTGAAACACATCCAATAGCTTTTCCAATAACTTGCACCATAGTCCTAAAAGTCCATTCAAATCATTGACTGCAGGTGTTCCAAAGACCTCCATGTCCTCCATGGCGTGCAGATTGCTTCTACAGTTATTTCTGAAAGAACTGGTCTCTTTCAGGAGCTCGATGAATTTCACAGTGGCAAAAAAAGCAGACGCTGACATAAAGGTTTGGTCCGGTCCTACTTTTTTTTCTCCACTGCAACTGCAAGAGAAACCTTCATGTTCCCCAAAGAAGCAGTTTACTGATAGCGGGGAGTCCTCTCTATTTTGTTCTGGTGCCACTTTTTAAAGCTGCGCTACAGAATGCTGCATTGTGCTCTTAGTTCCACTCAGAAACATTCTGAATTGGCATAAGACGACGCTGTATTCAGTCGGTACACACACATATGGAACCAATAAAATCACATGAAAGAGTCATGAATCTTTGTAACCCAATTTAGACTCTAGATGATTGTCAAAATTTAAAGGAGTAAATCCATCTTTACATTGAGGTTTCTGCTTGCCGTAGTCTCCATCTGAGGAGTTGAGTGGTAAATTGAATTTGTACAGCACTTTTCTAATCCTACTGACCGCACTATGGCCATTTTCACCCAGTTGAGCTCATACACATATGCTGATACGCAGATCGGTAGGCAATTTGGAGTTAAGTGCCTTGCCTAGAGGTACATCAACAATTGGCAATGATTTATGCAATGAAACCCACAATTTTCAGACTTCAAAACCACCACTTTCCCACTGAGCCACAGTTGCTCACCCGAAATGCTTGTATCTGGTGGAGAATCTGTGGAAGGACTTAAAGATTAGAATGATTTAGAGATTAATGTCAAACATTAGGGCTACCATAGAGAGGGTGAAAAAGAGTAGAGCTACCCTAGGTAACTACAGAAGAGATATTTGTGTTAAACTAATTTTATCATTAATTTAACCCCCCAGTAAAAAAAATAAATACTATAAAAAATTACAATAATCTCATAAGGTATGATAGGATTTACAATCTATGGCTGATTTATAAAGAAGGTTTCACACTGTAATGTGTAATATAATGTAATATAAAATATTGCCAGTGTGACATTTGCCAGCAATAGCTTGTGCTAATTACTAAGATATTGCAATTTTAAGTCAGGGGTGCCCAAAGTGCAGCCCTTGATCACAATTTAAGAACTGAAAGAAATCGGGTTTGCCAACTCAGTTGGTTGACGCAGACAGCAATTTTCACTGATGGGAGGCCTTTCAAAAAGGAGACGGGCAAATTAAACTCGGCTTAAATTGGAAATTGTGTTCTTTGGCTTTAATGGAATTTGGGGGTAATTGGGACAACAAACATCCAGGGACTTTCACCAAAAAGCAGACATGGACACACCCATTTATTAAACTTGGATAAATAAAGCTAGAGTGAGCCGAGTCCTGTTCTCAAAGCTGCAATTTGTGTTTATTTTATTTTTTGAGGAGGTAAAAAATGAAAACAAAATTTTGTTTTTGCAATTTAAAAAAAAATCTAGCTTTTGAGGCCTTTACTTTCAACTGGACATTTCTGGACCTAATGGCAAAGCGTTTTGCCCACTACTGTTATAAGAGAATTAAAGTGACGAAGCCCACTGATACTAGCAGGATAATGCAACATATTGATACCATCTTACCATTTTCATTTCATGCTTCAGAATAAGTTATGGTAACAGTGATTAAAGAGTGTGCACTCCAAAATGGCTGTCTGTTAGAAAACGGTGGAGCCTCTTGTTAATCCAGAATAACCAGGTCATCAGTTTGGACCCATGTTGGGTTTTAACTACTCAAAATCAGTCTCAACAGCATAAAATCAGCATTCAGGCTTAAGAAACAACCAAGGATTTTTTTTAGGTTTGATCAGTTGTCATAATTGGAGATGCATTTGAGAAAACAGGTATGAATTTACACACTTGAAGCTTTTCACCACCATAGAAACCATCAACAACAGACAGACTGCGGTCAGTTCAGGAGCACGTCAGAAAATCGGACGGAATAAAACCTTGTGTTTGTAATTATTTTAAAATGCGTTTTTTTTTTCTCAGCCACAAATAAATCCGTCAGCACCTGCACACAACTCTGCAGCATCAGCAGATTTAACGTGAAAGACTCCATCCTGCTGATTGAGTCTGACATCCACGCAGATAGAGAGACAGTAAGAAACAGCAGTGGCTTGAACTCAGCAATTTTTTGATCCAGGCAGAATAGCTTAGAAATCAGTTTCACTTCAAATTTCTCACTCCCACTCACCGTTATTGGTAAATGTCTGCTCAACCACTTGCCGCTTTTTGCGACCCAAAGTCCAGGCAAAACAGTTTAAGTACACAACCGTGCTCTCAAGTGGTCATAAAAGTTGAAACAAGTAAGGTTTTGCAACCTTTCTGCTTGATGACCCAGCTTTTTCTTTCAGGCATGCTCTGGGATGCTGAACTGGCTCCATTCAAATGTATATATGATGAAAGTAGGGATGGGTTTATGGGAATAAATGAATGGGGAAGCAGACCACAGAGACAATGACTTACATTTGTCTGGCTACACATAAGCAAGTTGTGAACACAGCACTGCCATACACTGAGCAAAACCTTCATGACAAAGACATGCATACATGCAAATTCCCAGAATCAGGTGACAATTAGGTGGCAACTCTGAAAGCCAGAAAAATCACAATAGAATACAACCTGTGCAATATCTCCTAAATCTTGCTTTTATTTTAGTTCAGTTGTTTTGTAGCAAGGTTTCCATTCATAATGCTGGCCGCCACTGATTGAGGGGAATGTTTGCGTAATTAGGTGCTTTAAAAAAGTCCATTTGATTCAGTTTCACTCTCCTAGAACTGGACATTGAGCAGAAATCACATTGTAAGACCGATGCCTATACCGGTTGTTTTTGTTCTTGGGATTTGATATGACAGATCAACACAAAGTAGTCTAAATATGTGAAGTGGAAGAAAAAGTTACTTTTTTTTCCTCTATCTTTATCTGAAAAAAGTGCCATGCAACTTTGTTTAATCTTAACCCCCTTGATAAAATCCAGTGCATCTACAAGAAATCCCCTAATTAGTAATGGTGACATGCATAGCTGTAACTTGGTATAAATACAGGAGATCGTGAATGCATACATCAGAGGTTTGCTAGAGAAGCTTAGGGAACAGACTGCATCATGAAGACCGGGGGACACAGGTCTGGTGTACATTTGTGGTAAAGTCTAACACCTCACAGAGCCACGCTTAATCCACTATGTCAAAATGGAAAGAGCATGTCTCAACACAAACCTACAGACCCCTGGCTTTACACCTAAACCGCCGGGCCAAGAGTATATTTGTCACATACTCCACAAATCTCGTCTTTATGGATAATTAAAAATGAAGACAAAGCTGTAAGAAAGTTATTATAAGTCTCATTTACCGTTTGCAACAGTCCATGTTGGGGACACAGCAAACATGTATGGGGCTTTGATTTGATTTCATGACATCAAAACTGCACTTTTTGGCCTAGATTTACAACTCTATGCCTGGTGAGAAACTAACACACTGAACACATTATCCCCTTAGTGAAACGCCAACTAGAGTCTATTTACAGCCAGCTTCCTGTGATTATTTTAACATTTAAGACGAAACTGTCTGGAAATAACAAACGCAGCTGCTTTTGTTTGAGTGATAAAAGATCCACCAAGAAACCGGCAAATTAAGTGTTGCTCTTCCACCGTGATTAAATGCTGACAAAAAGCTCCTTGAGTATCATCCTCAAGACAATCAAAAGGTGGCCTTTGTCGCGGTGGTGTCTGAGAATAATGCCGTGCTCACTGCTTTCTGCTTGTCGCCCACCATTTCACTCTGAGGGAAGAAATGTTGAAGGCTTGACACTTGAGACAAAAACGAGGGGAAGGGAAAGGAGCGGATTTGTTAGCAGCACAAAATTAAAATGTCATTATGTACTTCTATTCTTAGCGGAGACTGCTGCGGGGATCTCCCTGCAACTCTGCCTTTGTTCCCTGAAGTGGCATGTGGTTGCACCAAAGTTCACAGTTTTGTATGACTCCCCGAGGACTAATGTGCTATTGTCTAACAGGAATTTAATAACGTGTTCACAAAATGTAACACACATGAATGCGCAGGCAGCAGCCACTAATAATAGTTACAGCTGTGAAATGGATTATCTCGACAAGATAACAGCAAGTTATCGAAATGTCAGGGTAAACTTTAATAACCTTGAAGTGATATTTTTATTAAACTTCTGAAATGCTCTGGTGACAGGAGATGGGAAGATTTTATCGGCATCATAAACAAACTTGCAGATAAATACCTCCTTGTTGTTTTTTTCCAGTTTGGCTCAGTTCATAAATTATATACTTTAAATAAACTTTGCAGAAAGTACAGAAACTTGTGTGTGGTCAACAGTGGTATGATAAGTTAAGTGAGGCATAACAACTCAACACCTATTAGCAGCAACAATTTTTTTTTTTGTGATTCATACAACCTGACTGATCAATTTTAAATCAAACAGATAAATCAGCATAATTTAATTTGCATACATAAAATTATAAATAAAGGCTCACTCATATTGTTCATTTATTGAACAGAAAAGATTCACAGCAATCCTTCAATGAGCTAGCAAGGACAACCAACACTAGATTAATATTTGCTTTAGTTTACATTTTACTATCTTTTTTTTAGTTTAAATTTACCTACATTTTATTCCAACTGTTTTTTTTACTTGCTTTTGTTCTGTTTTTATTTTACAATGTTATAACCATGTAAAGCACTTTGCATTGACTTGTACTGAAATGTGCAATATAAATAAATCTGCCTTGCCCAGATGGTCGCACACTTTCTGGCAGGCCGTAACCATAACATGTACAGTTCCAGTATTTTGATTGGACGATCTGAGCTTGGGGCCGGAGTATTTGTGCCCCACAGCTGTCTACTGAGAGCGTGTTGGGCATGAGCGCTGCGATTTCAGATGTCCATTATTTAAACAAATGATGATGGGCCGGCCACAATATCAAGGCGCCTCAAGAGGATTTAGCCTACTGAGCTTGTCAGTTTCATGGCACATTTAGATATATAGACACAAATGTTTGTAACATAATTTTATTGGTAAGGGAATCAGTCTTTTTTACAATATTACTCTATAAAGAACGATCTTGTCCCGCAGATTATTGCGAACATAGAGCTACACAGCGACATCTGGAGGCCCCACTGGCCCCAAATGCAGAGACGCCACAGGTGGTCAAGTATTTTCCTTCGTCGTAAAAAGGTTTTTGTTATCGTGTTTATTCTCCTTTAAAGGATTTGTGATGAAAACACATTTGTGGGTTGAGCAGTGGAGTTGATTACATAGAGTGGTGTCCATGGAAAACTTGCTAAATCCTTGCTCTCAATGCCACAATGCTTATTCTACTTCTGACCCATGTCAGCGTCTGTGCATCACCATGGACATACCAGACACGGACATGCAGGTGCATGAGAGGTAGCTGAGAACCTGAGCATGGACCCTGCTACAGTTGTCAATTAGTACCTGCACCAAGCATGCATCATTTGATTGATTGGGACTAGTAGGGTGACAGCTTTTGGGTGAGGCAGTAAGAACAGTGTGGGACACCATGTCTCTTGCTGGAAAAACAAGACTAGTCACTGCTGGAGGCAAGCCCAATGCAGAGAGATACTGGCCATTCCATATCTCCACAGAACAGGAGCATGTAGGGCTTCCTCCAATACCCTACACCCTTGAACCTGAAGGATGGGACGCCATCCCACAGCAGTGTTTAACCAAGCTGGTGATCAGCAAAAGGAGGAGATGAAACCCCTGACTGTTTGACCAATAAATGTGTTGTTTCTTCAAACTTCAAAAATCCAACAACGGTCGGTGCCAGAATAGACTGGTTGGTCTTGGTAGAGATGATTTATATATGCTGCACCATATAAAAGGTAATGAACATAATAATGATCTTTATTGTCATCGCAATATACATTCCAATGAAATTTTTTCTCTGCATCTTAACCCATCCCCTTGGGGAGCAGTGGGCTGCCACTGTGCGGCACCCAGGGAGCAATCTGGGGTTAAGGGTCTTGCTCAAGGAGCCTCCGGGACGCAAGTGCAATGCTCTAACCACCAGGCCATCACTCCCCGGCAGCAGGGATGACCATGTCGTCTGAGTGATCCAGCTGAGAATCATCTGACCCCTCCACTTGGGGCTACATATGAAATATGTTTAGAAGATTGAATGTTTAGCCCAAGACATAATTATTATGGCCTGATCTCCCTATTTATGTACCTCTTTATGTTTTCATTTCCTAAAATCCTAATAAATTACATTCAAATTTGTGGGATTATGTGGCACCATTATAAAACAAGCACTGGATTCTGGTCTACATTAAAAAAGTAAAGCCTCTCTCAGGTCACTGGAACCATTTGCTTGTTAAAAGAATCTGTTTTATGTCAGTTTCATGTGTTTTTGGATGAATTTTACCTTGTTGCTTTGTCTGAGGCAGTTTCCATCATCTTAACTCCAATTTCAGGCATTGAGTGTATTTCAGTCACTCCTTATAGTGCACCGAGAACTCACAAAGCTTGCTCATTTTTTTTTTTGCTATTTTTTTCCTTCTGTATTACCAGAAATACAGACTGTCAGTTTAGTCCTTGTATTTTCAGCTAGTGTTGAATCCTCTTCCCCCATTTCTTTTTGTCCCATAGGCAGTGTCGTGGGTGTAAAAGGCAGCCTGTTGAGCAGCCATCAGTCTGCTGGCATTTGATCAATGCCCAGGCCCCTTTGTGCTGCTAAGCGACAGATAAAAGAGACTGTTATCAGCTCCGCCGCATCGTCTGCTGATAGCTGTCGCGATGGCAGAGGGTGCCCACCGATGGAGCTGAAGAGGAGGGTTGAGGGCACCGTTCATGGAAAAATGGATGAAGGGGAGGAGAGGTGGAAGAAAAGGGCAACAGTTTGTGGGTCAACACCTTGATACAAGGTTTTACAGCTGTCACAAACCCTCTGGAGAGACGCACGGGCTGGGAGGGGAAGAGGAGATTGATGGAGAATGAAAGTGAGGCAAAGATTAAGCACAGAAATGGCATGAAACTACAGGGGGAGTGAATTGGATACTGCTGTTTCACCGAGGTACGCTGTTGGCTGAGAGCAACGGCCAAAGCAAAGGGCTGCTCAAAGTCAAAATGATGGAGGGACACTCACGCAGAAAATAGAGCAGTAAAAATATGCCCACACACAATCTCCCAGTGCAAAGTGTGTATCTGTCTAATTGATGTCTGCCTCTGTGTTTCCACCAAACAAATTCGACCAAAGTTGCAGTTATCTCATCACATCTTCTATTTCTGCCAACATCCGCCGTCTCCAGTGGCATCAAACGCTGCCCCCTCCCCTTTGATGAGTCAATAAGGAGCATTGATTAACATGTTCAGACAATTTCTCTCCACAAAGATTCACTTGACGATTTTGTAAACACTATCTGCCTTTTGATGGAGACAAATATATTCAATTTATGGCAGCCCCTTGACTAAAGCAGACAGAAACTTTTATACTGGCAAACAGCCTAATGGATTGAAGTGTCCGATTGTGCAAGGCGATGAATGGTACAAATGAGCGACACCGAGGAATAAAACGGATTCTGAAGCAATGCGTGACAAGCAGAGTAATGACACAGTGCTTGGAGGGCTTTCTTGTTTGAAGTGGATTACTTGGAGCAACAAAGGAAACAATGCTGTGACAAAAGGCTGACAAGACAGAAGAAATAAGCAGCTATTGAAGACCTCAGACAGAAATAGATTTGGTCTCTCATATTGGGAAGACGGAAGAGTGGTTGTTAGCTTGTTTACTTATTCTACCAAGCTGAGGTCAAAACGAGAATGGTGTTGATTCGTTGGTTTTGCCATGAAGGGAGAAGGGCAGCTGCTAGGGGCTGAAAAACATTTTCAGAAATATTTTCTTTCACTGTTAATTTCGGAGTTAAATTCTATGATGACGAAAAAGTTACGCTTCCAGATTACATCCATAATTTGGATGTAATCTGATACATGTGCATACATTGGCAGTGGTGCATTTCAAGCAAGCATAAGGTGGCAGAAATGGGGGAAATGTTGCAAGGGGAGCGATAGATGCAGGCAGTTGCCAACTTGCCCAACAATTAGTCAAAATGTTAAAACAAGGCGCGTAAAATGATGACCCTCCCTCTGTGTGGTCTGTCTCGGACGATTGGATCCCTTTATAACATGCGTGGGTGCCCGATGGTTTCAGCATTAGACCATTGAGATGTCTGTAAGCTCACATGCAGAGCAATGGCCCATAAAACCACCTGCCAACCCCAAATTGCAAACCCATTTAATCTTGTCCATGCATCTATGAGAAATCGTCTGTGTCTGGTAACCTTCACTCACTGTTTTGTCTAATTGTCACTTTGGCAACTACCTGTAATGCTCCAGAACACACTGCTTTTTTTAAAATGGCACAAAACTTGATCATATCAGATTGGTTGAGCTGAATATGTTAAATCTGGGTTAAATCTTACCTCAGCGACACTGTTTAGTTGTTACTGCCCTAGAAATGCATCAGATAGGTTTGATAAATATATCAAGTCAATAATAAATGGGAAGCAAGTTTAGTGTGTTACGCTCTTTTAATTCACTCAGTTCAATTCAGTTTTTTAAATGCCGCCAATTCACAACACATGTCATCTCAAGGCACTTAACAAAGTCAAATTCAATCAAATCAGACAGATTGGTCAAAAAGTTTCCTGTGTAAGGGAACCCAGTAGATCGCATCGAGTCGACAAGCAGCATTCACTCCTCCTGAAAGAGCGTAGAGCCACAGTGGACAGTCGTCTGCATTGTTCATGGCTTTGCAGCAATCCCTCATACGGAGCATGCATAAAGCGACAGTGGAGAGGGGGTTTGAGAAGACAGAGCAGAGATACAAAAGAACACAGAGGCACCATTGTTAAATCTTAACAAAGAATTTCAGAAAACAAATCTTTAGACAAACATGGCCGAGGTAGTGTAATGGTAAGGGGCTGTTTTGCTGCTTCAGGACCTGCTCAACTTGCCGTTACTGGTGGAACTAGGAATTCAGCTCTCTGGCAAAGATCCTAAAGGAGAATATTCAGCCATCAGTTTGTGACACTAAAGGAGCAATAAGCAAAATTTTGCCACTAGATGGGCTGTTTAGCACTGTCTGTAGACAAAAACAAGATGTGTGGTAAGACACACTGGTCCCATTTTCCCCTCCCTCCCCTCCTCTCACGTGTCACCTCCTATGCACATATTTGCAAAGGATAAAAACACAGCAAAACAGCATCACCTTTCAGTGGAACACTTCTAGTGAAGAAGTAAGTAACTCTTAACTTTATAATGCTGGTAGTAAGAGAACATTTAGATCCGCTGGGGGTGCTCTCTGCCATGTTGCTCCAATGCTGTGCTGCTCTGACGGTGGCATTTTATGGGCAGGGAGGGGCTAAGCTCACTTGGGTAATGATAAAAAGCACAACAGCAAGGCCACCTCTGAATGGCTTAAAAATGAAGTTTCTGAAGGGGCCTTGTCAGAACATGGACCCAAATCTCTGTGAAATCCTTTGTGATTCCCTAAAACAAATCATTCATGCAAAATATTGGCCATGTATCACAAACACTAGTTCAATCTGAAAAACTCACAGAGAAAGAAATGGCAATTAGAAGGATTTTATTGATACAATAGTTTAAGTCTTTGGCGCTCAGACCTCGGCAGGAACATTAATGCTGAATTATACTTTAATATGCATAAGTAGATGTATGAGAACAGGGATGTTCCCCCCAGGTCTGAAACTGGTGGTGGAGTGGAGATAGAAGAAGTTTGTTCAGTCCATATGATGATCTGTTTAAGATAGATGTCCAACTTGATAAACACAGGTTTGCATGAACTGTCCATGATGAGCAAGCTTGAAGCGACTGTGGAGAGGAAAAACTCCCCTTTGGGAAGAAACCTCTGGCAGAACCGGGCCCAACATGGTGGTCTTCTGCCGGACCAATAACAGGCGATAGGGAGTGATGAAGACTGAAGGGAGAAAACACTCTGATGGGTTGAGGATGGAGGAACGTCTTGGAAGCTAGATGAACTCAGCTACGATGGTGGAGAAGGGGTTGGGGGTGGGTTGAATCGGACATCTGATTCGAAATCCAACACGCAATCCGTTTGCGCTTGCTGGTTAGCAGGCTGAGACGTGGATTTGAAGATGCTTTTAAGATGAGCGCGGGATGCTGATTGGCTTCATGGAGGTGCGGTTCGTAGCTGATTGGCTCACATCAGAGGCGTATCGGACTCTGATTGAATGGAGGCAGGCGATGAGTTTCTTCGATTGAACTTGCGCCTCAGCTTCATTTCAAGGATCTCTAACTTCCAGTCCTTGAGGTCCGGTGTCCTGCAACTTTTAAATGTGTCTCTGCTTCAACACACCTGAGTCAGGACTCTGGAGAACCTGACTGCAAACCGAGGAGGTAAAAACCTCGAGGACTGGAATGAAAGACCAAAGCCTAGATGATGACTGGCAACAACCCCTTGTTGGGTTTACTGGGCAATTGCATTTTTACATAAAGCCAGGTTGGTTTGGATGGCTTTTCTTATTTAATAAAAGGAGTCATTAGTTCAAAAACTGCCTTTTTTATTTGATCTAGTTATTGTTGTCTGATACCAAAATACATATAATGATCTGAAACAGTATAACAGAAAAGCCCAAACAGAAGAAATCTGCAGGGGACCAAATACTATTTCATAAGATTATAAATGACAGAAAACCTCATGGCCATTTGAGTCTGCCCTGAAAAGTTATGTTTTTAAAGGTGCAGCAAAATGGGTCTGAATCTCATATGTAGCTGGAGAATTTCTCCAGCAAATGAGCAAAGTAATGTGCTTCCTTCATCTGTCACTACAAGAAAAACACCTTCAGGCAGTGGGCTTCCACAAGATGAACACATATACCTACTCCCAAATCAAAATAGTGAAGAAGTTTGTTTAAAAAAAAAAGTTTGCTCAACTACCTCTGTGCAAATAGACTCAAAAGTTAAATTCTTTTTTCCTTTTTAGTTCCCCATTTCTTTACTATTGCAAATGTAGACCTAACCCCTCCAACTGTTTTCAAACAGAGCAGTTTGCCCCTTAATATTTAACTAAACTCTGTTAATGAAGCAATCCTCCGGTAAGGAAACTGCTTGTTTCACAGCCCTGTCACCTTGGCAATGTGATGGATGGAAAAAAAAGAGGACACACAGCTACGCATAGCTTTAGCAGAAGCTTTTTTGAACAAGCTTGTGAAAATGATCTCTGCATCCTCCCAGTGCTGCGTTCAGGTTGCCTCAATTAGACATGAACTGCAGCCATTGGGCACATCTTTGTAAATGAGGTGGAGTGAGGGCACAGTTTATGTCCACGCTTAGTATTAATTCATTAAGTCTCTGACTGCACTGTGAGCGTCGGTCACAGCACTATAATTGTCCGTGTAATTGGAACAAATAAAGATCTACTGATCTCGCATCTGATGTGTGGGCTCCCTGCTGACAGACATTCAAGGGCCTTTAAAAAGTTTGCAGAGTAAAACAGACAACAGGGATGACAGCCAGGGACAATAAGAGACAGAAGGGAAGTGGGAGATGAAGGCGAGAGGGAGGGGAAAAACAAAGAAACAAAAGTTCCAGAAAGCCAGATGCTTTTAACTTTTCTGTTTTAGGTTTATATTTTGTGTCCTAACTACACTCTGTGACAAATGAAAAGTAAAAAAAAAAAACATTTTGTAGCTGCAAGGACACACCATATCCCCACCTCCCACCTACTGTATTCCAGCCCCCGTTTCAGGCCTTTCCCAGCTCATTTGCAGAGTAACTTAAAGCAAGATGGAGGTCATTTCTTCCAAGCTGTTATATTGTTGGAGAGGCCTAAATGTTAGAAATTACCAGACTTGTGGAGATGCACAATTCTCTCCTTGATGTCTTGGCTGATGTGTTCTTCAATCATGTCCCAAAAGGAAGCAACGTGTATGAGGTATTGCCTTAAAATACATCACCAGATATGCGCCACATATTGTGTCATTAATTCAATTCAAAATTCTATTCAAAAGTACTTTATTAATCCCAAAGGCAAATTAAATGCTGGTGTAACATAGGGGTTTCATCATGGAGTTGTTGTAGATGCTGATGGCTGCAGGCAGGAAGGATGTCCTGTAGTGGTCTGTCTTACAGCAGACCTGGAGAAGCCTCTGACTGAAGACACTCTTGTCTTACAACAGTCTGATGAAGAGGATGCTTAGGGTTGTCCATAATGTTCTTAATTTTATGAAGAATCCTTCTTTGCAAAGTCATCTCCAGAAGAGTCTCCAGAACAGATCTTTATCAGCTTGTTGAGCTTCTTTATGTCTAGCGCTCTGATGCTGCTACCCCAACAGATGATGGCAGATGAGATAACACTCTCCACAACAGGAGACCTGCAGCATCTTGCTGCAAACCCTGGAGGACCTAAGCTTCATCAGGAAGTAGAGTCTGCTCTGTCCCTTCTTGTAGACAGCTTCACAGCTGCGTCTCTAGTCCAGTTTGTTGTCCAGGTGAACACAGAGGTATTTTTACTCCTCCACCACCTCTACTTCTTCTCCCAGGATGGTAATAGTGTAGGACCTATCCCTGTTTCTCCTGAAATCTATAATCATCTCTTTTGTTTTATCCACATTCAGAATGAGAGGATTGATAATATTTCAGAAGCTTCAAAAGCCATGACATAATTTGCGATTTCCAAAATTAGGCATATTATTTTGATGTGGAAATGTGGAAAAAAAATCTCTGAAATGCAGCTCTCACACTATTGTAGCACAGGTTTAGATTGATTTAATGGTGCGAAAAAAGGGTTCTCCATCGTTTCATGCAGTGTATGTAAATATATGGTTACATCTGTAGCTGCAAAGGTTCCACCTCCTTTCACAACAAGTTTGGAGTCGACTTTAAACCACCTGATAGAAAAATCCCAGCGTCGGCTGTGAGACTTTATGGAGACAACTTTCTCAAGCCTTCAAAACAAGAGGAAGCCAAGTGAAAAAGAAAATAAAAGTTTAGATGATAGGTTTGTGTGGCTGTGTGTGTGTGTGTGTGTGGATCTCTGTCACCTATATTTGTCCGTAAATGTGTATGCGCCACGCAGGAGGTGGCAGATGGCTTCTAACGTCGCCCGGGAGATTGACGCGCTTTATCGTGCACAAGCGAACTCCCGTCCTCTCCTTGTCCAGCGTGTGACACGGCCTATCACACCACTTTGTCGCAGCAGGAGAGAGGTTGTAACGCAGGAGCGTGCGCCAGCGCGCCCAGACACACACTCTCCGTTTCAACTTTTAGATCCGAGTGTGCGAAGGGGGAGGATGATGTCATGGAGCGAGATAAGGGGAGAGAAGCAACTAAATAGATTCTTATTCACCCGGGAGAAAAGTGAAGTGGTGGATTTGAGAGGCCTTTAAGAAGACAGAGCCACATCAAAAACGAGCTGCTCTCTATTCATGAACTGAACAAGAAGCACCTGTGTGAGGGGCCAGAACACACAGCGCCATGGTTCTCTCTGACGAACAGAAATTCCTTATTTGGAAGCCTGCTGTTATAGCACATCAAACATCTAAGCATTAGAATAAATCAGTGAGCCCTGGCAGCCTCCCTTCCATCCTCCCGGTGCTTGTTTTTCTTCTTTTTTTCTTCTGTATCCCTGCCAAGAGTAATTCATGGTTGCCGCTAGAGGAGCTTGTTGTACGTGTACATCTTAATGTTTCTGACAGCGGAGCCTTTTCATCAAACGCAGCCCACCCAAACTCGAGTGTTAACAACACTTTTGTGCGCATACATTGCTCCGTCTTAATGCCAGATGAATGTTGCGCAGCTCAAAAGAGAGCTTTCTTCAAAAGGCTCATAATGCTTCTTTTATGGCAAAGAGAAACAAAGTGGAAGTGACTGTTTCGCATGGGTCGCATCATTTTAAAGCAGCGTCATTTACTCTGAAAGCTGCATGGGCTAGATGTAAACAAGTATCAAGCGTGATTATTTTAGACGCAGAAAACTGGTTTCCCGAGGCAGCAAACTGCCTGCTGCCGTTTAAACGCTTTGCATTAATGTGCAATTATGAAACAAGCCTGTTACCAACAGCAAACATACAGCAGTTTGCGAGAGCATATATTGTCATGATTCTGGGGTGTGTGTGTGGGGGGCTTCTTGTTTTCCATTCTTCTCTCTCAGTGCAGGTTTGCTCTGGTTAACGCTGGGACAGCTGACGCTCATCCAGCTCATTCGTGCTGCAGGATAAGACAAGCTGGGTGATGGCCGTTCTCTGCCTAATGGTCAACCACTGCTGGGACGGCTAACAAGAGTATCCCCTCGAGCCTCCTCCTGAGTGAAACTGCAAGCCTAGAAGCACGACTAGACCCAGCTGAATAGCTTACCTGGAAAACCAGCCTTCCTCTCCACCACGTTCACGGCAGCCTCTGTGCCAGAATTTATAACTGGGGCCCCACCGCAAACAGCCCTGCACAGCATTCCTCCTGGAGCCAGCAACTGTTCCCAGATGAGTAAGAAATAACAATTATGTATCACATATCACCTTAATCAGCTCCCGAAAGCATTTAAATCCGATCTGTTTTCCTCTGAGACAACCCCCAGAGCAAAATTACAACAGCTTCATTGCAATTCCATACTTTTGGTGAGAAAATGTACATTATTTCATATCTTACTGCATATTTCTGCTCACAGCTCTATAGCTCATAGATAAAGATCAGGCAGGAGCTGCAGAGGCCAACTCAGGCAGGAGTATCTGAAGGGACAACTATTAGTTGTGCCCTTCATAAATCCACCGAATAGATTGTCAAGAGGAAAGCTATTTTTGAAAGAAAAAATCTCATTCGGATTACAATTTAATGCTGATTGAGCTTAAACTGATCAAAATATTCCGATTGGCTTGTTTACATAACGTATTTTTATTCCATCCATCCATCCATCCATCCATCCATCCATCCATCCATCCATCCATCCATCCATCCATCCATCCATCCATCCATCTTCTTCCGCTTATCCGGGGTCGGGTCGCGGGGGTAGCAGCCTTAGCAGGGAGGCCCAGACTTCCCTCTCCCCAGACACTGGGAACCCCAAGGTGTTCCCAGGCCAGCAGAGAGACATAGTCCCTCCGGTGTGTCCTGGGTCTCCCTCTGGGTCTCCTCTCGGTGGGACGTGCTCGGAGCACCTCACCAGGGAGACGTCCAGGAGGCATCCTGACCAGATGTCCAAGCCACCTCAATTGGCTCCTCTTGACGTGGAGGAGCAGGGTTTTTATTCCGATCGGCCCTTTACTCCGATTACTTTTATCCATGTAAATGCAGCTATCCATGCTATGCTCCTGGTTCCAGACATCTTTGTATCTTGTAAGCTTTTGATGATTTATATGAATAAATCATCACTATACAACATATGTCTCACAAGCGCTTGTCTGTGCTTCAGTCCGACTCCAAAAACCTTGACATTCAAAGCTTGTAGATAGATACCCTAAAAGAGTTGCAGTAAATGATTGACTCATGTGGCAGAATACAAATAGACGGCATACTTTCCAGATTTTTTTATTTGGAAAATAACTTGAGAACCATTTTTCCTTTTACCTTCCACTTAGGGATTATGCAGATATTTGTGTTGATATTTTACATTTAGTAACTATAAAACACATACAGAGGGTTATGATGTAACTTAATATAAAAAAAATGTGAAGGGGCATTAATACTCAACTTTTACAGGCTATAAAGGTGGGCTTTTCTTTTCATGTAGACACCAATTAGAACATGCCTGTTTCTTTACTAAATGGCACCATCACAGTGAAAAATGAATAGAGGTGGTTGGAGGCCAGACTTTGCACGGTTGCACAAAGGATAAATCTGATTATGGAACAAATTAAGAGATTCAGCGGTAATCAATAAGGTTGTAGCCAAATTTGTTTGTTGCATATTATAATGAAATCAACATAACCCAAAAACTGCTCAAACGGCATTAGCAGATTAACAGCACATTTAAGGTACCTTTTAAAAGAGGGGTGTTTCAGGCTGATACTGAGCCTGATGTCTAAAATGCATCTGCATCACTTCCAGAGGCTTAGATATGCTTCCCAGCTGGAAGAGAATCAAAGCTGTAGAAATGTTGGTTTGTGGAGCAGTGGTTTTGGCAGTTAACAAAAAGGTTCTGTTTTGCAAACTTTGGGGATTTTGTTTTAGATGTGGTAATTCACGATGGATTGGATCAAGTGTGGAGTCAGCAGATGCAATTGAGTTTACAGTAAGGAGCTTTTATCATCAGAAAATATGCATTCTACAACATATCTATCTGTAGAGAAACATAAAGCACAAATCAAACTGTGAAACAATCAATATGAAATCACTCAGAATTCAGTTAGAATAACTGTTGTAAAAGATGCTCAGAAGCATTAGAAAGCTCTCTCCTTATATTAGCAATAGCGTGCAGTATGTAAGCTTCTAATCAGAAGCTTACATACTGCAGACAGACAGGAAATGCTTTGAATATCTGCTTCTTCACACCGAAGAATGAAGAGGAAATGCAACAATGCAGACAGGTTGTAGGATCTCAAGATGAGATCCTACAACCTTTGGGGCCAAACTCTATCCTCCAAGATGTTAACGTTGCCCCAACAGATTATGTGGGTGATGAGAAACTACCTCCAGAATTTGGGAGTGGAGATGATAGAATGGTCTACCTGCAATCCTGACCTCCACCAAATGCCACCTCACAGCAGTCAGTGTGTGACCTAGCTGGTGACCAGCATCAGAGCAACACAGCAGGCCGTTGTGGCTGTTTGGAGGCCTCTCTTTGTTTAATGAATAAATTGTTAAATTGCCAAAATCTCGCGTTTCTTCAAACTTTCATCAACCATCCATCTTTCCATCAAAGTCTTTACCATCTTATCCTTGTTGCGGGGGCTGGTGCTTGTCTCCAGCAGTCAACCAAATACACCTTTTCTTTCTTTTTGTGCCATGTTTGAAATATTTTTCAGAATAAAGAGTATAACCGTGATCACAGGAGGTAGTATTGCTGCATCTAGTAAACACATATTCATATGTTTTTTTCCTTACCAAACAGCCCAGACTCTGCTGTAGGCTTTGCCCAATGTTCTGCAGTTTTTTCCACTTAAACTCCTGAAAGCTGCAAGATGTTTGAAAGGTTTCTTGCAGGCTTTTTCATATTGCTCTAACACAACATTTCAAATGGATTAAAACCCAAGCCTTTCACTTTTTACTTTTCGCAACCCTCCTTTGGTCTTTTTAAGGCATCTTTGTTGAATTTGCTCTTCTATTGAAGGGTCCTCCACAAATCCTACAGAGAGGAAATGCTTTGAACATCTGCTTCTTCAGACAGCAGGATAGTGAGCAGATGCAAAGGACCAGAAAGAAAAGTGTCTGTGGATTTTATTCTGTTTCCCTTAAGCTTACAATTTCCATCATCATGAACCATCGACGTGCACTAAACATGAGTAGTTCTTGTGAGAAAATGGCTCTACTTTTGATTATTCACTCAGAGAACATGTATGGAGGACACCTTGGAGAGATGAAAGACCAACGTTTCCATTTTCTTTTACAAGTGTTAAGCACTGAAGGTGGAAAACCTAGTTATTAAAAATAGGTTTGAATTTAGGATGTCTATCAAAGCACACGCACACAGATAAATACTATTTCTTTAAATATACTGTAGAAACTTATATAATCAGAACGGTAACCAAAATCAATTATGTTTAACTTAAAAATCACAATTGTCTACTAACAGATACACAATTTCTATAAATGTCATTTGTCCATTTCATATTTTCCTTCATTAAAACACCCGAGCTTAAGCCTCCTTTTTCAGAAACTTTTACCATACGCATCACGAAAGTTGATATGCCGAGATAATGGGAGTGTTAGTGTGCAGCTGGGATTGTGGAAACAAAGGGGTGTGGCCTATAGCTCTGCAGCACTTAGCTAGGCGTATATTAACAAAGTATTTATCTGATTTTCTCGATATTAGGCTGGTTGTCACAGCCCGGATTCAAAGCTCCCCATTCATTTTATAACCTTGATCAGATTCTTATGTTCTGACCTGTTTATGAGGGGGTTGGGGAATTCTTTAGATCTTGGCCTGATTGTGGCGCCCAGATTATACAGACAGCATATAACTCTCAGCGCAGAGGAAATAAAAGTCTGTGGTAAAGGAAAGATTTCTCTGTGATGTACTAACGGCCGCTACATACTCCGAGAGAACCGAGACAATTTGTCTCGCTCCCGCAGCAAATTTTTTGATATCTCAGCTTGGAGGGTCTCCCTGCTTTGTCTCGACAACGTTGGGGCAGAACCTTTTCCTCATGGGTTGTCTGACTACTGTACTTGGATTGGGCAGCATTTAGATGGCCGTGTTTCGGTTGGAGAAGCGGAAATGTCTCACACATTTTTCAAACTGCAGTTGAGTTTTTCAGTTCGACTCTGGTGGTTTAAGTCGTTGAACATGCTACTTCCTCTCATTTGCAGCGTTTACTCTATAGATTATCCTAGCACTCCTACCGAGCAGCGCACGTTTAAGCAGCTAGGTGTGTGCTCCCTGCTGAGCCCCCCGCCTGATCTTCAGTGACGTAAGGCTGACTTCTGCAGGTCAGGGTCTCGTGCAGAGTAGACAGAGCCAAAACAAACTTTTTTTGTGTTCTTTGGAGTATGGAGTATTTAACAAGCTTAAGAAGAGAAAGCACAAAAAAAGAGTTCAATGCCTGTATGTTACTTAAAGTAATTAGAGATCAGTAATTAGGTTAAGTTTAATGGTATAGCCCAGCAGTCAATCTGAACCTCCTCACTTTAGTCTTCTTAATGATTATTTTTTGTTCATGAGAGAAAAGAATTATAACAAGAAAGCTAGTTTGAAAGCATCTCGTTCCAATGAATAGGTTCTCCAGATGGATCTCTAATAATCAAAAGGCATTGTTTCCTGAGATTAACTCTAAATCTGCTATACTGCTCTTGGAATAACAAATGTTATAATAACATATGTTATTTAATTTCTATTTAATTTAATTGGTATTTGTTAATATCTGAAAACAGTTAATTTAAAAATGTGTTAGCTTTGGTACAGTACATGAGAGAAGCACAAAATATAAATTTATCAAGAGAAAAATCCTGTTTGGCTTCAATAAAACAATAACCAATTATGTTACATGTATAATATTATGAGCGTAGGCCGATCATCATTCATCATTGCCGGCTGTTTTTTTTGTCAAGCCATGACAGTTTAAGCGTCTCCCTCTCGTGCTGACATCTGCTTCTACAGCAACCGCTTTAAATGCCTGCAGCAGTGCACTCCTGTCGACCAATCAGACGGGCCGCAGTCACAGACTTCCCAACACTGGGACAGAAACAACTCCCTGACTGGATTTTGTGAGAGCGAAGCAGGCAGAAGAAGCCCATCTCACAACTTGTAACGGTTTTTCAAAAGACTAACCGAACTTTAAAGCACCTCAGCTGGGAAAATGTTCGTCACTAAAGAAATAGAAGAAATTGAATCAGACTTCTCCCGTTTTCAGAAAGTATCACCGCTGACAGCCTTCCCTTTGCTTTGATCTGTAAAAGGATACTTGTACACCTAATACCATTCATCAGAGCTACCTGCATTAAAACACACACACACACACACACACACACACACACACACATATATATATATATACATAAAAAAAACAAAACTCAGTGCATGAAAAGATTGCTTCTGGAAACCAACTTGTCCCATGGTGTCTTGCAAAGGTATTCATACCCCTTGAATTTTTTACGTTGCCACCACAAGCTTCAATGTATTTGACCGGATTTTGTGACACACTTGTACGTGGAGAACCCTTATTCAAACCGACACAGAGAGTATAAGTACCTAAGAAGTTCATTGGCAGTATTGAAGATGGTGGCTGACTGATGATGGCATGAGATGATGGAGACGGCAGAACAGGTGAAGATGGCAGGAATGGGAAGATGACCAGACGATGTTGGCAGGATCAGGCAAGCGACCAGAAGATGCAGGCAGAGACTGACTAGACCAGAATACGGGCAGACTTGGCAAGGTGCAGCTGGCAGGATAGTTGTGAAGTGGAAGGAATAAGGGTACACAATTTTCAAAATAATTGAAAGTTCAAAAGTAAAAAGTAGGTATGTTTCATCAACCCCCTCTACTCTGATGCCCTCATATAATATCCAGCGCAAGCAAGCTGTTGTGTGAAGGCCTCAAAAGTTGGTTAGAGCACATTACTGAACAAACCCTATCCTGATGACTAAAGACGACATCAAACAGTAATCTAATAAAGTTGGGAAGTAGTTTAACGCAGGTTTAACTTATGAAAGAATGTTACAAACCTTAAGACGCTGTTAAATCTATCATCTGGAAATGGACAGATTGTAGCACAACTGCAAATATACAAAATAAACTGACAGACCTGGCAAGGGTGCAGGAGAATTAATGAGAGAAGCATCCGAGAGTCAAGGCAAGTTTATTTTTATAGCACTTTTCAGTAACAAGACAATTCAAAGTGCTGCGGTTCTTCTAAAGAAGCTGCAGACACCAACAAATCAGGGACAAAGTAAACAAGTAGAGAAACATGCTCTGAAGGTCTGACGGGACCAAAATGAAATGTTCTGGCATTATGTGTGGCAGAAAATTAACACACTACATCACTGAAGGAAAAACTGATGGAGTTTAATTGAAGCATACAACGGGGCTAAATACAAGCTAAACAAAGGACAACGACTCTAAACGTTAGCAACAACGAAATAGTTTAGATCAAAACATGCTCATGTCTTACAATGGTCCAGTCAAAGTCCAGACCTAAATCCCATTCAGGATCTTAGGCTACGTTCACACTGCAGCCTGAAGTGACCCAATTCAGATTTTCTTGCCCATATGCGACCTGGATCTGATCTTTTCATGACAGTCTGAAACAACACAGATCGGATTTTTTCAAATGCGACCCAGGCCACTTGGATATGTGGTCCTGAATCCGATACGTATCTGATCTTTTCAAATGCGACCTGTGTCTGTATGGCCAGGTCGCATTTATCCGACCTGTACGTCACTGATAGCCAACAACGCCACTATTCTGCATCCTGCAATGCAGAAGCGGGAAGACAAAAGACACCCATGGCAGACAGCAATGAGGAGAGCAGTCAATGGAGAGAAAGCTCCGGTTAGAAAAGAAATTAAAGATCACAAAATGCGCGCCAGCACTATAATCCATGTTTACTTCCGCAAAAACTGAGCACGCTTGCTACATGTGACGTCATCACGTCGTCAACTGCGCATGCGGGATACTTAAGTTTTATGAATTCAGTTCACACAGGAGATCACATACAAGTCGCATATATTTGGAAATGTGAAAGACCACGCAAAAAAAATCAGATTTCACAAAAAAAATCGGAGTTGAGCGTTAAGGCATGCAGTGTGAACATAGCCTTAGTCAAGCCTTGAAAATGGAAATTTACATTTGCTCTCAATTCAATCAGATTAGGAAAATCTTCCATCTCTAGATGCTCAAAGCTGGTGGAAACATACCCATAAAGGCTTGCAGTTATTGGAGGGAAAAGAGCTTCTGAAAAGCACTGATTCACAAATACCTTGAGCTGATGATGTGACAATGTTTTCAAAAAGTTACAAGCAGCATCAAATCTTAGTGAAAGGAAAAACGGTCAGAAGAGCGTTTAAATATTTTTAAAAATATTTTTTTTTCTCATAGGAATGTGATTTTTATCTTTGCAAAAGAAAAAACGGTTGAGTACTTGTAATTTTGTTTATTGCAGAAACCTTTAGATTTTTTTTCTTCCAATGACTGAACTTCAGCTCAGCAGTCAAAATGGCAGATTTTCCTCCATTATCAAAAAATCTTCAATTTACTTTTTATTCACATTTTCCTTTCCTTTGAAGTAAGGCATGCCAGGCAATAATGTCACAATTTTTCACATATTCAGCCCAGAGAATTACACTTTTTTTCTCTTCAAATAGTTAAAAAAGGTCCTGTTGTGTTTTATTTCCAGGGTGATGGAGCAGGATGTGACAGTGGATCGGTTGGGTGAAACACCCAGACAGCTCAGGGCAGCAGAATAGGAGCTCAATTACAGTAATATTGGTCACTTGCTTATTCAGTCAAACCTGTTAATAATGAGTAATGATTGGGTGGTAAATCACAAGAGATTAATGCAAACTGGATTTCGCCATGCAGTCTATCTACAATAATGCTATTAAAAAGCAGGCTGGGTGAGGCAAGGAAGCTCTCAAATCAATATCCTTGTTATTACCTATCTTGTGTTCCCACCCTCTAAACACAGCGCTCTCAGGAACTTGTTTATGTTTGTGTGCAGCTATCTTTGCGAAGGCATGTGTGCAGGTTCATGAGCATATGTCTCTAAACCTCACCCCCGCCGTTTTCATGCCTCGCCGCTATCTTCATTTCTGCCCCTGCACCTCATCAGCAGCAGGTCTATCCGTCACGCTGAAGAGAGCATGACGTAGCGAACATTTTCATAATCATTTCCCACCGCGCGCGTGCAGCCGCCCCCTCCCCTTCTCCAGACATCCCTTCAGGCGGGATGAAGACTCCATATCTTCCCACCTCTACCCAGACAAACACATGTCTGTCAGCGGTATCACTACAGCTCCAACCGCAGCCATCAACTTGTGCGGCGCTCACATGCTCAAGCTTTAAGAAACAACGCTGTGACAGTCAGAGCCCCTTTCATTGACAATTACAGATAACAAGATGAACAGACGAAAACATAGGCCATCAGGGATACCTTCCAGCCAAGTGTAATTGGCCGTTTGCTGTCTCTATACCAGTGGTTCCCAGATGTTTTGTGTTGAGCCCCCCTTTGAAAACTGAAAAAATTTCAGGCCCATCCATCCCAACAAAATTGGTAAAAATTAATCACATCCTATAACAGTGGATTCTGACAACTAGAATTTTTGTGTATAATATTAACAACAGTATGAAAAGGTTTTTAGCCTGACACATCTCCACAGTCAGAACAAAAAAAATAAGCTAAAGACATCACCTTCTCTCTCTGGAAACATGGCACATATTGCTTTTAGCTTGCCATGAATTATAACAATAAGGAAGAAATTATACAAAACTGGCATCCAACAGAGAGCTTCAAGACTGAAACCCCGGCTGACCAAAAAGGACAAAAAGGTTTATCTTACGTGAGCCAAGACACCTCTTGATGATCATCGAAACCTTTGGTAAACTATTCTGTGGAGTGAGACAAAAGGGAACTGCCATAGAAGTAGCACAGTAGTTCAGAAAAAGAATATCACACCTATGGTGAAACATGGTTTCGGCAGCGTGATAGTCTGGATTTGCTTTGATGCTTCAGACCTAGATAGCATGGCATAATTCATAAAACCAAGAATTCTCCAGTCCCTAGGAACATCCTGAGGCGAATGGGCCAAAACAATCTTAAATAAATACTGGAGTAGGGTAGTTAACGTCCAGACTAAAATCTAGTTGACATACTGTGGCAGAACCTTGAATTGTTCATGCTCAGAAACTCTCCAATGTGCTTAAATTGAGACAAACCTAAATGCGTACACAGTGATGTAAAAGACTCATTGTCAGTTAGCACAGATGCTGGAGGCCAGGTTTATTAAAGAAAATGGGACGGTTCATTTTTTTACATAGAGCAAGGTTGGTTTGGATAGCATTTTTTTAACCGACTAATTGAAATCATTCTTCAAAAACTACACTTTGTGTTTAGTCAGGTCATCTTTTTTTTTTGGTGAGCTAAAACATTTAGGTGTGTCAAAAAGGCCAAACAGTAGAAACCTGTAAAGGGGTAAACACTTTTTACTTGCACTGTATGCTGTTTCTTTTTACCTCAGCACCTGCTAAGCACCGCATTTGCTGTGGTTGAAAAAGTTTTCATTTCTGATCCAATCCTCGCTCTTCGGCTCATTACGTGGCAATATACTGTTGCCATAAGGCGCAGGACATGTGATGTTGGTGTGGGCATGGTGTTAAATGCTACCTGTCTCTGTTAAGGCTGTCTGGTCATGTAGATAGCCTCTTCTCACAGGCATTAGCCACAACTGGAGGAGTTCTCATCTCCTCCAGGGAGCATGCAGCACATCTGATAATAAGGTGTTGATAGTGGGAATTAGCTTGACGGTTCCTGCACCCTGATATAGCTGCAGACCATGGGCAATAGCATGCTCAGGGACAGGCAGGAAGTTACTGATAGCAAGCAGTAATCACACGTCAATTCACATATCAGTCAAAAGTGAATTTTGTTGCTGGGAGAGTCATTCAAGCTTTTAAGGATGCTCTGTGTGGCTGCACTACACCCTGCAAATTGCAATTTAGTCTTGTTGATTTCAGCAAAATGTTTGACGTTAACTCAGATAGTTTTCACACAACCGTTTAGGTTCTGACTGTCAACTGGTTTAATGGTAGACATACTAATTCACAATCCAGCCCACTCAACGTACTCACCTACAGTCACATGATCAGTGATGTGATTTCAGGACCATTGCTGAACGAAGGTTTTAAAGAAGCCTTTAAAAGCTCCCACCAAACCGGTTCCAGTGGATAAAATCAAACAAAACCCAGGAAATCTTAGTTTTCATTCATTATATAATGGTGAACTTAAAGTATTATGTCTAATGAAGCTGAAGCGCAAGTTCAATCGAAGAAACTCATCGCCTGCCTCCATTCAATCAAAGTCCGATCCGCCTCTGATGTGAGCCAATCAGCTACGAACCGCACCTCCATGAAGCCAATCAGCATCCCGCGCTCATCTTAAAAGCAACTTCAAATCCACGTCTCAGCCTGCTAACCAGCAAGCGCAAACGGATTGCATGTCGGATTTCGAATCAGATGTCCGATTCAACCCACCCCCAACCCCTTCTCCACCATCATAGCTGAGTTCATCTAGCTTCCAAGACGTTCCTCCATCCTCAACCCATCAGAGTGTTTTCTCCCTTCAGTCTTCAGCACTCCCTATCACCTCGTTATTGGTCCGGCAGAAGACCACTATGTTGGGCCCGGTTCTGCCAGAAGTTTCTTCCCAAAGGGGAGTTTTTCCTCTCCACAGTCGCTTCAAGCTTGCTCATCATGGACAGTTCATGCAAACCTGTGTTTATCAAGTTGGACATCTTTCTTAAACAGATCTCCATATGGACTGAACAAACTTCTTCTATCTCCACTCCACCAC
The DNA here is from genome assembly GCA_037039145.1 of Fundulus diaphanus. Classification (NCBI taxonomy): domain Eukaryota; kingdom Metazoa; phylum Chordata; class Actinopteri; order Cyprinodontiformes; family Fundulidae; genus Fundulus; species Fundulus diaphanus. Next base: position 46,966,835 of record CM073122.1, read on the forward strand.
CAGTTTCAGATCTGGGGGGGAACATCCCTGTTCTCATACATCTACTTATGCATATTAAAGTATAATTCAGCATTAATGTTCCTGCCGAGGTCTGAGCGCCAAAGACTTAAAATATTGTGTCAATAAAATCCTTCTAATTGCCATTTCTTTCTCTGTGAGTTTTTCAGAATTAAGTAGTTTTGTACCAACGCTCACCTATATAGAATAAAACTTTATTTGGTATCCTTTCCTTGCTTTTCACAGGAGCACCCATCTTGGTGTCCTGACACTCAAATCAAGCGAGAATATTTGTAATCGTGACGTACCAACTGCACCAGGCCCCAGAATGCAAAGATGCAATAGATCCAAGGCAATAGTTGCTGTTTTTGAACTAGAAACTGCTCGGTAGGAAGAAGTCATCCCGCAAACTGTTTCATATGTGACACCATGCTGACACACTGAGCTGCTCCGAGCAGGCTGTCGCAAGGACCCGCAGCATCACAGCCCCTCTCTGCGCCGCACTGAGAGGTGTGCGGTGGGTGCCTGCTGGAAAAGAAACGGCTCTAGATGCTCACTTAGTTTCTATTCCCCTGCTTCATCCCACTGGCACAAAGGGTGGGAAATGTAGGAATTTGTCACAAGAAATGTAGGCAATAGGTGTGCTCGCTCAGCTATGAAGACTAAAGCGTGCGCGGACAGTCTGCACAGCTCACAGCATGCGCACAGTACCCGCGAGTATATGGAAGCCTTAACTCCCCAGATTCAGGCTTGAACATTTTTCACACAGAATTTACTGACCTTGTGAAAAATGCTGACTGACCTGTATGGTGCAGTATGGTGTTCCTTGGTGCAGTTCATACGTCACATCCAGGTTTCCAGTTCAGTTAATAATGGCCGTACCCAAGGATTGCTTATAGTCTACTATTTTAAATGTTTTGGGGGGTGTCGGGGTTATTATGCAGCATGTGTCAATTGTGAAAGCAACAATGTGTGATACTAAAAATACGCCCTGTTTTACATGAAGATGGTTGTATATTTTGTTTGACATTAACTGCTCCTAGAGCTTGCTGAGCACAAACTCTTTGTGTTTCCACCACCCAAGCTCTTTGCTGGCCACTGAAAACCCAGGCCTAACCCTAACAGCACCAGCTTGCTGCTCGACGAGAGGAAAGAACTGCTTTGTAGATTTTTGGTGTGTCACACTTTCCAGTTTCAATTGATGGATTGAACAGTGCATATTGCTTAATAGGCTAACCCTGCTTTTAAACTACTCAAGAACTTCCTCCCTGACCTGTCGGCTGTCTCTTGGCCTATATGATGCTGTTTGTTCACTGATGTACTTACAAAGTTTACTGGCCTTCACAAAGCACTAAGATGTAGATGAAATTACACACATATGGACTCTATTTTAATGCAGTTGGTTACATCAGGTTTATTAAAAAAAAAAATGTTAAAATGGTAAAATTTGGAATGGATTTTTGATTAAAAAAGTCACATAAACTATTAACCCACTTACACAATATTTTTATTTCAGTTCAACTCCTTTTTTATCCAAATGTGAATTACCTGCGAAAAGCACAGTGATGTTATGTGAAAACAAACCATTTTTGTACCTACTAGAGGTCTTACATGGTAACAGGGTAAGTATACTTGCTAATAAATACCAAACTCACATACATGAGACAGAACTGAGCCAGAGAAGACCAAGGATGAAAAGCTCAGTTTACAAAGTCAAAAGAGACTGAGAGGTTATTCCATACATAGGGCAATTAATATTCCAAAAACCCATGGAAACATCCCAAAAGAAGTGACCAGTATGGCGACGTCAGATTCTGGGTGTTAGAGAAACTTCTCAGGTTTTAGTTCAGCCTGTACGGCGTCTGCAAAAATATCAGAGCAACCAAGTTTATATCAGACATGTGAATGCGTTTAATAACTCCTAACAACCAGCGTTGCAAGTCATTTTAATTTGCAGATTTTCTAATAACCAAAACTGTCAGTGGATCAAAATAGTTGATTCATGCCATAGATTACAGAAACTAAAAGAGAGTATTAGATTACTGGGAGGAGTATAAAGACTGGAACACCAGTGAAGCTCCGGAGCTCCACGGGGACATCATAGGGCCTCTACAAGCTTTATCGGTGAGGTGGTGGATCACACAGTTTCAGTTGAAGAACAGCAGTGACAGCTTTCCTCGGGAAGCAGAGGATTGGTTTTTAAGGTCACAATCAAGAGTCATACAGAGAGAACAAAGGGAATTTATTGGAGCGCTCGCAGCTTCCTGAAAAGTTTCAGAGTTTACAGCTAAAAGCAGCTGCCATTACATGGACGCTAACGCTCACCATCATCCCAAAAGGACATCATTCAAAACAGCCCTGATGCTACAACTTCAAAGATCATCTCTGAGACTGAAATGGCAACATGTACTCAATAATGAGGCAAGGGATCACTCTTCAGGGCAGCGTCAGCCCGAAGGGGCCTGCTTAAAGAGAAATTCCTCGGATTTTCACAGCTTGCTCCATTTGATTCCAGCCCGTGGTGACACAATAAAGGAATGACTTGAGAAACATGAAGTGCACACAGAGAATGTGCTGCTCAGTAAAACCATGTTGTGTCTCTTATGGGGGAAGCAGTGAGATGTTTGCAAGAATGATCCATAAAAGGATTCAGAGGCAGTGAGAAGATCTAGTCAAATGTCTGTCAGACTGATGTTATCTTTTGGTCCATTCATTTAGGCAGTCTGTGGAGATTTAAAGAAATAGTTCAAGTTTTTTATGTAAGACACTGTTCAAAGATTATAAGCATTCAGTGTTTTACCTCATGTACTATAAATTCAGATTAGTCAATCTCGGAGGCTGACGCTAAAGGCTAGTCCAAGAAAAGGCCCTAACCAAAGAACTCCTCTATCATCTTAAGATGGCAACCAATTTAGGAAACTTGACAGCAATTCATGCAAACATTATTTTATGTACCTTTGGCTTGTCATTTTGTTGACTATAACTATGTACACAACAAATGTAGTTTGGAGACAATGTGACCCCAATGATCAATCTGTTTGGTAAATTTAACAAATGGAACAAAGCAATTTTCCAGTCACAGTACTATCTAATAGGACAATAAGGCAGTGTAAAACGCCATAAAACAGTGTTCACATCAACTTTAAATGACTTTTACTCCACTTTACCTGTATATCAGGGAGTTACTCTGAAGCTTTACCTCTTCCATTCCAAGTACTTGATTAATACAGGAAAATTGCTGGTAGAGTGACGCCTTTGTGTATAAATATCTAAAATATCTACCCGGTGTGAACACATAGAAGGAAAAGGTTAAAAAAATAGAAGTTTATGAAACAGTATTTACACAAACCACTAAATTTTAAATTGCTGTCATTCTTGGAGGCCACTTTGGTCTTGGGTGGTGTAGGAGTAGCACCTACAAATCTGGATTTATACTAAATGAAGACCTTAACATGGTGAGATTCAAAATGCTTATACCTTTTTATCAGAATTTCCCTCTAGAAATCTTTAAGCACACCTTACACTTCTTTATCTTGGTGATGGATATACTTTTTAAAGTAGTAGCTGAAAAATCTTTCTGGACATCTAAGTCAAATACTATTCAGATATTTGTCTGAAAAATAACTATATAGTAACTGTCAGTATCAAAAATACCTCAGGCTAAACTGGAGTTTGATTGCAATTTGGAGGTAAAGGACTATTTCAGGGTTTCTAAGTAATCTGGACCACCTTTATTATCTCCATTTTAACATGCAAAATATTTAGATTGGTCAAGCCTGGCCTCTGGTGTAATATACTCAACATATTTTTTATACTTTAAAACAAAGCATGTGATTTGTGACACCTTGGTTGGTAAAACATAAAAAAAATCCAGATTGTTACTTTTCTCAGAAATATTAAAATATTGGCCTGTCTCAGGTCTTAGATATAATTTCTTCTTTGCTAAATTTATATTCAGAGACAAGATCAAATATCAGTCCAAAGAGAATGTAAACATATTGCTATTGCAAAAAAGTCCTTTCATTTTCTTTGATTTAAATTAGTATAAAAATACATTTTAGACCATTTGTTTAGAAAAGACAGGGAGTCAAACATGGTCAGGCTTTTGAAATCATGTGCCATTAGTTATTTTCTTGGGAGTAATGCATAGTCTGCACAGTCCTAATCTTTATGATTTTGACTGTGCTCTTTCAGAAAACGGCCCCAAACATTTATGCTTCACACATGTACACTGACATTATCCAGAACAATAAGTACATGCTCCTTTCATTAGTTTAAATTAGTTTATGTTTTTAGTGTACTAACATTTTGCATACATGTTCCCGGGTGGGAGACAAACTAAATCCTAATTTGATTCAGTACTGAGATTATTTGTTGGTATCAAGATTACCCACAGGCAAAGGAAGTAAATCAGACAAGGAAATAACATTCAACATAATAGAGATCTGAGAAATAAACAATGGAAAGACAATAGTGAGAAGGGATATGCATCAGAGCATGTAACACAAACTGGATCCCAGGATTAGGGTGTATGAGGGACAAAAAAGGAAAGAAAGGACAACCGAAATAAGAATTAGAAACCTACAAAGGGGAATAATGAAAACCATTTAGTGACTCATCCAGTCACTCCATGCAGACAGACACAAGAGAAAACATGGCACACTGTGTTTATCACCACAGCGCCATGATTAGGAATCCGACAGATTAGCAGTGACATTCTTAGAGATGAGAGGGCTTACAAAGGGAGTGAGCTATTAGCATGCTAATGCACTCCAATAGAGTTCAGAGTGGGCTTTTTATCCTCCCTTAAATCCTCCGTTCCAGTGAAAAGTGTACAGGTACCTTAATTCTGTCTCACTATTAAGCTGAACCGTGTCCAACTGCAGGATTTACACATCGGCTTCAGTTTGAGTCAGTCTCACCCCATGTTCATGTGGACTATGTTGGTGTGTAAAAAAACAAGGTGTTCAGCTCATCACCCGAGGGTATTTGCGGCGGTCATTAGGCAATTAAATCTTGTGTGCTTCTGCCGCTTGCTAATCTGACCTTCTTTCTCTCACAAGATGGCAGTCTATCTCTTTTGTTTTCCTGCTTTCTGAGTGAGAAAAACCAGGCTCCCGGACGCCACCAATACCGCCTGATTGAACTTTGAAGAGAAAGCCGTATCAGTCAAAGTCTACAAAAGCTGATAGCAGAATCTTTCAATTCTAATAATGTGCTGCAAAGAGTACAGCACGGTTTTATTGATTACATAGCTTGGGTTGAATGGGAGACAATGGCTTTGGTTAAAAAAAGGGGGGGGGGGTCAGATTGTACATACTGGAAAACAGTGGGTTGAGTGCCTTCTATTGTGCATACATGCATGGACAACCGCTAAATATTTCTGTGGGTGCACATGTGCTTCAATTGTGTGCTGTGAGATATGCAAGCGTCATTGTTTCATGTTACTTAGCATTGATAATTTCTGTTTCATCCCTTGTGATCCAGCTGCATCGTTTGTTGAAAACCAGGACAACACGCCTTAAATCTCCTGCTTCACTCATGTAGCTGCAGATAAAAAATGCATATTTCAAATATGCATGAAAAAGGCCTCAACACGTGTGATTCTTTAGTTGTGACTTTAATCCTCAGCCGATTTCTCATTTTCATGGATAAAAGGGCTTTAAAAGCCTTTAGTCAAATGAGTGCATTATATAGGGGTTTGAACATGTCTTCAGAGGCTTTTCATGTAGTGTTTGATCCATTTTGTTGGGTTATTCTCAACAACAGACTGTCTCAGATCTTTGCTCTGTAATAATCACACGACCACAAAGCCCCCCTTAATGAATCACTTTTGTCTTTGGCCTCATACAAATGGATCTGGTGAGTTCACAGGGTTAGATATGCTTTCGAAATATACAGCTAGGATTGGAGAACCAAGAGGCTTTAGTCGGGAATTGAGAAAAAGTTTCCGCAGGTTTGGTGATTATAGCAGTTTTGTATGAAATGTGGTTAAAATTGTCTAATGCTTCCAGATGACTGATGTGACCAGAACAGCATCAAACTGGCTGGCTGCTTATTAGTTTAGTGCATCTCCCGGATCTTGTGACTGGCAAAATGAAGGGAACAGCTGTTACTCTTCCAGGATTATCTCATGAATCAGTAGCGGCCCAGACACAAATGTATCTGGATGAAGCACCCTACATAAGAACACTGCCAACAGTTTAAGAACAAAGCTGCTGTCCCAATTGTCTTCTATCTTGCCATGGATGTACACCTTCCTCATGAATCTGAACATGAAGAAGTGCTCTTTGTGCAACATCAAGTCTTGTCATGTCTTTGAAGTACAGTGTGTGTGGTGCTTTTGATGTGCTCCCATTCTGAATAGTGTGTGTACACTGAGATCAGTGCAGGGGAATTTACGATGTTCTGCTTTGTCTGCTATATAGTTTCCCAGTAATGTCTCTGTTTTTTTATGCTTGTTTTTTCATACATTAAAGGTTTATCTTGACCATTACATCTTTAACGGTTTATAACTCCCACCGAGGGCTTGTCATTAGCCAAATGAATCAGACAGTCTATCAGGTGCCATTAGTTAGAGGATCCACCCAGGTGAGTAAAATATTTTCATGGAGTTATATGATATTACGTAATGTTAATACAGGGAAATTACCAGAGGTTGGTAGAGTACCCAAATAATTGTACTCAAGTAAGAGTGGAACTATGTAAACACATTTTTACTCAAGTCAGGGAATGCCTTGGGGTCCCCCAGACTGAGCTGGAGGATGTTGCTGGGGAGAGGGATGTCTGAGTTTCTGTCCTGGACCTGTAGGCCCTGCGACCAGATCTCAGATAATCGAAAGACAATTGATGGATGGATTTATTACCATATTTTTTGGACCATAAGGCGCACCTGATTATAAGGCGCACAGTGAATTAACGTGTCTATGCGTGTCTTTGTCCACACTTAAGGCTCATCGGATTATAAGACACACTAAATATTCTTCCAAAGTGTGTAATATCACTCCGCCCACAGATGAATACTGTTTAAGGCTGGTTCACGCGGCAGGATTTTAAAATAGTCGGCCGATTTTCAAAGTCTGAGACACCAAACGTAACGACAAATAAATCGTAGATAAAACAGGTTTGCTTGTACAGTGTGTGGTGTCCCGTCAGATGGCGAGCACAACACACCACACATGAACAGATTTCAGTCAGGATCAGTTAGATGTCAGATGGGAAATCTTGCGAAACCTCTCAAGATCAAACGTGAGTTCAGAGTAAATAAACATGGATGAATAATGGTGATAGTTTGTTGACTTATTTTCACAGAGAAAAAACAGACAAAAAGAAAAGGCATTGGTTAAAGGATTGAAGACAGCGCAAACGGGGGGTCTTTACATTGGCTGCTCTATGATATAGAGGTGGTGGGGGGGGGGTTCCCTCACCTTGCTTTCTGACTGGCTACTCGTCACATTCAACAGCCTAAGTCCCTGTAACATATAGGATTTTAACACTGTTTTACTTTTATACTTTAGACATTTACTCTGAGACATTTCATACTACAGTAGGTTCTCAGTGGCTCTCACTGGTGGTGTGTTGCCTCTTACTTCCTGTTCCATGTTAATAACGATCAGCCTCTGTGTAAACAGCCACCCAGTGGACATGTGACCTAAGTTTAACAGTTCATAAAGCTGTGTTCGCATTCACTGCCATGGGCTTTCTGACAATGGAGCTGTTTTAAGTTGGCAGGAGTCTGTTTTAGTCCTGGCCCCTGTAGGACTATTCAGTAGCCTTGGCCTTGAGTCCAGCTAATATTTATTTGCACTCAGTGTAGATGCCAAGATAGTTATCTACAGCAGGTCAAAAATTAACTGCTTAACAGAACCTTTGTTAAAAAAATCGGGAACTTTTTCTTTTAATTCATACTTTGGCAGTTACATTTCTTCTTTTAAACAACTGAACTTGTTACCTTTGTTTTGTATGTTTGTTCTGTAAGTTGTTTCAAAAATGGCAACCACTGACAACTAACGTAACCACCATAGATTGTTTTCTAACAGTGCAGTGCAGAGACCCAACTCACAACCTTCTGGACCCTGTTCCTGCCCTCCGGTCATAAGTCCTCCCTATGTTTCTAAACCATGAGGATGCTGACTGCTGTCTACGGCAGGTAAGAAAAAAACATCCAACCCTTTAAAAGATGTGATTCTTTGGAAAAGCAGGTAACTTCTATTAAGGAAATGGTGGTTATATACATATAACCATAGAAGGTTAAAGATAAGGAGACAAACTTGTAGTATAATAGAAAAAAGAAGATAAAAAAAGAAATAGGGATTGTAAAGGTTTTATACACTGATATATCTTCGGTGTATCTCCCTCCTGAGGTTGAGAGCCTTGGCTCTTTATAAGAGCATCTTAACATCCCCTTTTTCTCTTTGTCTTTATGTCTTTTCGTTATCTCTTGTCTCATTCCGTTTTGCCCTGGAGGACCACCACAGAAGTGGTTGGAAGCTTCTATCAATTTGCAACTAAAGTACAAAAATATCGACTGTTCACTGTCAGTCCCAGCAGATAGACACCGGCTTATTGTTTCAGACCAGCCTCCAAAAATCAGGAGAACTAGTGCAGGGTTTGATCTCTATCAATTAACAATTACATAGCTGGAAAGTCTCTAGCTGTGTGTGCAAATAGACCAGACACACACACACAGAGGTTGATGGTGGAAACACTTTCCATCGGGTGCTCTCTAAAGCACTTGACCTTTCAGCTGGACACAGTTTAGCTCTCCATGTGTTGTAGGAGCTCTTGAACAGCTTTGTGGAAACAATATAAAAGTTCCCAGTATTTATGCTCGCTCTCTTTTCATCAGAACTCAAGTGGCTGTAGTTACAAATACTGTACCCCACTATTGGTTTTCGCCGTTGTGTAGTCCTGAGACTGCGCTAATATCTGCTGTTCCGTACCTCAGCACAGATTTATCCCTCTATGTCATTGAAACTGCAAATTTGCATCTTTCCTGAATCCTAATATCTTCATATCTTGTTAATTAAGCTCAAGCTAATAAACTAAAAAAAGACAGAACTCATCATTCCATGTAGAAATAGCAGTTCTGTTGTCCCTGTTGTTGGTGATGAACAGAATAATCCTCTGTTAGTTCCTCAATGAGAAACTGAGCGTTTCTGCCGAAAAGTTATATATCACATATCAGTTTGGTGGGGAAAAAAAATCCCAACAAAAAAACTGTACATGTATAGAATTATGCTTTTCATAAGCATACTTCTTCCTTTTTTGCGGTTTTAGCAAACTATTTGGGACAAACAAACAGTTTGTTACAACCACAAAACTGCATTGTATTTTATAGCGATTTGCTAGACCAGCACAGTTTAGTACATAATTGGGAAGTGGAAGTAAAACAGTATATGTTTTTTAAACATTTCTTACGATCTGATCTTAAATATGATTGCCTTGTACTCGGCTTCCTCCATAATACCATCAACTCCAACAGGCCTCCCCATTTTAGCAGAAGAAAATCACCCCCACATGGAGATGGTGTGTTCAGGGTGACATGCAGTGATTGTTTTCTGCCTGTAAGCTAAAACCTTCAAACCAAACTCTCTTCTTCAACATCTTTGCTTTTTAGGGCTGTAATGTGGTGCAGCTCTTAGCGCTGTCACCTTGCAGCAAGGCATTTAACTCCTGGACTGGGGTCTTTCTGCAAGGGGTCTGCATGATTTTCTCTGAGCAGTCTAGCTTTCTTACACTGCCCAGAACTATGCATTGTAGGGTATTTCTACTATTTCCATTTAAAGAGACAGCACCAAAACGAGTTGTTCTCAAACAAACCTCAGAACAGGGGTAAAACAGGGGCTGTGGGGCAACAATAACCAGGAATTCAGAACAAGGCATTGCACTTCCACTTAAAAGACTACAACTGAATGATTTCAAGGTGAAAATAATGAATTTGAAAAGCATGACATCTCCCCTTTAAGCTTCTAAATTGCATTGTACTTCGTGTTTGGTCTATCACACAAAATCAGAATAAAATATGGATGTTTGTGGTTGTAATGTGGAAACCTGTAGAGAAAAAGTCAAGAGAAATCAATAGTTTTGCAACACACCATAAATGATTAAAAATAAATGAGCCGACACCTGCAAGCTGGCTCAGGCAGTCAACCGGAGCTATGCTGCTGCTTAACACAAGACCTTTCTTACAATCTGCAACTCATATCAAACATACCCTTATAATTTGGCCAGTCGAGTTAAGGTGAAACATATTTCCAGGTGGACTATGCATTTCCTGCTTTGCTGTTGATGTTGCTTGGTTCTATTTAGACCCTCCAACCCCCTTGGGCTCCAAGGTCAGAGACCCTCTCCTTACTTTTTGACATGAAGAAAACGAAAATCTTCAGAGGGTAGAGGTGTGCTCATCACTCCATAACCTGTCAAGCAGCATGACCACTGGGTGATGAAATCGGATGCCAAGTCAAACTTATATTGTATTGGCTAATAAAGATGTACATAAATATTAACAAGTGAGCTGTCTGACTGTATAACTGAAATGTATAACACCAGTCAGATATCATGTAAAAAGTGGTATTGCAGTTCTACTTGGAAGTGTGTATAGAACAATAATATAAGAATAGAAATAACAGATTTTCTTAGAAAAATGCAACTCAACGTTGGTAGCAACAGACCAATCATTGAATTTCAAGCATAGAAAAATGTATTTGTAAAATGTAATATTTATATAGTTTTAGCTTGGCTCATTAATTGCCCAGCAGCTGCTCAAAGGAAAAACAAAAAACACTAAATGCACCTTCTTGCGTTTAGGGTACATCAGCCTTTCAGTAAGTTAACTTTCTGGTTCAGTTACAAGTGTCATGCACAGGGTGAGAGACATTGTCTTCCTGCACTAGGTCAACAGAACATGTCTTTCTGATCAGCTTGTCCATTCTCTTCCTCGCTGCACATAAGCTGCGGCTCCATCACACTGCTCCATAGAAACTGGCTGATGCAACACAGTCAAAAAGTTGAGATGGTATATACATGTATAAACAATAACATGGTTGACACTTAATAGATTTAATGAACATACTTGTTTAAAACAATAAATGAATATGTGATATTGACAAACATGAATGCATAATTGACTAATCTTTTACCTAATCCTGGTAAAAGATGGTATGATTCTGCTCCCTCATTCTCCTGCTGCGCCTCCTCATCATTATGATCTGCTTCACCTGTGATCATCTGGCAGTGGCTCCTTGGGTTTATTTCCTACACCTGTGCTCCTGCCTTTATATACTGCACTCCCACAGTCTCATGCTGCCAGACAGCCATTCTGTGAGGAGGTGTCCAGTGGTCCTCCCCTGCCTTACCAAAGTTTTGAGCATGTTTCTTGTCTCTGGATTTCTCATCTGTTCTCTGGACATCAACCTGGACTGTTTTATGACCACAAATCTTGCCACGCCCTTTTATTCTGCCTTCCTGTCAGGTATCAAGCCTGCCATTCAGACATGTCTCAAGCCTCAGCCTTTTTTTAATTTCTGTCATCCCATGCTGGGAGCAGCCTGCACAAGCTTTGGTCCATTTTATTAATAAACTATTTAAACGCAAACACCGTGTCTGGCTGAATATCAGGTTATGTCTGCTTAGGCATTACAAAAGATTATTTCAGACGCTAAGATACCTAATATCCAGGAGAGGCGTTAAAACCCAGCTAACTGTCTTGCAAAGTCAGGAAACAAATGAAACCCGTTGATTGTCTAACAAAGGTCTATGTCATACAGTATGTAATTGACTGCTAGGCAGGTTCATCGAGCAGGATCTAACCCTGCATGATACAAACGCTGCCTGACCACTAGGATGCACTAGGACTCTCAGCGGACGTCTGCATGCAGCCCAGATTTTTATGACCACACTGACTGGGCCAACAGGGGTCAAAAAACTACAGCGTCATTGGCATCACACACCGCACATAAAAGCAACTTAGAAAATCTGCTCATGATCTTCTGCTCATTCACAAGCAGAAGCAGAAAAACATGCTTTTTTAAAATATACATAAATGTGAGAAGATGTGCCATTTGCCCCAGTCAGAGAAGCTATATCTCAGGGACCATTATATCCTGGTGAGAAATCACTTTAGTCAATCTTTTGTTCTTTTTCTCCCATGAATAAGTAGGACATAAATCACTGGATTATTGCTCTCTATGAGGACATAGTGAGAACTGTGAGTGAAACACTGTGACTCAACTCATCTAAATGTATATATGTGGTGGCATTCATGTTGGCACAGGCCAATAAACTGGCATTCATAGATTCAATAACTGCGTTTCTCTGCTTTTAATGCAGTCAAACGCAAAAAACAACATCTTTACAAGAAGATGTTGCGCAAAGCAATTTGTATGATTTAAAGAGTTAGACCCATCAAAAGACGAAATGCACAGATTATTTCTGCAACATTTCATACCAGCAGCTGCCATATTAAGTACTAAACTCGGGGTTGCTCTTGGATGTGGGACATAAAGATGTCCAGATCCCCACACATGCCCTTTCCAGGTATCCCTCCAACCTCTGGTACAGCACGTATTGATTTTTGCAATTGTTCATCGGTTCTTAAAACTTCCTTGTCCACTTGATCAGTTTCCTGGCAAGTGAATGGCTTCCAAAACACTCTGGCTGTAGTTTTTTTTTTTTTTTTTTTTTTTTTTAACTTCGAACTCCGAAAATCTGGCTTCACAGTTAAAATGGGAAACATGATTTGCATGCAAACATGCTAGCCATAAGTCTAGTATGCAACCTGAAACAAACCTGCTGTAATCAACACAAAAGCAACAGATTCCGCTTCTAGGACTTTAATCCATGAACTGAACCTGGACCAAGTCTATGTCACTCTGACATTCCTCATCAAATATGCTGAGGAATATGCAAATGAGAAATATTCAGATTCCAAATGAGTAAAGGAAAGCCATCTGTTTCCATGCTTGCTATGTCTATGTTTTTGGGTGTTACATGAAATTAAAAAAAGTGTTGCATTCTTAAACAAAGTACATATATAGCTGAGATCTAGTGAACACATCTATTAGTGCAAATACAAAGTCTTCTTATTGTTCAAAGACAAAACAACAATTGCAGTTGAAAAACTACAAGAACATCTCAGAAATTAGATTATTGTGAAAAAGTTAAATATTTGTTGTCACTCATTTCAGAAATCAAAACTCATATAATGTGTGGATTCATTACAAATAGAGTAAAGTATTTCAAGTCAAAACTGAGGCATACAACCAGACTTACATCCAAAACTGTCAGCTTTAGAAGCAGAAAGACGTGGTACTCAGGCTGGTGAATAAAAACGCTCAGACTTTTAAGATGCTCGGTTTTAGGTCAATTATTATTTTCCTTCCAGTGCACAATTATGAGCTACATTATTTGATCTGACAGATACAGTTTCAGCAACAAACATAGACATGTGTGGTTGTAATGCAACAATACCTGAAAAAGGTTGAACAGATTTCACAAATATGGGTTTAGGATTTTCTGGAGCTTACTCAAATAAACTTAATTAAAGTGAAGTAATGAGTTGTCAGCTTGGTTACGCTCATCTTGAGGGTAAGTTGTTCCCCCAAACCTCCCCCCACCCACCACGGCAATCCCTGCAACCCCCCCCCCCCCCTCATCGTGAACTCATTTAGCCACAGTCTCATTTGATCTCATTTGGAGTAACAGCGTTCAGAAAGACCTGTCATGTAGAGCAAAATAACCAAGTCTAAATGGACTATGGACCATATTGTCCTATGATAGGAACAATCGTCGTCAAGAAAGTCATTTAAATTTCCTTCATTCATTAATTCATTCACTCATTCATTCATTCTGTGCTTCTACTTTTACTTTCAGCGGTTGAATGCACTGCCTAGCTGATTCTGTTCAGCGTGGCTGGAGACCAGAAAGAGACCTAAGGGTTTCCTCGTCATCGCTTGGCTGGACTGAGGGTCTCAAAGTGGGTAATGCTGGTCTGCTATCTCACAATTCTTGCATTAAATATATTTCAAACTCAGTCAAATAAAGATGAAGTGTGTACAGCTTTGGTAGATCTCAGTTTGGTTCTTCACCTCAGATGTTAACTTTCATAAATAAAGAATTCAGCAACTAAACTCCGCTTAGATATAACAGATATTATATTATTTATCCATCAATTGTCTTCCGCTTAGCAGAGGTTGAGAGAAAGGTAGGAAAAAGGATTTAGAGCAAATCATGTTTCTTTGTTTTCTAAATGAAATGGGAAATAAATCAAAGAAACAACAAAGCCACTGTTTTCTATGCAGTTTGTCATCAATATTAGATCTACGCTGACTCACAAAAGTATTCACACCCCTTCAGTTTTTCCTCACTTTTACTTGCATTTTATTGATATTTCATGTTATAGATCAACAAAACAGTACATAATTATAAAGTGGAAAGAGAATGACGCATGGCTTTTGAAATATTTTTACATATAAAGATCAGAAAAGCATTTTTACTCAGCCAACATGTGATAACATTGTGGAGATGTTTAAAGCATCCTTTTCAAAACAATTCACCCCCCTCCGGCCGCCTCCCTCTTAGTCAATATTGCCGTACCCACCTTTCACAGCAATTACAGCTGCAGGGCTTTTTGGGTATGCTTCCTTCCAGCTTGGGACTGCAGACTGACATTTCTGCCAGTTCTTCTCCCTAAAATAGCTCAAGCTCAGCCCGACTGGATGAAAGCGATCAGTAAAGAGTAGGGCTGTCAAACGATTCAAAATTTTAATCGCGATTAATCGCATAATTTCAATAGTGAATTCGAGATTAATCACAAATTAATCGCATATTTTATCTTTTTATTTCTGAAAGTTTAAAAGCCCTATTTGGGTAATAAATGACACTAGTAAAAAACATGCTTGTACAAAAAATATTTTCATTTTTTATTTTCAAGCACTTTTCAGAATTGGAATGAAAACATCCTGGTGCCATAAAATGTTAAACTCTGGCCAATAATGGCTAAATCGCTAATCATAACACCCTGATGTATACGCAATGTGTAAACATGCCAAAATATTTATTTGCCTCTTAAACAAAGATAGACATGGTATTAAGCATTTACATATAAAGTACTAATTTTACATTTTAGAGTATGGTTTATGGGTTGGGTTTCTGCAGTGTTATTAGCGTGTAAAAACTCATCTTCAGAACCAATCTCTGCTCAAAATGGTGATCTGCACCGCCTAATCTACTTTCAGCAGTTATCATCAGTTAATACAACCGTAAACTGCAGAAAATACAGGCAGAGTTGCTCTTCCTGCCTTTACTCCCTCGGGTCCTATGTCAGTCTAGAGGAGGATGCACTGCAGCGCGTTATGAGGCGGAGGGATATTTACTCACTGTGTCTGTAGTGCGGCACCGTTACTTATTTTAGAGCCCAAATAAGTGACTTCACTCTCAGAAACAAGCCTAAAAAAACTGCAACCTGCAACTCATGAATTTTACAAGCGACTTTAGAAAAAAGAAGCCCAAAGTCGCATGAAATAAGCGGGCTTGGTAACAGTGAATGCGGATCTGTTTTGCTAGTCTCTATCATTCTGGGAACTAGGGAAAGTGCCGAGGGTAAAAAAAAACACAGTCCAGAGAGCGCTGCGGGAAAAAAAATGGTAAATGGCATGTACTTGTAAAGCGCTTTAACTAGTCCGACGACACCACAACGCTTTACACTACAATCAGTCATTCCCACACCCTGATGGTAGTGAGCTATGCTAGTAGCCACAGCTGCCGGGGGGCACACTGACATACATCAGCGCCACCAGGCCCTCTGACCAATGCCAGAACACAATGCGGATGAAGTGTCTTGCCCAAGGACACAACGACTGAGACGGTCGAAGCGGGGGATTGAACCGGCAGCCCACTGCGCCACTGTCGCCCCTAATGTGACATTAGCTAGAAACTGTCTTTCTTTTAGAGAGAGTTAACTGAAGTAGGAAATTTTGGCTTACCTTGAGCGACGAACAACCATAATGTTTGAAATCATTTCTGAATTTTTTTTATTTTGATCCAGAATCACCTAACCCCAAGTTTTAAACATGCAGCTAAATGGCAGTCTCCAGTTTATAGAAGTGGCTTTTTGGTATCAAATTTAAACATAAGGTTTCTTGCCTGGGAAACAGTTTAGACTCTGTGCTATTAATCCTTCTTCACACCGTAATCCAAGTGAATCTTTTCACCTGGCTCGCCTGCCATTGGTCATCTGACATTTCGCCTATCTCTCGCCAACAGTCCACACTGACAACATGCTGACAACCCGGCCATTTCACACCAGCCCTCTTCACCACGTCATCAAATAGGAGGAGCGTCTACCTGCTTGCTGGTCCCCTTCTGTTTTTTCAACTCACTGTGGTGGAGATGGATTTTACCCAGCGAGTCACAGTGCTGTAGGTAATGTGGAAAACCTAGCAACGGCGTCGGTGCACCTGGGTCCACCAATTCCTTCAGAGACACACCTGGTTCAGCGAGAACAGTTGCTTCCAGTGGTACTGTCCCACGTCGGGGATGGGGGAAGGATCTCCCTCCGTGACACAAACTACAGGTGTCTTCGGTCAGTAAATTCAACATTGCTCAATAGAGATATAGCCTAATTGTCTAGATATGTAACATATAAAATGTTTTTGTGCTTAAATAACGAGGTGGACCCTTAACGTGACGTGAATTGACAGAAAAGTTTGCTTTGGTTTGGCTTGAGTTGATTGGATGTAGTGTAGTAAAAGAAAACAAGTTTATGTATAAAGATAAGAAAAAACAAGAACAATAGTAAAGTATAAGAATACACACTGAAATGAGTGGGTAGAAGTATAAACCTATTTTTAAATCCACTCATTTTCCAGCAGCAACATTATCAGATCAGTTCTTACCACTGTTGGTTATGACATTCTTTCCTAACTAGTTTCTATATTTACAAATAATACAATTCTTTCCTATTTGCATGCCATTCTAAACAAGCATAAATACTATTCAAATATTTGCATGTTAATATACAGTAACACAAAATAATCAAAACTTCAAAGAGTACAAAAATTACCAGTAATAACTGAGTAACTCAAAAGTTCAGATTTGTGAACTTGTACAAAATTTCGCTTTGCTCTGTTCGCACATTTCATGCCGTTCGCATTGCTCGAAACGCTTCGTTCGCATCGCGGACCATTATTTTGCTCCTGAACGTGCCTTCACATAGGGATAACATGTGAATCACTCGCTCAGTTTGTCTAGTTCGCATTCGGTGTGAACGCACCTTTAATATGTTAAATAATATTGCTCCTGATTTGCTCATTTATCTATCTTGTAATAATAGTTAAACTCCAGAATAAAGTTACTAAAGTAAAAAATTGATCGTTTAGCGCTGATAATGGTGTCATTTAATCAACCAAAGCTGTTCACGTGTCACCAGGCGGAAAGAAGTAGTTCTGCCTGGATTTATAAGCATCACCTCAGACCTTGTCCAAGCCACGATATATTTGATTATTTTGCCATCACCTGTGAACCTTCGGGCTGGAAGCTCAGTTTGGAGGATTATAGAAGCCATCATATCCCATCTATTCCCTGGGAACTCTCATTCAGCTACTCCCCAGCTTGCAACTTGGCAGACATGCAAATGATTCTGTCAATGGCGCCCTCGCTTCGCACCCCCACGGCTCCCCAAACCTGCAAATAAGTTGGGCCCATTTGCTGAAATGAGGGGCTGTGACCCTGACTGGCTGTCACAGCACATATAGCCTCAGCTCAGTCACTGTGGAGACTGCACTGACATCTCAACTAACGGATGGGCGAGAGAGTGGGGGGTGGGGGGGTTACACATTTATATTTGGCTCTGTCTAGAGCCACTTTGGCAACATTTAGAGAAAAACATTACAAATTCCGAGCCCAGACAAATATGCATAAGGACAACAATGACAGTCACATAGCTGTTCTAGTTTCAACAGAGCCTGGGTGAACATTTCTGTAGCTGTTCTAATTGTATGGTATACCCTTTGCCAAGAGACAATATAATACAACTTTTTATATCCTGTGGCAATGCTTTAGCCATGTTTATTGTACTTAAAGATTAATTTGCTTTCTGTTTATTGGAATTTTTCTGCCTTAAGTAGTTTTTTTAGAAACAATTTTCTGTGATTTTTTTTTTTTTAGGTCAGACTCCTCATGGGTATCCACATCGGGCCATGAGAATGAAGGGATTTTTCCCATCTTAAGATGCAAATGTACTGAAGCTTGCTCAAGCTGGACAGAAAGCCTTTGTTTCAATCTGTCTTTAGTTTTTTCTAGAGATTTTCGAGGGGTTTAACTCAACGTTTGGGTTGGATGACTAAAAGACCGTTCGTTTTTGCTGACAGAGGTTCACTCAGCTGTAGACTCTGTATTTTAAGTAGAGTTCTTGTATTAGATTTGTTTTTAAATCTTTATAAGCATGTAGAAATAGTGAGATCCAAGTTTTAAACACATTGATTCATGCTTTTTTTCTGCACTCGAAAATGCTTTGGTTTACCATGAGAATCTCATGCTGGCTATAGTTTGGCTGTTACTGTAACAACAATTAAACAAGCCTAAAACCGGAGCTGGTGAGTGATTTACACTGTATAAAACATTGCCCGTCTACAATGGCTTATTGACAAATTCTTTGGGTAAAGTGTAAACACTGAACATACGGTAGTTAACTTATTAGGTTATGGAACCTGTTTAGCAGCTAAAAGGCTGATTCTTTAAGTGAACAAACCCCCTCTCTAGTGCAAATTACAGTAATTTATACAGCTTTCTGAAATTATTACACAGCATCATTTTATCACCTTAGAATTTCTAATTTTAACCTGTGGAAGAGGTTCAGTGAAGTCTGATTGTGTTGCTGTCTAGCTCAAAATTCCAGTCTCTGAAGAATGATAGGGCTCCTTCTAGTTTCTTGTTAAACCCAAAAACCAGGCTGTCTTTCACCCAATGCTTGGTTGGAACTGCCAAAGTTCTGTGTGAACCACACAGACCCTGTATGTGGGTAAAGAAATAAACCTGCAGTTAGTAGAATGTGAACACCAGTTTGTGCCTTTAAATGTTTTATTGAAATGCTAATCTAATCTAATCTAATGTTTGGCTCTAATTTTAATAAAAAAAAAATATTGTGTCTTTACCTTCTGATCGATTATTTGATTGGAATTATTTGAATGCCAGGTATCTTTATGTTTTGCACGTCAATGATTCATAAGAGCTGAGCTCAAAATTTCTGGACAAGGAAGCAAACAAAGTATAAACACGGATTGTGATTTGTCTTTTGACAACAAAAAAATTAATACCTAAAAATATAGATAAAATCTCAACTAACTCTGGTGAATCCAACAATTTTTATCATCTCATCTCATGAGCTGAAAATATTATATAGAGACACTTTTGGATTATCTGCAGGCGAAGTTGTCAATATTTGATTTAACTTATTAACAGAATTTCTAGATTGTATGAATTCTTTGGGGAAATCCTGATTATTGGTGTGGCTTGAAAAAGCGGTATTATTATTGTATTCGGTTAAAGTGTTGACATTTTTGACATGAAGATACCACTCCACTATTATTAATCTGATGTGCTGTTTCTGTCGTTATTTTGTTTATTTGTTTTGGACTTTTCTGAACTAGAATCAGCCCTGTCGCCTCTCAGCCACCAGCCACCATCCTGTCAGCTCAGTCCACTCCTCAGTTATCTGTTACTCAAACCAGCTCCAGCTGTTGCCATTAGTTACTGCTAACTCTGCTCACCTGTCTACATATACCTGTCTCAGCCAACCCATCACTGCCAGATCATCTCGTCTTGACTCATATGCACTGCCACTTTGATGCTCCCACTTCCTGTGCGCTCAGCCTGTTGGACTGTTTTTCTGCTTATGATCAGCCCTTGTTGTGGCGGTTTTCCGGTGTCTGCGTGCTGCTTATCTGTTCTGTTTCCTGCGAGTTCCTGCTGCTTGTTCTCTGTTATAGTTTGTCACTGTCTGCTTCTCCAGTTCAGTATTGGTTCTGCCAGTCACCCCGCCTGCATCCTCTGGTCTCCAGCCCATTACTGCCTGCCTCATCTTCCACTATTTATTATTGCAATAAACCTTTTAGAACTAAACTCTGTGTCTGGCTGATATTGGGTTCTCCAGGTTTATTCATAACAGTTTCACCCACTGATCTATTTTCTGTACCATATTAATCCTGCTGCTAATGGTAATTTCTGGCAATTCTTATGCAGAGGACAAGATACACCATGGACCGCTCCTCAGTACATCAAACATCCAACCTTTGAAGTTAAAACGTATGCTTCACCAAAAGGATGAATATTTTTTTACTGCAGGAGGAAGCTGGATTATCCATTCATGGCATGGTTGTATGTCCTCTGAGTGTCTCTGGGTTATTCTGTGATGAACTGCAAACCTATCCAGGGTGGATCTTGCTTCTCATTTGACTGGAGATACAGTTAGGCCCAGAAATATTTGGACAGTGACACAAGTTTTGTTATTTTAGCTGCTTATGAAAACATATTCAGGATACAATTATATAATCAATATGGTCTTAAAGTGCAGACT
This sequence comes from Fundulus diaphanus, assembly GCA_037039145.1. NCBI lineage: Eukaryota > Metazoa > Chordata > Actinopteri > Cyprinodontiformes > Fundulidae > Fundulus > Fundulus diaphanus. Next base: position 46,987,404 of record CM073122.1, read on the forward strand.
CTGAGCTGTAATTTGAGGGTTTAGGAATTACAGCTCTATAATATATAGCCGCCTCTTTTTCAAAGGACCAAAAGTAATTGGACAATTGACTCAGAAGACCGCAAAATAAATAACAAGGCTGCATGGGCTCTTCCCTCGTTAACCTGTCATCAATTAAGCAGTTAAAAGGTCTGGAGTTGATTCCAGGTGTGGCGTTTGCATTTGGAAGCTGTTGCTGTGAACACACAACATGAGGTCAAAGGTCAAAGGAGGTCTCAGTGGAGTTGAAACAGACCATCCTGAGGCTGAAAAAAATAATAAATCCATCAGAGAGATAGCAGAAATGTTAGAAGAGGCCAAATCAACAGTTGGGTGCATTCTAAAAAAAAAAAAAAGAGTGCACTGGTGAGCTTGGGAACTCAAAGAGGCCTGGACGTCCACGGAAGACAACAGTGGTGGATGATTACAGAATCCTTTCCATGGTGAAGAAAACTCCTTCACAACATTCACTCAAGTGAAGAACACTCTCCAGGAAGTAGGTGTATCAGTATCTGAGTCTACCATGAAAAGAAGACTCCATGAGAGTAAATACAAAGGATTCACCACAAGGTGCAAACCATTAATCGGGCTCAAAAATAGAAAGACCAGAACTGACTTTACCAAAAAACACCTGAAGAAGCCAGCCTAGTTCTGGAAGAGTATTCTTTGGACAGATGAGACTAAGATCAACCTGTTACCAGAATGATGGGAAGAAGAAAGTTTGGAGAAGAATTGGAACAGCTCATGATCCAAAGAACAGCACATCTTCTGTAAAACATGGAGGAGGCAGTGTGATGGCATGGGCATGCATGGCTTCCAAAGGCACTGGGTCACTTGTGTTTATTGATGATGTGACAAAAGACAGATGCAGGCGCATGAATTCTGAAGTGTATAGGGATATACTTTCTGCTCAGATTCAGCCAAATGCAGCAAAGTTGATTGGGTGGTGCTTCACAGTACAGATGGACAATGATCCAAAACATACAGAAAAATCAACCCAAGAGTTTTATAAAGCAAAGGAGTGGAATATTCTGCTATGGCCGAGTCAGTCACCAGACCTCAACCCAATGGAGCATGCATTTCATTTGATCAACACAAAACTTATGGCAGAAAGACCCACAAACAAGCAACAACTGAAGACAGCTGCAGTAAAGGCCTGGTAAAGCATCACTAAGGAGGAAACCCAGCGTTTGGTGATGTCCATGGCTTCCAGACTTCAGGCAGTCATTGCCTGCAAAGGATTCTCAACAAAATATTGAAAAGTAAAATTTTCCTTAGGGTTATGTTTATTTGTCCAATTACCTTTGAGCCCCTGAAATGAGGAGCACTAGTATACAAATAGCTACAATTGCTACATGTTTAATCACATATCTTTTTTCAACCCCTTGTATTAAACCTTAAAGTCTGCACTTCAAATACATTGTAGTTGTTTCATTTCAAATCCAAAGTGGTGACATGCAGAACCAAAATCATGAAGATTGTGTCACTGTCCAAATATTTCTGGGCCAAACTGTAGGTACCAGCCGAAGCAACCTAGCAAAAGGATTGATCTGTTATTTACAATACATTGGTGGGAAGTTAACATATTTCTTTCATTGTTGATGTTAAAACTAGTGGTTAACGAGTAAAGGTTCTGCAACTAAAACCAACCCGATCCCGTTTCACTTAGTGGTAAAAAAGTAACAATGTGAGACAGTGGCAGCTTGCTGTAGCTTTATAAGCTGACATTTTGGCTAGTTGAGGAGTGCATTTGTGTGTGGTTCAGTGAGTGTGCAAAAGGTCTGTGGTGGGCGCTCCTCTGTTTACTGGGCACTCTGCCTTCACAAACAGCCCTTGTCTTCACCTCGGAACAACAGGAGACATGACAGCCATACGGTCCCCCTGCAGCTGGCTAATTGTGTGCAGCATGATTGTGGAGTGGCTGCTCTTGGTTCTCCTTCCGTCCGGTGGCGATAATAGAAAAAGGAGACATGGCTTTTTGTGTCTCCAGGATTTATGCTGACACAGAATCATAAGAGTTAGCCTGCAATTGATCTAAAAATCTGTACTCTTGGAGCTCTAAACATCCACCTGATACCTTCAACACTTAATATAAGTGGGACTTGCAATTGATAACTTAAACGTTTTGCATTTTACTTTTGACCTGGCTGTAGGAATTTTCAAATTGTTTTCCATATCCCTTTAAAACTTAATAGAAACCTACTAGAAGAATCGCTTCAGTTTCTTTCCTACAATCGATCGCTTTAAAAATGAATTTGTTGGTTTCATTATTTTTTATTATTATTTCCTCATGTTGAAATCCCTTCAGAATTTCTTATTTTATCTCCCAATGCATGGGAAGGAAAAAAGTAAACCACTCAATGACAAATGACTTTGCACCAAAAAAGAAAACTGAAAGAATGGGTGTTGCTGCTAATTTTGGATCCTCTCAGGGCCAGAGCTCAGATAACGCCACTTGGACAAAAGTGATAAAAAGAGATTCCACTACAAAGTCACCCATATTTAGCATATACCATGGCTTGTACATTGCAATATACTGTAAATATTATGACTAAATAGATATTTGTATTGCCAAGTTACACTGAGGTTTTTCAGTGTAAAGTAGAAAGTCTTAAAACTATTCTTACAGGTAAAAACAAAAAAAACCCAGTTAAAACAAAATTTTGAGGAGCAAGCTATGAATTATGTTTGCTCTTAAGCTCGTAACTCTGGAATATTTTGGTGATGACCATCAGTAAGACAGCTTCTGTGTGCCAATTGGTATTGTGTCACAGAATTAAGGACCACTGCTGTAGGTGATGGCTGGTGGTAAGAACAAAGTAAGTCAACCCATGTTTTTAATTATGGAAATCAGCAATAATGGGCTACACAGTGGCACAGCTGGTAGCACTGTTGCCTTGCAGAAATAGTCCTGGTTTATAGGAAACTGGCTTAAATCGGAGGCAACCGGACTTTCACTCAGTTTGTCTGAAAATGTTTTGACATATATCAGCTCGCACTTGAACAATCTGTAGTTGGAGCACTGCTGTTTTTAAACACATGGAGGCCCATCTTCCTGGGCACATTCCAAGTCAGATACAAATCAATGACCCATCCGCCACTGTCCTGGGTCGTTAGAAGCTATTGCTTGGTGAGAGTGGAGTACTTGGTCACCTGAATGATGATGAGACTGCTATGTAATCTCTTTTGAATCTGTTGGAGGGCTGAGCTGTAAACACTGAAATGCAATCATCTCCCTCTGTTTAGTGATGGCTTTTCTCTTTTGACCAACATAGCTTCTTTCAGCCCTCTTTTCAACCATCTGTTCTCTCTGTCCAAAATCTGGACACCATCGTCGTCAAAAGACTACCTTTTGTTCTTGAGGTACAAGTGGACTGCTGAATCTTGCCCTAAGCTGCTGGCCCTCCTGTGCTGCTCCATGCGTTTATGTAGCTGTTGATTAGTTTCTCCGATGTCTGAGCAGTCCTCGCTGCATTGGACCGCATACACAACGCTGCTCACCTGTGGTTTGGGTGTTCTGTCTTAAGGATGAACCCCTTTTTGTCTGTGGCTATTAGATTTAAAATTTACTAGTATGTTGTATTTGAGAAAATTTCTTGAATTTCTCAGAAATTCTTGACACATGTGGACTGACAATGTTTTTGGGTCTTTCTGTTTTGTCCTCTGTGTTCAATGCAGTGTTGTTGTTGTTTCTTTTTTTTTTTCTGCAGTTTTTTTTTGGCTGACTTAACAAACGCCCAGTTAGGACAATCACAGTGATTTTGTGACGTGCTTGTTTTCCATTTGTTTCTCCTCTGTGGCAGAGGGAATGTTGTCAGCCTGGTAACTCAGAGTTCTGATAACAGAGACTTTGTGTCCAGTGGGTGATGTGAAATGCAATGCAGATATTTGTGTGTGTGTGTGTGTGTGTGTGTGTGTGTGTGTGTGTGTGTAGGCTTCTGGTAAACCCTAGTTTTGAGACTCCCATCTTGCTCCATGTGCACAGTCCAGAAAAGGCAACATATTGTTCTTGACATCCTCTCTGGTAAACCTGATGTTGATGTCCAATGAGTTGCCTCCAACTTCTTTGGTTTGGATTTTGACCAAAGTGTCATCCATGTTTCCCTTGTAAGCACTGAGTGCCCTGCTCTCCACCTCCTCCATATACTGTAAATATCGTTTACAATGGGTGACAATGGGGAGCCCATGGCACACCCATGTTTCTGTTGTACAAGTTGTCTTTGTACTTGAAATATGTGGTTGAGAGACAGAGCTCCAACAAGTCACAAATCTGGTCTGGTGTTAAATTGGGCCTATCTTTTAGGGATTCATCATGTTCAAGCTGAGTCCTGACAATGTTCACTGCCTCTGGATTGCAGGTGAAAAGAGAGGTGACATCAAAATAAAAACCGGTCTCATCTGTTGCCAGTCTCAGACTTGGGAAATTAAGTCTGCAGAGCTTTGTATGTGGTGTGGAGTGTTTCCAACCAGCGGAGCCAAAATTGTTGCAAGATGTTTTGCAATGTTGCATGTGACCAAGTTAATGCTGCTGATAATGGGTCTGAGAGGCACCCCTTCTTTGTATATTTTTTAGAAGTCCGTATATGCATGGAATGGTTTCTCCTGGATACAGTAGTGAGAGTGACTGATCGCTTTTTCTCTTTCCAGTCTTTCCTGGCAAAGATAACTTATCTCAATTTAACTTTGTGCCCACTGTCCTGTCAGGTTAAAGTGACTTTACCCTTCTTGGAGTCTTCCTACCAATTCCACAGAGATATGTAAGTCCTGGAATCTCCTTCGCTCTACAGGGGTTCACTACAGCCCTTTCGGCTCAGGCTACCCTCTGTCCTAAAGCTCTCCAGCTCTCTGTTTACTTCCTACAAAAACTGAAAGAACTCACCAATTCAAATCTCCATAAAATCCTCCTGGAACACAGAAAACATCTTTCCTACAAAACTTACCACCAGGATTTTCACTTCTCCTTCCACAATTTCTGCAAACCCCAAAACTGTAAGCCCTTCTCCTTTCCTTCACTCATTCTACATTTGTATTCAGTTAAACCTCTCACCTCCTCTAATAGTTCCTTTTTCAGACCCAGCTGAAACCATTCCAGTCCAGCTCCAAAGTTCTTGTTTCTTGTTAAATAATTAGGATTTTATAACCTGCGTCCTGTCCAGTTCTGCAATCTCAGAAAGCAGTCTCAAAACCTGACTTATTCTGTCTTGTAGAAACCTGATTGGCTGAACAGAGTTAATTCAGTTGTTGCACATAACTAGCTTTTTATGTGTAGAATCACATGAATAAAAACAAAAGGAGTATGAAAAAGCTAATACTTCTCATATGAAAACAAACTTGTTTACATAATGTTAGCTGATTGCACAAGCCATATATACTGTATATCCTGCACTGCTGTACATCTAAAGGTGTATTTTGTTGATAGGAATATAAACCTTATGTTCTTTAAAAAGATGTTTGGACAATCTTTAATTTCAGTGATGTTCTCTTTGTCACTGTTAAAAAATCTATGCTCCTGATCGTGGATCTCTACAGGTATGTTATGGTTGCGGATAAACATCCAAATAAAAAAAAAAAAAATGAAATGTGAGTAAGAGACAATAAGAGCGTTGTTGAATCATGATAAACGAGCTTTAAACCCAGTCAGTTTATCAACTAATCTAAAGGTGAGGAGTGTTAGCCCTGAAAGATTTACTTCCTGCATAAATTTGACTGTCTATAAAATTATGTCAGACATTCACACTGCCCCCTGATGGCAAAAGGCAAAAGGCTTTCTGCGTGTGAACATGGCAGGAATGTTGAGCTCAGCAGCAAAGTCTCTTGCAGTGTGCCATTGTTTTCAAGGTTGAACACAGTAAGACAGTAATTTAAATTCTTTAAAGATCATCATGGGGTTGGTACAAACAAGTCAAGTTGTCGACCCAAAAGAGTTTCCGCTGCTCTGAGCTGGAGAATCCAACATTCAGTCCTTGAAGACACAAGCAATTCCCCTAACCAAATGAAGGCCCTTACTGATGCTGACTGCAGCCCGAGAACCATAAGATGGCATCTGTGTGAGAGTGGCCAGAAGAACAAAAAAACATAACCAGGTAAACCAGACAGCATCTTCCACCAGAAGAAAAACGATAGGAAATTGATCAGTTTATCTTCTGACGACTTCTATTCCTGGTTATTCAAACATTTTTGGTAGATCTGTTGGCTGAATTTCGTGACCTGTTAGTGGATACAGGAACTTCATGGTTCAGGTGTGATTTTTCTCAGAAACCTAAGAGTCATGAAGTCAACAAATGAAAATGTCTTGCTATTAGAGGATTCTGGATTTTTTTTTTTAAACAAACATCACAAGGAAACTGAAGCATAGAAACTGTGAGCTGCAGGCTAAAATTAAGATTGTCATTGTAAAGACAAGCACTGTAAAGGTAAGATGAATATATTTTCTGTACCACTGCAAAGGAAAAAAGTCATTTACTTTCCGCTTGTTCAGTCAGAACTAAATTACTTCTGCATCTGGGGCTTCTTACAAATTGCTTTCAAATGGACTTTAGTAGAGCAAGAGTTTAGGACAGGTTTGGTCACTTTTAGCCATCTATGTTATTCATTTAAAATCTTTTTGAGCAAGTGGACATCATGTGCATTACTGAGCGACTAAGTGCAAAATCTGACTAGGAGGCTCTTGGACAGGTGGAAACTGAAATTTGAACATTGTAAAAAGACGTCCATCTCAAAGCCCTTTGCATTTCACCCAAACCTTGGTAGCTTGTGGATTCATAGTGCAAAGGTGTACATAAGCATTTATGAAAGCTGCCTAACTTTTATGGAAAACCTACTAAGCAATATCTTCATTTCAGTGTTAAGGCTACATGAAGACCTTGTTTAAATATCAGTCAGAATTGTATACTCTATAATGTATTAGACTTCTATATTAGTTGTATCTAAGCTTAGACTTGGAATAAAAAATGTAAAGAATATAAATAACGGAAAAATCCCAAAGAAAACAAAAAAGTTAAAGAGAGATTCATTTATTATGAATCTTTTTATAGAACTGATGGACAGAAGCAGCACACATTTTATCTAAAGCATTGGGAAACATTTAAACTGTAGGCTTACTACAAGAGAGACTCACTACAAGACTATTTCTTCAATAGCTTTGGGGACATCTGTTAGGCTCAGAACGGGTGGACCCAGTATTCGAGGCAGACAAACAGTTTAGGTTTAACAGTTTATTAAGATCGGCAACGGAGCGGGAGTCGTCAGCGTCTACTGCGGCAGCCTCTGCAGGAGGAGACAACAGGTTAGTGACCACGCTTATCTGAAAGTGTTTGCACACAAACGTGTCGGTCACTAACCTGGTCTTAATGTCCAGTTCAGATCCTGTAGCAGAGGTAGATCCCAGCTGGCGGGTCGTCAATCCTGTGCGGCAGTTGCCGCTCAGAGAGTCCAAGAGGCAGGTGTATCGGAAGTTGGAAGACAGGCAGAAGATCAGAACCGTGAGGGCAAACGTGAGCAGGATGAGCCCTAGAACGAAGCCAAAGACGAAGTCGGGGACGTGTTCAAAGGTCGGAGCCAGGAGATCAGAAAGCCAGTGAGGTGCCGAAGGACAATCCAGGATGGAGTCGGGTCACAGTTCCAGGTTCGATACACAGTGGGCAGAGATCAGGCAGGTAGTCAGGACAGGCAGAAGTCGGAACACAGATCAGGCAAATCAGAATCAGGCAGGAACAGGCAGGCTCAGAGGTCGAAAGGCAAACAGGTCAGGATCAGAAGTCAGAACAAATAACGCTGGAATAAGTCTCACAAATGCTCGAAATAAACTGGCACTGTTGTCTGGTCTTAGAGCTGGTTATATACTAGTGAGAGCAGGTGGAACAGATCTGAAGTGATGAGGAATGGGCGGAGCTAAACAGGTGTGTGACATGAGAGACCAGACAACAGTGCCGAAATCATGACAACAACTACAAATGTGAAGTAGGTGATGTTTTTCTTAACAGCTTAAGCTATGGTTTGTAATACTACTACTAACGACGACAACAATAATAATGGTTAGTATAAACTTGACATAATTTGAAAATGTGAAAGTTAAGTTTAAAAGGCTTTATTTGAAAAACATCATGTCTGATTTTGGTGTTGATGGTACAAATGTTCTAATTTTCACTGTTGAAGTAAATTTACATATAACTAAAAATTCAGGGACATTGTGCAAGAACACCTGTTGGAGGCTGAAAAAGATTCTGCTGTTTTCCAAAGTGAGATCGACCCAAAACTGGCAGAGACAGGCCGCAAAGACTTGCAGCTTTAACTACGGTGTAAGGTGGTTCTATAAAGTATTGACTTTTATTTTTATTTTTTTGGGGGGAGGGAGGGGTCTCAGAACAAGCTTTGAGAAACGCAAGTGCCCAATATTACTTTTAAAATTACTTCAGTTGTAATAAAATATGACAGATAACCTCCCTAGCCCAGGTATCTCACAATGCAGTATGGTTGTTACGTCACCCTTTCAAGCTCCATAGACACAGTTACAAAATTCTGTGAGGTGGGAGGTTGCCTCTACAATGGGACAAAAACCAATCGGGTCAGAAAGTTCTGCTGAATTTCTCCCCTTTCCTTGAACGGATTCGATGGGGGCCGGCCCAGATTGATTGTGTGCAGAATGGAGGGTTCTACACCTTATCAATCTGGCTTGTCAGGCTAGCAGGTGTTGAAGCCGTCTTGCTTCCCCGGGTTCGTTAATTCGTTGTGCAGGACTTAAAACAAAGACTCAGCCAGGACGCAGAATTCAGTTTCACCTTCGGGAAGGGAGACCAGGTGCGCCCGCCGCATCTGCGGGCCGCGGCTTCTGACTCTCGCTCTCCCCCCCCGTTCAGGCTCGTTTTATTAAATTCAAACAAAGGATTTTACAGAGTCACACAGTAAATGACGCATACCCTTATCAGTTCTTACTCCCTAAAAACTATCTTTTACAAAATATGAAGTTGTTGTTCTCTCCTGCTGCCTGGGAACAGGCCTTGAGACTCTTTTGTGCTACTTTGCTCGCAAACAGCGCATTTTACCCTAATTTATTCACATTCTAGTCCTCTGACCAACAGGCGCGGCCTGGACGCATATTAAGGCATATAGAAGCATATAAAAGCATGTTAAACCTTCATAAGAGTGTATAAAAACGGATCAAAGTTAATATATTCCACACAGGATTTAGCAGTTTCTCAGTGTTTTCATGGAATAATTGCATTGACGTTTCACAACAGAATGAAACACCCCCACTCGGTTGTGGCAGATGGCCGCTTACCCTGAGTCTGGTACTGCTGGAGGTTCTTTCTCCCTGTTAAAGGGGAGTTTTCCTCTCCACTGTCGCTTCATGCATGCTTAGTATGAGGGATTGCTGCAAAGCCATCGACAATGTAGAATACTGTCCACTGTGGCTCTACGCTCTTTCATAAGAAGTGAAAGACTTTATACAATCTGCTGGTTTTCCTTATATAGGAAACTTTCTGACTAATCTGTCTGTATGATTTGATTGAATTTGACTTTGAAAAGTGCCTTGAGATGACGCGTGTTGTGAATTGGTGCTATATAAATAAAATTGAACTGAACTAAAAGTACCTGTAATATTTTTTTAGATATGTTTTTCTTGTCATTAGGTTGGAAACTATCTGCTTTTGTTACATCAATTCTTACAAATATTGTAGAATATGTTTCCATCCAGTTTTTGCACATATATTGTCTTTCTTTACTTTAAACTCTAAAACTAGATTTAGGACTGTTTAATTTTTTTTAAATGACAGCAAATTTCCTCTAGTAGAGTTTAATTTAAATTTAATTTTCAAATGGTCATGTAACATATGGCTCAGTGCGGGTTTTAAGTTCTCTGGCAAAAAGACTCTTTGGCTCACATGACGTAAAATAAGGCTTGTAAAGGTTCCAGTTAAACATATCATTGGTCACATTGATATTATACTTTTGTTTTTATTGTTGGTGTGCAGTCATTGGGGGAAAATAAACAAACAAAAACTAAACGTTATCCTAATGGAACGAGACACTGTTAAATAATCTTACACAGTTTTTACTGCACACTTACAGTGTAGTGAAGATGGCTCAGCTTCAATGGTCAGTGCACTCCTTAATAAGCCAACGACCTGCCTGGCAGCATTTTCTAACTGCCTGTTGTACAAACATAAAAACAACAAAAAAAGACATGCTAGTCAGCAAGCATTAGCTTGCGACAAGTTTACAGCTACATACTGCAGGCAGATAGTGGAGGTATATTAACAGTAGATAAAAAGCAGTGGGAAGGAGAAATACAAAAAGTGAAACTACATATAAAGGCAAAATGAAAATTGCCTTCAGGAAGAAGCACAGTGTTGATATGTCTTGCAGTAACTGAATTAATTTGTGTAAAATACCCAGTGGAAATACATTTTACATAGCAAAGCAAAGAGGGAAAAAAATAAACAGGAAGAAAGAAAATGTCAGGCTGGCTGAAGACGCTGGGAGAATACCCCAGCTTCAGGTTTAACCTTCACCCCAGCAGTAAAATAAGCTGATCAAAGCCAGTGACCTAGTTTTTCCTGCTTAATTCAATCTAGCCCACATGTACCTTTAGGGAACGAAAAGGGGATCCCTGAAACAGCAGGAATCCCTGAGGGAAAAGCATGATGTCGGGGAAGAGCCATATGTAAGTACCAGCAGAGAGGGAAAGAAAGGAAAAAAACTCTAGCTGAGACACAGGTAGCCACCCCCCATCATGATTCAGTATGGCGGCGTTCATCAAACATTAACAGTGTGGATGAACTCCAGTGAGGAAAATTCTGCTCTTGGAGAACAGTGATGATGAAAAGCCCCCAAATGCATCTGACAAGGAGTAAATATTGAATTGAAAGATAAACAAGGTGAATGCCCTTCATTTTTCATGCCAATGGGGAGACAATGGAACCTGATAGTGTTGAAAACAACATGCTTTATCTGTCTGGCTCTCTTCTAAAGCTTTGCTTCAGACACACAGGAGACAGGGTCAAGGTAAACTCACGCTGACTTCGCCTTTTTTCTCTGCCTGCCTTTCCCCAGCAGAAAGTATGTCTGTGGTTCAACATAATCTCACTACAGAAAGAGGCCATTTACTTTATTTCACCGGATGAGAAACAGAAGTGAGTTGCTACTAGCTCTGTATTCAGAGGGATATAGTTGGAACCAGATATCTACATACACTGTTTTTTCTCCCTTCGTCAGATCAGACAAAACCGACTGACTTTTGTATCTTTGAGGTCAGTCACCATAGCCAAAGCTATTTCTATTTGGTAAATGCTAGAATCATGGGAGATTTTGTTTAGATCTTTTTTATTACTTTCTTTAAATTCACAAGTTTACCTCTGCTACTTAATAAATGAATATGCCTTTAAGCAATTTAGTACAGCTCAGATGATTTTGTCATGGCTTTGTAAACTTCTGATTCTCAGCATTTTAAAATTTATTTTGAGCAAAATGGAAACACACCTGTGAATTTATACCTCAAACCTGAAGAATTCAGCCAAGATGTCAGAAAGAGCTGACTTTCACAAGTCTGGATCATCCCTGGTTATAATTAAGGTGCCACATTGATCTGTGTATGCAACTACAAACACCATAGGAATGTAGTCTTCATACCATTCAGGAAGGAAACAGGTCCTGTGTTCTAAAAAAGTGCCTTGGTGTGAAAAGTGCTTATAAACTCCAGAATAAAAGCTACAAGCCCTGCAAAGAAGCTGAAGAGAGGGTTGATATCCACACTCTAAATATAAATTGTAACTCCAACTTAAATGAATTGGTAACAAGTAATTTAATTAATTTAGCCCAACTTAATTTATTTTTGATGGTTTTACTTTACAACTTACAAATAAATTAAGTTGGATCAACTGAATGTAACTACTTGTTATCAACTGAAGCAACTCAATTAAGCTGTAGCTGCATTCTTTTTAGAGCACAGAATGAAACGTGGCTATGAGATTGTGAAAAGGATGTCCAAAATGTTTCAACCAATCCATACAGTTTAAAATGTGATTATAAAAAAAGCAGATGTAAAATGTGAGTTTAAAGAAGGAAAGAATATTCTCTTAAAAAAGTCCTCTCTTTTATTATTGTGGAATTTAGCAAATGGAAATGATTTTGGTAATCATAACTGGCCTAAGATAAGAAAACCTTTTCTGATTTAATGTGAGAGTGTCTGTTTAAACGGTCTGTGTCATTATCAGGCTGTATTTCAGCTCCTATGGTTTCAATCTTTGACTACTTCTGTTCTTGAACTCCTTTTACATCATGTTTCATGGATGAGAAGAATGTGGCCCCAGTGCATAAATTTAAAATTATGCGCGTGCTTAATTATATTTGCGCATTACGTGATTTATGTTTTGCCAGCCAAAGATGTCACTTGGGCAAATAAACAACAAACCTGCTTCAAGTCAACACTCTCTAGTGACTTCTCAAGAAAAGAACACACTGTGCAGCGGGAGAGGACTCAGCCTGACACACGGGGAAGTCTGCTGTCTGAAGCAGACATAGGAAACACAGAAACAGGCTCAAGGTTAACTGTCAAATATATAGAACCTGCCATGTTCTGCTCATAACAAAACATGCAAGTTTATCATGCTAAATACAGTGCACTGCACAAGTTTTTAATCCATCCATTCTCTTCTGCTTATTCAGGGTCGGGTCGCGGGGGCAGCAGCTTCAGTAGGGACGCCCAGACGTCCCTCTCCCCGGCCACTTGGGCCAGCTCCTCCGGGGGAATCCCAAGGCGTTCCCAGGCCAGCCAGAGACATAGTCCCTCCAGCGTATCCTGGGTCTTCCCCTGGGTCTCCTCCTGGTGGGACGTGCCCGGAACACCTCACCAGGGAGGCGTCCAGGAGGCATCCTAACCAGATGCCCGAGCCACCTCAACTGGCTCCTCTCGACATGGAGGAGCAGCGGCTCTACTCTGAGTCCTCCCCGGATGACTGAGCTCCTCACCCTATCTCTAAGGGAGAGCCCAGACACTACGGAGAAAACTCATTTCGGCAGCTTGTACCCGGGATCTCGTTCTTTGGTTTATGACCCAAAGCTCATGACCATAGATGAGGGTAGGAACGTAGATCGACCGGTAAATTGAGAGCTTTTCCTTTTGGCTCAGCTCTCTCTTCACCACAACGGATCGGTACAGCGCCCGCTTCACAGCAGACGTCGCACCAATCCGCCTGTCGATCTCCCGCTTGTTATGCCAGAAACCTGTTTGCTTATGATTATTATTATTAATAATTATAATTTGCTATTATAATTTTAATAATAGATCTGTTATGCCAGAAAACTGTTTGAATATGATTATTATTATTTATTCTAATTTGCTATTATAATTTTAATAATAGGTCATTCAAACTCAAATGGTAACTATAACAAAATATGGTTCAAATGGTGGTGATCCCAGGGCTATAAGCTTGTAATGATTAATACCAATAATGCATTTATTAATTAGCTGTTATGAACTCATTTATGCTGGAACAAGGTGATCTGATCGGTTTCTGACTGATGAGATTTATCCAGCAAGCGTTGATAACTCAAATTATAACTGCAGTTAGTGTTTATTAATCTCAGATGTTAACTCAAAAAGAGATAGCTCTGTATTCTGATGACCATGCAAACTCTGGATTGAAATGAACATAAACAATTACTATTCCACACGTTGTTATTTATTGAACCAAAACAATCTCCTGTTACAGTAATTATTCTAATTCAATAACTTAGGAAGCTCTACTCACTACTAAACTAAACATGCAAAAGAAAAATAAAAGAAAATAAACAAGTCAAAAATGGATTAAAATAAGAGGTAGCAAATCTTAGTTCAACTCAGTTGTTTAAACATCACATTCAAAACATCGGCACTTGACGTAGCAGCATTGAAAGACAAAACAGCTCTGGGAAACTGGATGGACGCTTCACTGTTTTCCAACAAGCTAGCTAACAACTTAGCTACGCTGCACCTTCTCAAGATGGCGACTATGACGACACACAACCTATGACCTTGCGTGATGCGCGAGGATGAGGTCTTAATGACGTCTTTAGCGCACAGCTAGTGGGGTGTGCCTTGACTAGGGAGGTGGTCCTGAATGAGGAATTCAAAGAAAATGCGCAAACTAGAAGAGGGGTGCACAAAGAGATTGAACTGATAAGCAGAGAGAAAAGAGAAAGGGAAAAAGATGGAGAAATCGGCTCTCGGCGGAGCCACTTATAAGAACCACAAACCAAAACACAGCCAAAATCACTTACAAAAATGCATGCACATACATCAGAAATATCCAGCAGTTAAAACAAACTCCATCTCGGAGTAATTAAGCATTATACTAATTCCTAATAGGTTCTGCCCAGGCACAAAATATATCATCTTATGGGTGAAAAGAGAAATAAATGGGAAAGTCCCGTTTTTACTTGGGTTGTCTCAAGGGGATGTCCCAGCTCCGAATCCGCGGGCGTCCTGGAGCGCTTCGGTGAGCGCAGGTCCGTCAGGCAGCGGGCAATGGGAGGAAAATCCCTTCGGCCTCTGGGCGTTTCAGACGCTTTGTTCGGCCAAACAAAAGCGAGGTCCGACGATCACTGGGAGACTGGCACCTGCTAGTTTAGTAGCTGCTAACCGTTAGTGCTAACAACCACTCACGCATGTAATGTACTTTTAACTAGCTGCTATGTGTTTCAAAGGTGTATCAACCGTCTCTGGGCGCGCATTCATGCATGTATGTGGTGTCGCGGTTGAAGGAAAGAAACAATGTAGGCTATAAAATAAAGACGTGCATCTTTAACTTACCAGAATGAAAATGCAGGGAACACACTCTCATTGACATCGGGATACTGTGGAAAGTTATGTTCGGTCGTCTTACAGCCGCGATCCAAGCGAGCCGACAAACTAAAATACGAACTAAAAACACGCTCTAATTCACCCATTTTGTCCTGGTAGTAGACGAGAACAGTACTGTTTTTGCCTACCTGCGGGACCCGGATGCAGCTCGTGACGTCACGCGTGAACTGATCTCATAGCAACGTTATCTCGTTGCTAAGGCTGGTGGCCATTTTGACCGTGTTGCATGAAGGGAGTCGGTGGCCATCTTGACCATATTGCATCATGGGAAATGTGGTCTGTCACATCATGAAATGGCATAACACGCTCCATCTTCCCCTCATTCGTGAACAAGACCCCAAGATACTTAAACTCCTCCACTAGGGGTAGCACATTCTCCCCAACCCAAGTTTTTATTTAGCCCCTAAAGTTTCACATTTTTGCCACTTTACAACCATGTGATAGAAGAACACAAAGAAGTGCAATGCGGTGAAGTGGACAAAAGGGTATATAATGCCTGAAAATGCCTTTAGAATTGTTTTTCAAAATGTTGCCTGTTACTCCGATAACTCTAAATAAAATCTTATGTAACAAATTGAGTAAATAGAGTCCACTTGAGGGCAATTAAATTTTAGCACATATGCAGCTGTTCTATGAAAGGCTCAGACATTTGATAGAGCAGAGGTTATACTTTAGTACCAGTTTCACAAATAAAGAAATGAAAAAGTCTTTTTAGTAGACCAGTATCAAATCATCTGGCGATACCCAAGAGGTGTCTCCTGTGTTAGAGAACAATAGTTAGCAGACAGAGTTATGGGTACCGAAGCCAGGGTTATGGGTACCGAATTTGGTACTTTTATACTACCGAGGACCCATTCCAGTACCATGTTTCAGTTCCTTAAAGCATCATTTTGACACTGAGGGAGTGGAAGAGCGGGCGATTTCCCATGTCTAATTTTTCAATGGCAAATCTCTTTTTTGATGTCATTGCAAGTGATTTTTCAGTGTTTAATTTTTCTATGTTTGATTTTACAATGCCAAATCTCTTTTGGAGCTCCACAGACGTCCAGGAGAGTCACGGATGTCAGGAAGAGTGTGAGTGAAACATGTACTGATTCATGCAATGTAGGAGTGAGTGATTTAGCTGTAATTAATCACGACAGCGGACCCAGAATTCAGCCAGACCAGCAGAGGTTATTAAAAAAGGGATTTATTTAACAAAAAGCAGAGCAATGCAAAAAGGACTGAATAATCAAAAAGACTAATAAAAAACATCCAGAACTTCATAGGAACAGAAACTGACTGGTAACATGACAAAATAACTCAGGTTCTCTGGAAGGGAAAAACTTGGTCAAAATTCCAAAAACAAACATCAGATCAGGGGTCCGTTCTTCGTACGTTGCTTAAAACATCCAAGATCAAATGATACATCCAAGATGATTTCATCCGGCTAATCATGATCCGGCTAATTGGGTTCTTCGAACACACCTGTTGTTTATGATTAGTATGGCTGGATTGAGTTATCTGAGACAACTGCGCGTTCATGCGTTTGTTTAAAAGGGGAAATGTATCGATAGTAGAAACATTGATCAGCAACGCTGCTATTGGCTGTTCAGCATGGCCAAAGAACGCCCACAGTTTTTCTCCCAAGCAGAACACGAGCTTTTAATGGAAGGTTATGCTGAATTTGAGTCATTAATTAAAACACCTCAAAATCTGTTAAAGCCAGGAGAGAGGGCTGGCAAAAAGCAGCAGAAAAATTAATGCGTAAATACTGTCAATGGTAGATGTTTCTATCACTTTCTACAGTATGAATTTTTGCATTTTAATAATCTCGTATTTACTTTGTTCTTTTATGTCAGAGCCTCCACAGGACCCACTAGAACATGGGGACAAGTAAAAGTGAAATACAAGAATATTCTACAAAATGGTAGCCTTTAATTATTATACTGTATTTTAAAAAGGCACTTGTTATGTCAAGAGATCCAAATTTCAGTGTCATTCCTTAGACACGGGAAGTAAAGGACGCATGCAAACTGGGATTTTTAACAAACAATTATTTATCTATAAAAAAATGAAGTTCTTCCTTTTCCAAGTCATCCACAGTTAAAACTGTATTGCTCCGTGGCTAGATAATCCATCCATAGTTTTTTCTAATAGAATAAACGGCTCGACAGGAAGCAAGCCTTTCAAAGTAAACTAAACTTCACAATAAAATGGCCCGAACAAATCTTCTTACTGAATAGGATAAAAATAAAAAGCAAACCATCATACAAATAACTTAAATATTTTAGATTTATGGCTCCAACACCACTTTTTCCTCTTTAAAAGCCACTGTTAAATGATGTGTTTGTCTGTTTATAACAGCCACCAAGAAAATCTCTCTACAATTACACTGTCGCGCTGCACTCAAGGATCCTGTCTATTGCGCAATTGAATACGCGATTAATTCGAAAAACTCTGCAAATTATTCTTGCACCTTCCGCAACAGGTTGCAGTCGTAAAAATGGACATGGCTACGACAGACTTCCCTATCTCCTCCGCTTATACAGCCGTGATCTAATCTTGTTTACATGAAATCTCGAGCAGGCTTAAGTTGGCGCACATGTTGCTATGACAACAAGTGCAGGATGTCTTTCGAAGAACGAAACGATCCAAGATCATGCCAAATCGTCAACAATGAAATCCTGCTAACTGGGTTAGCGACGTACGAAGAACGGACCCCAGGATTGACTCACCCAAAAACATGACAAGACCAACAAGACGACCTGGCACTGATGTCTGGTCCCAACAGTTTATATGGAGGTGGAGGCAGGTGAAACCGGTGAGAGGTGATTGCAGCAGGGGTGGAGTTAGGCAGGTGTGCAGAATAAATAATTAGACCAGACATCAGTGCTGAGGCTCAAAACAAGAACAGATCAGAAACCAAACCTAAAAAGCTGAGAGGACAAGTGGACAGAAACAAACTACAGACCTGATAACAAAACAACCCCGAAGTATAAAACTAAAACAGAAGAAAAAGCTAAGACTAACACGGATGACCAAAACAGGATAAACTAACTGTAAACAAGCTAAACAGGAACCTAGACAAGACAAAACTCAAAGCAGCCAGAGAACCTAAGGCAGGAGAGTAAACAAACCAAAACAGAACCTAGAATATTACATTAGCAGCTCTACTGTGCGGGAAGTGGTGGCATTGTTTCTGCCAGTTACTGCTTATGAATTTGGATGTGAATGAACACACATTTCCAGCAAGTTTAAATTTTTTTTATTTAATGTGACTAAATGTCTGATTTTTTTTAGTTTTGTTGGACTCAAATGAAAACAATAAATGTTTAAAGTGGGAAAAATAAAAAGCAAAATGAGAAAGAAACTATTATGAATACTGTAAATTTGTATATTATATTAATGATATATTAACTTAAATGGCACCAAATAAAACAAATAGATCTTGTTGATGTTTAATGGAAAATCAAATATTAAATTAAGAACAAGAAATGCCAACATACAGATTTCAAGCTTTGTGTGGCCTACATTAAGAATAGAAAAAATAAAACAAATATGAAAATAAAAAATCAAGTAACTAAACAAATAAAAGATATTGTGACACACACATATAATACAAACTATCTTGTATTATGGTATATGCGTGTTATTACTCGTTCTCTTGTGTCTCCTTTGCCCACATTTCCATTGCTCTGTCGCTGTTAAGATGAGGGGGACTGGGGCGACAGGCGTGCGTGTGCGGGTGTGTGGGTGTGTGTGTGTGTGTGTGTGTGCGTGCGTGCGTGCGCCAGCTAAATCAAACCGTGAATTAAACAAAAACCCCTCATCTCTTATATGCTTGCTTTTTACTTGGGAAGCTGTTTAGTGGAAAAATCATAATTCTGTGCATATAGCGTAGAAGTTAGCTTATAATCATCTATGTGGATCATCTGAAGTGTACAGAAGGGACTGAAAAACATACCTTTTAAAATGTTTAGAGACAAAACATAGTGTATGGAAGCTTGTTGACATCCTGCTATTCATTCAGAACTCTCGACTCATCTGGACACTTAATTCCTGATTATAAATTGACCATCTGTAAACAGCCCTGAGCGGCTCATCTGCCCCCATGTTCTCAGGATACAAAAGAGCTATGTCAGAACAATATTAAACATGGCCACATGATTTGTTTATAATTGATCTACTCCTAATTGCAATTAGCCATATCAAATTCTGTCCTGTTTTTTTCTATGTTTTCAATGCATGAACATACCTCTAACTGCCAGTTTAGGTTCAAGGTGGTTTATTGTACAATTGGATTAATATTGAGGTTTGACAGTCGGGGCTCCAGCAAGGGATTTCTCTGGGAGAGCAGACAACGTGATTAGAGAGGTTCAGGTGGGTTTTCAGAGAAAATGAGATTATTAAAGCTTTACTCATGATATGTATGTCATAGCCACATAGGGCTAGGCAGAGAATTCCAGAGTGACTGAACCATCCATTTTTCTGGCTTTCTTTTGCAGGTTAACTGATGTTTGAATGATTTTTTGTGGATGAGGGTGGACAGAGATGTGAACGCCAGGAGGTAATGTTTTTTTATTGATTTTATTTTTGTACGGTTTCTCCTTTGCAGTTTTTCTGCTAGACCAGCAACTCAGAAAGAGGCTCACAGTGATCCCCAGATTAAAATCTGGAGCATGTCTGTGAAGGTATTAGTGATTTAAATAGTCAAGTAGATATGGATAACCAGTCAGGACGTTCAGTTGCTGCTACTAAGACGGTATAATCTAGCAGTCCCACTGGATTGTACCATCTTGGTTATGGTGCAATCTGGAGGGACCATAGTCTCGAGCTGGAGAGCTTGGAAGATTTTATGTACAAGAGTAAATGGAATCCGCTACAACTGCTTACAACTCTTTGTCTGATTTAGGAAACCCAAGAACCATTTTCATTCCACTTCACAGTTATTTCACAGAGTTTGCCAAATCTATTAAGATACACTGAAATGTGTGGCTGTAACACGACAACAGTCTTTCATGGTGTGGATGCGAATAAGTAAAGCAAAGATTGAATGAATAGTATGTGCCAGTCTGTCATTCTGAAGTAGGGCCAGGCACCATACCATCCTGCACTCCTGAGATACAAACACAAACAAACACAGACGGATACACAGCTCAACCCCGTCCAACTATAACTTGGCAGCCATTTTACTCAGAGACAATCTTCATCATCATTAGGCTTTTCACTTCTGTGAAGAAAAAAAAACAGGAGCATGGTGACCCTGGCCTCAGCAAGCATCCCTTTCCAGCTCTTTCTGGCGGCAGAAGTCAATCCAGCGGCTGCCCACAGTGTGTGAGCCAGGGTTATAATGAGTACTTCAAAAAATTTTTATTGACAGCGATTGCTGATAAGTTCAACACCAAGCTCAACACAAATTCATCCACTTTATAATGAACTGGTAAAAGTTCAGAATAACTTTTGGGAATGATATACAGCTGAATAATGCAACGTGACTATAGTGCGTAATATAACTTTTATTTAAATTCTGTTTTCAGAGTTGGAAATATGAGCAACATTAGCTTCTAAAACTCTATCGGGGGGGGGGGGGCTGCCTCACAACAAATCATGGTAAATGTCTTGTGTCTTTCTGTTGATATATGATCAAATTAGCAACACATGTAGGCTGTGTCTCATTCCAAAGACTTCCGTCAGTGCACTGCTGATGTGCACTGCCCACTTTCAACCGTTAGTGTTCCAAAAAAACACTTATGTTAAAACGCTTACCGGAAATGACGGGATGACGTGACGAACGCAACACACGTGAACGCGAATTTTTCAGCCCGCCAAAAATATATGCCGCCGTTTGTTTACAAACAACAATCGTTTACATTCACAGCATGTGGAAAATACATCGCCTCCGACGTCAACGCAGGATCCTCCAAATATTGGCTGAACATGAGGTAAGTGATGCATTAGACGAGAGTACAATGCCTCGTATTACCACCATTACTTACATTTATATGATTGCGGTGTCGCAGCTCCGGCTGTCTCGGCTGAATTGTCCGCCATTATTTTCAAAATGGGAACATCTTCCCGACGTCCTTAGCCCCTCCCTTTCCGCTTTGTAGTCAAGATGGCGTCCGTTTAGTGCGAGTAGGGTCCATCGTTACACACTGCATTTTGTGCCCGTTTTTAGGGGCTACTAAGCAAAATAAGTATCTCAGTGCTTTACCTATCAAACAACACAGACATTCACTCTGTCATTATGCTCTACCCAGGTATGCTCTACCCAGGAATAACATTGGGACTTCTGACATGGGGGGTGAAAACACATATTGTTTCTTCTTCTTGGCAGTGGTTAGAAAATGGGATATATTTTAGGCAGCTAGTGAGTATTTTACCCTCATACTTGATGTGTTAGAAGCAGGAAAAAGACAGTCATTACGATCTGAGCAAGTTTGACTCAGTCAGAGCATCTTTAAAGCTGGTGTGAGTCAAAAGTGGGTCGGCCCAAAAGTGGGGAGTGAAGGTCGGCCCATGTGGTCTTACTAACAGATAAGCCACAGTAGTTCAAGCTGCTGAAAAATCGAATGCTGGTTCTAAGAGAGAGGGTTCGCTGTGCATGGTGCATTGCAGTTTATTGCATAGGAGGCTGCATAGCAACAGACCAGTCTGAGTGCCCATGATGATCCCTGTCCACCACCAAAAGCCCCAAGAATTAGCCTGTCAGGATTCGAACTGGACCAATGCAAGAAGGTGGCCTGATAAATTGTGTTTTTCATGGCCAGATAAAAATGCTTCGATCACCTGGGGAACACATGGCACCAGGATACACTATGGTAAGAAGACAGTGTGAGGGTTGGCGCAATGTTCTGCTAAGAAAACTTGGGTCCTGCCATCCATGTAGAAGCTTCTTTGACACTAAGCGCTATTGCAGACCATGTACACCCTACTATGTAAACACTATTCCCATGTGTAACCATAAGTAAAAATTTCATCTTTTGTCTCCCTTCCCCCGTTCATAGTAAAATGAATAAGAAAAGAAAAGAAACACATCATCACTGTTGCTATTTCATCACTTTGCAACATTTCTCTGGGAGTTTCATTTGTGACCACTCATAGTTTTGAAGCACTTTGCAAAACAGTGTTTCTCTCTGTGCAAGAAGGCGATAACAGCGCAGTATATAACTCATGGCTCTCTCCCGTTTCTTTTCTGTGTATATCTTTTATCTATGTGGAGCCAGGGCCTTCATTGTCATACCGCCATCGCCTAGCTCTAGCTGAGTGAAAACGCACTCCTGCACCTTCTAGGGCCAACTAATTATGGACTTTGATTATTCCCATTTCGTTCTACTGAGCGCCGGCGCCTCGTAGAAAGGCCAGCACCATTGATTGTCTCAGTTTCAGGCCTAATTGAGCCAAATGGGAGCGACTGTTGCCAGAGTTCCCTCTTCTCCAGTGTTTACGCGCTGATCCACCAGAGAGACATTCATTACTGCCTCGGCGAAAACTCCTCTGGATATCTTCACGCATAAACATATACACTTGCACTTTGTATTCATATTGATAATGGGCTGCAGCTCTTGAATGAATGCTGTTTTCTAATGCTGCTGGGGTCCACATGCCTGAGTGGTTATTCATGTCTCTGTTCTCACCTTGACACGCCAGTCCAAATGTTTGCCTCTCTTTAACCCACACTGGTTTATAATTGCCAGAAAAGCGAGCATGGCACATGGCTTGTTGTCTGGCTGAGCCACTTGGACTCATGTGTTGGAAAATGCTTTTCACAAGCATGTTCATTGTGGTCAAGCTGTTTGACATAAGAGACAAAGAGCTTATCCTCAGTTATTTAAAACTTCACTTTTTCATTCTCGGGAGTTTCTACTCAACATGCAACTTAGCTTTGATTAAAAGGAGAAAACAAAGATATTTAAATAGATACTTTTCGTAGTGAGTCAGTTTTGATTTAGACCTTTTTTGAAGGCTGTGTCAGGCTGATGCTGTTTCATTTTAGATGTGCTGTAGTGTGTGATTAGAACCCAGCAATAAAAAGATATCTGCTTCCCCCTCAGTTATTAGGTCACAGAGAAATCTCCCAGAACGGTTTAGGTCTTTGGTTGTCAGTTTTGGCCCCTCTCCACGCCCTTAGGAGAAAAACAAGTGTACCTTGACTTTGGTTCCAGTGGAGACGAAGCTTGGAAAATTTTAAACTTGATTCCAAGTGGCTATTGTAAGTCATCTTTGCTACCTAACATTAAAATCATTGGGTGTGTAATTTATTTTTTCATTGTTTCACAAAGCATGTTTCTAACCTTTGTTAGAAAATGTACAATTTTAGAGCCAACTGTAATAATCTGCGTTGCATTCTTATTTTTATGAGTTAGTGAGACTCGAGGGCAGGTTCATGAAATATGAGTTGCTGTGTTGAAAGTTATCTTATAAGGCAAAAAAAAAGTAAACAAAATGTGCCAGAGTGCCATGAAGTTATCCAAAGTGACGCATACAGTACTTTGTGAAAGTATTGTGCTTAAATGTTTTTTTTTTCTTCTTCAAATCTTTGCACATTACAATTGCAAACGTTTTTGTTGGATTTTCTGTCATAGACAAACACAAGGCAAAAATTTTGAAGCGGAAGGAAAATAATACATTTTAAAAAAGTAATTACAAAGTATTCAGCCCTGCTGAGTCATTACTCAATCTATTGTAGCTCTGGCGGTATATTTGCAGTCATTAGCAGTGTTTCCATCAATATTTTTTATGTGCATTTTGAAGCATTGCATTAGAAAAGTTTAATGGAAAGGGCAAAATTTGAAATAACTTCCTCAATTTTGCAAAAAAAACTTTATACGCTCACTTGAGCTGTTTTTTTGTGTGTGGCTTTTACGAATGTTGTGAACATCTGTTTTTTTATGCTCAGATTAATATATCCACTTAGTAATAGGTTGCACTAAATTCTTTCTGGGATATCACAAGGGGGTCATGTTTTAGATTTTTATTTTTTAAAAGTGTGGGAAACAATTTATAGCCTTTGTCTTCCAGCTTTCAATTGTCCATTACTTTGTGTTGGTCTTTTCACATCAAAAATACCCATGAAATCCTTTGCTGTTTATGGTAAAGTGATGCTGTACACTGTAAGCTTATTTTTGTTGTTTTAGACTTTTACCTTGCCTTTTAGATGTTTATGTGTACCACATGCACCATAATCTATTCATAGGCCACACCGATAAAGATGTGTAAAAATCATTAAAGGAAACTCATCTTTTTAATGCAGTAGTCTAAACTCTCCTTTTGCTGCATTTCTCTAACGGCGAGATAAGCAGATTATTTTTTTTTTTTTTTACCTCTCTTACAACTTCAGCATGTATGGTGGCAATACTATGCCCGTTGCCTGTTCCATGCCAGTCTTCTGCCTGCTCCACATCCTGTTCTCTTTGTTCCTGTCAGTAAGTTTATTGTTTTTCTTCGTTGTTAAACCTTTTAACTTACCACGCTGCTCCTGAGTTTTTGTCTGCACTTTGGTCCAGAACAAACCTGATTATTAATGACACTTGTTGCCTCAATATATCACCTCAAACAAATCTCAACGAGCTAACAGTCCAAAATTAACTGGATATCAATGGAGCTGCAGGCATTCCACTCTGTCCCTCAATGTACTCGCATAACGCCAATATATGTTCTCCTTCCTTCATAGTTTCCGCTTGCTGGCTCCGTATGTCTCGTATTTATGTATCCGGTTAGCTTAGCAGCTTGGTGCTGAGGGTGATGGAGGAGGAGACGGTGCTATGGATCCTGACAGATGGAGAATAGAAGGCTATGGATGAGAGTGATAGAACTGCTCATGGTTGGGCTAAAGAAGACAATTAGATTTTTCTTGAAGCAGTATTCTGCATCATCTATGCAGAAATGATTACATCCTGCTTGAATTTCTTTCATAGGTCGCCTTTAGGCGTGGTAAAGATGAATTGCCATTCGCTAGGTCTGTTACACCAAAAGAGCTCACTAAGAGTTTTTCCTCCTAACTCTTTTACGCTGAAAGTTTTTGGCTAAGACAAATCTGGTAGTCATGTTTTATTGTCTTTACCAAAAGTGTTCAGATTACAGTATATATTTATACCCCAAGCCAGTGTTGAGTACATTCAATGCACACTACTGAGACTATTACTTTTTAGTAGATGGACATTTTCTATTGAAAATAACTTTTCTGGTCTTAAAAAAAATTCTTCACTTTTCTTCGAAACTGAATTTTGAGTCTTCAATAGCTGAGAGCTAAAATCGTCATAATTAACAGAAATAGCTGCTTGAAAAATATAACTGTTTGGAATAAAGTACTCATAGATCTAAAAAAGCCATAAGACTTTCACTTAAAAAGATTTAATTACTGAAATACACAAACCTCTTGGAGATGTTTTATTTTATTTAGATGCACGTCAGGTCATGGACTAATTATTGAAAATTTCTCAACAGACTTCTCAATAAACTAAAGCATGAATAAAATGTGTTTCTCTTTCATTCTTACATTGATTGATTTAGCAAAAAACAACCACTGATTTGGAATGGTCTTTCACTCAAATGGAAGATTGGATTTTTCTTTTATTCTTTAGTGTATGGTAACGTGACAAACATCCATCCAGTTTGCAACACGCTTATCCCTCATGGGGATGCGAGGGGTTGCTGGTGCCTATCTCCAGCTGTCAATGGGCGAGAGGCGGGCTACACCCTGGACAGGTTGCCAGTCCATCGCAGGGCAACACAGAGACTAGCAGGACAAACAACCATTCACGCACACTAAGGAGAATTTAGAGAGGCCAATTAACCTAACAGTCATGTTTTTGGACTGTGGGAGGAAGCCAGAGTACCCAGAGAGAACCCACACATGCACAGGGAGAACATGCAAACTCCATGCCAAGAGACCCAGGGTTGGACTCAAACCCAGAACCTTCTTGCTGCAAGGCAAGAACACTACCCTACTGCCGCACTGCACAGCCCTGTTGCAATCATAAAAAGATTATTTTATGTGAAATTGATTTAAAAGGGAGAGCTGTATTCTGAACAGTTCTTTCGCTGATTAGTCTGTTGAATTTTGTTAGGCACATTTAACCCTCCTTTTGTCCTCATTTTCTGTATACACCCTGTGTCCTCCGGGTCAAAATGACCCGTCTTCACTAAACCCCCAATATAAGCAGTTTAATTTAATTTTAAACACCAAATTTCATTTTGTATATTATAATTCACCACAAAATCGATGAATACTTAAGTTTTCCCTCTCCACTTGAATTTCTATAGCTTAAGAAAAGAAAAAAATGTGCAAAAAGGAGTTTCGAATGCATTTTTATTCATCTCAATGACTCATTTTCTTTTACTTTTCTCCAGTGAACAATTTAAGAGAATGTACAATACAAAAATATGAAACATAACATAACCCATTCAACTAATTAGCACATGTAGGGCAGTATGCAAGTGCACAGCCTTTGCAGATATATTTCTTACACCTGCAGCGCACAATATGTGTTTTACAGTCCTTCTTTTGAGGGCAGAACTGACATCTCTTCCTCTTACTTGCCCTAGCTGGGGAAGTGGCTGTGGTAGATGGATCCACCCACTTGTCCCATACCTCTCTTATGGCTGCAAGTTTGTCTGTCACACGTCTTGCTGGTCTTGATTCACGGTCATCAAATCGTATCAGTCTTGAGTAGGTGTGAAAGAGTTTGAGTGGCATTGTGGCTCGGAAAATTGGCCTTCCACTCTCTGCATCCCATAGACTAGCTGCAGCCTCACCTCGGGACCTGTATACACCTGCTAGGATTAGCAGCCCTAAATAGGCCTGGAGGTCAATCTCATCCATCTTTTTCCAGCTGTCTCCATATTTGCGAAAACCCTCCAAGATTATTTTTTCTATTGCTGGTGTGATAAACAGGTAGAATGTAAAAACAATATCATGGGCATGAGAAACGGCATACCTTGTGGGTCCTGGGGTCATCTTTACAATATTTTGTTCTGCATGCCTGCCGTGTTGGTCATATGCTGCTGAGGACCATGTTATTTTGCCATTTTTTGAAAGGAAAGTCTCACTTTCAGCTTCAGGATTTTCTTCTTCTTCTGAAGATGATTCATCATGCTCTGGGTTGTATTCCTCTCCATCTTCTTCTTTGGATACATTCTCTACTTCCTCTTCTGAATCAGAGTTGTCTTGCTGGGCATGTGAGAAAATCACCTCTAAAGCCTCTTCAGTGTTGTAACGCACACTCATGGCTTCAGCACAGACACAATTCAGGGTCCTGTTATGCAGGACCTTTATAACAGGTGGTCTTCTGAAGTCTGCGAGAACACCACCTGATTTGCCTTGTTTACTTCTGCTACTGATTGATCTGAGACACAACTAAAACTTTGTAACATTCTGTGGTTTGTAAATAACTCTGTGACCTTGATTTCAACTCTATTTGCCTCACGGGTCATTTTGACCCGAAGACCATCTTTGTACCTGTTTTTTCTACAGCTTACAAGGAAATGTGAATAAAAGCAACATTTAACTTTTTCTATTGTTTTGGCCAATCTAGGAAAAGTCTTAAAATCTCAAGTTAAAAAAATAACATTTAGTGGATCTTTTGGGGGGTTTTAACACAGTGGCGGGTCATTTTGACCCGAGGACAACAGGAGGGTTAAAAGTAGGTTTGAAAAAAGCCCGCTGTTGTTTTTGTAAATTAAAGTTTTCAAACAGTGGGACTGAAAATATCCCCATCGGCTGTGTTGAAACTCTATATAAAAAGAAAGTTTTTAAGCTCTGAGTAAGTGTTCAAGTCTAGATAATGAAAGAGAGCAAATACAGTTATTCACAGTAAGGATTCACCCAATACCTATGTTTAGGTGAGAAAGATGGTTAACCACTGAAAGACTCATGTATTATCCATAGAAGGGGAACATGATGGCAGCAGTAGCTTAGCTGATGTCCCACTCCAGAATGGTGTCTCAGCTAAACAGAACGCTCTTTCATAAATGGAAAGAAGAGAGAAAAAAGCAAATAATGCAAAATTAGCGAGTGTTAGAATGTAGCAGAGTGAGGGAATGTTTTTATGTCCTAAGACGAAAGCAGCATAAATACAGAGATAGCTCTGGATAACCTTTGCCAGTCTAAATATAAGCTTTGTCATAAAGGAAAGTTTTAAGCCTAGTTTTAAAAGTAGACGGGGTGTCTGCCTCACGGACCAAAACTAGGAGTTGGTTCCACAGGAGAGGAGCTTGATAACTAAAGGATCTGCCTCCCATTCTACTTTTAGAGACTCTAGGAACCACCAGCAGACCTGCAGTCTGAGAGTGAAGTGCTCTGTTAGGAACATACGGGGTAATCAGAGCTCTGATATATGATGGAGCTTGATAATTAAGGCTGTTGTATGTGAGAAGAAGAATTTTAAATTCCCCCAGACAAGAGTAAATAATGTAAATGATAGACAATACAGCCGCTGCTAACATATGGATGATGCTATTAAAGGTGCTATATGGCAGGTTGGGACACTGAAACCGATGTTTATGGCCTCCATGCGAGCTGAGCATGAATCTGAAAGTCACACCATTCCTGTGTCTGATTTGATTGACTGAACGTCTTGGAGGGAGAATGGATGGCAGACTGGATGGTACGTGGGTTGATGCATAAAGATAATTCACTTTACATTCTTTTGATGGACTCCTTTTCAACATAGCCATCGTTAAAATGAAAAATCCCTTTAATAAGGCGGCCGCAATGTTCATTATGTCATTATGTGGGAGTGCAACATCTCTTCTTTTATAAGTGGATTTCTCTTCTTTGACTCGCCGTTAATAGAGCTGAGTGGGGGACATTTCAGCCTGCCAACTTTTGAATAGATCATTATCCTGTTGCACTGTCTTCATCGAGAAGTGTGAACACGGCGTCAGGTAACCCCTGTTGCCAAAGGCAGAAAGGAACAATTATCATAACATGTGTCTCAGCTGCCATTGATAGAAGGATCTCTTTAATGGGGGCGATTACTGTAACCATGTGCAATTTAACCTGATCGACTCAATGGGTGATGGGACTTTAATGCTAGAAAAACTGTGTCCACCTGAAAGGCTCGGGCCAATATTGATTATGGCAGAATTAAACATTTAAGTAATCACTGCACTTAGCTAAATGATTGTGTAATGAATAATAAATGAGATGGAAGGCGGACAGGGTAATAGATGGTCTGCAGAATAATATCTGGCCATGTGATATTCAGCCACGGCTCTGTATCCACAAGGGCATGCTTTTCTTTTTTAATGGAAGCAACTCTCTCACTTTCTTGTGAATTAGGGCATTTGCCTATAGCAATACACACACACATACACCACACTGAGGAATCATTGGGGATTTAATCAATTCACATTACTCTTGTGGACTGTTCAATGGGAGTGCAGCACTTATCCCCCAAGAGTTAGTCTGCTGTAGGGCAGTTTGGTTAAATATTGCAAAGAACATAGATTTTCCTAACTAAATTTCCATTTATTCTGGTCTGTTTGACTCCCTATCTATTCTACTCTGGGAGCAGATACACAACATGAGCAAATGCAGATTTATAGCTCCAATACAAATATTGGAAATGCAGCCGGGTGCAGAACTGCAGATTTTTTGTTCCGATGCGGCATCCCTGTAGGTAGCTGCCGCTCGTCTTCAGTCCAGGCCTGCAGGTTTTAAACATCGATGGTCTGAAAGGGCTGTGAGGTCACTAAGGCCTACCTATGCTCACGCCGTTATGCAAGCACACAGGCATCGCACCGTTCGGTGTGTGAGTGTGCATGAAGGACGCCTCTTTCAATCACTTGATGCAAATGGGCTCAGGCCTGTTGCAATTTACAGCGTGGCCCTGTCGCGTCTGATAAATCCAGCCCCGTCTCTGTGTTTATCGTGTCAAGATGACTTCACTCCTGTCCCTCTTTAGTCCCCGCCGTCTCACCCGGGCGTGCACGGTTCGCTCGTAGCCACTCATTTCCTTAGTGAGCGGCGGCTGCTGGATGGGTGCGTGGGGGACGGGGGGTTGGGGTGGGGGTACATGAGCCAGACAGCTTGGTAATTAGTTCTCGAGCAGGCTCTCGCTAAATATTCCTGCTTAATGACAAGGCCAAGAGGGTGCACTGTGCCTAACAGCCTGGGGTTCAGACTGATTCTACATGCTCTGATCACAATCCAAAGCTGCAGTGAAACTATGGCTCAATGCAACAAATTAAATAAATAAATGGGAATAATTAAAAGCAAGTAGATGTTGGGCCATACTTTGAATTGCACATCAAACGCAGAGATTTGTCAGCCATCAATAGTATTTCCAGAGGTTAGGCCCTCCCTCTCACTCTTTCTCTCCGAGTCTCTCTGTCTCACTCTCATTTAGTTAGATGATTGCTTCTCGCTGCCCCAGGGACCGATAACAACCACCAAGTCTATTACTTCCTACAGCACTTACTCCTACCAATATGAAACACTCGATAACAACAGGGCCTACCTCATGTTCACTCCTATAGTCTATTAGCGAGACACCTATTCTAACCAGCATCATGCGTCGATACGGGGGGAACCCCAGAGTAACATTATCCGCATCGGAACGACTCGCGAGAGAAAGAGCCAAGTCGGCTCCATCAAAATGAGAGTAATGAAATATTTTTTTTCCCCCTTTGCTTTCCTGGGAGATGCATGAGTGAAAGTCATAAGGAAGAAAACCCACACACACCGAGCAACAAAACAAACCCAGACGGGCTGATGGGCGAGGCAGGTTTCGCACATTTTTAAAGACCCCTTTTTAGAGACATGGCTGCAGCCTCACACACGGCTTTCCCCAAAGACTGCTGCGCTGCCCCAGTCATCTAATAGCCAGACGCTGTGCATCCAGATGCTAACCCCTCCATCCTCCCCCAAATCCAACGGGGCTCGATGCAGTGCAGATTCTCTGGGCTCAGGTGTTTATTTATGCGAGCGAACTGCTTTTTCTCCCTGACTAACATCTAAACAGCATGTCCCATGGTGCAGCCACACCACTGTTCAAGTGGGCCAGATATGACTATTTGCAGGGCCTCGCAAAATTATTCAGACCCCCTTGAACATTTCCACATTCTGTGATGTTACAGCCACAAACTTCGGCGTATGTTATTGGGGTTTAATATGACAGCCCATCACAAGTTGAGCTTAACAAGTTGGGCGAAGTAGAAGAAAAATCATATGTGGTGTTTTTACATTTTCATAAGAACAATCTGACAGATTTGTTGTGCATTTGTATTACAATTCCCTGAATCAACACTTCTTACAACCTTTAGAATACATCTATAGCAGCTTTGCATACCGAGAGAGTGTCAGTTTTGCCCATTTTTCTTTGCAAACAGCTAAAGATAAGTCATATTGGATGGTGAGCCTCGGTGGACAGGAAATTTTAAGTCTTGCCACATATTCTCAATTACTTTTCCTTCAGGATTTTGACATAGCCACTTTATATGAAGCCACAAGTGCCTTCATATTCACATATTTCATATAGTTCCCATTAATACTAATGAGAAATTTATAATAGAATACTAAGAAAATGTTTCTTCTTATTATTTTTCCCCGTTCATGGGAAATATTTGTGATACCAAGCCAACACGGTTGGGTTGTTGAGGCAGAATA
The DNA here is from genome assembly GCA_037039145.1 of Fundulus diaphanus. NCBI lineage: Eukaryota > Metazoa > Chordata > Actinopteri > Cyprinodontiformes > Fundulidae > Fundulus > Fundulus diaphanus. Next base: position 47,018,855 of record CM073122.1, read on the forward strand.
GCACACGGAATGCAATAAGGTCTCCTCAGAATAATGGAGTTTTCTCTTTGACCTTTTTAGAAAACAAAATGTAGACCTTTATTAGAAAAAGTGTCTGATGGTGATAATGCTGTCATTGTCTCTGTTCAAATGAGGGTCTAGTGAAACACTTAACTCTTAACTTTTCCTTTGTCCCATTCAATCTTTTATTTAATCTGCCACAGTTTATGGGTTTCATATTATGTGTCAGTATAACTAGTATAGAATAGTGCTCCACCAGTTTGTTTGTCGGTAAAAATGGGTTCAGTGGATTTAGAGGGATCAGAGTAGAATATGCTGAATACAAATCCAACTTTGTTTACATTTGTTAAAAGTTCTGAAACTATGTACAATTTGCACAGTAAAATACATTGTGGTTGTAAAGCAACAAAACAAAGTTAAATGTATTTGTAAAGAACTACAAATATTTCTTCAATGCACAGTATTTGTCCTTGAGATTTTTTCTTTTGTCCCGCTTAGCACTGAGTTAGGTCACGCATGCAGCCGGACCCCGTCTGTCCGTCTCTGAGGCCAACTCGTCAGTCAGTGTGCTGGCAGCGAGGGCGCTTTGAGAATGAAATGCAGCAAGCGGCCACATCTTACCACATCCCTTGATTACTTCTGAACGCTGAGCCACCCACGGTACTCTCCTCCACTCACTTTCTGCATCTTAAGGGCCATCTACAAAGTGCCCTCTGCCCAGCAGGAGTGACAGGGAGCAATAACAAAACAGCTTAGGAGAGAAACTTTCATCTGCGTGCTCTGTGTGTCTGTGTGTGTGCATCTGCAGCGATGTCTCAGGTGATGTCTCAACAATGAAGTGAATGGACTGCTGCGACACAGCAGTTCATCAATAATGAACTCAGGTCTGGGCTCTAAGAGGCCGAGCGGACATCCGGTCCCAGCAGCTGAGGAGGCTTTTCCTCAGAAACTCCTCCAACCACAAACATCCTAGCGTAACTGGCCATCATCTGCTGTCACCTCTCCCACTCAGAAACATCTCTTCACTTTCTTTCTCTCAAGACACACAGCGATGCACTGAGTTGTAATCATCAATTAAGCATGCTCATTGTGGAACAAAACAAAAATTGAGGGCTCACTATGTGGCCCCCTTTGATCACATCTAATACAATATACATTAAACATTTGTCTTACAAGAGTGTGTGTTGTATTTCATTGTGTGCCATCTTTTATTTTGCGTTTGTCTTGCCCCTGCTTTGGTGTATTCCTCTCTGCTGCATGATGCAACTATTTCTATATCACCCATCATCTACGATTTCCACCCGAGGTTCAGTGATCTGTAAGTTCTACCTTTATATTAAAAAACAAAACAAAGCCAAATCTGTGAAAACTGGCCTTGTTTTGTTTGCTTTGGTGGTTTTTAAAGAAAAAAAAAAATTTACCACATGAAGTCTAGTGAGCATTTTTCCATAAGGCATGTAGGGGACACATCAAGTACGTGAAAGATGGTGCTCTTGTCAGCTAAAACTAAACTACAATAGTGTTTTTACTCCCCAAAACTGGTTTGGCACTAATAATTTATGCTATGTGTGGATACAAGTCAACACTGCCCATTACAGAACCCACCTCATGGGGAAAAATGGTGGTGAAAACAATATGCTGTGGGGAGATATTTTATTCCAGCAGGACCCCCACCCCATCCTGAAACACATACACAAACATCAACAAGATGAAAATAAACATTGGTTGTTGCTCAGTTTTAATTATGGAACCAAAACGATACCATAAAAAATTGCCAACATTGGCCCATACTGATGTCAATGCCAATATATTGTGCATCTGTGGTTAGAATAGCCCAGTCAAAATCTTGAAGTCAATCATATAAAATATCAGTGGTGAGACTGAAAAAGTGCTGTTCTCCGATGCTTAATACAAAAGCAAGACAATAATTTCAGATTTATGTTAAATGTTGAAGATTAGGCATTATCTGGTGCTATAATATTTTTGTGTATAAAAATATCCATGAACTGATGTTTGTAATGGTAGAATGAGAAACAAAGTCAAGGGGTGAGAATTCTGTTGTGATGCACTGCAGTTTATGACTCGTGTCCGGAGAGAATGAGGCGGTGGATGATCCGCTTTGTTGTCCATCTTGACGGTAAGCCAGGGAACAGGGGACCTGTGCTTCAAAGGCAGCCAGCCATGGCACCTCACTCACAATCCTGCAGGGAGTGTGTCATTACATTCTGCGCTGTTTAGAAACAGATTTCATCAAATTATCCCTGTTTTGGGGCCTTTTTTGCTTGGCGCCACAATTTTCAACGCAGCCTGTCTGTCTGTCTTTTAAGCACTATGACTGGAATATGAAAGATATTTTGAGGTAAAAAAAATCAATAGAACATTACTAAGCAGGCTTAATTCTTCCCTGCTTTGAACCTGGACATTAATGCCGTGACACATTAGGTGGTGAGCTGAAACCGTCAATAGCACTCGGAGCATGGGAGGTGTTTGAGGAATGGAGGCAGGTATTGAAATATTTATACAGGTAAACCCACTGTATCTGTGCGGCTCCATTCACAGGTGCTATCCCAATGTCTGACCAAAGCTGGAATCAATAAAACACAATTATCACAGGACAAACCAGAGGTGGCTTTTGATGAACGACTGGAACGTTGTGGATTAAAGGGGCTGTTCCGCATTTTTCACGCATGCATCTCCCAAGAAAGAAAGGCGCCCTTGGCATCATTTAGTATAAACAAAGATTAGTTGGTCCCAGATTTTCCTGCGTGGCCAAATCAAACTCCAATCATAAAGGCATCATAGCGGTTTATGTGAACCCTGTTTTATGAATCTTTAAATGGTTGTCACTTTTGGGTTGGGGGTTTATTCACAGAGAAACAAATGAGTATTTGCACGGAAAATAGAAGCAGGAGGGCCCCCAGTGATTTTAGTGGATGAAACATACTGATAGTCAGTTTGCTCGTTGATTAGAGGACCTAAGTGCAGCCAGGCAGGTTGTCAGGAGAAAAGGATGAATTTCAAAATACGCATTTACCTGTAAGACCAAGTCCTGGTTAGAAACAAAATCGCAATGTGGCAAGGTTTTGAAAACTGGAATAAAAAACAGTAGGATCTAGCAAGGACTACTTAAAATAGTGAGGAAGTCATACTGGGCAGAGTGTTTACTGGGATGAGAAACTTGTGACTGTAATGGACAAAGTGGAAATAGCTGTAAGCGACCTAAGACACTTAGAAAATTGATGGAAACATTGGGGGTGGGGGGGGGGGAGAAACCAGAAAAACGGTATAAACACGCAACAAAACATAACTCAAAAGGAAAATTAAACAACATGCAAGAAAAATGGTGACAATACAACTCAGGAATGGGATAATGGGAAGTAAACTTAGCACAGTAACAACATCAGGCCAATAAAAATAAAACAGTCTGCTCCCCACCCTCCAAATTACAAATAAGAACAAATGACCAAGCTAGAGAAAGGCCCTGGTAGGGCGATAGTAATTAGTTCAGTTACCAAAGACTTTTAAATGGGCTTTCATGGGGAAAGAGTGCAAAGCCTTTGAATCGGTAGAATTTTTTACCATCACAGTTTAGTCACATTGTTTGGAATTCGTATTCAATTAATACAGTAGTAAGCCGATTTTAAATCATGGACATATGCTGTCCGTCATATGTGGAGAAGCAGGGGTTACCTTTCCAACCATGAGTAACATAACTTTGTAAAGTGCCTTGAGATGACATGTTTCATGAATTGGCGCTATATAAATAAAATTGAATTGAATTTAGGGGTCTCAAATGGTGATCTGAGGCACACATAAAAACAACCCCAACCCCTGTCCTAGATTTTAGGTGTAGAAACGAAGCAGACTGCTGCATGTGTGGGTGCTAGATGCGCCTTTCATGTTCTAATTATTTAAAATCTCCCACATTGCAGTTCTTATATTTTAGTTTCACAGTGTAAATAGTGTAAGCTAAAACAGCATTTTATACTTGACAGTAACCGTTTCTTCTTTTTTTCCCCCTTTAAAACTGAGGCACAAAAATGTGTGTGGCATTTCAAACTCTTACAGTTACACCTTCCCATGGACTTAGCAGTACTCTATACAGGTTATACAGTGTCATTACTTTGACAGACATCAGTTTCAGATGTATTTCTGAAAATCGCGGCTTTTGCAAGGCCACATTCTGCCACTGAGCAAAACGACCCAGCTGCAGAGGGAAGGGTTTGGCAAAGTGTCTGTGGATGTAATTGTCTGTTTTTGCCAGGAAAAAAAGTCGAATTGTGACTTTCAAGAACGGAACACAAATATTCAAAATACAAGGACTCGTTTCATAGCTTGACAGTGAGAACAGATTTTCAATCAAATCACCTGTCAGATATAAAAGTAAAGCAGATGAAAAGGTAAAGGGATTGCAGCTGTTTGAGTGAACTCTGTTTCATTGATTTTTGCACTGCTTTTCTTTTTTATTACTGTGACTGGAAACACATGCTCCTTTCTCAGCAAATGTTTTTGGCAGGAAGAACATCAGTGGCAGACCACATCCAACATCCATTTCCTGCATAGAAAAAAATAATCGGCCTCTTTGTAAATAACTGGCCAATGCAAACCTGAAGACGCTTTAAAGGTTCATTAATAACTAATAACAGTCATATGGTAACCCCATCTCAAATCAAATTCCTTATAAGGTGTTGGAGGGCAAAATGTAAAGCGTAGGAAGGGCAAGGAGTCTAGTCAATGTTGCTTCGGCCTTTCTGGCTTCCTGGTGGTAATTGCAGCTTAATGCTCTTCCCACATTGTCTCATAATTTACCAAGCTTTTGCACTTCTTTTTATTCATTCATTGATTACTGATACTCCTGAGCTTTGAATAGAGTTAATGTGCTAAGGTGCCTCATGACTCTTGCTGGAACGACATGGCCGATGCGCTTATCCTCACATAAATGGGCTCAACGCGGGAGGCAGGCCGGTAACCTTGAGAAACCGAACGACGGCAGCGCTCAAGTCCGCATTCACATTCACGGCAAATGCCACCAACAAATCAAATGAACAGCAAGTCAACAGCACTCGTTTTGAAAAGGAGCCTCCGGAGAAGCATACAGGCAAGGTCACAACGCCCAGGAGCCATCGGGTTCGGCTGTAATAGATTTGAATTGGATCACAGATGACTGATCTGCTGCAAGTCACAAGTGTTTTTGCAACATGCCAACAATGATTTTTGTGCATGCAAGTAATCAGCGATTACACTTAACCTTGAGGAAATATCAACTTGATGCCGTGTTTGGTGGGCCAGCTGTGTGTTCATATTGTTTGTGACACTTGAAGTGTATGTTTATGTATCAGGGGGAAAAAAGGGAAAAATGGCGGTCTCTCAGTGGAGGGGTGAAGAAGGGAATAAACAGTTGGAGCCTGTCTGTGTCACCGTACACCTCCTGAACCACCTTCCGCCCTCTAATCAGATTGAGCGCCAAGCCAAGCTGAACCACAGCCAGACAACAAGACACCACCCAAATAGAAAAGACATCTCAGAAAATAAATAAATAAAAAATGGGACGGATGGAGTCGAGCCAAGGTGTTACAGGCAGGTAGAAACATTTCAGTGCTGCAGCTCGCTGTGGTGACAGATCCGTCACGGTCAAGGATACCTCAAAGAGCCCTTGTCAGGTAAATCAAGTATGACTTTTATTTCCTGGGGTGATGGAGGCACATGGTGGCTACTCAGACGTCCTGGGACGATATATTCACAGGCTCAGAGCGTGGGAGGAGGCAAATGTACTCCCATGCTCACTGTACAGAATATTTCATGTCTAGAGCAATTTAAAGTTTGGGTGTAAAACTCTAGCGGAGACTTGCAGTGATTCCTTTTCCTGTCAAAGCCAGGGGTCAATGATGCACTTCAAGCAAAGAGTAAATCCAAATGATTTCAACAATAGATTGTGTTTTCCTAAAACATGAAAATACAATGCAGCTTTTTGTGACAATTACTGGTCTAATGTTTCCTTATTAAAGCAAAAGGTTTTAAGGTGGGAGCAAAACTCTGACATATAAAGCGACAGGGTTTTTATGGTAGTAGTCATGTCATGGCCGTTATTACTCTGAAACATTAAAAGCCAATCCTAAATGGCAAGCAATTATGCAGCACCGTTTGAATATTGTATTTTTTTCTCCTTGCTCCAATCTCAGGGACAGTGGCTCTCAAGTATGCACACCCCTGTTAAAACAGCAGGTTTGTGTGAAGCAAAAAATAAGGATAATATACACTCACCGGCCACTTTATTAGGTACACCTGTCCAACTGCTCGTTAACACTTTATTTCTAAGCAGCCAATCACATGGCGGCAACTCAGTGCATTTAGGCATGTAGACATGGTCAAGAGAATCTCCTGCAGTTCAAACCGAGCATCAGTATGGGGAAGAAAGGTGATTTGAGTGACTTTGAACGTGGCATGATTGTTGGTGCCAGAAGGGCTGGTCTGAGTATTTCAGAAACTGCTAATCTACTGGGATTTTCACGCACAACCATCTCTAGGGTTTACAGAGAATGGTCCGAAAAAGAAAAAACATCCAGTGAGCGGCAGTTCTGTGGGCGGAAATGCCTTGTTGATGCCAGAGGTCAGAGGAGAATGGCCAGACTGGTTCGAGCTGATAGAAGGGCAACAGTGACTCAAATAACCACCCGTTACAACCAAGGTGGGCAGAAGAGCATCTCTGAACGCACAGTACGTCGAACTTTGAGGCAGATGGGCTACAGCAGCAGAAGAGCACATCGGGTGCCACTCCTTTCAGCTAAGAACAGGAAACTGAGGCTACAATTTGCACAAGCTCATCGAAATTGGACAATAGAAGATTGGAAAAACGTTGCCTGGTCTGATGAGTCTCGATTTCTGCTGCGACAGTCGGATGGTAGGGTCAGAATTTGGCGTCTACAACATGAAAGCATGGATCCATCCTGCCTTGTATCAACGGTTCAGGCTGGTGGTGGTGGTGTCATGGTGTGGGGAATATTTTCTTGGCACTCTTTGGGCCCCTTGGTACCAATTGAGCATCGTTGCAACACCACAGCCTACCTGAGTATTGTTGCTGACCATGTCCATCCCTTTATGACCACAATGTACCCAACCCATGATGGCTACTTTCAGCAGGATAATGCGCCATGTCATAAAGCTGGAATCATCTCAGACTGGTTTCTTGAACATGACAATGAGTTTGCTGTACTCAAATGGCCTCCACAGTCACCAGATCTCAATCCAATAGAGCATCTTTGGGATGTGGTGGAACGGGAGATTCGCATCATGGATGTGCAGCCGACAAATCTGCGGCAACTGTGTGATGCCATCATGTCAATATGGACCAAACTCCCTGAGGAATGCTTCCAGCACCTTGTTGAATCTATGCCACGAAGAATTGAGGCAGTTCTGAAGGCAAAAGGGGGTCCAACCCGTTACTAGCATGGGGTACCTAATAAAGTGGCCGGTGAGTGTATAATGATGATTTTTTATCAACATTTTCCACAAACAAACATTCTGTACAATTCAGCTGATAAAAATCTTGTTGCATACGTGTCTGCACTCTTAAACAAATCCTCTGTTGAAACACATTTTGAGTCCCACTATCTATTCCACACTATTTTTCCACAACATTCTTTATGTGACTCCACTGATTTTCTGTGATGTGTTGTTTGTGTGCCAACCAGATATTTTGAAATTATGGCCAGAATGTTTCAGTTTGGTCCCATCAGACCTTTACCAATGATCTCTGCTCAGGTCTGACTGTTTTCTAAAGACGAAAAGGCTTCTGTCTTTCAACCCTGCTCCTTCTTTGAGAATACAGGAGATGGTTGTCACATGGAGAACACAACCAGTACTCTTGGGTCTCTTGGCAGCCTTCCTGACCCGTTCCCTTTACAACCCTGAAGGTAATGCAGCTCAGTTTGTCCTCATTTAATGACAGCCTGTGTTTTTTTAAGGGCAATCTTTGGATATTTCACAGAGAAAGAGCCACAGCATTTTCTGTGTAGGTTCCTGCTCACTCTATGTGAGTGTCTGTGCAGGCACCAGAGATGAGTTCAAATTTGTAAAAACTTACATTGGCAATTTAGGTATGTGCATCCCACTTCACTAAAAACATATATATGCTGCCTTTGGCTTCACTTTATACATCATAAGGATATCAACTGAAGACCCAAGCCTGAACCTTTAAACACATCAGGTTACACTGAGCTGCCCGATTTGCTTTTTTATGGTGGGAAAAGATTTTATCAATAGGCAACATTGTGAATGGTTAACTCCCGTACAAAGAAAATTGAGGCCGAGGTGGATTTAGTTTGATTTTATGGCTGTAGAATTGAAAACATAAAAAAGGTGTAACTTAGAGCAAGTCAGTTTCCGGTATTTGGCAGTTGCTAAATTTATTTGGGTTTATCAAAATATGTGATATTCAGCCATTCAAAAATACAGTTTATGTAAGCAAAGATACCAGGAGAGACTAAAACACATGCCAGGCAATGGGATACTCCATAACGCTAATTTGTGAAAGTTTCATCATGAACTATGTGTTTTTAAGACTGTTTTAGAAAGACATTTTTAAACGAAGGAGAACTAGTTCAAGCTGAAACTGTAAACTACTTCAAAATGTATCTGTCTGGAAGGTAAATTCATTTTGTCAGATCACACACTTTATGAAAAGAATGAGAAAACACATTCATTCTTAGATTCATAATATTAAACCTTTAATTCATGTAACTTTGAAATGTAACTACTTAAAAAGGACTTCTTAGGGGTTGAGAAATTCAAATGATCTTTTGCTTATAAAAGATCATAAAAGAGGGTAAATTCATGGTATATCCACATAATTTGGATTTATAAATACTTTTCTAAGTCAAAGTTCTGGAAAGAATGAGAATTTAACAGAGGAAGCCCTTCAAGGTCTGTCAAGTTCTGATGCTAGAAAACAGTCTTATCACAGAACAGGAAGTCCGCCCATTAAGTCAGATGCTGCTTTTTCTTTCTTGTAATCAGCTTTTGTTTCTGCAACAGGTTCGGTCAGCTTTCTGGCTTGGAAAAAAAACAGCAACTTTGGCTCACAGCTGCTCTGTCTACCCTGGTAGGTTAGTCTGAAAGAGGAGGAGGCATAATGTTCATCAGTCCAAAACTTGATCTTGTTATAACGCTCTGTTGATCTGGGTTTGGTTAATCCAAGTACAGGTAATCATGGGCCCCAGTTTGGGGCATGAATCATTGCAGGGCCAAAAATCAATGGTTCTGTCAAACGTGTTTACATTTTTTGATGTAGAATATTTGGAGTAGTTTTGAGGTCTGTGGCCTACTGTAAGAGACATAACTTACAACTTGACCGTTGTAATTCAACATGTGGTCACATGTATTTCAGTTGTGCTAAATGTTTTGAACGTTTCATCATAACAGTTTTGTAGTCAGAAACATTGCATTTGGACAATCTCAAGAGCAGTCTGTGGAATAGAAGATTATTTACTTAAAAGTAATGTCACTGGAGCATTTCTACAAAAAGCTTAGGTCATATTAGGGGAAGTGGTCACATTTGTGTATGTATTCAAATTGAAAGGTCAGCTTTTGTGCATTCCTAAATTCTGTCATGGTTAAGTTTTGGTCTGGCTTTTTTTCCGTTATTTTCCAGTACCTCCTCCTCTCACTCAGCTCACCCTCCACTCCCTCAGCAATCAGTCGCACCTGTTAGGCACTAATTAGTCAGAACTCACTCCACCTGCCAGCCTCCCTACTAAAGCCTCCCTCAGTCTTCTCTTCCCTGCCAGTTTGTCTTCAGTCTCTACCAACACCACACCTGTCAAGTCCTGTTCTCATCAGTAGTGATGGTGAGATGAAGCCTCATGAGGCATTGAACCACTTGAACCAACTGGTTCGAGAAAGGGTTCATTTCTTGATGCTTCATGTGCACATGACACCACCTACTGGCCAGGTGTATAATCACAGCAAGCTGTATCTTAACACGTGTGATGCATTGAATTTTTGTCTATTATGACTCTTGGGAATGACTTCACAAAAGGTGTAGGACGAAATAATTTGTCTACATAAATTTTGTATACACATGTGTATAATAAAACATTGTTTGAATGTATTCTCTGTGTGTAATTATTCCCAAAATAGTAGTGTCATGTGATATGGCATGTTGTGTAATGTTTTTCTGTGACTCTAGAAAAATGGCATGGGCTTAATCAAGCAAAGGACAATAAAAGTGCTTGTGGAACTAGGCAGGGGGTAGTGAATAGGCTAATGCTTGTGTAACTTGGATGATTTCATCCATTTTTATTAAGAAACAACAATTTCTCCACAGTTTTTGGTTTCAAATGATTTCTCTTTTTTGATACTACTTCTCCAGCCTTTGAAAAGACACGCTCACATGGCACAGATGATGCCGGGGTGCATAAATAAATAAGTGCAAGTATGTACAGATTGGGGTACTGTGACCAATGATTAGCCCAGTACTATACGGTCCCACATTTTCCCCTCAGCAGCAACACTGAAGCACACAGAGGTTCCCGCTGCGTCTTTACGCACGATCCATCTGCTGATGTCTCCTCTCTTTTCAGCTCAATGCAATTCTAGACAGTAACAGTTTATAACCTATATCACCTTTCACAGCAACAGGTTTCTCATCTCAGTCGACCAGACAAATCTCTATTGCTCTCCTCAGTGCGCTCTGGGCGGTGAGGTGGGAGGATTTTACCCGATGGTGCGCTGCGTGCGAGGGATAAACGGGGGGGGGGGGGGGGGTGAATGCATAAATAAAAACTGTAAATGGCTCCTATACAGTGATCATAGGAGCTGACCGGTCTGAGATCAACCTCCTGATGTTACAAGTTCTTTAAAATGACTCTTAAAAGTGCACACCCAAATTACAAGTAATGTAATTTTGCGCACCTGAATTAAAGCGCAAGGCAGCAGCGCACCGAAGCGCCACGGTTCTGTTTTGTTTAAAACAAAAGATCATGAAACACAGCCATAACTCTCCTAGTGACTTTAATTGGCACACTTTGCTACCAATGTTAGGACATTAAACGTAGTGATTCACGTTTTGAATGGTGAACGGTGATAAAAGCCCCTGGGTTCGAGGGAAAGGAGGGGGGAGAGGAGCAAGCGCTGAGGCACAGAAATACGGTGCATGTAGTAAAAAAATGCAGAATTAATGAAAACAACTTATAAACAGACGTAGCGTTTTAAACTGCATCTGGTTAGCAGAACTGTTTTATGATCCAGAGTGCAGCCATCACTGGTTCTGAATGAAGGCAATATCTGGCAGCAGCTCTCTTCCCCCACCCCCTCCCCTCCTGTGTACGCAGTACAGGACCTTACCGGCTCACTTTCACCACTGGTTAAGACTAAAATTATTCATAACTCTGATCGCTCTATTAACATGAACTGCAGCAGGAATTACTGATGGCCACAAGCTGTGAAAGAAGCTGAAACATCTCAGCAGAAGGCAGAGTTTTTATCGTCCGCTGCCCAGATGGGCGTTGGGATTTTTATGCGTGAAAAATGCCATGTTTGCGTGTGACCGTGTGAAGTCAGTGACGGTCAATGCGTGATAGTTGAGAGCACTGATCTCCTATCTATCTATCTCTCTCCTAAACTCTCCAAACACCAAACTGTCTCAAACTAAATAACCACTATCCAAACTCTGCTATCCAAACTATCAAAACTCTATCCACTCTCTCAACTGACCGCAACTCGCCTACAACAACCCACATTTTGAATGGAGCCTGTGGGGTTTCTAAAGCTGTCAAACCCCGCGCCGAAATCTGAACCACTTCCCGAAGCAGTCACGTGGTACAGCCGGGCAGCGAGGCTTCGGACATCATCGTTTTCGGCTCCTCCCCTAAATGAAGCAAGCCTCGATACGCGCATTGCGGAAACGCCCCCTCCATTACTCGACACATGCCTCGAAGCCTCGGCACATCACGTAACATCACTACTCATCAGTCTCCACTCACCCCACGTCTGTCAGCCTAGTTTGCTCCCTGTTTTGTTGCTGGATCTCCTGCTACCACTGTGCCTCAAGTAAGGCCTCTGCTAGCTGCTGGATTTCCTGCTACCTCTGTGCCTCAAGTAAAGCCTCTGCTAGCTGCTGGACTTCCTGCTACCTCTGTGCTTCAACTAAGGTCTCTGCTAGCTGCTGGACTTCCTGCTACCCTGTGCTCCAAGTTTGCCCTCTGCTCTGTCGCTGGATTGCCTGCTACCCTGTGCTCCAAGTAAGGTCTCTGCTTGCTGCTGAATCTCCTGCTGCCCCAGTGGTCCAAGTTTGTTTTCTGTCTTGTTGCCTGGAACACCTGCTTCCCCTGTGCTCCAGCAGTCCTGCATCCCAAGAACTGTCTCGCTCTGCATCTCTGATCTGACAGCAGCCCTGCATCTCCTAGAACTCTCTCCGTTCTCTTTCCGTCATCCTGCTCCTGCACCCATCATCTTCAGTCCGGTTACTAACTCTGGTCATCATCATCCAACTCATTACTTTTAATAAACTGCAAAAGAACAAGCTATGTGTGTGCGTGCTCTTTCCGGGTTCACGAAGACAAATCATGACAAATTCTTATTTTGATCCTTTGTAACCTCTCTGTGAACAACGGCTTTGGCAAAAAGACACAAATTAACAAATGTCAAATTTTATAAGGCAGATGAAATTTACTAAAGGTTGAATCTATAATAGCAGATGCCGAGGCAGACTGAATGCTGAACTTTAAGTGTTTCAACAAAGCATTGCTTAGGGGTGTAGACAAATATGACAGAACTAACCTCGTGCTGGTTGCGTCTCTGCAGCTCTGTATGTCCTGCTTTTTGATGGCAGGGGGTGTGCAGCAGTCTTTCCATCCAAACTCATTTGGTGGGAATGCTCCTAAACAGTGCTCTCAGGTAGATGTTACTTAAAGCATAAGCAATTAACTGTTTACAGGCCATCAGTGTGGCCCAGTGCATAATGCCCGCTGAATTACTTCAGGGCAGTCTATGAACGCAACACAACTTCCATAGCAAAAGGCTTTGATTAGCTGCTTTTCAAGGTATGAAATCCATGGTAAATTAGCCATAAATGAGTTTCATTCACACCAAATGCAAAATAAGATTTACTAAAAAGTCAAAGTCATCTTTTTCTTTCTCTTTCTTTCTTTTCTATGTGAATAAATAAGTAAACCATGTCATAAAGGTATTGAATATTAAAAAAGCTAGAAGAAAACTAACTTTCCGAAGGCTTTAGAGCTTATGTCCAATTAACACTCTTGGGCACAGCAGAGATTTCCTCGTTTAAAGGTTTGTGGCAGACATCACAGATGCTCTCTTTGATGTCTCATCCAAACCCACCACCAACCTCTCGCATTAGCTCAGCTTTTTGCTGGTAGGTTGTCGGCTAGGTGAGGGTAATCTGTCAACAACCACTGGCTGTTTTCTTGATTCTCTTAACCTCCTGTGAGCCTTTAGGTTGGCACTGCTGTGAAGTGATTGATGACAGGTCATCCGCCAGTGGCCTTGCTAAATTTCCAATTGTTCCACTGAGAAATTGCTCATTTTTCACACGTCTGTTTAAATTTAACAACGAAATCATAGCAGCAAGCTCATTTTATTCATTATCGTATATGCAGATCTGTGAAAAAATGTTTCCCTCCTTTGAGATTTCTTTGGTTTTTGCTTTTTTTGTGACTCAAATGTCTCGGATCACAAGCCAATTATAATATTAGACAATGATAAAATGCATAGATACATAAAGCTGATCAAGATTTCATTTAGGAAAAAAAGCTATCTAAACTAACCTGAACCCAAATCGGAAATGTTATTACCCTTAACCCAATAAGTGGTGGTGCAAAAACCGCCATCAAATATATTTGATAAAAGGCAGTCAGTTTTTTACATTGCATTGGATGAATTTTGTCATTCTCTACTGTATTTCAGCTGCTGAGGAGGGTTTTGAAGCACAAATGGTCTGTTTAAGGTTATCCCACAGCACTTTAATAGAATTTACATGTGTTTTTCAAGCCAATCAGAGGGCTTGCTGGTGTGTACGTTTCATCTTTGTCTTGTACAACCCTAGTCCTCTTGAGCAAAAGGTGACAAATGAACATTATCGATGGATGAACAATATGGATAATTAATTTTTGGTGAAGTGCAGAACTCATTTTGCATTTATGACAGAAAGTTGTCCAGGTCTTCAAGCAACCCCAGACCATCACACTGCAACCACCTTTGACTATCAGTACCTATGTTTACATGCACAAAATTGCACGATCTGATTGAAATGTATCTGGATAAAAAAACAAAAAATTATCGGATTATACCGTTTATATGGCCACAAAACCAATTAATCCCATCATAATGTGCATTTATATGCACCTGGCTTTATTCAGAATAGAACCACTCTGTGTAATGATTGAGAGTGAACCTGGTATTCCGCCAGACACAAGGGGAAACTTAAGGAGGTTTATTAAATTAAAGAACAAACAAAAACAGTCCTTGGGAGAGTCCAGAGGGGAAACAGACAGGATGAGCGGACGATGAACAGACTCAGACCAAGGGGAATAATCCAGTAGGGAGACAGGCTTAGGTAGCAGTCCAGGCTGGGGACTCCAGGAAACAGGTCCACCCAAGGTCCGGGAAAACTGGCAACCAGAAGCAGACTAGGATTAGCAGACTCGGTAAATTTACAGACGGGCGAGGGTCGGGTACACGGGCAGACAATCCAGAATAGCACAGAGCAGAATCCGAGGTCCAGAAACAGATCAGGTCCGATAACCAGGCAGGCAAAACAGTAGTGATGGGTCCGGCAACACCGATGCGTCGGCGCATGTGTCGAGCTCATAGAGCAAAACCCGTGTCGATGCATGCATCGACACGGGAAAGTCACGTGACCGATACAGGAACTGTTTCGAACTGACTGACGCACCAAACTGTTTCTGTTCCCTCTAAGCTGCACGCGTGTGCATTCGCGCACAGCAGCGCGCACAGCAAAGCTATGCTGCGCAGTAAATAAAATCCAAGCTGAACTGTAAACAAAATAACGGTAATAATGGTTAATTTTTAACCATTTTGCAACTCTGGTGTGATGGTGTACCACCAGGGCCGGTTTTAGCCCTTTGGTTGCCCTAGGCGAGATTGAGTTTAGCGCCCCCCTCACTTTTGCCGTGCGAAATACCAGTACTGTTTTCAGCATCTGTTTAGTGCTTCATTGAGTTGTGTTTACAGTTCCACAAAGAGTGCTGGCCTGTGCGGTGAATTGTGCCTACAGTTGTGCAAAGTGTGTGTTACAAAATTGCAAATTGAGTGCAAAGTGTCGGAGAGGATTTAACCTTAAAAAACAGACAGACCATATTAAAAGATGAAATCCCCCATAAAAGCAGTGTTTGTTCTTTTAGTTTTGTGAACTCAGTGAGTGGATTTCCTATAAGTATTAATAGTTTTAGAAATTGTGCTATAAGAATCAAGGTTGTGTTTAAGCATTCAGAAAAAACTGTAACTTAGCAGTTTTTTCACAAGTGATGCATGGACAACAAATACCAGAATAGGTTTCAGAACCTTTTCCTTTTTATCATTTTGAATAATTTATTACACACTCAAAGTTAGGACTGTGCAAAAACACTTAACCATCTTTAAGGACACTTAGGTAAAGTATAACTAATAAACTGGATTAACCCTCTACAAACAAAAGTGCTTTTATGGATACCATTACAAAATGAAAAGTTTGAAGTTCTTGTAGTTCTATCTAATAAAAGATGAACAGTTGTTTCAGGTATTTCTATTCACCTTCAAAATTGACGCAGCATTAAACTTGGACTCGTCTGGACTTCCTAATGGCAAACGCGTTGATGGTATCATCAAATGATATTTTATTTGAGACCTCTTGGTTGATGCTCATCAGTGCAAGCCCATTGAGGCGTTCCTGACTCATCGTTGACCTCAGGTAGGTCTTAAGTAGTTTTAATTTAGAGAAGCTTCTTTCAGCAGACGCTACTGTCACAGGTAGTGTGACAGCAATTCTTAGGGCCACCCACATATTTGGAAAAACTTCTTCAAGTTTCTTCTCCTTCAAGTAAGTCAGAATTTCCATTGTCGTCATGCCAGCTTTTGGCAACACTGGGAAATTTTTCAACTCAAGTGCCAGTTCCCTCCCGTCAATATCTTTATGGTCACCATGGCTCAAAGTGTTGCTGAGGGTTTCGCAATCCTTTGATCGACAATAATAATCATCAATGGCGTTCCGCGAGCAAGCTATTTTTAGAACGTGACGTCATATCACATGGTACGCGGTAGGGCAAACTTGCGTTGTCCTCCGCTCTTTCGCTGTAAAAGAGCTGTACGTTACCCTTGGTTTTACTCGGTAAAACGACTGCTTTTTCCAAGTCTAAGACATCTCCTAACCATGGTTTTTAAACATTGTTGTTATGGAACGTGCAGCAGCGACTCGAGGTACGCTGATAGGCCGCATATGAAGGATGTTTTCTTCATTAATTTCCCGAAATTCAAGACTGCCAAGGGGAAATGTGTGCGCTGGGTACACTTGTGTGGTCGGCCTACACAACAGTTCAACTCGAAAAAACATCCTGACCCGCGGGGCCCGGACGTCGGCTCGCGGAGGGGTTGGGGAGGCCGAGCGTTCCGGTCCGCACGGCCGCCGGGGGGTATCGTCTTTCCCCGCTCCCCTCCGTGCGCGGTACGCTATTCAATGTAATAATGAGGTTGACAAGTAAACGTGTGGCTGAGGGGGCGCCATAGGATGATCATATATTTAATAAACATGTTTTAATTAGCTTTTTTTTCTAATTCTATGATTAATGGGAAGTAAGCATAAGGGCGACGCTAGAGGGCGCCCCCAACACATTTATAGGCAATTGCCTAGCTCGCCTATAGCAATCGCCGGCCCTGTGTACCACAGTCTCACTCTGTGAGCGCCATGTGCTGATCGGAGCGCACCACTGATGGATGGGTTGGGCAGACGCCTTTATGGTTGGGCGGGTTGCACTGTGCGTCTTTGTTCTGAGCGTCGTTTCAGAAAAAAACGTCTGATCTACCCTTAGTAGAAAGCTGCTACTCTGTGTAGTTCTTCCTACCTTTGTCATACTCAGCATTTCCGATTTCAGAACAGATTGAAAGGACATGGCAGCAAAGAATTTGTAAAAAAATAAAAATAAAAAAGCCAGTCCACAAGCATCCTCGTTCACAACATGTTTACTTAGAGGTTATTATATTATGATACAAGTTCACATTATTTGACTGTATCTAAAAAAAAAAAAAATCAAATATATGTTTAATTCAAATGAAAATATAAAATAATACAATGCAACATACAATGATTTAAATTGTATTGTTGTTACTTGGTCATCAAATCAGTGTCAGTTAACTCTGTCAACCAGGTTGCCTGTAGGGATTTTTAAGGTCCAGTAGGTGTCAGTATTTAGTGACACAGTATCGGCACAGTATCAATACAGTTTGGCAATGTGTCGAAACACTTCATGACGTCTCATCGACCCATCACTACAAAACAGGAACAGACAGGGACTGGGGTGGCTCAGTAACGTGAAGCAGAAACAGGTCAGGAACAGGCAAGACAAGAATCGCTGGAAGTTCGCACCGTGAGGATTGAGACGTTCTGGCAGAGTGCAGGGGACAGAGGCAGGTTTAAATAGGCAGGAGAACAAAGGTGAGCAAAATGAGCCAACTAGCCAGAACAGGTGGAAGTCATCAGGGGAAGGAAAGTGGCTGAAGGAAGAAAACAAGCTGAGAGAAAATAAGTGGAAGGAAAATATAAACTAAGCTAAACCAATCCAGAATATAAATAACCACAAAGACCAACCCAAAATAAGAAACCCAAAACAAAGACTAATACTAAGAAAAACTATCACAGAAATAGAACCTAAGACAGGGAAGTAAACTGACTAATCAAATAAACAAAACAAAACCCCAGAATATGACACTCTGTTCATGCACAATTATTCCCTACATAAAAAAGAAATCACAGAAGAACTTCTGTCTTTGCTGAACAACAACAAACAGTAAACAAAGCAGGATTATGTGAGTTTGTTTGTCTAATTACGGTTGAAACGTTACTGAATACATAATAATTTTGAGCTCTTTTAATGTTTTGAATAGAAAGATTGTATAGGGAGCCCCGACAGTTTTGCTTCTTGCCGTGTTTCAGACACTCAACAACATGGAAATATGTCACGTTTACGTCAGTCGAACATTCAGATCAGTTTGCCACATACAGAATAACTTCATCCTGACAACCATTTATATGCATGTTGATCAGATTGTCAATCCGCATAAACCACCCTTCTTATTTGGATTACAATTTCATTCCGATTGAGCTTAATCTGATCACAATATTCCGACTGGTGTGTTTACATGACACGTTTTTATTCCGATTGGCCCTTTATTCCGATTACTTTTGTCCATGTAAACACGGCGAATGTGTTGCTCTGAAATGCTGTGCTAGTTTTAGACCAGATATAAGTAGGTCTGCTTTCTGACCTCCTGGATGAATCGTCGATGTGTTCTTGGAATAATGTTGGTGTGGCAGCTACTTGTGAAAAGATTCATCACTGTTACATGGTTTCTTTAAGTGTGGAGAATGTCACTTACTGTGGTTTGCTGGAATTCCAAAGCCTGTGAAATTACATTGAAAACCTTCAAAGACTGAAAGATGTCAATTACCTCATTTCTCATTTGTGCTGAGTGTCTTTAGATTGGGACAGGATGTGTTGATTTTTGAAAGCTTTTTAGCCTACTTCATGTTTTCAGACAGGTTCTGTTGAAATAATTTCTTGATTTACAGGTCTGGCAGTAACCAGGCCTATCTATCTTTTGCAATCTGGAAACGAAGAAGGTTATTTATCATCATACAGATTTATGCTATTATTTAGGGACATTTCTATCTCTTTAAGATGTGAGTGTTCCTGCTCCAGCCCCAGGCAGGCAATACCTCAGAGATTCTCAGCTTTTCATTCTCCTCTGTTTTGTATTCCTTCCCTCCACCACCGACAAGTGAAACAGTAATGACTGCTCCTGCTTCAAAGGGCATGTCTTGTAACAGCATTGAAACAAAATGGGACCTGTTTGGCTGTGTGTAGGTACCTAGAGTGGCCCTCTTTGGTGATCAACTTGTGATAGCTTTGGCAGTGGGGTAAAAGTCGTTTTTTCCCCAGAGTTGGAGATTAATGCTCAGTTATCGATCAGTTCAGTTTGACAAGTGCTAAACAATTTTTTGATCACTGATGAAAGTGTCTTGAGTAGCAGAATAAATCTTTATTGAAATTACTTCTTATTTAATTGTTGGACTTGTTTTCAGCTCTGGTCAATATGTTATATGTCATTATTTAAATACATCAACATGAGGTTCAATCAGAACATTTGAGTGAGTGCAGTTAGTGTTATGAACGTGAATCAGGCAAACCCAGTATTCAAACCAAACAAGCGAGGTGAAGGCAAAAAACAGGATTTAATAATAAAACAGGGACAGGCAAGGCTCAATGGTCAAAATGGCAGTCCAAAATCCGGTACACAAAAGGCAGTCCAAAATAGGCAGAGGTACAGACAGGGCAAAAGCAAGCTCGGATAACCATGGGACAGAATCAGGTCGGTAAAACCGGTAAATCAGTCAGACAGGGCAGGAAAAACAGATCAGGGAACAGGCTGGCTCAGAATCAAAAAGGCAATCCGGGTAATATCAACAGGTTATCAGAATAAGAACGCTGGACAAAACTCACCGAAGGCTCGTTAATGATCTGGCGGAGAACTAAAGACTGAGGCAGAACTATATAGTGAAGTGCACAGGTGAAATGGAGTGAAAACTAATTACAGGGAAACAGCTGGAACTAATCAGAGGCAGGGAAGTGACTGACAGAGAACTGAACTGATAGGTTGGTGACTGCTGACAGGGGAGTGACAAGCTAATAGGGCAAAAACAGGGAGGTGAGCTGGCAGGTGAACAGAACTGAGCTAAAAGCTTACAGAACCCTAACAGATAGTATAAAACAAAGAACAAAATCAAACCACAACAAAACTCAAACTATTCCATAATTCAAAACTAAGACAGAACCTAAAATCATGACAGAACCCCCTCCTTAAGGCCGGATTCCAGACGGCCTAAAGCAAGACAAAGAAGACAGACTAGATCGGGTGGGTGGAGGGAGGTGCAGGACGGAGGGCTAGAGTCAAACAAATGTCCAAATACAAACTAAAACAAAGCAAGATGAGTCAAGTTCTCAGGCGGGCGTCCAGGAGGACGGCCCCGACGAGTCAGGTTCTCAGGCGGGCGTCCAGGAGGACGGCCCCGACGAGTCAGGTTCTCAGGCGGGCGTCCAGGAGGACGGCCTCGGCGTGTCAGGTTCTCCGGCGGACGTCCCGAAGGACGGCCTCGGCGTGTCAGGTTCTCCGGCGGACGTCCCGAAGGACGGCCTCGGCGTGTCAGGTTCTCCGGCGGACGTCCCGAAGGACGGCCTCGGTGTGTCAGGTTCTCCGGCAGACGTCCCGAAGGACGTCCTAGGCGTGTCAGGTTCTCCGGCAGACGTCCCGAAGGACGTCCTAGGCGTGTCAGGTTCTCCGGCGGACGGCCTCGGCGTGTCAGGTTCTCCGGCGGACGGCCTCGGCGTGTCAGGTTCTCCGGCGGATGTCCTGTAGGACGGCCCTGGTTAGCAAAGATGTCCGGCGGCCGGTGGTGGAGCAGGTCTCTCATAGGCCGGCGGCGGAGCATGTCTCTTGGAGACCGGCGGCGGAGCAGCAACCTCGGAGGCCGTCGTCGGAACAGGACCCTCAGGAACCGACGCCTGGAGAGAGAGAGAACAGAACCTGGCGCCGGACTAAAGGCTGGAGACAGCGCCGGACTAAGAGCTAGAAGAGACGCTTGGCTAAAGAGTTCAGGAAGCGCCTGGCTACAGAGTTCAGGAGGAGTCTGGCTACAGAGTTCAGGAGGAGTCTGGCTACAGAGTTCAGGAGGAGCCTGGCTACAGAGTTCAGGAGGAGCCTGGCTACAGAGTTCAGGAGGAGCCTGGCTACAGAGTTCAGGAGGAGCCTGGCTACAGGCTTCAGGTTCAGACGGCCCCTGGCTACAGGCTTCAGGTTCAGACGGCCCCTGGCTACAGGCTTCAGGTTCAGACGGCCCCTGGCTACAGGCTTCAGGTTCAGACGGCCCCTGGCTACAGGCTTCAGGTTCAGACGGCCCCTGGCTACAGGCTTCAGGTTCAGACGGCCCCTGGCTACAGGCTTCAGGTTCAGACGGCCCCTGGCTACAGGCTTCAGGTTCAGGAGGCCCCGGGCTACAGGCTTCAGGTTCAGGAGGCCCCGGGCTACAGGCTTCAGGTTCAGGAGGCCCCAGGCTACAGACTTCAGATGCTCCCAGACCCTTTAACACCCAGAACCTCAGCAGTAACCCCTCCAGAACATCCGACAAAGAGAGCCTGGTCAGCCACTTGCGAAATTGGCTGTCTAGCCAAAGGTGAGGGGGTAAGAGCTTCAGAAGAGGTCCAGGGACCTCTAAGTCTCCATGGGGCTCTGGGTGCTTGTCTTCTCGGCGAGACCCCCGACGCTTGTCGTTTGGATGAGGGCCGCGACGCCGCTTGTCGTCTGGGCGAGGACCACGACGCCGCTTGTCGTCTGGGCGAGGACCACGACGCCGCTTGTCGTCTGGGCGAGGACCACGACGCCCAGTGTCCCGATGAGCCCCAGAGTTGCGGCCTGAAAGAGGGCTCGTCTGAACCCCCTCCTCATGGACCAGTGGTAGACCCTCCTGGGTACCCACGTCGCAGACTGGCGGCGGGCCCTCCTGTGTTCCCACGTCGCAGACTGGCAGCGGGCCCTCCTGGGTTCCCACGTCGCAGACTGGCGGCGGGCCCTCCTGGGTTCCCATGTCGCAGACTGGCGGCGGGCCCTCCTGGGTTCCCGCGTCGCAGACTGGCGGCGGGCCCTCCTGGGTTCCCGCGTCGCAGACTGGCGGCGGACCCTCCTGGGTTCCCGCGTCGCAGACTGGCGGCGGACCCTCCTGGGTTGCAGCGTCTTGGGCCGGCTGCGGACCCTCCTGGGTTGCAGCGTCTTGGGCCGGCTGCGGACCCTCCTGGGTTGCAGCGTCTTGGGCCGGCTGCGGACCCTCCGGGGTTGCAGCGTCTTGGGCCGGCTGCGGACCCTCCGGGGTTGCAGCGTCTTGGGCCGGCTGCGGACCCTCCGGGGTTGCAGCGTCTTGGGCCGGCTGCGGACCCTCCGGGGTTGCAGCGTCTTGGGCCGGCTGCGCAGACTGTGCTGCTTTATAGCTGCCGGAAGCCGGCACTGGAGCTGAGGTAGAGGGCGGGTCCTCTGGGACAGGTGCAGGTGCCGAGGCGTCGGCTGGACCCTTGGGGACAGGATCGAGTCTACTATAGAAACCCTGGAGAGCCGCTCTATAGTGCCCCTCGACCTCCTTTAATTTAGCCTCCAGCTCCTCTGAATACTGGCTGAAAAGAGCCTCCCTAAGGTGTTTAATAATAGGGGCAAAAGTTCTTATCTGGTCCTCCAGAGCCAGATCCTCAGCATCACGGGCGCCACCAGGAGGCGCTGTGGGCTGCTCAGCTTTGGGGAGCACCGGACTCCGATCCACTGGGCAGGAAGTGGCGACGGACGGGCGCGGTACTGGCTCGCCTGTCGGCCGAACAGAACAGGTGAGGGAGCGACCCACAGGTTTCCGTCCCCTCCTCCGACGGCGGGACGGCAGGACTTGCTGGAGGTTTAACTCCTTCGGTAGAGCCGGGATCGGCGGAGCCCACAGCGTTCCCTGCATCTCCTCTTCTGGAGGGAGAGAGAGAAAAAGATCCGGGCGAAGATCCCGCACCACCTCCGCTTCGACCTCCATAAACAAAGTTGGGTCAGGATAAAACCCATGGGCAGAGCCGACAGCGGTGTCGCTGGGTGAGTGATCCCTACTATACCGAGCAGAACCTGAATCTGTTAAAAACAGCCCTCCCAAGCGTAGGCTCCGAGCAGGCAGCGAGTTACTGCTGCTGCGGCTACTGGAGAGATGGCGTCTGGGACCGACACCAGGGGGACAGAACGCCAATCTGGAACCCTCCAAAGCCATAGTTTGTGGAGGGGGAAAAAAAAAACAAACAAAAAATTTAAGGAGAGAAAAAAAAACCCTCTACAAGCTTGTTTGGCGATAGGTTTTAGGGAGGCCAGATCATTCTGTTATGAACGTGAATCAGGCAAACCCAGTATTCAAACCAAACAAGCGAGGTGAAGGCAAAAAACAGGATTTAATAATAAAACAGGGACAGGCAAGGCTCAATGGTCAAAATGGCAGTCCAAAATCCGGTACACAAAAGGCAGTCCAAAATAGGCAGAGGTACAGACAGGGCAAAAGCAAGCTCGGATAACCATGGGACAGAATCAGGTCGGTAAACCGGTAAATCAGTCAGACAGGGCGGGAAAAACAGATCAGGGAACAGGCTGGCTCAGAATCAAAAAGGCAATCCGGGTAATATCAACAGGTTATCAGAATAAGAACGCTGGACAAAACTCACCGAAGGCTCGTTAATGATCTGGCGGAGAACTAAAGACTGAGGCAGAACTATATAGTGAAGTGCACAGGTGAAATGGAGTGAAAACTAATTACAGGGAAACAGCTGGAACTAATCAGAGGCAGGGAAGTGACTGACAGAGAACTGAACTGATAGGTTGGTGACTGCTGACAGGGGAGTGACAAGCTAATAGGGCAAAAACAGGGAGGTGAGCTGGCAGGTGAACAGAACTGAGCTAAAAGCTTACAGAACCCTAACAGATAGTATAAAACAAAGAACAAAATCAAACCACAACAAAACTCAAACTATTCCATAATTCAAAACTAAGACAGAACCTAAAATCATGACAGTTAGAGTCTTCAACAATCAACCCAGACATTGATCATAAGAAGGGCCAATCTAAACAGACATCCAACTCCTATCCTATTGATGGTCTGTGTCAAGTCTATTTCTGCCTGTAGAGGTCTCGTTATTCACTCCCACTGGAAAGGTGGGAAAAATGGAAAACAGAAAAGCAGTTTTTATGAGATGCAGACTGAAGCAATATTTCCATTTATGTGTCGCATTGCAGTCTTCTGAAATGTAAAGTACTTTTCTTAAACATTCTTTTAATGTCTTCCAAAATCCAATATGAATGAAAAAGTGTGAGGGAAAAAGCTGTAGGTTCTACTGGAAACTCTGAATTAGGTTTTTGCCTCATATATTCAAGGTTGAATTTTTTTTTACTTTTTAAAAAGGCAGTGCAAGCATTACAGCCAGCCATAAAAAGGCGTTAAAGTTTCAGCTTGAACAGACTATAACAGGGGCTTGCAATATTTTCTCAAACTACAATTACACAAATTTCTATGTGACAAAATAACACATATGAAGTAGAAGATATATGATGTAAACATTTGAAATGTTTTACAAATAACAATCTGAAAAATGTACCATGCACTTGTACTCAAATCCTTTTTAATTTGATATCCCTAAATAAAATCCAGTGCAACAGTTTTTTTTTTGAGAATTCACTTAATTGGTAAAGATAGTACACCCATGTGTATTTAATCTTGGTAAAAATAAAAGATGTTCTATGATGGTCTCAGAGGTTTATTAGAGAAACGTTAGTGAACCAACAGCATCATAAAGACCAAGACAAATAGCAGACAGGAGTAATGCACCAATCAGAGAACCCGATAATTCAGCCAGACACGGTGTTGCACTTAAAAAGTTTATTGAAACAGGCTGGCCGCAGGCTGGTGGCAGGCTGAACAAGTCGATGATGGCTGAACAGGCTGGTGGCAGGCTGAACAGGTGGAGGATGGCTGAACAGGCTGGTGACAGGCTGAACAGGCGGATGATGGCTGGATAGACTAGTGGCAGGCTAAACAGGCTGGGACAGTAACCAAACCAAAGACAGTCTGAGATTGTGACCAGAATAACTAGCCGATGAGGTATCCAGCGAGGACAGGGTGAGCCGAACGTCCATACAGGAACACAGCAGGGCAGGAGGTACACACAGACACTGGAATGAGGATCTAGTGAGAGCTGGGCAAGCAGAAAGTCCACACAGGAAGACAGGAAATGCACGTCACATTGGAAAGAAGCTCACACATGGCAAGTATTTACAAGCTGGCTGTGGGAGGCAGGTATGAATAAGCAGAGTCCCAGGTGTAATGAGTCTTTGTAGATTAGAGCCATGGCAGGTGTTGCAGTTTGTGTTAATGAGTGGAGCAGAGCAGAAAAGAGCGAGCCCAGAGAAAGAAATGAGGCAGACTGCATGACAACAAGTCAGGGAGAACATTGAGGAGAAGTTTAAAGAGGACATATTAGGGATGAACCGATGGGAAAATTGATTGAGTGTTGAATGACCCTAGAACTGTGAGATCATTCCATCTGTCCATGAAGAAATTAAGTATTAAAGAGTAATCATAGTTACTTTAAGACAATTTAAGAACAAAACTCACCTGAAGACATAAAATAAAAGCCTGTGTGGCTCTGCTGTGCTAATTCCTTGCTTTTCTTTTGCCAAAGTAAACCAGCCATAAGTATAAAAGAATTGGATTTTTAAGAATATGAAATATTTTTTCATGTATCTGTAATAATGTTGCATGTCTGTAATGACTGAAAATGTATGTAATGAGTTTTACAAGTGTAACCATGTAGACTGTAAGAATTTTATGCAATGTGTAAAATGAACTCTGAGCATGGGAAATTCTCGACAGGGGCGAACAGTACTGAAGACATAATACTAAACACAGTTATTTCTCAATTGCAATTTTTAGAGACCATGACACCAAAACAAGCAGTGCTAGGTTATAAAACAATGTCAAAGCTTTATAGACAGCAAACTTACCAGGTTATGTTCTTCCCACCTAAACTGACAGACTGGCAGACAAGTAGACCATTAATCACAAAATAGACCAGAAGTTTATGGTTACTCTGGAGAATCTGCAGGGATTCCCAGATCTGTTAACGGGGTAAATATTAGGCATGCACTACACAAATCGGATCTTTTTGGAAAATCAGAACAAAACCATTGTTGAATATGAGACATAAAGATATCCAGTTGGAAGTTTACCACAAGGGATATAGGGAGCAAAGCAAATATGTTGAAGATGGTGTCTAATCATATTAGACCAACATTTTTCTTTCTTACCTACATCCAAAAGGCTGTGTGTGGAGGAAAACCCTGTGGAGCATCTCAAAGACACCATCCTCACAGTGAGACATACTGCTGGCAGTATCAGGCTGTAGGACAGTTTTTGTTGTAGGGACAAAGAAACTTGTCAGAGTTGCTGGGAATAGTTTGAGCTACAGTATTTTGCAAGGAAAACTGGCTAAAGTGTCAGACTCTATGTATATTTGTAAAGCTGGTAGAGACATTGCCTGGAGACTTGCAGTTGTTAATGCAGTCCAAGGCTGTTCTAAAAAGTATTGACTCAGCGTGCACTAATGCACGCTACATTTTACAAGTTTTGATTACAAAAAGCTTTTTGGATAATGTGCAATTTTCCTTCTGTTTCACCAAAATACGCACTACGTGTTGGTCTATAACATAAAATATCAATACAGCTACATTGAAGTTGGCAGTTTTACTTTAACAAAGTATGGAAAAGTTAAAGTCAAAAGTATTTTAGCTTGCTAAAATATTCATAGCTGTAGAGGCACGTGGTAACTTCTTGTTTGAAACCAGTTCATATATATATATACTTTGAAACACAGAAAGCTTTCACTGCAGCATCAGTGACCGACAAGCAGGGCTTTCAGTTTTACAAAAAATCTCAGGGCACTGCTGGAGAGAGAGTTATGAAACCTGTCATTTTATTTGACAAAGAAAATTAGAATAGTGTTCTGTTGAAGCAACAGCTTAAACATCTATAAAAACTGCTATTTATTTCCACTGAGACTGGCTTTTCCTTTCTGACAGTACAGTTTATTTGGAGCTATTGTTGCTTGTATTAGACCGTATTGATGTGAATTACTTTCTTTTTCTATTGAAAAAAAAATTCATTGGTTTGTACCATGAAGAGTTTGTGTTTCTATACAGTATTCGATCATCAGGCCACTTTTTATTGTGTACTTTTTTATGGGAGATTTAAAGACAAAACACATCAAGGGAATTTAGAATACATTGATCAGGTAGAACATTATGACCTTGTTCTGAGGAAGCCAGAACACAGCTCTTTGCACCAAACATAGAAATCTTGGGCAGGTTTGTGCCATGATACTGTTTTTTTTCTGTGGTAATCAACAACATTGCTGTAATGTTATTAATATTTTGTTTGAGCCATTTCCCTCCTTTTTTCTTTCAATCACTTTGTTCTGTATTGTTAAAGCAATTACACAAAAACTGTTGGACTTTTTAAAATCTTTAATCTAAAAGTTGAAATCCATCAGAAGCCGTAAAATACCTTACATAGATACATGCTGTAAAAATTCCATGTCATAAGTCTTGGTAATATTAGTTAAAAAAATATAAATCACCACATTAATGTATAATAGTTTAATTAAAGCTTTCCTGTGTCAAAAACTTGATATCCTCCCCCTTAGGGAAAAGATACAAACACTGGCAAAAAAAATTAGAGATTTTCCATGTTTCCATTTCAATTATAATAGACAGTTGGTACAGATACATTGATCATACATAAATGATCCAAATTTCCAGCTCCGCCTCATCCCATGAGTTCTCTATTGGTCCGAGATATGGTGTCTGCGGAGGCTAATGAGGTAACGTGAAATCATATTCACATTTAGGTAACCAATTTGAAATTATTCAGACATTGTAATCACAAAGGGATGGACATTGTCATCAGCAATCCTATGTTGTGTTTCCATTGTACTCAGTTGTTCGTAAGAGGGTCAAAGGATCCCAGGAAAACAATATATCACCTATAACACTAAACCACCAACAGCAACCTTAGCTGTTGATACCAGGTAGGGTGGATCCATGCTTTCATGTTGTTTGTGCCAGACTTTGCCCCTATCATCTGACAGTCATAGCTGAAATCTTGACTCATTGGATGAGGCAATATTTTTCCAAACTGTCTCGCTCACTTTTGGTAAATTGGTAGCCTCAGGTCCCTTTTCTTAGTGAACAGGAAGGACAGAATGTGTAGTCTTTTCTAACTACTATCTATAAACCCTAGAGATGGTTGTTAGTGAAAATTGTTGTAGGTCAGCAGTTTCTGAAATACTCAGACCAGCACCAACAATCATGTCGTATGTCTTTTTAATCCCCTGTTTGCCCCATTCTTACATTAGATTTGACTGTCAGCATTTCTTCCTAATCATGCATACGTAGATGCCTAAATCCATAAAGATGTGATCAGCTGAATCATTGTTTGCATTACCAACCAATTGATCAGGTGTACTTAATAAAAAGGCCGATGAGTGTAAAATGCTAATAAATTCATGCATATTTGGATATTGCACCTGATTTATATGTTAAACAGGCCACACGGTCCACTTAGCCTCATAAAAAGGTTATGGTTGCATTCTTACAGTAGCTACCACCTTTAGTTTAGCTCTTTTGATGTGTAAATAAAAGAGTAGTTTTACACATTTAAAGCTGCTATTTTAAAAAAAAAAACTATTTGAACAGCTGTATGTTTACCATTTACCCTGAAATCAACTCTCCATGCATGTTTTGTGTGTGTGTGTGTGTGTGTGTGGACATGTTTGTGAGTAGGTGGTAATGGTTGTGCTGGTGCAGGGGGTGGGCTGTCCCTATTGTTCAGAGACCTCTCCACCATCTGCCAGACTGTGCCTGGCCTCTGTGCCTGATCTTGCCTGACGAAGAGCAGATGTTTCCTCTCTCTGCTGCTTCCCAGCAGGAACCTCTCCTGCATCATTTCAGCCCACTTTGGCTCCCACTCAAAAAAAAAAAAAAGCGAGCACGTGCTGCACCCTTAATTAGAACTCTCGTTCATCCAGATAAGGTCCAAACATGTAGACGTGCTCGTATGTAAATAAACATAATCTGTATGCATTTCCTCACTCTTTTACTACTACACTCACATTGATTATCTGCACGTAGTGTAGCGTGTTCACAGCGTTATATTGTTAACAATGACAATATTACAGTTATATGGTTCCTATAGCAGTCCTATAGAAAGCTGTTAATTTTGAGTTGAGAACCAGAAGGAAACTTGAACAGGATTGGTTTTCAACCAAGTGCAGAGAATGTCATGCATGAACTAGAAGGGGGTTTGAACTGTGGGGACAGAGGGTTTTTGGGCCATACAATGGTTTAAATACAGTAGCTTGGTATTATTGGCAGTTAGGATGTTGATGATTGTGCTTTCTCTAGATTCTTTATCTGTTACTGCTTGTTAAATAGAAACACAATTTCTCTGTAGTGTATTTATTTGTTGATTAGTTGTTATTTGAAAGTAAGTTGTTGAAATTGCTGTAATTTGTGTGATGTGGTGGCTTATTTAATGTGTTATCATGAGTCTTGATCTGTTATATTGTTTGCGATTTACTGGCAATCAACTACAATCGCCACAGAGTCCACCCCATCACCCCAACGCAATTTTGAAATAAACAAATGATCAAATAAAATCCCTCTGGTCATTCATAGCGTTATTTCTCCCTATCATTCTAGTTCACACAGAAACATACGCGCGCGCTCAGATAGAGAAGTGCGGTATATATGCCAGTGGTTCCACTAGGACCACAGGTGTAGTTTTTGTTACATGACTCAGATACGTCAGCCAACAAGGCTGATTAAGGTCATCACAAGCATAGCTAACCTGTAAAATAAGTGAAGAGGAGGTGGATGTGGTTCATTTTTCTCATTCTGTAATAACCTGCTGCTGCAGGGAAGATTCGGGATTAGCTGGCCCCGGTATTTTCTCAGAGCTTGGGTCAGCTCATGCAGGTGGAGATGACTTGACTCATTTATGACTTTATTTAACACAAGATCAGGTGTGTACAGAGTGGCTGTCTTCAGCCGCAGACCACAAACTGAAAAATATCCAGTGACCGCGCATACCTTCTTAGCAGATACCAACAAAAATGGCGGCTCCCGTAGTTCTGGCTGTGAAACACGTTTATAAAACATTCCTTTTCTTTTTCCAACTGTAGTGTAGGTGTGCCATGTTTCTAAATATTCAGTATGTCTTTTGGAATTTTGAGAGTAGCCTAAATTTTATTCAGGTTCTGAGCCTGATGGTTACCAACTAATAGTGATATCATCACAGATCAATTGATTTTTGTTGGATTTTTATAGTATATATATTTTCTGTGGAATGAGTTTGGTGAAAAGAATGGTTTATTGACTGATGTCATAAATGTGGGGGAACAGTTGATTGCCAATGAAGAAAAGATGAAAATATTGAAGTGAGAAAACGCCTATTTTTTGGCATAAGATTTAACCAGCCCCTCCCTGGGCTGCCACCTTACCGTGGTGGAGGGGTTTGAGTGTCCCAATGATCCTAGGAGCTATGCTGTCAGGGGCTTTAAGCCCCTAGTAGGGTCACCCAAGGCAGACAGGTCCTAGGTGAGGGACCAGACAAAGAGCAGCCCAAAACCCCCTTATGATGAGCAAGATTATTGGATCTCGTGTTCCCTCGCCCGGACGTGGGTCACCGGGGCCCCACTCTGGAGCCAGGCCTGGAGGTGGGGCACGTTGGCGAGCGTCTGGTGGCCGGGCTTTTACCCATGGAGCCCGGCCGGGCTCAGCCCGAAGAGGCGACATGGGTCCCTTTTCCGATGGGCTCACCACCTGTCGGAGGGGCCAAAGGGGTCGGGTGCATTGTGCAACGGGTGGCAGTAGAGGGCGGGGACCTTGGCGTTCCGATCCTCGGCTGCAGAAGCTGGTGCTTGGGACGTGGAATGTCACATCTCTGGTGGGGAAGGAGCCTGAGCTTGTGCGCGAGGTTGAGAGGTTCTGACTAGAGATAGTCGGACTCACCTCGACGCACCGCTCTGGCTCTGGAACCAGTCTCCTCGAGAGGGGCTGGACATTCTTCCACTCTGGAGTTGCCCCTGGTGAGAGGTGCCGAGCTAGGGTGGGCATCCTTGTTGCCCCTCATCTCGGTGCCTGCACGTTGGGGTTCTCCCCAGTGAACGAGAGGGTGGCCTCCCTCCACATTCATGTGGGGGGACGGGTTCTGACTGTTGTTTGTGCTTAAGCACCAAACGGCAGTTCAGATTACCCACCCTTTTTGGAGTCCTTGGAAGGGGTACTGGAGAGTGCCCTGGGAGTCCTGGGGACTCCCTCGTTTTGCTGGGGGACTTCAATGCTCACGTGGGCAATGACAGTGGGACCTGGAGGGGTGTGGTTGGGAGGAATGGCCCACCTGATCTGAACTCGAGTGGTGTTCTATTGTTGGACTTCTGTGCTTGTCATGGATTGTCCATCACAAACACCATGTTCAAGCATAAGGGTGTCCACATGTGCTCTTGGCACCAGGACACCCTAGGCCGCAGTTCAATGATCGACTTTGTTGTCGTTTCATCTGATCTGCGGCCGCATGTCTTGGACACTCGGGTGAAGAGAGGGGCGGAGCTCTCCACCGACCACTACCTGGTGGTGAGTCGGCTCCGATGGTGGGGGAGGAAGCCGGTCAGACTTGGCAGGCCGAAACGTGTTGTGAGGGTTTGCTGGGAACATCTGGCAGAGTCCCCTGTGAGTCGGAGCTTTAACTCCCACCTCCGGGAGAACTTTGAACACGTCCCAAGGGAGGCGGGGGACATTGAGTCTAAATGGACCATGTTCCGCGCCTCTATTGTTGAGGCGGCTTGTCGGAGCTGTGGCCGCAAGGTTGTCGGTGAATGTTGCGGCGGCAACCCACGAACACGCTGGTGGACACCAGCGGTGAGGGAAGCCGTCAAGCTGAAGAAGGAGTCCTATCAGGCTTTATTGGCCTGTGGGACTCCGGAAGCAGCTGATGTGTACCGGCAGTCGAAGCGGCAGGTGGCTCGGCTGGTCGCCAAGGCAAAAACTCGGGCGTGGGAAGAGTTCGGAGAGGCCATGGAGAAAGACTTCCGTATGGCTTCGAAGCAACTCTGGTCCACTATCCGGCGTCTCAGGAGGGGGAAGCAGTGCGGTACCAACACTGTTTATAGTGGGGGTGGTGTGCTGCTGACCTCGACTCGGGACGTCGTGCGTCGGTGGGCGGAATACTTCGAAGACCTCCTTAATCCCACCAACACGTCTTCCATTGCGGAAGCAGAGCCTGAGGACTCTGGGTCTGGTTCTCCCATCTCTGGTGCTGAGGTTGCCGAGGTTGTTAAAAAGCTCCTCGGTGGCAAGGCTCCGGGGGTGGATGAGATTCGCCCTGAGTACCTTAAGGCTCTGGATGTTGTGGGGCTGTGTTGGTTAACGCGGCTCTGCAGCATTGCGTGGACATTGGGGGCAGTTCCCCTGGATTGGCAGGCTGGGGTGGTGGTCCCCCTATTTAAAAAGGGGGACCGGAGGGTGTGTTCCAACTACAGAGGAATCACACTCTTAAGCCTCCCTGGTAAGGTCTATTCAGGGGTTCTGGAAAGGAGGGTCCATCAGATGGTCGGATCTTGGATTCAGGAAGAGCAGTGTGGTTTTCGTCCTGGCCGTGGAACACTGGATCAGCTCTACACCCTCAGCAGGATCCAGGAGGGGGCATGGGAGTTTGCCCAACCAGTCTACATGTGTTTTGTGGATCTGGAGAAGGCATTCGACTGTGTCCCCCGAGGGATCCTGTGGGGGGTACTCCGGGAGTATGGAGTACCGGGCCCTTTAATAAGGGCTGTCAGGTCTCTGTACGACCGGTGTCAGAGTCCGGTCCGCATTGAGAGTTGGACTCCGCCAAGGTTGCCCTTTGTCCCCGATTCTGTTCATAACTTTTATGGACAGAATTTCTAGGCGCAGCCAAGGTGTTGAGGGGATCCGTTTTGGTGGCCTTAGGATTGCGTCTGCTATTCGCGGATGACGTGGTCCTATTGGCTTCATCAGGGCGTGATCTACAGCTCTCACTAGAGCGGTTCACAGCCAAGTGCGAAGCGGCCGGGATGAAAATCAGTGCCTCCAAATCCGACACCATGGTCTTGAACCGGAAAAGGGTAGAGTGCCTTCACCGGGTTGGGGAGGATGTGCTGCCCCTTGTGGAGGAGTTCAAGTATCTTGGGGTCTTGTTCACGAATGAGGGGAAGATGGAGCTGGAGATCGACAGGCGGATTGGTGCGGCGTCTGCTGTGAAGCGGGCGCTGTACCGATCCGTTGTGGTGAAGAGAGAGCTGAGCCAAAAGGCGAAGCTCTCGATTTACCGGTCGATCTACGTTCCTACCCTCATCTATGGTCACGAACTTTAGGTCGTGACAGAAAGAACGAGATCCCGGATACAAGCGGCCGAAATGAGTTTTCTCCGTAGTGTGTCTGGGCTCTCCCTTAGAGATAGGGTGAGGAGCTCAGTCATCTGGGGAGGACTCAGAGTAGAGCCGCTGCTCCTCCACGTCGAGAGGAGCCAGTTGAGGTGGCTCGGGCATCTGGTCAGGATGCCTCCTGGACGCCTCCCTGGTGAGGTGTTCCAGGCACGTCCCACCGGGAGGAGGCCCAGGGGAAGACCCAGGACACGTTGGAGGGACTATGTTTCTCGGCTGGCCTGGGAACGCCTTGGGATTCCCCCGGAGGAGCTGGCCCAAGTGGCCGGGGAGAGAGACGTCTGGGCCTCCCTACTGAAGTTGCTACCCCCCGCGACCTGACCACGGATTACCAAGATCATGTAGAAAGTATTTTAAGAGTTATTTTGTCAGTGGCTGTTGTCAGCACATGTGTTATCTGTGTTTGGAACATATTTATTGACAGCTTACACAACCCACTGAGGATTTGAGGGAAAGAATCATCTCAAATAAAAATAAAGCGTGCATACAATAAAATTGCCACAATTATTTCCCACAATATTTCTGGCAGAGCAAACCCTCCAATTAAAAAAAAAAAAAAAAACAGAAATAAAAAGTATGGGAGACCATGTCAGGCTCAACCCATTTTGAGAATTTGGCTCCCTGACTATTATGTACGTCGCAACTTTTAGTTGCATAAGTTGAGTTTTTGTTAACTATGATCAGTTAACAGGACCCCAAAATTTTGCAACAAGTAGGTAGTGTAATGTAAAATTTGCACTCATACAAAATTTCATTGTGAATTCTTGCCATGGATAGCTCAATGGCAGCATGAAAACATCTACTGCAGTCTCTATATCAAGTTACTAATATATATTTTAAGTTAAGTAAAAGTTGGGTATTTAAACTTGGGCTTTGATGCCAATCTGTATGTTGTTACTTTGATAAAACTTCACTGACTTAATGTACAATTCATTTGAATTTTTTCCCCCTGTCTTCTGAGCTTTAAAATGCCTCTTATGACGCTGGTAGATTACCACCATTGCAACATCTTTGTCGGAGGTTAGATCTGCCTGGAGTACACTTCTGCATGGGCAGAGTGATAGTTACAGTCAGTGATGGGCAGTAGCGCCGCTACATGTAGCGAAGCTATTAGTTAAACTACATTTTCCAGTAGCTTGACCGTAGCGTCGCTGCTTTATGAATCAAGTAACTTTCCTGTAGTGACGTTATTTTTTTGATCAAGTAGCGACGTAGCGTCCACAAACGTTACAAAATCCAGGACATAACTAAGAAATGAAACCAGGTTTGCTATTTTGCAACAACAGAAACAGAGTGAACAATCAATCAGAGTTGTTGGTTGGACAACTCTGATTGATTCAGAGAGGCTTCTACTTTGCCTCTCCTGTCTGTATCTATCGAAACATGCGCATGCATACGGCAGTGGAACTTATGACAAGCCGATTAGGCAAATACTCGCCCTTAATACAATAACGCGCAGTTCCAACCCGTATTTTACGCGAGCGCGCGTTTTTTAGTCACCGCGCGTTTCCAGCCAGAACGCGCGGTGACGTAAAAAACGCGCGCTCGCGTAAAATACGTGCGGTGGCGTTAATAACGTTTGGTGGCGTTTTTTGCATATTATATTATCAGGAGGTTGTCTTTTATGTGTTTAGCCACTAGATTTAAAGGTGTTTTACCCAATAAGAACACTGCAGCACCAGACACAACCAGGAGGTCCCTGATCGTTGGGGAAAGGCAGAAAGAAGATGCACCTTCCTTTCTGATCCTGTCTAAATCCTGCTTAGTTCAATAATAAAGTCTGATATTACACAAAACTCACTCTGCTTGTTCTCCCTCCTTATGCCCCTGTTGCAGAAGATAAATGAAATCTTTAACAGAAATGTTATTATTAATTCTGAAAATATTATCATGTGAATATAAATACAAAGCATACAGAAAATGCAGCTTTATTAAGTGACCTGGTTTATTTTATTTAGCTTTTAATTTCTTTTCAACATTTAGTTCTACTACTTGGCTTATGCTTTGGTAGTTTCATGTTTAAAATGACAAAAGAAATATGAAAAAGCTTATGGTGCATCTTCTTTCTGCCTTTCCCCAACGATCAGGGACCTCCTGGTTGTGTCTGGTGCTGCAGTGTTCTTATTGGGTAAAACACCTTTAAATCATGTGGCTGAGCACATAAAAGACAACCTCCTGATAATATAATATGCAAAAAACGCCACCAAACGTTATTAACGCCACCGCACGTACTAGGCCAATAACCTTTTTGTTTTATTTCTAGCAGTAATTACTTCAGTTTGTATTTTATTATGCTGCTCATAAAGCAATGTCTACACTGTGTTAGGTCATTGGCTGATCTTTAATAAATGTTTTAACCAGTGTATCAGACTCATTTTGAATTGATCTGACATTAGGTTGGTACAACGTTAAGTAGCTTCTGATGTAGTTAAGCTACTTTTAACACATTTGTGTAACTTAGCTTGCTATATTTCTATAGGTGGTAGCTTTTGTGTAGTGAAGCTTAATTTATTGTTGAGTAACTGATAGCTTAGCTCACTACACTGGACAAGTAGCTTGCCCAACACTGGTTACAGTTAACGTCACGTCAAGTAGAGCGACTAAAGTAGAGTCACAAGTAAACTTGTAGACATAAAGTGTCATTTGTTTTGTTTGCAAGTTGTAAGTAAATGTAATCAGTGATGATCAGTGATGTCTGAAGTCAGTCCTCAAGAGCTGGTGTTCTATATTTACTGTATATGTTTTTTTTCCTGGTTTGATCTACCTAAATCATATCAGACATCAAAAACATGCAGAACCCTGGCCAATGAGAACCGTTGGTCCTATCTGGACAAAAGATGGGGACGTGCATGTTGGAAAGTCTAATTAGAGGTTTGAGTTTGTTGTAGCCTTCAGTATATATTGCTGCTTTGGAAACTCCAGGTTTCCTCAGTGCTTGGAGACGATTAGGCATGATCCACAGATCAACAACAGACACATTTGAAAAATGAACCGGAATTAATCTCTAAATTACCTAGAAGTTTTAATCTATAGACTATATTAAACTGTCATCCTGTTTAGAGGTCCTTCTGCACCTTTCAAGCCAAAGAGCTGATAGTCTTCCACTGTGGGCAGGAAATGCCAGTATTATTCTCACTGTGCTTTAACATCCGGTCATTTTCCGTTGGGCCTTGACTCACTTTAAATCTTCAGCTCAAACTGGCTTGGAACAGAGACTCGGCACACTTGATGAAATAGTGTATTGCATTTTTTGGCAGTGCACATTCTCACCCAGTCTAACCCCATTACTGCTGTTGAAGAGAGAAAAGAGTAATTAAACTGCTCTGTGCCTATGATTCTGTGCAAAATCATCCAAAGCAGAGACGTCAGCAGTTGGAGAAGGCATATTAAGTGTTTTATAAAATTTAATGAAGAAGAAAGTAAAGAAATATTACAAATTTTCAAGATTTATATGTAAATATATTTTTGTAAAACATAATGTCAGTATCATAGATTGGATCACAATCTCTGGAATAGTATTTCCAAACATTATTTAACTTTCATATGGCAGCCATCCATCTAACAAATATCTGTATTTATTAACATCCAGTTGGTTTGTAAATAAGTTGGAGCTGCTGCTAGAATTGATTTATTTTTTGCTTTACAGTTTCAGTTTAAAAGTTGACTACTCATTTACTCAAACGTTGAGCAAAAAAAATTTTTTCCCTTATGGATCAAAGAATAAGTATAACCAATGTGATGGCTGCATTTACAGCCACACAGATGTGGTAAAAATACCATTTATGTAATTTAGTTTCTTTTTCATATAGGGCTTCATTTACAGAGCCATTTCATTATTTGGAATTTATTTATCATCATAACACTGTATTTCAAAATTAGTGTGCACATTTTGCTTTACCCCGTTTTGTTATGATTGTTTGAGTTTTCAGTTGCTCTAGTCCCTTGGTTGAGGAACCAGCAGGTGGCCAAGGGGCTGAGCTGATTTGGACCATACCAAATCAGTCTATGGGGGGAAATGGGGGTTTTGCTTCATTTAGTTTAGTTAGGTTTGTGTATGTTTTACCCCATGTGTTTCTTTTGTGGACTGCTCAGCCACGATTTAAGTTCCTCTTTGTCCCATTGAGGCAGGTCAGTTTGTTTGAGTTAGTTCTGTTATTAGTTACTTTGAGTAGTTTTGTTCCTTTGACCTCTTTTCTGGATCCATTTTTGTACATTTTATCCTTTTTGGGTTAAATAAAAGAACCCTGTTTTGAAAATATACCTGTGCCTGACTGTCCTTGCTGCTCGGTCTATCACAACCAAAATGTGTACAATAAATCTTCTTCCTTGTTTCATATTTCACAAGTCCAGAGAACTTTCAAACTGCTCTGCACATTGTTGCTATATTTCTTTTACTTTCTTTTCTGCTTCTGAATGAATAATGGCAGTCTGCAGTGTGATGCTAGCTGAAAAGCTCTATAAAATGCGTGCAGGAATTAATTCAGCTAATCTCCATCAGTTTTTATTGGAGATTAATTGAATTACTGCCACAAACACATACAAAAACAGAGAAAAAACTCAGGTGATAACATAGTACTTCCACTTTTGCTGGAAAATGAGTTATATTTCATAACCAAAATGGGTTTGAAAGCAAAAATATTAAGGACTTTAGCAGATTCCCCACATATAACCAGTCTTATGGCCGTCTGCCACCCGTACAATGTCAGCGCAGAACGCTCTAGATTTAACTACTCAAGAAAGCCTCGGCTCCTTTTGTTCTTTAGAGCCAACACGGGAGATTTTATTGGGTGTAGATTTTTATACTTCCCAAACAGCATTAAAAAATCCCATCTTTCAGAGACATATGGGTGTATTTAATAAAAGTTTTTTTAATTGGTGTGGATATTCAAACCAATCCTAACCAAGTCAGTGTTTTATGTTAATCTTCTGGCACTTATTCTCCAAAACTTCCCATGGCTCCTTCAAGCAAATTCCCCCCAAAAAAATCAAATACACTGATCAGCTTGACCTAAACAAGCTTGACAGAGCAATAACCTTTCCACACACCAGGAACATTCAAGCTTGGGTAAGCTTGACAGGATATTGCCAGGGACATTGTGTTATCTAAACTGTACTATGGACAGACTTACATGTTGTTTTGAACATAAACCATTATGTTTTCTCCTACACTCTCCTCAGTTGTTAGTGTTTTCCATTAGTGATGGTTTCATGGAACGAGCCGCTTTTCTTGGTACCTTCTTGGCTAGAGTTCCAAGCGAGTGGAGTCGGGCTGAAAAATAAAATTTTTGCTCATTGGTATACTTTTACTGCTAACAGAAACAGTCAAAGCGCAAAAAAACATCCAGCTGTTTTTTGGCAATAAGTAAATTTTTTGTTGTCCGTCCGTCCGTCCGTCTTCTTCCGCTTATCCGGGGTCGGGTCGCGGGGGTAGCAGCTTCAGTAGGGAGGCCCAGACGTCCCTCTCCCCAGCCACTTGGGCCAGCTCCTCAGGAGGAATCCCAAGGCGTTCCCAGGCCAGCCGGGAGACATAGTCCCTCCAGCGTGTCCTGGGTCTCCCTCTGGGCCTCCTCCCGGTGGGACGTGCTCGGAACACCTCACCAGGGAGGCGTCCAGGAGGCATCCTGACCAGATGCCCGAGCCACCTCAACTGGCTCCTCTCGACGTGGAGGAGCAGCGGCTCTACTCTGAGTCCTCCCCGGATGACTGAGCTCCTCACCCTATCTCTAAGGGAGAGCCCAGATTCTAAATTTTTTGTTGTTTTCTGGAAAACCTCCCAATTATTATGTCACAATCTGGGACCCCAGCTGAGCCGAGCTGAGCCCCACACCTAGGAAGTAAAACTGTAACACACAAAAATGTAACAACTTTTATATTACGTTTTACATTGAAGCTATAATTATTATTGGAATAAATCACATAAACAACTTAACATTTGCATTATTACATGCCAAAAAATATGCATATAATTCCTTTATACCCAACAGCAGCTAAAAACTAATGATTAGCATGTTGCTAATTAGCATTAAAACATAAAAAATTAGAAGTATCTTACACATATATGTGAGTGTGAGTACGGCGTCTTTTTTTTCTTTGTTTTTTGTAGAGTATGTGTGTTGTGGGTGGGGGCACTAGGGTTGGAAGGAGTGAATGAGACTGTGTGTTTTTTTTTTTCTCTGTTTGTTTACTTGTCAGGTTTGGGTCTGAACTGCTCCCTCTCCCAAGGACATCTCAAGTCTCTTCAGAACCACTATTGAGCATTTTTCTTTTGGATAAACTTTACATACACAAGTGCACTCTCACAAACACCTACAGGTGCTTGGTTCCAGGTACTTACAGACTCACTTCCATACAGTAAACCCTTATTTTTATCTTCAGCTCCCACATTATACATGTTGTATTAAATAATACTACATATAATTCAGCAATGGTATCAAGGTGTTTCTTTATTGTATCTGTAATTCTATATCGGTTGGTTGTGCTGTTCTTTTTACATCTCTCTTTGCAGGTGATGAAGCAGACTGAAGACGTTTTAACATTCTCCCCCTTTTATCTCCTCTTTCTTTGACCTTTTCTCCTTTTTTTTCTTTTTCTTGTTTTTCTTTTCCTCTTCTACTTTCTCATTGTAGTGTCCATATAACATGAAATACTCCCTGCATAAATGATAATAAAACTATTTATATGTATAAATCAAGTAGAGCACTATGGCGAAAGCAGTAC
The DNA here is from genome assembly GCA_037039145.1 of Fundulus diaphanus. NCBI lineage: Eukaryota > Metazoa > Chordata > Actinopteri > Cyprinodontiformes > Fundulidae > Fundulus > Fundulus diaphanus. The sequence continues at coordinate 47,058,916 of CM073122.1, forward strand.
TGCTCTACTTGTGAAAGTAAAATCTGTTGGGCTCTTTTTGGCATTAAGACAACAATTCTTATTGCCACATTGCCAGACAGGACACTATAAAAAAAAGAAGTATCTTACACAAACCAACAATTTATATAAACATAACACAGACATATGTTTGTGGGCAGCTGAGATCATATAACAGGGTAGTTTACCATTGCAGAAATGTGGCTTTCAGTGTAGCTCTGGAACTCTCTCTAAGGTAGGAATAGACTACTAATGGGACGTTTCCATCACCCCTGTCTACCCCGCACCACTCTACTCGACCTGAGCTCCACTCCACTAAAGCTCTTTTGGTACAATGGAGTGTACGCCCCAGTCAGGCGGTGCATGGTAGGGAAAAAAAGCCCTTAGTATATTATACAGATTGGGTCAGATTATACAGATTGGTCAAAAATGTCCTATATAAGGGAACCAGTTGATTGGATCAAAGTCCCGACAGGCAGCATTCACTTCTGGAGAAGCGTAGAGCCACAGGGAGAGTCGTCTGCATTGTCCATGGCTTTGCAGCAATCCCTCATACTGAGCAAGCATGAAGCGACAGCGGAAAGAAAAACTCCTCATTAACGGGAAGGAAAACCTCCAGCAGAACCGGGCTCAGTATGAACGGTCATCTGCCTCGACCGACTGGTGGTTAGAGAAGACAGAGCAGAGACACAAGACAGACAAAAAGCACAGAAGCACACATTGATCCAGTAATCTGTTCTACATTAGATGGTAGTAGTGGGTGATCTGTCCTCCCTGGATGATGTCACAGTTAATAGAACGTCAGACCAGGTGTACCTACTATGAAGAAAAAAGAGAGAGAACAAAAAGTTAAAAGCTGAAATGACGACAAGCAATGAAAACAGTAGAACTCAGTAGAGTGAGAAAAATAGGCCCTGATGTCCTCCAGTAGCCTAAGCCTATAGCAGCATAACTATAGAGGTAGCTCAGGGTAACATGAGCCACTCTAACTATAAGCTTTGTCAAAAAGGAAAGTTTTAAGATTAGTCTTAAAAGTAGACAGGGTGTCTGCCTCACGTACCAAACTGGGAGTTGGTTCCACAGGAGAGGAGCCTGATAGCTAAAGGATCTGCCTCCCATTCTACTTTTAGAGACTCTAGGAACCACCAGCAGACCTGGAGTCTGAGAGCGAAGTGCTTCTTCAGCTTTGGGTCTGAGGGTCAAATATGTACTGTTGTACCAATGTGCCTCATTTTGCAGCCATTTTCATGTGTATAAAGTGTGAGTGTAAACATTGAGTTGGGGGCGCGGCCAGCTACAGCTTATTTGCATAGAATTGACAGAACCCTAAAAACAATTCATTGTGAAAGGAGCTCAAATTAGGTGAAACTGGGGAGGTGAAATCTCATTATTTGAGAATGATTTGGTGCAAAAAATGTTATGAATATATTTTGTATAGCCCATAGACCTATCCTAAATGTTGAGATTGAAGTATAATAGATCACCTTTAAAAAGTTGAGAAGTGCTTACTGAGCCATCAAGGACCACAAGGGCTGGATTCCATGATGGTGATGGTTTTGTGACCTTAAGCATCTCATCTCATTGGCCTTATGCTTGCTTTGAACAACAATGCTGTTGTCTCCTGCGTGCAGACAAAACATTGCTTGCGTTGTTATCAATGCTAACTCCATGCTCTGTTCGTATTTTTCACTTGCTGTCTCTTATGTATGTTGAATTACATGTTTTGTGTGTACTTAGATTGTGTGTGTGTCATGTTTTTGCAGCGAGGACCTAGGCGGCAACGAGGCGCTGGACAGCGCATGATGTTTGAGGGATTTTAATAAAAGGAAAACTTACAAGGCGCTGGAGTTCAGGGAAAAACACAGCCTCGGGAACAGGCTCCACCAGAGGCGACAACGCAGGGGACCGAACACAGAGGAGAACGCAGAAACGCAGAATGACCCGACAACGGGGAAACAAACCAAGGGAACTTAAATACATGTGGGGATTAAGGCAACAACAGGTGAGTCCAATTAACTAAACAAGTCCTCGGCTCGGAGATCCTGACAGTGTGACTTTTTATTTTATTCCTAAATTTCTTTCTGCTTGCAAGGGGTATTTTTCTACCTCTGTTAATTTGGACCCTCCAAGTTCTCCTCCTTCTGCCTCCACCATATTGGCACCATCTCCGACACAGCTAATGTCCAGCACAACGCAGCGACATGTCCCTTCTCAAATATTTTATTGAAGGGACATAAAAATGCTTATACCTTGAGTTATTTGCTCCCTGCACCCTATTTTGCTTATTGTAAATAGTTTGTATTTACGGGAGCTGCTATCACTAATAAATAAATCATTTATTAACTGTCTGCTTCATCATGATTTTCTATTTTATCTGAGCATATACGGATGGTAGTAGTTAATAGTGCAAACCAGACATTTGTCATTAACATTTATGTACATTGATATGCATTATTTATAGGAAACCTAATTAAGTAAATTTTCTTGCTGAGTGAAGTCATCACACAAATGTATAAAAATATTCTAAAATGAATTCTGCGTCATATTAGCATCTGTATTGCCTGATACTGGGCTAGTGTTTAAGGGAATTGCATTTTTTAAAAATGATTTCTTCATGGTTAATAGTTCTGTTGACCAAATCCACGCTTTTCTTGTTAACATTCCATTTGTCATAAAGTGTTTGTAGTATGTCAAAAAACAAAAGTAGAGACGCTTTTAGGTAAGAGAAACAATTTTGTATCGCAGCAGCACAAACACCTTCACACAGTTGTGATGCGGACACCCAAAAGGTGTACTTCGAGCTGGTAGCTAGATTACACGCTCTTGGTCCTTCTCTTCCTTAAAGGTAAACATTCATTGAAAGTTGGAGCCTAACTTGCCGCTCCAGAGTTTGATGCAGTTTATTACACAGGAAGCTAAACATTTGTTCAGACATCCTGAAGTTCTGTAACGACTGTAATAACATCCCACCACTGGGAGGCTTGGTGTTACAACCCCAGGATGGGAAAGGGGACAGTATCTCGACAACCACAATGAATTGACAGTCCTAAAAAAAAAAATTGAAAAAAAAAATTATTTGTTCCCCCCCCCAAAAAAAAGTCTCAGAAGGCTGTAAATATAGACTCAAGAATCAAGAAGAAGCAACAATCTTTATTGTGACTGTGTAACCATAGTGAAATTTTCAATGAGACAGACACCGGCTCAGGATGTACACCTATTACATAGCACACACATACAACAAGACACAATGTTTACATACTTTTTAAATGCTTCTGAAATCAGTTGATTGCACGGACCAATACAATTCCTGAAAACCTTAAAGCGTGTACATAGTCTTATCCAAGTCCAAAAAGTCCATCATCAGTCCCTTTACTAATAATATAGAATACTGTATTGTTGCATGAATTATCACCTGAACGCTCCATCAATGATTAAGTCATGCCCGCAGTAAATATTGTGCAATAATTTTAGGCCTTCAATTTACAGAACTGTGCAATCTGCATGGATGGGTGTACAGCCAGACGTTCCCTGAGAAACTAGTCTGCAAATAGACATTACCAGTTGTTTGTTTGTAACATATAACATACATTATTGATTCTCAGCAGGGGGCGACAGTCCTTACACTTTTGACATTGAAGTTTGAGGTTGCGCTGTGACAAAATGTGGCAAAGTTACCTATATGTATCTTAAGGACAATTTTGTGCCAGTGCCCAAGGAAACAAGTACAAAGGAGTAAGAAAGTAAAATAATGCTCTGCAGTTGAAGACCCAACAGGGTTGCATTTAGAAATTGAATTTTTTTTTGTCTTTTCAAAGGAGACAGAGCGATAGCCATATTACAACAGACAGGGTTCTGTATTTGAGCGTTTGAAATGGTATCCCATTCTGCTGAAGAATAAGAAAAAAGCTCAGCCAAGATGATCCCATTTTAGGCTTTTACAATCCCCTCTCTTCATCTCTCCGGGGGATTTGGCGTATCGTCTTAGCCCACGATGACTCATTGGTTTAGAAACTGAAATCTTTTTTGAGCAATTAAGTGCAGCTCTTTTTCTCTCCCATCCTCCATTTTGACACAAAAGTGACAGAGCTGCTGTACATCAGAGAGAGATTGAGCAGAGGAGAAAAACATAAAATGTTAAAATGGGGCGTACTGTGTCTTATGAATGATTACCAACATCTTGGTGCTTTGAGTTAGCCTTGAGTATTGCAGTTTAAACAAGTGAAGACTGCAACATATAATCAATACAGCTGAGCAGGAGTCTGAAACATCCTCTTTTGACATTTTAGAATTGTAAAGAAATCTATCTACACACCAGTAGAAAAAAACAGAAAAAACATTCTAATACTAATTTGGATTTAAGTTAGACACATGTCCTGTGACTGTTGCAGAAAGGTTGCAAACTCTGAACTATCAATATGTCTTTTCAGCAGTGGCACTCAAAAGCTGCTTAGGGATGACTCAAAGAAAGCCATCAAGCAATATGAGGTGATAACCAGGCCTAAAAATGATGCTGATAAAATCCAGTGGGATTTAATTGCACCCCTGGAAAACAACCGTAGTGCATGGACACCCCAGGACAAGCCAAAAAGACTAAAAGACATGTATTTATTCCTACACCAGAGACTCCTATACCCAGGCAGATAGTAAACATTTTTATTCTGAGGAGACAAAGCTAGTTTTTGTCTCTAAAAGTCAGACCTAATACATTTTGTGTCAGAGTTTTCAGTGGATAAGGGTTGTAGTTTTTTAACTGGGGTTGTGTTCGACTAGATCTGCTTCAATATTTGGGTGCCTTTAAGATGGTGGCAGGTCTTTTGCCATGGCGTGGATGATGTGACTGGAGGGGCATGTTAACGTATGTGTTCCTGTAGTCCACTCTGAGTCTGATATCTGTCCTACACTGTTGCAGCTTTATCTGTATCTTTATCTGTATGTATGTATGTATATATATATATACCGAGTCAGATACTCCTGACTCAGTCCCAGAGAGGTGTGAGATACTATTTTATGTCTGTACCACCCATGCCAAAAGTACAAAAGTGTAGATAGGGAAAACAAAGTGCCATTCGCCTGGGTGTTCGCTGACGTATGCACCTTGAATCATAGATTTGGCGTCCATTCTGTTCCCTTGACTGAAGCTGACTGGGTGTCTGCAGGGATTCAGCCGACCTCCACAGCACAGCCAAAGGTCACACAGTAGAGGTATGGCTTTCTAATGCAATGCCCTTTTGTGGTGTCTGAACTGCCTGCATTGTATTCCCCTCACATAGACTTCTTGCTGGGAGAGAGCCTTTGAGAAGCAGGATAAGGAGAAAAGCATTGACAGCAGTTCTAAAGGGCAATCATACAGATAATGCAGTCCAATGGCCCTCTTTATTGGGATTAAGGCGCCAGCACCTCTGATATTGGATAAACAAAACAACAGGCATTTTCTGTGATGGCCAAAGGACTCAGGGGGAGATGAAATGAGATGTGTTCTAGAAAATAGCTAAAGCTATGTTCGCTGTTGGCAAAGTCTCTCAGGAAGAGCATTGCCTCTTGCCATTGTGGGTAAAAAATATTTTAGCAAATACCAAATATATGTTGAGATTAAACAAGAAATGCACACACACACACACACACATATACATATATTAGGGCTGGGCAACGATTAAAATCTTTAATCGCGATTAATCGCATAATTTACCTGATTAATCATGATTAATCGCATTGTATGCGCAAACTCCAAGACTGAATTCAAAAGTAGTGTAAAGAGCACTTTTATTTTAATGTTCTGCTGCCATATGAACAAAAGTGTTGTAACATTTGTAGCACTTACAGTAAATCATATTTAGTGTAAAGCTCAACTTAAACATGTAAAACAAATAATAATAATAATAAATTAAAGCTTATTGCCACTGACAGGAAATTCTCTTTATGGGGAAAAAATCTACCAAAAACAGGCAATTTCTGAGGTAACAGCAGGGAGCAGCATTACCATTTTATGTTCAATACCAAAGTGTGAAGCACAAAAAAAGGTCTACAGTAGCTATCCACTTCGCCATTACATTGGTTAGCTTCTCTGAGTCATTGAATTGTTTGGTGATGTCTACAGTATGTTTGGCATTTAAGTGATATGTTAAGCTCAAGGTGCTCCGGTGATAAGAAAGTTTAACTTTGCAGTGGTTACAACTAACTTGTTTCTGTCATATTCGTTGCTGGAAGAACTTTAAACTGAAATGCTTGCTAACTCCATATGCTTGCATGTTTATTTGACGTTAACACGCGTTTTTTTGTTGCTTTCTCGCGTGCATATAGTGAGTGGCAGGGAAAAAAACAGGCAAAAATACATGGATACTTTGAAGCGAGAAGCGACTTCACCGACAGCATCGATGCAGGACCAACCCCCCCCCCCCCCCCGGCTCCGCCGGTCGTCCGCACAAAACTTGTTCCGGCCGCCAACTCACCGCCTCGCATAAGCAAATTCCTGCGGGAAACACCGCCTTCTGCATGTCAGCTTTGTTTTTTTCCGCGTTTTCCTTTTTCCAGCCAGCACCTTTCTTCCTGTTTGAATCCGAGGCTGGGCTGACAGCGAGGTTATTATTATCGCCACCTACTGTTCTGATTCAAACCCCTACACCGCAGCAACAGACCTTCACAAAATAAAAGCACGTGAGCAACATGCATTAATGCGCGATAAAGTAAACATCGCCGTTAAAAGTCTAATGAATTAACGCGAAATTAACGCGTTAACTTGCCCAGCCCTAACACCCATATATATAATGGCCCAGTCTCCAGAACACATGATCAAAATCTCAACCCAATAATATAATATGCAACCCCTAACAATGGGACCCTTTCCTCCCTTCTTTTATTCTTGTGAAAGGCCTCCTCTGAAGTTTTTTAACAGTACGCCATTGGTTGTCAGATTGTATTTTACTGCCACGAATTTCATATCTGAAATAAATCAAGAACAGCTCCAAAGTTATAAAGTGTACATGTAAAGGTTAATATTTGTGTGACACAAAGGCATCAAAAAACTATTACAAATCACCATGTCTGATTTGTAGGTGATAAAAAAAAAAATCAAAACATTTGAGCCTAACCTAATTTAATTTTTCCCCCAAAATAAACATTACAAAACATCATGAAAACCTCTTTGAATTTACAGGAGAAGTCTCAGACTTTACAGATCCACATCTTGACTATAACTGCAACAAATCTGGACTGAATCATTTGAAGCATATTTGTTCCACAACGGTTTTAGCGGACCTGTGATTTTGGCAAAGTTGTGCACAGTTGTGCCAAACTGGGCCAAATGTGTTTTACACCTCATAGAAGGGAATCTGGTCAAATAAAAGTGTTGATCTACATTGTAAGACGCCTGCATATGGTAAAGTATATGTTCGTAAGATTTACCCCCTGTTTCATCAGAATGTACCATTGTGTACAGCATAACTTTATATATATGTGCATACACCTTGTTGGGTGAGAAGGGGTAATGGGTGCCGAGGGCTGGAGTACGGTAAAAACAGGCGTAGCTTGATACACATCTTGTTTGGGTCTATAGATAGTGCTCAAGTTCCACCTAGTGGTGAAAAATCGCTTATTGCTCCTTTAAGGTTTTAAGAAACTTTATTTCCATGAGGGTTTTTAAACACTGATAGGATATCAATGTTTGGGTTTTCCGGTGCTCTCATTATACTGAAATCACTAAAAAGTTTGTTTAAATAAGCTCCAATCTTCACTAGCTTGAGTTACACACAACTACAGTATGTTTAAACGAAAACGCTTGATTGATTCGCTCTGCAATCATCCAAAAATGGCAAGAGCGTTCGTATAGCATTAATAAGGAACGTTAATGTTAATTAATGTCATTTTATGTAACTTAAGACAACGCTATCCAGCTAATCGTGGTTCAGCCATGCCTCCTGGAGGTGGTCCCAACTAGGGGTGGGCGATATATCGAGTATACTCGATGTATCTCAAGTTTTCCTCCACGCAATAGTTAAAATGACCATTGAGTGTAAATTTTCATGGCAAGATTGAGCCTCTGTATTTAATTCACTGTGAATTTAGTTTTTCCCACATGCTGTGAACGCATCACTCGCTCCTCTTCCAAACCAGAAAGAGTTCTGGCACACACACACAACAACGAACCCGTGCGCTTACTTACGTTGACTAGACAGCGAGAACTATGGCGACAGCGGGCGTTTCAGGCAGTGGTTTGGATTTCAAAAGAAGGAGGTCGAACAAAATGCGGTAATTTGCAAAACATGCCGTAACTACGACGGAGTATTAGGGCCACACCTGAAGAGAAAAAATATTTTTGCCGTGACGAGATTAAACTCGACATGTCGACATTAAACTCAACATTTCGAGAATAAAGTTCATATATCGTGGCGACTTTATTCTCGACGTGTCGACTTTAAAGTCGACATTAAACTCGACATTTCGATAATAAAGTTGAAATTAGTTCAAAATAGTTTGGAGAGCCAACCGCTGCACAGGATACCTGCACTGAATCCAGAATCAGACAGTTGGCTGACGATTCAACATGCCTTGTGTAGATGATTTGGTCAAATTGTACTTCAGAATCGGGTTTAGCAATAAGGAAATCCTCGGTCTTTTAGCCCAGAACCATGATTATACAGTTGCAGCACGGCAAAGACTACCTTCACACTTAATTAAAACGCAGAGACTGCAGCTGTGGAGCGCGGTTGCTCTTTTCTCCAAACTTTGGAATGTCGAGATTAAAGTCGCCGCGATATATAAACTTTATTCTCGAAATGGCGAGTTTAATGTCGACACGTCGAGAATAAAGTCGACATGACATTTCAACTTTATTCTCGAAATGTTGAGTTTAATGTCGACATGGCGACTTTAAAATCGACATGTCGAGTTTAATCTCGTCATGGCAAAAATATTTTTTCTCTTCATGTGTGGCCCTAATACTCCGTCGTACGTAACACCATTGCCACAAAAGGTAGCAGTAGCACAAATTAGTTCCACCTAAAAAGTCATCCAGAGCAAAATGAAGACTCTTGTAACTCCGCGTGTCGACACCCCCCCACACACCGAAGGAAGCTTTAATTAAACCAGCCGTAAAACTGTTGAAACTGGCGTCTTCTTTTGCTAAATCCCATATGACAGAAAAAAATATTTGTTTAAAATTTCCCAGCACCTAAAGAGCAACGGAAATATTTTTGAGATGCTCTGAATATGTAGCTGCAACTGGTCAGTTGATTTTATAGTCACAATACAAGCTTTTGTTTTTGGGATTGTCACATTTTTATTATACAAAATTTTATGTCTTAAGCACAAAAGAGCACCTTTTATTTCAGGTTTATTTTGTGTCAGATTTTTCCTTGGTGTTCCTTTTGGCCGCTGGGATGTTATGTTTTTAAGGTCCAGTGTTGACCATGAAAGAGCTTTAATGTGACAATATTGTAATTTGTGAAAAGCTTCTATATGCAGCTGTGGTTAAAAAATGGCTAAAATATAACATTTTAAATTAATTTTTATTTTGCAATCAATTTTTCAAAAAAAAAAAAATTACACGTTAATATGAGATATACCAATGCAACATTAGGCACTATTTGGCTAATAACATTTGATATTCAAGGTTATTTGAACATATCGCGTCCAGAGACAGCTGAAGGAACCAAGTAGTCCAGTGAGTGAGGGTCCTGAGCCCGGCTTGGTAAAATCGAGGGAGTGTCAGTTAATCTTCTGGAGTGGGATCCAGTGAGCGATCGGCGGGTACTTGACTGAAGACGTCGGGGCTCAGGGAAACACTTATGGATCCGAAGGACGGGAGACAACCCTGAAGCACAAGGGACAGGAGTTACTTGAGGGAAACGTAAGAACTGTCGGTGGACAGCGGCCAATACAGCATACCACATTGGTTAACGTTCTGGCGTCCTTCAGCTGTCTGAACGCCGTTCTTATAGTGTTGCCGCATGCAGCAGAACAGGCCACAGGTGTGTGTTCCCACCCATCTGTCAACTCGAGTCACCTGCGAAAGGGAGAGAGAGAAGGAAAAGGCAGCACTGGCGGAGAGCAGCACGGCGCCGCCTGCTGAGCCCTGACAATGGTGATGTTTTTCTAGCATTTTTATTTGTCCTTTTGTTTTTTGTGTGTACATTGTTCTTTATTTTCTTTTAATCTTCATTTTTCTTAGTAGTCTTAGTTAAGTTTTCCTAGCTTAGAAAAGAAGAGTTGCTGAAATGTATTGTTAATTCAGCTAAACAACATTATTATTGGCATTCCCAGGATGGATATTTATTTCTGTTAATAAATTATTATATTTGAAGAGAAGCTGTCACTCATTTATTCCATATGTGCAGAGTTTGCTGATCGAGAATGCTAGAGATTGAATCCCTCTTTCACCCATTGTCCTATTATTAGTGTCATGATTTGGGTTTTTGTTTTGTTTTTTTTGGACTGATTGATTATTCTTCACTTCATGCTCATCCCAGTCACCACTCACTCACCATAATCAGCTCCACCTGCCATTGACTCATTATCCTCAAGTCATCCCACCTGATTCACTGCCTACATATACTTGCCTCACTCAATCGCTCCCTGCCAGAACGTATCTTCCTGTCTTGCACCCTGCCCCAGTGTTTGTGTTGCTCAGCCTGCTGATCCTGTGGACCTGTTCTCGCCCTGCCCTCGCTAGTTGGCTTCACTCGTGGTTCTGTGTGCCACCTGGTTCAGGTTGTTCCTGGGGATTCTGTGTCTCGCTCTGCCCTCACTGGGGACTCATCGACATGATCTGGTCCAGTCTGTCTCAATCACCTCCTGCCACTACCAGCCATCCCTTGCCTACCTGCCTCTTCTGCCACCATCGCATATTTTAAAATAAACATTTTATAACGTTACACTGTGGATGACGCAAGTTAAACATTTCTTTATCTCTCATAGATGCCCGTAAAATTGCCCAACCTGTAAAATTAGTTATCCTTCATTTACCGCAGTTGCCTCCATAGGATGAATTAGTCAGTTTATGAAAGGGTGATTGGAGCCACATCCTCTGGTCACGGGTGTGAAACGCTACACGCTCTCGTTCACCTGGCTACTGAATCTGCGCCGCCATTGACACATTAGCGAGAGAACACAGGCTAACTTCAATATTTTTAGCTTTCTTACCTCAGAAGATAACAGGCCTCTAAACAAAAGACCTGTGCAGTCACAGATGCTTTTCCTCTTCTCCCATGAACGTACACAGCTCTGGTGTCATTTCAACTTATTGCCAGAAGATGCAGACATCTGAAAATTTCCTGGAACCTACGCTATACTCTTTTAAGTAACAAAATAATTCCTTGTTTGTACCCATAAACCTGGCAAGTAAAGCAAGCTTATCCTTATTCTGATAAGCATGAAAGGTTTTCCCAAGAACAGGCAAATTATTTAGCTTAAGTTAAAAGTGCAAACAGTATCACATGATTTTAATCTTGCAGCAAAAGCAGATTTGTTCTTATTTGTCTGCACACCCCTTACACAGCACAATACAAACCAAAACATGTTAGCTTGAATTATCAGAACTACAGCTAAACTGTTAAATTATTTATAAATATTTATCTAGGTCATCATTTTTGCAAGATGTAGAGTGGGGTTTTCTCCTCTTTATAATTATTTTCATGATGTTTTTTCTTGATTTCAGTCCTAAAGATTTTTGTCATCCTTTCTGATGCAGTCTAAAGACCAACAGCTTGTTTATGTGTAAATATTCCTTTAAGGTCTGACGCAACCTGTTGCAAGAGCACACAATGTAAGCAAGAATACTGCTGGCAGATTTAGGATTAGGGGAAAAAGTAATTTATCCCCCTCCTGACAATTAGAGCATATTATCTTTGTAATTACAATTATTATCACAATTCAAAAGGAAAGCATTTGTGAAAAGTGCTGTTCACGACACTGCACATTACCCCCTTATTATGTTAAAATTCTTATTAAAAATCTGAAAGTGCAATTATGTCAGCTGGCGAAGAGTCATTAAATCCAGTATGAAAGCCTCCCTGATATCAAATGAGGAGATTGTGCCTCTCTTCCAGCCAAACTCTCTCCACAGTACAGCAAAGCTTTGTCACGCTCTGCAAAGGCTCAACAAAGGACACTGCGGTCCCATTAGCCAAGTAAACAAATCAGAGAGTAAAATGAGATGCTTTTTTTTACTGAAACAATGGGTTTCCCATAGGAGAAAACATGGCTGGAGATGAAACCCAATAATGAAGCATGAGCTCTTCTAAAAATGTTAAGAAGGGAGGTTTGAGAGAAGCAGGCCATATCCATGCAAAGTAGACAAAAAAAAAATTTAATACTGATGATTGAACTGAAATGAGAATTTGCTATTGAGCTTTACAAGCAATGCCATGAAATACAGTGTATGATTCACAGCTATATATGATATCATGTTTTTCATGAGCGGAAATCTGATCAAAAGGTGGAGTTTCCACCAACTCCTGTGTTACATTTGGCTTCCATAGCCAACTCATACTGCTGTGAAAAAGCAGTATGAGTTGGCTATGGAACTCATAGCCAACTCATACTGGCTATGAGTCTTAATGGCCAACTCAAACCATTAAGAAATCTACAGATTTCTTAATGGTTTGCTTTTTTGTTACACCTAAATGTTTCAGATCATCCAAAAAATTCTGAATGAAAAAAAATACAAAAAAAGTAAATTCAAGGAAAAGTCATTGCCCTTTAAGGATGGTACACACGGCAGGATAATTATCCCAAGTTTTGCCCCGATCTCTCCTTTCCGACTATCCCGACTATCGGGGTGAGTCTTAAGATAATCTTAAGAGATATCCCTGCCGTGTGTGGTGTGTTAAGAGTGATCTGGTCTGCTGGGAAGGACGACGGAGGCAGTCCAAGCGGGGAATCTGGGATATTCAACATGTTGGATTGTCTAACCCCGATATCCTAGGGTGTGCGGTGTTCCCCGAGGACAAACGATCACACAGCCTGTTGAATGTGACGTGTTGCCAATCAGAAAGCAGGGTGAGGAAAAAAAAAAACCATGACTCACCTCCATATCATAGTGCAGCAAACGTAAAGCCCCTGTTCGCCCTGTCGCCACTCTTTTAACCAGCTGCTTAAATGTTTTTTTCTGTTAAAATTAGTCCATAAAATATCGCCTTTATTCTTTGTTGTCGTCCATGTTTATTTGTCTGAATTCCCGTTTGATGATGAGAAGTTTTGCAAGATTTCCCATTTGACAACAAATGTTCTTGAGGGAAATCTGCTCATGTGTGGTTGCTGTTAGACCGGACACCACACACTATATGAGCAAACCTGTTATATCTAGGATATCTTTTATCATCACGTGTGGTGTCTCTCAGGCTTTGAAAATAGTCTGACAATTTTAAAATCTTTCCGTGTCAACCAGCATTTAAACTTAATAATTGATGATGGCAGCAACTGCTATCAGGCATTTGTAATAACTAGCAATGATTGTTTACATCAATGTGGGAGTAGTTTGGCCCACTGTTTAAATTTGCAGAATTGTGTGATTGGTGTCCTAATTTTAAGATTTTTACCATGAAATGCATGTTTAACGTTATGTAATAACATCTTAATTGGGTTAAGTCTGGACTTGAACTAGGTCACCGCAAAGCCTTCATTGTTTTTTTTTTTTTTGCTTAAGCCATTCAGAGGTGGAATTATTCATCTGTTTTGGATAATTGTTCTGATCTAAAAGGTGTGGTCAACAGAATGCTTGGCTCCATCATTATAGCAAGTCCAAGTCCTTTAGCAGCAAATCATCCTCAGACTATCACCAAACAGGCAACCGGACCTTTGCTCAGTATTTCTGAAAATGTTTCGACCCCTACCCAGGAGTCTTTCTCAATTCTTGTGGCTCACACTTGAGCAACATGTAGTTCGAGCCCTTTAATCAGAGCCACACTTTTCAAAAGGTTACACTTTTGTCAGTCTTCAGATCATTTCCCAAATGTTTTGGGGATGCTTAAAGATGCTTTTCCTCAACTTTGGGGATATTTTTGCTCAATTATTTGATGCTGCTTTTGCCCAGTCTACGAATTCTTCTTGTAATAATACTAATAATACATTTCATTTGTAAGCAACTTTCAGAGCAAGCAAAGACACTAAATACAGTTCACAAACATGCATTTCAGCTCTTCTCCTCTGTTGAAGGTCCTGCAGCCTTTTATAATCAGATGATTAAGCCTGTTGTCTGCCCCGACCTTCTCTACTACGGCTCCTGGAACTCCCTCTCCCCCTTGCTCTTCCGCATCCTCTCCTATGTTCAATGGGACATTCTGAGGATAATTTTCTTTACAGGTAACTCGGTGACTTCTCAGTCTGCTGGTCCAAAGTGGTATGCTATCAGATTCTAAAATACTGAGACTGTTTAATTTTGCGACAGTGCCACCTTTTAGTTTAACCATTAAGCATTCAATGTTTCATAACACTGAAGGGCAAGAGGCAGGGTACACCCTGGACAGGTTGCCAGTCTATCTCAGGGACACACAACCATTCTCACCTCACACCTAAGGAGAATTTAGAGGCCAATTAACCTAACAGTCATGGTTTTGGACTGTGGGAGGAAGCCAGATTACCCAGAGAGATGCATAGGGAGAACATGCAAACTCCATGCCCAGGACAAGGGTGGGACTTGAACCCAGGACCTTCTTGCTGCATGGCAACAGCGTTAGCCACTGCACCACTGCAGTCCCCAATGTTTATGAACCAAAACTGAGTTACCTACATACCAGTGATGCAGTGCGGCACTGATAACTTAGATGAACCCAAAATAGACTTATATTTCAATTTTGACTTTAGTTTAAAAATGTAGTAGTTTAAAAAAACTTTTAATATTGTTTATTATTGTTTATTGTATATCTATTCAATAATTTTCAACAATACAATAACAAGAAAAACAAAAGAATATTTAACAAATTAGATCTTTAAAAAAAGTTTTTTTAGCTGATATGTAATGCTGCATTACATACTAATGGTATAAATCTGAACTAGAAAATGTAACAAAACATCACTAATACCGCATTTTGTAATAATAATAAAAAAAAATAATAAAATTAATTAGCTCATTTTGTAATAGTTTCTACCACGTTAAATTATAATACTACATTTTGCAATGGTCATTACAAAATGTAGAGGTTTCTCTTTTTCAAAAATGTTAATTTGATGATATAGCTCACTATGCAATAAAAGATCACAAACTAGTAATTGCATTCATTTTAATCAATATACACTTAAAAATCATCATGCTATGGATCCTACAAACCATGCTGGTGCAAAAAGGATTGCTTTAGCAACATGAACAGAATAGAAGGCGCAATCTATTTAACACATTTCCTTCATTAAAATGCAGAACATATGGTGATAGAATGTGCAAAATACTGCACATTTTGTAGAGAGTATTAGAAATTGCAGTTTTAATGACATTTATTACAATTTGAAGTCTGAATTTACTACATAGACTAATGCGGTGTTACATGACCTCTCTTTTTTATTGAAATTGAAATTTGTGTGTGATCTTACCTTAATTTGTAAATAAACTGTCTATGCACCAGTCCTTCACAATGAATATCTGTGTTGCTAGGTTGTAAAAATCGACCTTGTTTGACTTTATTTTTAAAAGCTTCAATGGAGATAATCACCGAGGAGAGTCATCCTGGACCAGTTCTATCCCAACTGGATGTTTTAAAAGGTATTGAAAGCAGAAAAACAGCCAGCTTTTCGAGTGTACTGTAGTGCTGAGATTGAAAACAGTGGGTTACCTGTGTCTCACTTGTTTGAAGCAGGTCTTGGCCGTCCTCTCTGTTATACCTTTTGTTTCCACCCTAAACCCAATATAGATAATCCTTTAGTTTATAGATGTAATCTTTAGAAACAAATTTAAGTGAGTGCAACATTAGAGTTATGAGTGCATGGAAGAAGAGAGAATGCAGCGCCGGTCACCTGTTACCCATCATTCCTAAGGGGCTCAGCACTACCTCCATTAGTGTGGCATGGTACTTTTTGCCTCACTCAGCGAATTTTAATCACGCAGGTATGGACAATTACAAAGACTAAATAGTTCACACACTTTCATTATCTATTTCAGATAGACTGTGGAATGTCAGCATGTGTATTACATGTGTAATCTAACCTGCATATAGGTGAAAGAGACACAGCAATGAACATGTGCCTCCCCTCACAAACATCGGAGGGGAGGCACAGCTCCTCATTGCCTCACCTCACTCTTCTCCCATGTATTTGAACAGGCAAAGCATCAATTAAGCAATTTTGATCCTAAAAATGTTGAAAATAAATAAATAAAACTGTAGTGGACAAACCAGTTTTATTTGTTCAGTGTTAGTATGTAATGACAGGCCTCCCCTCACCATATGTCAGATGATCATGCGGTAGTTCCTGTCGATCACTGTTTGCTCAGCTGCTCATGCAGTTGGCCGTATATCCATCTTTTACATTTTTCTAGACTCCTTTTAGGTTTTAGGAAGGGGATTATCATCCACTAAATGTTCAGGATAGCGCTTGTCTGAATTGTACTTTCCCCACGATAAGGTTTAACCATTTTTACCAAAGTTTTTTTTTTTTTTTTTTTATAGAAATCCCATTGTAAAATCCCCTGGCCAGAATGGGTATATTGTCAGAGGGAAAGTGTGTCCAGCTCCCGCAGCAAAGGGGCGTTTTACTTTGGAACAAGTTGTGATTGTTGATTGGTCAGTTACTGATGAGCCTCCAAGATTGATTGACAGGAGGCGTCACGTCAATTGAATTAATTGACTCTCAATCTGAGCCATATCATTGTAGCTCTGGCTGTATGTTAGGATTTGTCCTGTTGGAAGGTGACCATCTGCTAAAGTCTAGATCTTTTTATCCTTTAACACGTTTTTGCGCATTATTACTTAGTATTTAGCTCAATCTGGCTTCACATCAACTCTGAGCAACTTTGCAAGCACTCTTGAAGACAAGCACCCCACAGAGTAATGCTGTAATCCCCATATTTCAAACATGAAATATAGTGGGCTCAGAAGTATATGGAAGGTTAGCTGGAGAATCAGGAGCACAACAGGGAGAACCAGCAGCAGAGCCGAGGGATCACCGGGAGCACAGAAACGCTGGAGCAGCAGGAGGATCAGCAGCTGACAGGCGCAGGCGTAGGGAAACTATGGCAGCCAGACGTGGGGAAATCTCTGGGTGCAGGACTAGGGAGAGTTGACGCTCAGCCA
This sequence comes from Fundulus diaphanus, assembly GCA_037039145.1. Lineage (NCBI taxonomy): Eukaryota > Metazoa > Chordata > Actinopteri > Cyprinodontiformes > Fundulidae > Fundulus > Fundulus diaphanus. The sequence continues at coordinate 47,076,120 of CM073122.1, forward strand.
GACGTGGGAGAATCTCTGACTGAGGGCATCAGACGATTGAAGACGGACCAGTGGTGAAGAGCTGACTGAGGAGGGTTTATTTGGAGAGGCTGGCAGGTGGAATGAGTCCGTGCTGATTAGAAACTGACAGGTGTAGATGATTAGTGGAGGGAGACAGAGCAGGGCAGGAGGAGGAAGGCGCTAGAGAGTTCCTGAGACTGGCAGGCAAAACTGCCCCATGACAATCACAATCAGTGCTAATACTGACCTATAGTCATGTGAAAAAAATAGTACACCCCATTAAGCATTCAGCTCTTTATTAAGAAATGTTATAATGCTAAATTTTCAATCTTTGAAAATACCAAAATCTCTCTAATTTGCTCGCTAAACAAAAGATACAAACAAATGTATATTCTGAGGAAAAAGTTAAGTATCCTATCTCCTGATAGCTAGTCTTGTCTTTTGTGAAAAAAATAATATTTGGTCAACTACTAGTCTCATGCTCTCAAAAGAAAGTTTGCCCCACTCCTTACTTTCATCTATGAAGTGTTTAAGGGATTTGTATATTTACAACTTGTCACCACACAGCATTTTAAAAGGAAAAAGATCTCACCTCCTTTTCACTCCATTTCAGGAATGTTCATTTCTTAATTTTCAGCCAGCCATTTGTGGATTTAGTGGTATGTTTAGGGTAACTTATATTGCAGTGTCCATCCCACCACCCATCCATCCATCCATCCATCATCTATAGCCACTTGTCCTTGCAGGGTATGCCTGGTGCCTATCTTCAATGGAAGCAGTGTACACCCTGGAGAGATTACTGGTCCATCACAGAGATGCACAGGACAAACAACCATGCAACCACACATTCAAGCCTAAGGGCAATTTAAAGAGACCAGACAACCTAACAGTGATGAGAGTGGGAGGCAGCCAGAGTACCCACAGAGAACCCATGAATACACTGGGAGAATATGCAAGCTCCAGGACCCCAAGACCTTCTTACTGCAAGGCAACAGTGCTACCAACTATGCCCAGTTCTGCTTGAAAGTCACTGGGATGTAATTTTTAGACAATAAATGTCTCAGTTTTTTCTGAAACTCCCGCAACATTCAGAATGCTACTGGTCTGGGTTTGGGGTCCTCCTTTTCACCCGATGGCAAGCCAGAGTCCTGTTTGGGTTTCTTGTCTGCTTTGAGGAAAGTCCAGCTTCAATAGTGAAGCTGGTGTGTCTCACACGTTCATTCAGCAGTTGGGTCTGGGCCTTGGGAGGATCTTGGTTGCCTGGTCTCCACTGACAGAAAATCTCAGTGGCAGGCTCTGGGAAAAAGTTACCTAAACAGTTCAACTTTACAGTTAACAAGAATGAGCCAAGACACTAAAGTACTCACTACAGCACTGTATGATAAAATAATAACTAGGAGTAAAATGCAAATATCAATCAATTGGTAACTATTGAGCAGACTGAGCAATGAGTCATTGTGAAACCAGGACTTATAAAGTGATGGAAAATCTGAAAATAAATCAAAATGAGTAGTAAAACTGGACAATGAGGAATAATCACAGCTTTAGGATCAGATGATAATATGAGGCAAAATGAGAAACATCAAGGCAATAATGAAATATTGAAATAAATAAATACCACCGAAATATGTATTTGAGCATCTTTGTCCAAGCTGAGTGATTAGTATCTAACTAGCAAGCTAATTAACTTAGCCATGATGGCTTGGCCAATAGCAGAGACCAGTTAGCTGGCCAATCATCAACACCACAGAGGCCAGGTGACCTCAGGGTTTGGAAATAGTGCTGAATTGGAAACCAAAGGTCATAAAACAAAAGGGGTGTGACCTGTGTGTAATGGGAAAGAGAGATAGGAAAAGAGCAATGTAGTTACAACTGCTCATCTTAATAAAACAGTACCAAAAAAAGCAAACATCGTTATATTAAGTCAAAATAGTAAAAACCCACTGATCGGCTCTCTTTAAGCAGATCAACATAAACCAATATAGCTTCTTTTTTGCCTACTGAGGTTTTCTAGACCCTACTCAGGAGGTAGTATTTCCGGAGAAGGGATGTGACATAAGCAGACTGGTAGTCTGCGGTTGACTTTGGGTGTGGCCAGCCGAAAGTGGAACGAGCCAAAAAAATAAATAAATAGAAGAAAATAAAAAAAAAAAAGAAGAGAGAGAAGTAATCAATTCACTGGATAGACTGAAAGCTGTATCTAAAAACAAGTAGAGTTGTGCAGGGGAGACAACAGCAATGGAAAAGGGGCATTAATCATACATGCATTTAAGTCAGGTGTGTGGTAGCAGGAAGACACTTAAAACATCCAGAACAGTGGTCCCTGAGGACCATGGTTCGGTAACCTGGCCAGCCAGATTGCACTGTACGTACTGCACATTATCAATCTGGGGCTGATCCAATTGAACCCGTTTGGGGAAAGGAGCAGTACTCTCCAAGCTGATTGGGCAAAGCGACACCTAGTGCCCACCTATGAAAGGTTGGTTTTAGCCAACCATGGTATCAAATGAAAACGTAAGCAGCAGCTGCTATGAGGAAGCACAAGAAGGTAAGCTAGTCAAGGCACTTCTTGCTATTCTACTATCAAAGAAGAAGTTGTGGATTCCTACAAAACAGATGTGATAGCAGCAGCTAACCCCCCATCCTCCAGCGCTGCCATGTTTGTGTTGGTTCGGCTGTGGGCTCACCTGCTCTTGCTTTCACGCAGCGGTATGTCCAGCATTAAACCAAAATACTGCAACGTGATTGTCCCGAACCGTTTTTTGGTTCGGAGACAAACGGTTGAAGCGAGAGCGGTACAAGACGGATTCTCATATGTTTGCGAATGCACAAATACCGCAAGAATTCAGTTACCAGGCAAGGTTAATGGTTGGGAACCATTGCCCTAATTCATGCCTCATGCATGTGACCAAGACATCTCTCGGTGAACCAGGCTAACAAAGGTTCTAACGAGGCCTAAACTATGTATATGAATTAAGGGAACCCAATCTGCATGTGACATTAGATTGCATAAGTGCACAACACAGCTATAAACCTTGGCATCTCTCTATCTCTTGCTTTGAATTGGAAAAGCCCTTCAGTTAGCATATTGCTGCCTGCTTTTAGAGTGAGCTGCAAGTGGCTACAATCTTCTTTCCGAAGGCCTAAGACAGTTCTTTTAAACTTGGCATGGTATTTCTTTCAGTTCAACAGTGAGAAGCACAACACTTAATGTCTGACATTTAAACAGAGCATATACTTCCTTCAAAATGGTGAGTAATGATGCTCTAATCATGTGCGTCTGATCTGATATGCCTGTGTATCATTTTAGCAATTTTAAACCGGAATAAATATGGTGGTGTTCAAACTTATTCTTCACCAGAAATACCTTTTTCCATACATTTTACAGAAAATTCTAACAGGTTATGTTCTTCAGAATTAAGTTCTTATTAACTTAATTTTGTTTACTGCAATACTTCATTGTTTTTCTTTATTGTGAAAATGATATAAAATATCCAAGAAACCAAATATAACTGTAGTCCATGGACATTTTTCTTTGTTACACAAACTAATGAAGTTCATTCATTATAATTATTGGAAACATCCAAAAAGTAACTGATTAATAGTTTTTAGTTTAATGCGGTTTTGTCAGTTTTTTGTCATTGTTTGTGAATTGCTGAACTACATGTCTGCTTTCTGAGGTTGTTCTGCATCAATTCCAAGCACAAAGATGGCATCTTCATTTGTGACAAATCAAATCTAAATTTCATCACCAAATCCCCACCTGACAGCTAAATGTTATATCTAATATTACTAAACTTGTTTTCACTGGTCATGAAAATATCTGTTGCGTGTGTTCATGTGTCTACTTCTGCCCATCATACCTGAACACAGCTGCTCCTTCCCACTGTCTTTATTACACATAATATTAATGTAGAGCAGGCCGGCGCTTGACATTTTTATTGAATTATTTACAAGAGAAAATAATGACACAGGGGTCTCAGGGCTAAACAAATAAATAAATCAGATCCCAAATCAAATCAGGGTGATGTATGTGGAGCACACTGTTATTAGGTTAGGTGATAGGTGTCAGCGTTTACAGTGCCAGCTGTGGAAGCATGCACGGGTTTGTACAATGGAAGCAATTGGAATTCACCACATTTCTTTCCGATTTATTTATATTTTTGGATATCTGGAGTTTTATCAGACTGTTAGACAAAGTACCAGTTTGTAGTGAACTATATAGCGCAATATTAAAAAAATATATATATCTTAAAAAAAATATATAGTGAATTCGCAAGAAACAAATGCATTATGTCCAATATTAAAGATTTTCCAGTTTAGTGTGTAAAATTACAAAAATCCCTCTAAGCCAAAAAATAGAGAAAAATACCCATTTACTTCTAGATTTGACAAATGTGAACATATTTCAAACATGGTTTTTCTGAGTCTTCCTTAATTTGTGAACTCTATTAGATGTTCCTGTCACCTGTCAATTTTCATTTCAATGTTTTCAATGTTTTTCGTTTGTTTCTTACCAGGAAAAACAGCACAGATGGTTAAACCTGTATTTTATGGAGGACAGTTGTTAAATATGAAAAAAGGAAAAAAAGCATTTCTATTTAAGTGGTACCATCTTTGTTTTGACTGTAATTTGACGGTATACTGAGGACCTTGTAGTTCCGGTGTCCTGGAACTTCAAGGTCCAGGATACCGGAACTACAAGGAAATGTGTTGAAGACACCTCTTGTATACATCACATTTTTTGCATTAAGTTAAGCCTACGGTTGAAACACGAGAAATATATATATTTTATGTCTTGTCTTATATTACAAACATGATAAAATAATCTGTCACTTAAATCATGTTTGGATATTAAAAATGAAAGGTTGAATGATGCATAGCTTTAATTTCAGTATGATGCATCATAAATTTTTTTTTTTTTTTTAATTTCTCAAACTCACCACATGTTTGATGAGTCCCATGTTCTGTCGCTCTCTTCAAACAGGTTAAGTAGCTGCAGAAGTAGCCATCTGCTTTCTTCAAACACACAACCTATTGCCCGACATGCATAACAAAAGCCTTTGCGGAAAAATCAACATATTTTTTCTTATTTTATCATAAAGTATAAATGTGATTACAGGGTAAAAGAAGAACATTTACTGAAACTTCGAGAAAGATTTTTTTCTGAGCAGTGACATCAAATATGCTTAGTTGCAGTTAAACTACTGTACTATGCCCTCGCTTTCTCAGTAAAAACATGCTTTCAACTGTACTTGCTAAGTAAGTACTTACCAAGCACACAAGAATGTACTTGTGTTCTTGGGTATTGAGAAATGGCACAAACAGTGTTATCATATTTTAGTATTACTTCAGTTTTATCATTACTGCTTTTGCGGCTTTTGTCATGGTGTTGGTGCTCTTCTATTTTTTAATAGGGCCACTGTATCTCTAAAACATATTGACAACTATACAAATATAGCTCCATTTCAATCTGAAAAACTCACACAGAAAGAAGAGACAATTCGAAGAATTTATTGATACAATATTTTAAGACTTTGGCGCTCAGACCTCGGCAGGAACATTCACGCTGAATTATACTTCAATATGCATAAGCAGGTGTATGAGAATAGGAATGATCCCCCAAAAATTCCGAGGTCTGAGCATCTGTATGCTCATAAGCCGGGTGACTATAGCGAAGGATAATAGGATGAATAATTGAACTGCCAAGAAGGTTTGCAAACAGCTTACCAAGTCAGGCCGTGGTTATGAAGGCCTGCGAGCAGGCCGTTGCAGTGAAGGCTTACCCAAGTACAGCGAGATGAATGGGAGATGATGATTGGGTGAACGATAAGGTAAAGATGAATTTATCAGGGATGCTTGATGAATGATTTCTTGCGGATGATGCACATAGATAAATGAGTGATCATGAAGAGATCCGAGACAGGTGAAAGGACACATGACAGGATGCAACGAAATGCATAACGGATGCCTGTCGGTATGCATGAACGGTATGTGACAGGGTGCATGATAGGAAGAACACAAATAACTGCAAATAATATGAGTGAGTTTTGAACCACCACCAGTATTTGAAGTTGAATTACCTTAAAGCTGATAGAGCATTGAGCATGAAGGACCAATGTGTGCCCAGAAAGCAGAGAACTTGAATTGATAACAAAACAGGGCCGTTGCCACGAAGACTTACCAAGTTCTGTGAGATGAATGGAATGTTTGATGCTTTCTTGTGGATGCGTTTCTTGCGGATGATGCACATAGATAAATGAGTGATCAAGACGAGATGCGAGAGGTGACAGGACACATGACAGGATGCAACGAATGCATACAGGATGCTTGTCGGTATGCATGAAAGGTACAAGACAGGGTGCATGATAGGAAGAACAGGTCTGCAAATAATATGAGTGAGTTTTGAGCCATCAGTATTTGAAGTTGAATTAGCTTAAAGCTGATAGAGCATTGAGCATGAAAGGACCCATGTATGCCCAGAAAGCAGAGAACTTGAATTGATAACGAAACGGGGCCTTTGCCACAAAGACTTACCAAAACGGGCCGTTGCCACTAGGCTTACCAAAGTTATGTGTGATGAATAGAATGTTTATGATGCATCACTTGCAGATGCGTAACTTGCAGATGATGCACATAAACAAACGAGTGATCATGACGAGATGCAAGACAGGTGACAGGACACATCATAGATGCATGACAGGATGCATAGGAGAATGCATAACGGAATGCATGAAGGGACGTATGACAAGACGCAGGACCAGACGCGACAAGACGAGTGATCATGACGAGATGCAAGACAGGTCACGGGACACATGACAGGATGCAACGGTATGCATAACAGAATGCATGACGGTATGCATAAGAGAACACATGACAAGGCGCAGGACCAGACGCGACACCGAGTGATCATGACGAGGTGCAAGACAAAAGACAGGACAGGATGCAACGGGATGCATAACAGCAAGCATATCGGTATGCATGAAAGGACGCAACAAACGCAAGACCAGACGCGACCCCGAGTGATCATGACGAGATGCAAGACAAATGACAGGACACATGACACGATGCATAACATGATGCATGACAGAATGCATGAAAGGACGCATGACATGACGCAAGACCAGACACGACCAGACGCACAAGAATGCATGACAGAATGCATTACAAATACGAAAAGAATGCATGAAAGGGTACGTGACAGAATGCATGATAGAAAGAACACAGGTCTACAAATAATATGAATGAGTTTTGAACCACCACCAGTATTTGTAGTTGATTTACTTAAAATTTAGAGGGCATTGAGCAGTTAAAATGAATGGATGCCCAGAATGATATGCGAGGCATGATGGTGACCATGCCCGTTTGTTGGAGTGATCAGGAATCTGAGAACCAACAATTATATAGAACTCCCCCAAAACCTACGGATGGCAGCATCCGTAAAATCTTAAAGCATATCTACGACAGAACACATTATAGAAATATATATTTCCGATCCAGGCGAGAAGCAGACCAGACTAGAGTTCAGAACGCAGCTCTCAACCAGAGTATCCTGTTCAAGCAGGAAAGAAACAAAATTAGTTAACTTGAGCTGCCTGCAAATAAAGCATGCCTCTGGCGATGATGCATCTGCGAGACTGAGCTGAACGAGCAAGGAGGGCAGCTAACGGAAACACTGATATGGAATGAGACTAATATCATGCGAATTCGAGAGCTTAAATGCAGGCAGGAAGCCATGATGAAACTAAGTTGAGATCCATACCTAGAACTCAATTTGCAGGTTGACAGGTTTAATTTGAGAAAGGACAACTGGGAATAGTGAAAGAAAATCTATGAGAGGAAAGTGACCATTCAGTTTCTACCCTCTGGTTCCCGTTTTAAATATCCACCAGCCCGGACAAATAGATACTAACATTCTTTTCTTCCCTCTGCTGTCCAGCTGCTAAACACTGCCAGGAAAAGCAGATAGTCACACGTTGCATACATACAGGCCTTCGCTTTATTCATTCTCTGCGCTGCACATATTTATTCACCTTACTTTATATTTTATGTGTGAAGTGTGAATGTTTATCATTACTACTGCACAAAATTTGCCCATATTGGGACAAAGTTACTACTACTACATAAGATAAATGGATGAAGACGGGCAACACTTCTTAAGACATAATTATCAAATAATATTTGCTTAACTCATGAATGCGTAGAATGCCGAACGCATCCTAAATGCTGTCATGAATCGATTAAGCTTATTTAGCTCATTCCATGGTGTTTGAATTGATTTTAATACTTTAACTCAGATTCTGCACTGCATTTTTCTGTTTCTGTCTCTCCTCGAGGTCGGTCGGTTTTTCTTCAGCTCTCCAGAGCTCCTTATCTGCTATTACCCTGCCCCCATTCTCCTGCTATTTGCTTCGTCTGTGTCTTTTGTGCCATTTCTTCATAGCAACCGAAAGCTCTAAGGCAATTATGGATCTCGTCAGCTGGTCTCTCAACGCTATTGATCAAATTTTTTCAACTGGAAAGCAAAGGACCGGGGAGCGTGCCTGTCCCGACGGAACTTTTTTTGCGGGGATACATCTTGGACCCGTGGCAGAAATGGTCCACGGTGTGCCTCTCAATTCTTTCTGTTGAGGACGTCGAAGATGTCTACTTATTCAGATTTATGATACTTGGATTCCTCATTTTTGGCCTTGGAGGATATTTAATGTATCAACACCTTCAAAAGCTGCTGGCGGTAAATATGGCCCTGATGAGACTGCCAGCGGCAGTCGACGCGATCACGAGGTCGTTGAATGAACAGAACGGACGGCTTGATAAGCTGACCGCGGTTGTGGTACAGAGATGAATGGGATAAAACCTGGAAGTGTGAACGTTACTAGCTCATCGATTGGATTATTGGAATATTGGATCCTGGAGCCAGCGGCGAAAAGACTCTAAGGCTGACAGAAAAGTTGGTGTCAGCTTGTTCTTATAACAAATTCTGTTTCTTCAAATCGGACTCCCCGCTATCAAATCCTCCCTGGTTGTTATGGCGACATCGCACAAATTCCCTTCTACCCCACATTCCTGCAGACATCTGTAGAGAGTCAAGCCGGAGCAGCAGAGTGATAAGACTTTCCATCAAGGACACTTGCCTGCCGGAGGACGGCCTTCATGGACATACAGATTTCCACACAACATGCACCCAGACACACATATGCTCACAAATACAGATGACTTTACCCGACCAGAACTCAAATGTTTACCTTTCTGCATATATGTGTCTCGTCATTGATTGTGCTTTTTGTGCAAATGAGGTTTTTTTGTCGGATGCTTCACATTTTGTGTGGAAACACAAATTGTGCAGCACCTGTCTTTTTTTCTTTCCCTCCACTCGCCCAGTGTAAATCTTTTTTCAACAGATCTCAAGGCAGCGCCTAGGGACCCCGTGTAAAGCGGGGTCTGGGGCAGTTTGGAGAACACACCTCACGGCTTGCGCTTTTTTAGCAGCGGCCGACTGGGTGTTTTCCTGGCAACGCAAGGCCTCAGTCAATCTTTCCCCCAAAATGTTTGTTAAGTGTATGTGATGGACGGTTGTACTGGAACTGAAATTTCGATTGTAATGCAAATTGCAGTTGACTAATAAAATTGATTGATTGATTCTGACAAAACTGATGATCTTCCATATTTATTAGCTTAATTATCCTCACCAGCCTGCAGACAAGCTCCGTAATTGAAATACTATCACCAGACAACAGCACCCACAGTGATGTTCTCCGGATGTTCATCTTAAAATAAATTCTTGAACCTGAAAAAAAGAAAATGTCAATCCCTAAAACAAGAGCCAATGACTGTTAAAAGATCGCCAATACTCAAATCATTCCCCAATAGCCAACACGACGTCAGCTCCCAGCTGACGTTCAGACAATACCTACAAACAAAAGCATTAAATAACTTTAACATGTATAATTTCACAACACTTGAAGTAATTGATTGGCAAAACTTTGAAATGACCACTGAAATGACCACTGAAATGACAAGAAGTGGCCTAGTCAGCATGAATAAAAGTCTGAATCCAGTACGGACCGGTCCAAACGGACGCCGAATTGCACCAGAGTTGCAGCGGTTTTAACAACTGGTATTAATTACTGGATTTAAAATGCACTTCTGAAATAAAATGGGGTAAGTATCAACTCAACCCTACTGTCCGGTTAAACAGAACATAAATGACATTGAAGGTGCTTGCGGAAGGATTGCCAATAGTCTTTGAATGACAAATCAGAGGTTTGAAAATGCTGAGACATTGTTAGACAGCCTGCAGGTTGATGATAAAGGGGAGACGTGAAGACGTTACCATATCAAAAGGTAGTAAGAGAACACGGAATGGGAAATTAAATAGAAAAGAGGAGAGTGATAACAAGGCTAAGATTTAAGCCTACCAAACTTAATTTACACTTAAAATCAAAGCATACCATGGCAAGAAATTACGGTAGAAAATATGAACAATGAGTTAACTTAGAATGATACAATTATGAAATAAGGGAAGATATATGGAGTCCATCACGAACCATACTCCAACCAGTAGGTGGCAGTAATGCTACTACAAGCCTGTTGCCACCGCCAAACCAGAAGAAGAAGAAAAATGACGACAACAACATTAGATTGTATGAGATACGTTCTGCCTAAATAGACGGACATCCAGAAGCGTAATGAGCGAAACGCGTGCAATATGAATGAAAACATGAGTGGATACATATTACCTTGAGCTGCTCGGACCGGGGATGAGAGAGGAGATCCGTCTGAAAGTTGCGGCAGGATGATACGGGAAGGTGGGCCTCGCAAAGCCGATCGAAACCAGAGAAGGTCCCACGGTGACGCGGAGCCCTCCCCAGCGCGCTACGAAGCGGAGCGGGACCTGAGCCGAAGCAGAGCTGAAACGGCGTCTGCGCCAGGAATCGGATATGATGGGAAACAGAGGTTGTGTGGCGGAATGAGATGCCACAGGCGGAAGAAGGCTAGCTAAGAGAGCGAGTCCAGGTCAGCGCTGTTTAAGATATGCTGGAGTGAATACAGCTGTCGGAGATGATGGATGCGCGGCTAGATGCGTTCCCAGAAGCAGGAGGATTTGAGAATAAGTTGTTATCGTCTTGAATCCGGTCATCAGAGTCCAGATCAGACATCGCACAGCGACTGCTTGCTTGCTGGGTAGAAGTTGAGCTGGATTTAAAGTTCTTTTAAGACGGATCCAGGACACTGATTGGCTTCGAGGAGGAGCAGTTCAAAGCTGATTGGCTTGCGTCGGAGGCGAATGAGTCCCTGATTGATGGAGGTAAGCAATAAGTTTCTTCAGTCAGAATTTCCGCATTTAGCTCCATAATAATAAAAAAGTAATAAAAATGAGTGGTGCTGGTTTGGATTTTAAGTCATTAGACTTGATCTAGCCTATTTTAGACAGATGATGGAGAAAATCGCGTCACTTCCTAAAAGCCAGATGAGCCAGACAGGAAATCAGACTCAGGAAGAGTAAAGCGGATCTGATATATTTCATAATAAAGTATAAAGGGAGAGGAGAGTGGGGCTGTCTGGATGCATCCAGTCTGGATTGCCACAGGCACTTTTGGCAATGGATGGTGGAGCGTAAAAGAAACTTAGTCAGGGTGACGCCGGCCTAAGCCTTCTCTCACAGCAGCGTAATCAGCTCCATTCCAATCATCTGCTCTCCTGCCTTTAAATACTGAAGCTCCATAGTCAGTGCCAGATTATTTGAAAGCCTTGTGTGAGTAGGTGTCCAATGTTCTTTTTCTGCCTTGCCTGATCTTGACCAAGTTCTTATTTTCTGGATTTCCTAGTCTCACCCAACACCTAATTGGCTTTTGCTTTCTGCTCAACGACCTGTACTGTCTTCTAGACCTCTAAAGCCTCACAAAGCCCATCAGATCTGTCATCCTGTCAGTCCTCCCGTGCATCACAAATGCTTCCTTCATGGAACTGACTCCAGCCTTTGTCACCTCCTGCTGTGAGCAGCCCGCAACCAGTGTCTTCAGGTTACTGCTCACTCCTGCTGAGGGTTTTCCTGCCCGCACCAAGTTCTCACAGCACCGTGTCTGGCTGAATATCGGGTTCTGTTCTTTATAGTAATTGTACAATTGGATTGAACCCATGGCAAATTAAGAAAGGATTGTAAGGTTTGGTTGGAACAATGATGATGGGAATCTCAGACCATCAAACATGAAACTAAACTCCAAGATAAAGCTTATTTTTGTTGATTGATTGATCTTGTTCCTTAACTTGCTCTTTTCATAAGGTTAGTTCTTATATGTGCATTTGTAGGGTCAGGATAAACAATTCTTTTTCAATTATGGTTAAGACAGAACGACATGTTAGGGATTAGTTGAGCCTAAATGTCCTTCACCATAATTAATCAGTGTAAATCTATCAAAGTACTAAAACACACAAAACAAATGATACTTCCAGTTTTATTACTTGCACTAATTAGCACGAAGCAGTGTTATCTACATGAAAATAACTCTGATGGTAAGAACCCATTTAACGCCGTGGCTGATGATCAAGAATTACACAATTTGACCAGCTGTAGTTGCTTATTTGGATCTAATTCTTATTTGCTATACTTAAGTGTAAGGCATGGCATTCAGAGAATGACAGCATGTTCATACAATACACATAAAATAAGTATAATGTCAAAAGATCAAATGGGTCTGACCACCATGCTTTATTTGTTTTATAACCACAGGCAATGTTTCCACTCCCTGGGTCAGTAATATCAACATATTCCCCATAATATGGTATTGTTTAGATTGGATCAACAAAGACTGGAGCTGTGGGATGTCAACTGCAAGCTCTTTATTATACTCACAGGTTCCTACAAAGGTTTCTGTGTTTTTGGAAATATTCCAACATGGCTCTCAGCTACAGTTATGGAGAGATAAAAGTGTTTAGCAATTTGTGTGGATTCTGCTCAGCAGTTTGTTGATTTAAAACTCTGTTATCAGCAGACCCACATGTTATTGTTGCAGATGTGTTAATTACAAATGGGGAAAAAAGATATCTAAAATTAGATGGCCAATAAACACATTTTTGGCAGCCATCTAGAATGTTCCACTCATAAAACACAGCACCTTGCAAAAGAATTTGTACCCATTGAATCTTTGGGGAAATGTATGTTTTACATACATGGAAGGAAAGGCAGAATGTTTTTTCAGAATGTGTTACACATGCTTGTATTCATCGCATGCACTCTCATACCCCTTAATAAGATTCAGTGCAACTAATTCACCTAATCTCCAGATTCACTTCATTAGAAAACAGAGCCCACCTGGGAGCACTTTAATATTAGTATAAATGCATCTGTTCTGTGAAGGCCACAAAGTTTTTTAGAGATCATTTGTGATGAAATGACATCACAAATACCAAGTAACATAACAGACCGGTCTGATAGAGTTGTGGCATGTGTTTGTTTTAGTTAATAAAACAATATTCCAATCATGGAACACTGCACAATTCCTAGTCCCATGTAAAGGAAGGAAAATGACACAAATGCCATCCTTCAGGGAAAGGATTGTCCACCTAGACTAGAGGTCAGCAACCTTTACAATCCAAACAGCCATTTTAATAGTTACTCCTATGAATACAATTTGTCAATAGCACAAAGCCTAAAAAAACCCTACGACAAATGATGTACAAAGTTGTAGGATTACATACTTCAGAATGTATCCCAGTTTAAGATCAATATTTTATTTTCTAATCGCATGTTTATGGGAAAGGGAAAAAAATAAATCTGTTTATCAAGGAAAGCCATGAGAAATCCCATTTGTAGTTCCCCCAAGCCATAAAGAAGGCAGAGCAAAGATGCAGGAGAAGGCGTTCTGGTCATGACTAAAGACTAACACTGTTCATCACCTTGAACACACCATTCCCATGGTGACCAACAGCAGAGGCAGCATCGTGCGGTAGAAACGTTTTTCTTTACTGGGGACAGGAAAGCTGATCAGTTATTGTGAAGAGGGATTAAGCTAAATGCAGAAAACCTGTTAGTGTCCTGATTCTGGCATCTGCCTGCATTCTTCCTCACATTCCTGCTCTGTGTAATCAGTGATTCACCGCACCTGCCCGACTGCCTCGCCACACCACTGCAATCAAGCTTATCATTGCTTTCACCTGTTTGAAGTTGTTTATATGCTCATTTTGGACAGCAGATGTAAGATTATTGTAAATCAAGTGCCAGATGTCCATTGTTTTTCTTTTGTCCTCTGGATTTTCCCTCTGCCTCACCCCTGTCGGACCCATCTGCACTCCTTTTTCCTGGATCACGACCATGTTTACTCTTCACAACTCTCGAGCTTGCCTAACCCCTGGATATTCCTGCTGATCTCTGACTACTCGTTTTTGAGCCAAGCCTGTCTCCCAGACCCTGCCTTAGACTCAGTTCTTCTCAAGCTGTTTCCAGCGTCACCAGCAAGCGAAAGCACAATCAGCCCTCTCTGATGCATTCCCAGGCTCCAACACAACCGACTGGGCTCTCCCTAGACTCTAGGAGCGACATCTGAGAGCCACAGCCCATTTCAGCTTCTGAAAATTCAGAAGAGCCTCTTTTTCCTAATAAACTTGTTTTATCAGGAAATTAGGTTTTATGAGGCTGGGAGAGCTGAGACTGGAGACAAGATCCGTGAGTAAAGCTAGGGTCATACACAGAGGAGACAGGCAGTAGATGGCTGACAGGTCCAAAGGGCTGGGCTAAGTTCATGGTAAAAAAACAGACCAGGTCCAGAGAACAGAAGCCAATGAGATGTCCAAGCGAGGGCAAGGCCAGACAGGGAGATGAGAAACGAGGTAACAGGCAAGGCAGGCAAAGAATGCGGGACAAAATACTCACACAAAGGCTTTCAAGAATCTGGCAGGGAGTGACTGTGGAAGGCCAGTATATAAAGGTAGCAGCACAGGTGGGAGAGATTAAGGACCGTCAGAGGTGCCGCTGCTTCCGTTAATGAGCAGAGCAGAGTACAGAGTGGTGCGCAGCCAGCCGGCCCAATAAACAACAGATAATGGGGGAAAAATGGGGTCGACAGGGCAGAATCATAAAGAGTGAGCAAGACTTCTACAACACTTGCAACTGAAACTGCATCAAAGGGCAGTTTTATACAGTGTTCACTCTTGTGTTTTAATACCAAATCTTTCTCCACATTTCAGATTTTTTTTTGTACAACCTCGTCACATAATTACAAATGCCAAGATTGGAACAGCAAACCTTGTTTATGGAATGTGATAGATCCAGATTATTCTTGTCTGAATGGTTGTTAAGAACTAAGGTAGTTTTCCAAATCCGTAACAAACAGCAAAAGAGAATTCAATGAATAAAACTTACAATGAAACTGAATGGATTTATTTCTAAATGGATTTAGAGACATACTTTGGTAGGACCAATGGGAATGAATGGAATTGAACTGGCTTCACAGGTGAAGCCCATTATCCAAACACACTACAGTGTGGAACACTAAGAGAAAAATATTGTGAGAGTGTGTCATGGTCAAAAGAGATGTTAAGAGCCAGGAAGACAGAGAAAAACTCAGATACAGAGGGAAGAATGCTTGAAAGCCATTAGAGAAAAGAGAGAAAAAAATATAAAAAGATTAAGAGCAAGCATTGCCCTGAAAAAGTGCCTCAGGTAAAAATGAGATAACTTTCCCACTTTTTATAGTTTTCACAATGAGGTATTATCAGAAAAGGGCATTCGGCAAGAAATTTAAGTTGAGAAAGAGCAGGTAATGGTGAGGGAGGGCTTTCTATTGAAATAAGCATACAAAGTTGACGGTCCAAAAGTGACAGGGCCCAAGAGGAGCTTCTGCAGAGACTGAGAGCGATAAGCAGGTCATTATACCTCAAACTTCAATAATCCCTAGACAGCAAAGGACCAGCCATTTCCACAAAGGCTTTTAGGAATCCATGGGGACAGAGGAAGAACATTAAAAAGAGCAAATAATTAAGTGCTACTGATGCAGTCGTGAAATACATGAGGCAAATAAAATCAAAATATAAAACATTTAAGCACAAACTGATTGAGTTGCAGAATTGTGCAATTTACATGGATGTCTGTTTTGACATCCATGTCATTTGTGCAATTCTGCCACTAAATGTATTGCACAGTACTGCATTTGACTCAAAAATTAGTCCATTAGTGACTAAGGTCTATTTGCATTCTTAAGCCCCATAGGGAGCGTTGTTGGCCAGTGCGATCAACTGTAAAGAAAAAAGAAGGAAAAGGGAAAGATCATGTCTTGTTGTCTCTGCGTGTTATGCGTAATTTTGTGCATTCCGAGCCAGTGCCTGCCTCATCAAAAATTTCACTATGGTAACACATAATGACAATAAAGATTCTTGATTCTTAACAAGTATTTTAACAAATATGTTACTTACCTTTTCTTTTGTGTTATGGGATGTCAAATTGTAGAAGGACTGGTAAGATACTTTTGAGAGGATGAATATTTATAACTGATTAGCAACTTTGTGGGTTTGGAGATATTTTGGGTCACTTGCATTAATGGAGTGACTCATTTATGGCCTCGACACACGGGGGGGCGACAAAACACAGTGACTAACTGGCTTTCATTGCTACCGTGGTGAAAACCCAAAGCACGGGACCCGACAGCAACGGCAGCATTTCAAATCATGCTGTTGGATCATATGTTTCCCAGAAATGTTATTGGTTATGAAATTGAAGGGCTTTTGATATTTTCAAAGCAGTCTGTGACCGACAAGGATGAAAAGTCAAAAGATTTTGCTGGAATTTTATGAAATCTTGCTTTTATGTCTACTCTCCAAAAGAAAAATACAGCCAGATTCATGCTATATTACAGACAAGGAAACAGAATATCATCATTTTAAGGGTGCACCTCAACGCTGATCCAGATAAATTGTTGTAATGCCATGCGACGATGGAAAAAGTTTAACATTGTTCAACTTTCTTTTGTCGCATCGCAAGCCTGCATGAGCACGTTCATGTGTACAAGCTCAAAATTTCACATGTACAAATTCCACCGTTCGCTTGGCGGGAGGAGGGCAAGCGATTGTCGCCTCATCACATAAGTTCCATAGAAAATAAATTGAGAGGGAGCAACGTCGCTCTCCGTGTGTCGAGCCAGTAAAGCTGCAGTAAAGAGTTTTGAGAACACAGTGGACTAAAATATTAACAAGTAAATCATTGGCATCCTCCCAAACATGATTACCCCATCCTCAGTAAGTGAGGCATTGTAAGGGGCATATTTAGAACCTGATCGATGTTGTAACTGTTTAGACGCAGTAGAGCTTTCTGAGTTATCTAAAATTTTAGCTTGATCTAAACCTTCAACTTGTATGTTACACCCAATCCCAAAAATTCTATTTAAGGAAATATTCACTTTGATTAATGCCCCCATCTTAGACATGATTAATCTATCTTTAGTAAATGAATATGTAACACATGCTTTTAAAGTATCTTTTATTAAACCTTTACTTAAGAAACCATCTCTTGATCAAGATGACTTAATAAATTACAGACCTATATCTAATCTTCTTTTCCTATCTAAAATTCTTGAGAAATAAGTTGCTAATCAAATATGTGAGCATTTACAAAGAAATTACCTATTTGAAGAGTTTCAGTCAAGCTTCAGAGCTCATCATAGCACTGAAACAGCTCTGGTGAAGGTCACTAATGATATTCTCATGGCCTCAGATAATGGACTTGTGTCTGTACTTGTCCTGTTAGATCTCAGTGCTGCATTTGATACAGTTGATCACAATATTCTCCTAGAAAGACTTGAACATACTGTAGGGATTTTGGGGAAACCATTAGGCTTGTTTAAATCTTATCTGTCTGACAGATTCCAGTTTGTTCATGTTAATAATAAATCTTCTTCAAACTCTAGGGTCACTTGTGGAGTACCACAGGGTTCAGTCCTTGGACCAAACTTTCTTTACTATATATGTCTGCTTCCGATTGGTAAACTTATCAGACAGCATGGGATTAATTTCCACTGTTATACTGATGACACTATATTTATCCATCAATCCTTACAAATCCAATCAACTACTTTGACTACAGGCATGTCTTTGATGACATCGAAACCTGGATGAGCTTAACTTCTGTCTTCCAGAATTTAAAAGCAGAAAATTTGTCATTTTCGAACCGAGTCCTTAAGAAATACATATTTAATCACCTAATATGGATGGCATTAAATTGACCTCTGGTAATAAAGTAAAAAACCTTGGCATTGTTTTTGACCAAGATATATAATTTAAATCACATATCAAACAGTTTTCCACGGTGTCCTTTTTTCACCTCTGGAATACTGCCAAAATTAGAAATATTCTTTCCAGGGCCGATGCTGAAGAACTAGTCCATGCATTTGTTACTTCAAGGCTGGACTATTGTAATTCTTTACTATCTGGATTTCCATAAAATTCAGTTCAAAGACCTTAGCTGATCCAAAATCCTACAACAAGAGTTCTGATGAAAATCAACAAGAGAGGTCATATTTCTCCAATTTTAGCTTCCCTTCATTGGCTTCCTGTTAAATCAATAATTACATCTAAAATTCTCCTTCTCACATTATAAAGCTCTTAATAATCAAGCTCCATCATACATCAGAGATCTGATTACCCCGTATGTTCCTAACAGACCACTTCACTCTCACTGCAGGTCTGCTGGTGGTTCCTAGAGTCTCTAAAAGTAGAATGGAAGGCAGATTCTTTAGCTGTCAGGCTCCTCTCCCGTGGAACTAACTCCCAGTTTTTGTCTGTGAGGCAGACACCATGTCTACTTTCAAAAGTAGGCTTTAAACTTTCCTTTTTGATAAAGCATATAGTTAGAGTGGCTTAGGTTTTGCTGAGATATATCTCTGTAGTTATGTTACTATAAGCTTAGGCTGCTGGAGGACATCAATATGTATTTTGTTCACTCTGCTGAGTTCTCCTTCTGTTCCCTAATTTTGCATTGTTCGTTGTCTTTTCAACTTTTAACTTTTTGTTCTCTGTCTTTTTTCTCCTTATAGTAGGTACACCTGGTCTGGTGTTCTGTTAGCTGTGACATCATCCAGGGAATCAGAATCAGAATCAGACATACTTTAATAATCCCAGAGGGAAATTACTTTTGTTACATGCTCCAGATATACACACATTTTTATATATACATTTACAACATTCCACACAAAGTAATATAAATATATACATATATAAGTCAATATATATATATATATATATATATATATATATATATATATATATATATATATATATATATATATATATATATATATATATATATATATACATACACATGTATATATATATACGTACATATGTTTAACTACAAATCCAAGTAAAGTGATAGTGACTTGTGCAAGAACAGTGCAAAGAATGAATAAATGTCAGTTACAGTAGGGGGGTGTCTGAATCAATGAGGGAGGCGTTGTAAAGATCGATGACCACAGGCAGGAATGATTTCATGTGGCGCTCTGTGGTGCATCTGGGTAAGAGGAGTCTTCTGCTGAAGGAGCTCCTCTGCTGGGCCAGTGTGTCATGGAGAGTGTGTGAGACATTGTCTAAGATGGACTGGAGCCTGGACATCATCCTCCTCTCTGCCACGGTCGTCAGTGTCCAGCTCCTCCCCCACAACATTACCGGGCCTCCTGATCAGTTTGTTCAGTCTGTTGTTGTCAGCAACCCTCAGCCCGCTGCCCCAGCATGTGACAGCAAAGAAGATTGTACTGGCAACAACAGACTCATAAAACATCCTCAGCATCGTCCCACGGATGTTAAAGGACCTCAGCCTCCTCAGGAAAAAGTCAGCTTTGACCCTTTTTGTAGACCGCCTCTGTGTTTCCAGTCCAGTCCAGCTTATTGTTAAAGTACACTCCCAGGTACTTATACTCCTCCACAGTGTCAACAGGGACCCCCTGGATGGAAACAGGGGTCACAGGTGTTTTTGTCCTCCTCAGATCCACTATTAGCTCCTTAGTCTTTGTCACGTTGAGCTGCAGATGGTTCAGCTCACTCCAAGTGACAAAGTTGCCCACCACAGTCCTATATTCACTCTCATCACCCTTTTCAATGCAGCCAACTATTGCTGAGTCATCAGAAAACTTCTGAAGGAGGAAGGACTCAGTGCAATAGTTGAAGTCTGAGGTGAAAAGGGTGAAAAGGAAGGGGGAGAGGACAGTCCCCTGAGGGGCACCAGTGTTGCTGACCACCCTGTCAGACACACAGTTCTGTAGGCGTACATACTGTGGTCTACCCTTCAGGTAATCAACAATCCAGGACACAATGGGGGCCTCCACCTGCATCGCAGTCATCTTCTCACCCAGTAGAGCCGGACGGATGGTGTTGAAAGCACTGGAGAAATCAAAGAACATGATTCTCACAGTGCTCTCCGGCTTGTCCAGATGAGTGTAGACTCTGTTCAGCAGGAAGATGATTCTGTCCTCAACTCCCAGGCGGGGCTGGTAGGCGAACTGTAGTGGATCGGTGAAGGGCCTGACCATGGGCCTTAGCTGCTCCAGGACTAGCCTCTTAAAGGTCTTCATGATATGGGACATCAGTGCCACCGGTCTGTAGTCCTGAGGGCCGCTAGGACGCGGCGTCTTTGGCACAGGAACGAGGCACGACGTCTTCCACAGCACGGGGACTCTCTGGAGGTGCAGGCTCAGGCTGAAGACTAGGCTAAGTACTCCACACAGCTGGTAGGCACAAGCTTGTAGCTTTGCCGGAGTGGAGTCTGGTCAGCTGTCTTCTCACCAGGTCAGGAGTGAAGGACACTGTAGAGGTAACAGTAGGGGGGAGGGGTGAGGTCCTCAGGTTGTGGAGGACATGATGTGAAGCAGGGGGGAGGGGTGGAGTCGGTGGATGTGGATTGAGGTGGTGAGGAGCAGACAGGGGGTCTGTAAGGAGGAGGAGTGGAGGAAGGTGGAGTGGTCGTTGTAGGGAAGCCAACAGCAGAGAGTTGTGGGGGATGGGCCGCAGTATCAAACCTATTGAAAAATAGGTTCAGTTCATTGGCCTGGTCCACGCGACCTTCCAACCCCATGCCAGTGGACTTCTGGAACCCTGTGATGGCTCTCATCCCAATCCACACATCCCTCATGTTGTTGGTCCGGAGTTTATTCTCCAGCTTTCTCCTGTATTTGTCCTTAGCCTCCTTGATTTTACGTTTGAGTACCCCTACACTCTCCTCACCTCCTCACAGTGCCATCTCTGAACGCCCTCTTCTTCTCTTTCAGAATGGTCTTTATGTCCTTGGTGATCCACGGTTTATTGTTAGCGTAACAGGTGACAGTCCGAGCTGGAACATTGCAGTCCACACAGAAGTTGATGTAGTCCGTGATGCACTCTGTGAGCCCATCGATGTCCTCCCCGTGGGGCACACACAGTGCAGGCCAGTCAGTCACCTCAAAGCAGGCCTGCAGTGCCTCATAAGCCTCCTCCGACCACCTCCTCACAGTCCTTGTGGTCGTAGGCTTCCTCTTCACCAGAGGCACATAACAGGGTTTGAGGTGAACCAGGTTGTGATCTGATCTGCCCAGAGGGGGGAGAGAAGAGGAGATGTATGCATCTTTAATGTTAGCATACATCAGGTCCAGGGTCCTCTCCTCTCTGGTAGGGCAGCACACATACTGTTTGAAGGTCAGCAGAACTCCCGACATGATGATGAGGGCATTAGGATGTTGGGTCTGTAGTTTGGAGATGGTGGTGTGTATGATGCTGCAGGCAGATGTTGGGTTTGCAGACGGAGGGATGTACAGCACAGCAGCAATGACATGTGGGATCTCTCTAGGCAACTGGTAAGGACGGAGTCCAACGGCTAGCAATTCAACATCCGGGCTACAGAGCTGTTCTTTAATGGTAATGTGACCCGGGTAACACCATCTGCTGTTTACTAGCATGGCAAGCCCCCCTCCTTTCCGCTTACCGCTCTTAGTGTCCCGGTCGGCCCGGACGGTGTGAAAGCCATCCACGGAGACAATCTGGTCTGTAATGTCCTTGTGCAGCCATGTCTCGGTGAAACACATCAGACTGCACTCCTGGTACTCCGGTTGGCTCTGCGTTAGCGCCGTTAGCTCGTCCATCTTGTTGCTAAGGGACCGCACATTTCCCATAACAACAGAGGGGAGACACTGCTTAAATCTTCTCCTTTCAATAAGCCCGTCCCGTCTCGACCCTCCTTTCATCCCCCGATGTTGCTTTCCTCTTCTGTGACCTCGGCGTGTTTTTCTCCAGAGTTCGGGTGGTATTTCAGCTGGTCTGGCTACAACGCCGGTCGGCATTAGTGCGATCAGCTGTTCTCCGGAGTAAACAAAGACAGCGTGTCCCGATGAGCGCGGCATGATTAAAACAACACGAAAAATCACGAAAACTCTCTGAGAACGACCTCGTTAGAGAGGACAATACTTCACAGAGTTACCGTTAAAAAACAAGAGCAATCAAAAAGAGATAAAAGTAAGAAAGTTAAAAAGCAAGGAAGGCAGATCATCTGCCATTACCATATAACAGAAAGGATTCCTGGATCAATGTGTGTTTCTGTGCTTTTTGTGTCTTCGCTCTGCTCTAACCCCCAGTCGGTCGAGGCAGATGACCGTTCATACTGAGCCTGGTCCTGCTGGAGGTGTTCCTTCCTGTTTAAAGGCTGTTTTCCTCTCCACTGTCACTTCATGCATACTCAGTGTGAGGGATTGCTACAAAGCCATCAACAATGCAGACGACTGTCCCTGTGGCTCTACGCTCTTTCAAGAGGAGTGAATGCTGCTTGTCAAGACTCGATGCAATCTACTGGTTTTCCTTAGATAGGAAACTTTTTGACCAATCTGTCTGTATGAATTGATTGAATTTGACTTTGTAAAGAGCCTTGAGATGACATGTGTTGTGAATTGGCTGTATATAAATAAAATTGAATTGAATCATACCTTACAGATACCTCTCCTTTGCTCTCTGCAGTGCTACTGCCCTCCAACCACAGCTCTTCTCCCACAGCGGGGGCCTTCTTTGCAGCTCCAATGTTTACCTGTCTTTTTTTCTGAGCAGGTGCCACTCATGACATTTTCCATTTTCCTGTAAATCAGGTTGTTTCTCCTCCATTTCTCCACACAACTGCAGTCCACCAGCAATCTTGAGTATGAATGATGGCAGAAGAAAGGGGTGTGAGCATTGGATAAACAAGAGTGATTGACACTGCTAACAGCTAATAAGAGCCTGAAATTCCTTCTGACTTTGATTGGTTGTTTCTGTCTGGGAACGATGTATTTCTGCGAATGGCAGGCAGACCACTGGGAGGAGACAGAGGAGCTTGATCCCCCCCCCCCCCCACACAGATTATTTGTCACATATTTTACTGCCAGGACATAGTGACATTTTTAACAAATATGTGAAAAATACAATTTTACAAAAGTTACCTACTGCAACTTTAAAGAAGACCGCTACAACCCAGTAGGTGGTGCATTTGCGCTCGTCAGCTCTTGTTCCAACCTTTTGTTGTACTGTTTGCCAGCCGGTTGCCAGGTCCTTGGGTTAGCATTAGCAAACATTTAACTTACCTGTCCAAAAGGAAAGCGGCAACCTCGGCGTGGCTTCTGAGCACCTTTGCTTCCTTAAGTCAGTACCAACGCTCAAAAGCTTGAACATGTTCACCCTTGTTTTGCTTCTTTTTGGTCTGCTTGAATCTGAGAAATGTAACGCCTAGAAGAAGCCATTTCTCAGGTGCTCCATCACACGTGACTACAATCTAATATTTCTATTGGTGCGCAATTCTTTTGTGTTGGCATCATCACAAGAAGTAAATATTTAAAGATTTTGGACCTGTCAAAATTTACAAAACAATTATTTAAATACTATACATAAATTTTTCAATAAAATTCAGACTTTTATGCTGCCCACTGTAGACATTCTGTGGATGTATTATTTTCTAAACATTCATCACTTAATGAAAAAAGTTGTAGCTATGGCCTTTAAGGACAGAAGGAGCTCATATGAAAGTGTAAAAAAAGCAAATGTTTCACATATACAAGATAACAGTACTGTATGTGGAGCAATTTAAAACCATATAATTGGCAACCAATAAAGGAGCAGCTTACGTCCACAAACCAATACAACTGCATATTAAAACATTGTCCTGGTTCAGATTTTAAAGAACTACTATACTGATGATAACAGACTTATTATCCATCTGCTTCATTAAGTAAATGAGTTTCACTGAATAGATAGTACAAGGCTTGAATCTTCAACTAACTGACAATCAAAAACTTTGCCCATGATTTAGGACCAAGGATGCTTCGCATAAGCAAGATAACTAATAAGACACTAAAGCCTAATATTGAATAACAAGGACAAGTAAAACATTACAACTTGTCAGATAGGTAGTTGTAACTGTAGTCTATCCATCAGTTAGTGCATGTGAAAGTGGACCTGTTGATGGCAGTAACCTTTCCATCACTGCAGGGAGAAGCCTTCTGTCTTATTTGCTGACCTTTGGACCAGAATCAATGCAGGGGATGGCAACAACAGAAGTTATGGGATATAAAAAATTGTAAAATTATAGGGTTGAAGCTGAAGTAATGAGGTTCGTTTTCTCATTTTTCATCTTGTCATTCTGTTCATTTTGTGAAACGATCTGGTCTGGATTCTGTGTTGCTGAGAACATTAATGTTATATATTAATAGTATAAATGCTATGGTAGATATCAGGTATGCAGTTCAAGGCAACAGAGATGTGTGGTTGTTATTCCTACCTTTCTCCTGCAGGGTGCGACAGGTTGACACTGGCAGCAGGTATTTCCCATTTTGCCAACTAAGAGAAGCATTTAAGGTGGCTGGAGACAGATGGAAGGCATAAGAGCATTAGCTCACCTGAGTGGTACCTGACCACAACCCTGCTTACTAGTTTTTTCCTATATCCATATCCCCTCCACCCATTACCTTTTCAAGAAACCTCATAAACA
The DNA here is from genome assembly GCA_037039145.1 of Fundulus diaphanus. Taxonomy (NCBI): domain Eukaryota; kingdom Metazoa; phylum Chordata; class Actinopteri; order Cyprinodontiformes; family Fundulidae; genus Fundulus; species Fundulus diaphanus. The sequence goes on from CM073122.1 coordinate 47,101,069, forward strand.
ATTTCTGGTTCTGCATTTGTTGCTTCCAGGTTGCAATGGAAAACAACATCATGACAGTAATTCAGTAGCATCATAGTCATCATAGTAAGAACTCATAAGTTGCAGGGTGGACAGGCAGCTGAGTGGGTGTTGGTGTTACTGCTTGTAACAGGAGGGAAACTAGATCAGCAATGAAAACTCATTTTCTCTACATTAATTTATTTATTTTATTGTATTGTACTATTCTTTTATTCCAACCCCTCCTTTTAATCTAGAACAGCGGCCTATGGACAGGTGTTGAAAATAAGCATGAGTCTTAGATGAGCAGCTGAGATCTCGAGAGAGCTGTGTGTAAGTAACAGAGGTATACTGGTAAAACAATTCGATCTACTCAGGTAAAAACAAGCCAATGAATTCAAGCAAAACAACTTTAAAATATTAACCATTGTCTCACATTTTCCAATATAACAAACTGGATGAGAAAACCTTAACCACCCTTGAGAACTCCGTGGAGGAGTGTTTTGACAACATCATAATGGGGAAACCAAAATCTTCCATAACCTCAAACATACAATCATCAAAGCACACCCGTTCTGAGAGCTCGACCAGCACTTCTACTATATCTCCAGAGAAAAGCTATGCTGATGTCCTGGACTCCATAGACAAGAAGCTAACCAGCATGGTGCTCGACATGCCCTGTTGGAAGTACTCCACAAGGAACTTCAAGCTCTGAGGGAGTCGCTGGAGTTCAGCCAGGAACAACTAGCTTCACTCACAGCCGAGAACCAAATGCTGAGGGATAACGTAGGGAAACTCCCTGATGGAATGACGCAACTGTCCGGAGAAAATAGGAAAATGAAGGAGACCATTCTGGATATACAGGCTTTGTATCTTTAGTGCATCTAAAGATATATAGCCTTTGGATGTGTATCTTTTGTATTAGTTGTGTATTGAACACACACACACACACACACACACACACACCACATTTCTTTATTTTACAACTCTGCATCTGCCCTGTTGATCAGACAACCACAGGCATCACATACGATTTCACTTGGGTCTTTGTAAATCTATTGCTATAGCGACATGCACTTTCCAACTTCAGCTTCCCACTCACATTCATGGTAACTCTAAGGTTTATGACATGGAATGTGCATGAAGCTGGTACCAGTAAGAAACATATTTTTACCCAGCCTAAAAGATTAAAGGCAGGTATTGTCTTATTACAAGAGATTCATAAATCAGCTACAACTGTGAATTATCTTAGCTCACCGGAGTTCCCTAATGTGTTCTCTGCCTGCTATAACTCTAGGCAGAGAAGCAATTTTAATCCATAAAACGTTAATGGCCCAAATTTTGATGACCCCTCATTCTTTCATAGTTTCTTCTGTGCACATGTAAATAGTTCCTTAGCTTAGCTTCTTTTTATCTTCATTTTGCTTGGTAGTTTAGTTAAGTTTCACTAGCCTAGTATAGAGGATTTGTTAATCGAAATATTGTGTTAATTCAGATAAACAGCATTACATAGTGATGTTCTCTGGATGTTCACTCCCTTATTCTATGTGTGTGCAGGTTTTGCTATTAAAAGATCGCTAGTGCTCGAATTCATCCCTTTCAACCATTGTCTTGATATCAGCTTAAGAGCTGATCATCACCAGACAATACTTAACAGAGGGTTATTTAATAAACATTAAATAACTTTAAACAATGTATAATTGCACAACATTAGTAAATAAAACTGTAATCTCATAAAAAAGGTGGAGATTTAATACATTGTTGCTTAAAGATGAAGAATTTATCAAATATTTTAAAGAGGGGGCTTCATATTTGGAGTACAATGACCAACCATGGACATCTGCATCTATCCATTGGGAGGAAGGGAAAGCAGTAATGAGAGGAAAAATTATTTCATAACATAAAAAGAAAATACTGGGGGGTTGGGGGTTGGATTGTGCCGGCCTCGCCCTTAGTGTTGTCCCCTGCCTCCAAAATTAAGCTCCATATAGACACTGACAGTTAGGGGTTGGTTGTATGGGGGGAGGGGGGGGACACGCTAGCTTCACTGGCTTCCGGAAGAGAGGTGGGCTGTGATGGGTGCTCCCTTTTTTGGCCCTCCCAATTTTAAATGCACTTGAGATACATTTACACAATACACAATGCAGATCTAAATTCGAGGCCTGGAGGAGGAGTGGGCCATCTAGCTGGTGGATTTGCTGAATGTCACATTGACTTTGTGAGGTGTTGGGTCTCGTGATGGCTGGGACTGGCACTTCTGCTCTGCCCAGATATAGGATGTAGGGTTCTGGCATGGAGGGGTGGGTTGGGTGGCATTCAGCCTTAGTGGGTGGGGCCTTTGAGCCATGTGGGGGAGGCATGACCGGCTTGTCCAGGCACCTCCGGGTTTAATGGGGTGGGCCATGTTTGGCTGGCTCATTCGAATTATGTTGGCCCTGTCTTCGGGTGGATTGGTTCGGTGGTTGTAGGGGCTGGAATCCGGGCTGGGGATTGGGGCTGGGATATGGACCGGGTTTGACCAGGTTGGGGCAGTGCTCTGTCCTGGGCACAGATTATGTCTCGGGTGAGCTGAGGATCACCTTCCGGGTCCGGGGGCTGGAAGCCCCTCTGAGGTATCGGTTCCTGGACCTGTGAATATAGGATTTATGTGGTAAGTGCAACTGTTTGTACAGCGTAATTTCTCATGTGTGGTTATGCATGTTCGCACGTGTGGGCAATAGGGTGGGAATGTGTGAATGTGACTGTGTGCCTGTGTTTATGTGCTTGTCTTTTTGTCAGGTTGAGTTATGGGCTGCCCCCTCTCCTGGGACATCTCAGGTCACCATAAAGTGTGGAGCCCACAGACGGTTGGGGGGGGGGGGGGGATGCCTTGACCCGCTGGTTGGTGCCTTGACCCTCTGGTGCATTGGTGGTTCTAGGTGTCTGGGTCCTTGGGTGTATGCTGACTCACTCTTGGCGGCTGCTTTGCAGAGCCTGAGCTCCCTTGCTCTGTCAGGGCCCTTCTTGGGGGCGGTGTTCCCTCAAGTCTTGGGCATATCCAGCCATGGGCCGGAGCATATCCGGCCCATGGCTGGATATGCTCTGGCTTAGCTGGCTGCCGGTGGAGCCAGCGGACTCGTCGCTGCAGCCCCAGATGGCTTTTGCGCTGTGGCTAATGGGGGGCTTCCTGGGGCTCTCCTCTGCTCTTCGCTGGGATGGGGGATGCAGCTATTCTTGTGTTGATCCTTCTTGAGATACTGTGCTCTGGGAAGCCTTTTGGACATCTGGTGCTCTGATTTCCCCGTCACCCGGGGGGTGGGCCTTTGGCGCCTCACAACCACTATTGAGCATTCCTCTTGTGGACAAACCTTTTTTAAACATATCCTGTCTGGCAGTGTACCATTAAGAATTGCTGTCTTAATGCTAAAGAGCCAAACAAATTTAACTTTGACAAGTGGACCATTGCTGCTTTCGCCATAGTGCTCCGCTTGATTTATATATGCATAAAGCTTTATTAGATTTTATTCTGGGATTATTTCATGTTCAATGGACACACCCTACATATGGTATATTGGTTATTTGTACCCATGATACTTTTTGATTTGTTTTGTTTTTTTCTTTCTATATCTCTTTCTGCAGGTTCAGAAGCAGACTCCAGTGATGTCATCTTGCATTGATTTTCTCGCTTTTAAGATTTTGCTTAATCTCTTTCTCTTTCATTCTTTTCCTTTCATCTTTCCGTTTCTGTGTCCATTGAATTTTAAGTAATCCCAAAACAATATCAAATAAAAGTTTCTTGCATATATATCAAGCAGCGCACTATAGCAAAAGCAGTAATTCTCCACTTGTAAATCTGTTGGGCGGTCATTGGCATTAAGAAAGCAATTCTTTGTGCTACACAGCTAGACAGAACAAGTAAATAAATAAAAAATAGAATATGCATGTTTGATATAACACTATAACAATGGATGTGGTCTACACCAATGTGATTTTATAATTTGTATCAAGGCAGTGATATGAACAATAGGCAATCTGACATCTGCCTCAGAGAATCTGCATCTTTTTATAGGCCCGTTTACACTACACTTTTTTAACCGAGCCGAGACCAGTCCGAGCTCGGTAACCGAGATAACTCTTGTGTGTAAACGGTCAGCAGACTGAACCAGACCGCGCTAACCATAACCGGACCGCGCTAACTGCAGACCAGCTCTTGGGTAGGTCTCGGCCTGGTTCTATTTTATCCCGGTTTCTGATAACGAAGAGCGCATGAGCAGACCGCGTCATCTCCTTACAGTCAGCTGACTGTCCGCGGGTTTTCCGGCGTGTCTGGCTGCACGTCCCGATTCACACTCCATTCAGACAAATTTCAGACATTCATAATAATACTAGCTTCCTTACCGTGCCACACGGTTTCCAGTGATGATTCTGCTTAGCAGCGCAATGAACCTCAGCGCCTGTCGTTGTTTCCTGCATCTGTAAATCCTTATTAGACGTTCGTTTGTCTCATCCACTTCCCAAAAAGCCAACTTTCTCAAGTAAATTCACCAATGGTTGCCTTCTTCCCCTGACTCTCTGCAAACACCGAAATATCACAATATCAAGCATAACTTCTTGAATGTTACGGGCGCAGCTGTGTGTGTTTCGCTGCTTCCGCCTTCAATCCCAGAGAGCGGTAGTACCGCAGATCGCCACTAGGGGGCGAGGAGCAACCAAGGAACCGAGATAGCGTTGTGTGTAAACGGTCGTCAGAAACGAGGCTCGGCCTGGTAACTGGACCAAGCTCGGACTGGTCTCGGCATGGCTCGGTTTTTTAGGTGTAGTGTAAACGGGCCTTAAGCTCCTCCTGATTAGTCTAGATAAACTATAGCAGTGGGAGAACACATTAGTCATTAACACATTAGTCATTAGTCTTTACCTTTTTTCAATGAAAAAAGGTAAAGATAATCACACATACACACACCAACCACCACACAGCTCTATGGAAAAAATACTTTGCGTTATTTTCTTAGTCCTTTGAGTCATAGCTCTTTTTTTTTTTTTTTTTTTTTTTTTTCCCAGTGTCCTGTCTAGCAATGTGGCAATAAAAATTGATATCTTAATGCCAAATAGAGCTCGACAGATTTACTTTCACAAGTGGAGCAAACAGCTTTCGCCATAATGCTCCGCTTGATTTGTGCGTGTAAATAGCTTTATTGTGATTCCTGCAGGGAGAATTTCAAATTATATGGACACTACAATGGGAAAGTAGGAGAGTAAAAGAAAAACAAGAAGAGAAAAAAAAAGAGAAAGAAAAGGGTGAAAGAAAGAAGAGATAGAAGGAAGAGAATGATAAAACGTCCTCTGTCTGCTCCATCACCTGGAAAGAGACACAAAAACAACAGCACAACCAACAGACATAAAGCAACAGATACAATCGTGTAACACCTTGATACCATTGCTAAATCATATGTATTATTATTTAAGCTGACATGTGTAATGTGATACCTAAAAAAGAAAGTAAATAAATAAATTATAGCCTTTCTGTATATAAGTGAACATTTAATACCTGGGACCCAGCACCTGTAGGAGTTTGTGAAAGTGCACTAGTTTAGGTGAAAATTATCCAGAAGGAAATATATTGATAGTGATTGTGGAGAACCGAAGACCCACCTTCCCTAAGCACAGAGGCAGGAGTCAGGGGACCCGTAACCCCGGACTCCCAAAGGGGCCACCAAAGCAGTGCGCCCGAGAGGGGCCTTCACAGGAAATCTGCAACCCCCCCCCCCCCCCCCGAGGAAAGAGGAGAGACGACCCGAGGAAATCCCCCAGCCACCGCAATGCCGACGCCCCCAAGAGCCGCGGGGACGAGCCCGTGGGCTCCGCCGGCAGCCGGCCGCGCTGAAGTGGTCCCGGCCATGGGCCCTGGGGGCCAGAGGCCCCAGGGGCGCCCCGCCCCCGCGGCAGGGGCCCCGGCCGCCCCCCGGGGGGCCAGGCCCCGCGAAGCCACCGCCGGGAATGGGCCGGCGCCCACCCGGGAACCCGCCCCAAACCCGAGGACCGCCAACGCGCCAGAGGGCCAAGGCGCCCGCCAACGCAGCGGAGGAGGGCAGGACGTGGGGGGATGGGCTCCGCACCTAGCGGAGACTTGAGATGATCTTGGGAGAGGGAGCGGACCGGACCCGAACCTGGAAAAAAAAAAAAAAAAAAAACTCATTCACACCATCCCTCCCTTGTGTCCCACTCGCCACACACAGACACAAAAAAAAAAAAAAAAAAAAAAAAAAAAAAAAGGACGCTGTACACACATTCCCACATAGTATTCACATCCAAACATCCCAAGTGGGGGGGGGGTCACCACAATTCAACAATACCACTGCCTGTGCCCGACCCCCGGCCCCGCCCCCGGACCAGACGCCCCCCGGACCAGGCCCCCCAAAGAGGGGGGGCCGACACGACCCGCACGACCCGCACGGGCCAACCGTCAAAGACATAGCTCTGTCTTTGACTTTCTAACTGTAAAAAAATAGATAACGGTTGATATTAGGTTCAACAGGGTTTAGTGTGCTGCAACTCAAACCGGCCCTAAAATTCCACTGAAGTTTAATTTTCCAGTTTCAAAGAAAAAAAATCTTTGGGATATTTGGATATGTGAGCTTCAACATGAGAACACAGCACCTGTTGCATTACACCGGTCATATATTTTACGAGACAGATACCAATGCATGTGTACTCTTTAAACAACATCATATGTGTAATGAGCTTTGGATGCAATATATAAATAACAGAACAAAGAACCATAGCACCTCAATTCGAACATATTTATAAGCATATCGGCTGCTCCATGCTAATGGACCGTATGCTAATTTATGAAAAATACTAGCGTTGCTCTTCAAAGCCCCGAAAATTTTTTTTTACCATTAATGCACTAAATCAACACATTGCACAATGGCACGTTGTCATGTTTAGGGTGAGGTTGGTGGTTGGACCCAAACGCAGAGAGACCAAGGCAGGAAGCGGTTATGAGTGAGTTTAATGAAGGATAATCCAAAAAAACTTACAAAAACACTGGAGAACTCAGGAGCAACGCAAAATGTAAACCTGGGATGGAACACCCCACCTTCTACCTGTATGTTAGACCCAATCCCAACCAAGTTGTTTAAGGAGGTATTCTCTTTGATCAGTGGTCCTATTTTAGACATGATTAATCTATCCTTAATAAATGGATATGTACCACAGGCTTTTAAAGTAGCTGTTATTAAACCTTTTCTTAAGAAACCTTCTCTTGATCAAGATGAGTTAGTAAATTACAGACCTATATCTAATCTTCTTTTCTTATCTAAAATTCTTGAGAAAGTAGTTGCTAATCAACTTTGTGAACATTTACAAAGTAATGACCTACTTGAGGAGTTTCAGTCAGGCTTCAGAGCTCATCATAGCACTGAAACAGCTCTGGTGAAGGTCACCAATGATATTCTCATGGCGTCAGATAATGGACTTGTGTCTGTACTTGTCCTGTTAGATCTCAGTGCTGCATTCGATACAGTTGATCACAATATTTTCCTACAAAGTCTTGAGCATACTGTGGGGATTAAGGGGAATCATTAGGCTGGTTTAAATCTTATCTATCGGAAGATTCCAGTTTGTTCATGTTAATAATAAATCTTCTTCAAACTCTAGGGTCACTTGTGGAGTACCACAGGGTTCAGTCCTTGGACCAATTCTCTTTACTATATATATGCTTCCGATTGGCAAAATTATCAGACAGCATGGGATTAATTTCCACTGTTATGCTGATGACACTCAGCTATATTTATCCATAAATCCTGATGAATCCAATCAATTACTTCGACTGCAGTCATGTCTTGATGACATCAAAAGCCGGATGACTTTAAATTTCCTGCACTTAAATTCTGACAAGACAGAAGTTGTAATCTTTGGACCAGAGTCCTCAAAAAATAAACTTCTTAATCAATCACTTAATCTGGATGGCATTAACTTGGCCTCTGGTAATAAAGTAAAAAATCTTGGTGTTATTTTTGACCAAGACATGCCATTTAAATCCCATATTAAACAGGTTTCCAGAGTTTCCTTTTTTCACCTAAGGAATTTTGCCAAAATTAGAAACATTCTGTCCAGGGGTGATGCTGAAAAACTAGTCCATGCATTTGTTAAATCAAGGCTGGACTATTGTAATTCTTTACTATCAGAAAGTCCACAAAATGCAGTTCAAAGTCTTCAGCTGATCCAAAATGCTGCAGCAAGAGTTCTGATGAAAATCAACAAGAGGGATCATATTTCTCCAATTTTAGCTTCCCTTCACTGGCTTCCTGTTAAATCAAGAATATCATTTAAAATTCTTCTTCCAACGTATAAAGCCCTTGATAATCAAGCTCCATCATATATCAGAGCTCTGATTACCCAGTATGTTCCTAACAGAGCACTTCGCTCTCAGACTGCAGGTCTGCTGGTGGTTCCTAGAGTCTCTAAAAGTAGAATGGGAGGCAGATCCTTTAGCTATCAGGCTCCTCTCCTGTGGAACCAACTCCCAGTTTTGGTCCGTGAGGCATACACCCTGTCTACTTTTAAGACTAATCTTAAAACCTTCCTTTTTGACAAAGCTTATAGTTAGAGTGGCTCATGTCACGCTGAACTATCTCTATAGTTATGCTGCTATAGGCTTAGGCTACTGGAGGACATCAGGGCCTATTTTTCTCACTCTACTGAGTTCTACTGTTCTCCAGTTTTGCATTGCTTGTCGTCATTTCAGCTTTTAACTTTTTGTTCTCTACCTTTTTTTCTTCATAGTACGTACACCTGGTCTGGCGTTCTGTTAGTTGTGACATCATCCAGGGAAGACAGATCACCCGCTATTACCATCTAATGTAGAACAGATTACTGGATCAATGTGTGCTTCTGTGCTTTTTTGTCTGTCTTGTTGTGTCTCTGCTCTGTCTTCTCTAACCCCCAGTCGGTCGAGGCAGATGACCGTTCATACTGAGCCCGGTTCTTCTGGAGGTTTTTCCTTCCCGTTAATGGGGAGTTTTTCTTTCCGCTGTCGCTTCATGCTTGCTCAGTATGAGGGATTGCTGCAAAGCCATGGACAATGCAGACGACTCTCCCTGTGGCTCTACGCTTCTCCAGGAGTGAATGCTGCTTGTCGGGACTTTGATGCAATCAACTGGCTCCCTTATATAGGAAATTTTTGACCAATCTGTATAATCTGACCCAATCTGTATAATATGATTGAATTTGACTTTGTAAAGTGCCTTGAGATGACATGTTTCATGAATTGGCGCTATATAAATAACATTTTATTGAATTGAACACGAGGAAGCGATGAGGCAATGTGACAGGTAGCAGCAGCGGGCAAAGGAGTAACAACAGGGAGCAGTGCTGAGCAGAGCAGAGCAGAACAGAACAGAAGAAACCAGCAGGGAGTGGAGAAATGAGAGGAGCCTAAATACTGTGAGGAAGGGAGCTGGAACAAAGGCAGGGGTAGATTGATTAATTGGGCACAGGTGTGGAGAAGGAGCTGGGAGAGAAACTGAAGAGAGAGAGTTGGTGGCAACAAGAGGCGAGAGAGGGGAACAACAAAAGCAGGCAGAATGTAACTAAATAAATACATACAAAAACCAAGAACAGTGTAACCCATGACACACGTATGTAATCGACTCTTATCAGTCCCTGGTCTCATCTCGGTCAGGTGCATTATCTTCATGGCTATGACAATCCCAGTCTGAAAAGGTTTCACTTGATCCTGGAGATTCAGCTGTCGGTACAGACTTAGACTTAGACTTAGACATCTTTATTTGTCATTTTGTATGTACAGGTTCATCCTAGTATGGTTGAATACCCATTACTCCTGCAAAATCTTCTGGCATTTCTTCATATTCAAAAAATGTTTCTTCTTGTTTCTTGTCACTAGTTAGCTTTCGGTTCTTATAAATGTTAGTAGTTATTAATGTTCTGTTTTATTTCTATTTGTTGCCTGCCTGTCCTTAGTCTAGTTAGGTTATTTTCTCATGTCTGGTCATTCTTCATATTTCCCTGTTAGATTCTGTTCTCCTCCTGTCCCTGCCAGTTCATTGCCTCCCTCTCCTTCTGTCTAATTACCTTTACTCTTCCCTTCCAACTGTGTAATTTGCTCCACCTACTGTTCCTTCCGTTTCCTGCCCTACTTAGTCTTCCAGATTTGTCGCACTCATCTTTAGGTCATCTGTCATACTACCCTGTTCTGGTCTCATCCATGCCATGTTCCTGTTTCCTGTCTTTCATGACATCTTGTAAGCCTTCATTTGCCTTATTTTAATAAATCACTCATTGTTCAATATGCAGCTTCCCAGATCTCATCTTCCATTCAGTCCTGATCTATATAACACAAACCTGACAGGAATACTTTCTATGCTAGAGTGACAAACTAGCTGCCAAGGTGGCTTTGTCTTGGAAAAAAACACAGCTAAGCAAACAGGCTTTGAGCCAGTTTTCAGGTCAAGGGGATTAAAGACAACACAGACAGTTGCAGCAGCAGCTCAATAGCTCTGTATAGGAGAGAAAAGGGGTTTTGTATACATACAAAATGCTACTGTGAACAAGCTGTGGCTGTCTGGGGTGCTTGGGCTCTGGATCCGCAACTTCCTTATACTTGGGTGACTGGGGCTTGGCAGGGTTGGTAGACTGTTGCCCCAGGTTCCTGGGAAGCCCTGCTCCATGCCACATGTGCCTTTTCCCCAGGCTTTCGTCTGCTGTCTTCTGAGTGCATGTGTGGTGTCCCTGTGTTGGACTAAACCACACACAACACACACACACACACACACACACACACACACACACACACACACACACACACACACACACACACACACACACACACACACACACAGACGTATTCACTCATAATACAGTAGCTGTGTTGCCGTGTAATTCACTCCATCAGTGTATCAACTTAGATCTGACTTATCGTTTGCATCTGATGTAGAATGCACCTAGCAGGACGGGCCTCAATATCGTTAAAAACTGCAGCGCTCCAACTGCAGTTTACTCAAGTGCGAGCCACCAGAATTAACAAAGCCTCTTGGATAGGTGTCAAAACATTTTCAGAAAGAACTGAGCGAAAGTCTGGTTGCCTCCGATTTAAGCCTGTTTGCCGTTGCGAAGACCTGGATAACTGAGGACTTGCATAGGCATTAGTATCAATAGTTTTTCTTGCTGCTGGTGTTGTTGCTGTTGTGGTTTTTGTTGCTTGATGTATTTTGGTTGAAAGTGCCTACCTATTTCATTGTTCAAAGCACCAACTTTTAAAGTGGTTGAAGCAATGAATGAAAAGTGAGAATAAGGTAGCTAAAATAACAGTATCAAATGTGCCAAATGGGCCTTGGTTAATGAATAGCCTTAGCTTACCTAGTCTAAAGTAAACTTAAAATAATGTGCGCATAGGAACCTAAAACAGGCCTAGCTCAAATAGTTGAACCCTAAATTGTAGATAAAATGCTTGGACTGTGGTCTTGAGTAAAAAATGCTGAATTATGAAGTATTCATGCTGATTGATGCTAAGATGTTTCCATTGAGATTTGTCCGGCCCCGTCCTTGGAACTGTTTTCGTTGTGATGTGCCTTTTCGGCACACCAACAGGGGGGGCTAACGGACAATTGGACTGTTTTTTTATGATGTGCCTTTCGGGCACACCAGCAGAGATTGCGTGACCCCAGAGACTGAGCCGCACTATCGACTGCCATGGAGATCACGGATGGATGGACTCTGGAAGCCGGAAGCTGACATGCTTGGATTGCTTGGACTGGACGGAATGACCGACTGTTCTGTGAGAGGGACAGCCTGAGAGCTGTCGTACCACTGGTTAATCATCTTTGGTGATGTGCCATTTAGGCACATCATCAGGGGGTCTGTTAGGATATCAACGAGGTCAAGTGGAACGAGCTGTTTATCCCGGAGCTGCATGGCACACTTAGATAGCACTGACCCAAAAGATTGGCACATATCTATCAGATACCACCCCGGAGGTGACACAGTTTCTCTGCTGATGTCACAGTTTGGATGTGTACAGCCCTTGCATGGGTGTGTACCTAGATCCCTATATAATGTATGTGTGATGAGCAATCGGGGCTTCCTGCCGATCAGGAGCCCATCAGCGCTGGTGTGACTGTAACTGTTTTTCTGTCTTTACGTAGATAAAATATAACTAAAAGTATACTTGTCTGTTTTATGCGTCCTACATTCAAGGTAATAAGTAAGTGGGGGTCGCCTGACTGGGTAAAAAGAGCTGGGTCCACCGAGGGTGTTTCACCGTAGACGGAGCACGGTGAAAACAATAACACAACAAAACAGCACATGCACAAAAAACGAAAAGAAATTCCATTAAATCCAGTCTTATTTGGATAGCTTACTGCATTGAAGCCAATCAGTTTCAGCTGCCTGTCCTTAATAAGCTGAGGATAAAATGCATTTTCTTCAAAGCAAATCAGCAAACACAATGTGGAGCTGACAATGACAGAAATAAGGAAGATATAACAGCATCTCCTATAAACTAATGATCCTAAACTAATTCTTCTTTTGTATTTCATGTGAACACTCATCATTTAGCCTTGTAAAGGCAACCCCCCCCCCCTCGAAAAAACAGAAACAGAACAGTGTTGCTGTTGTTGTTCATTCTACATAAAATTTTGGCAATGTCTCATATCTGTGATATTGGTCCTCTATCTTAGGCTCCTCGAGGCCCACTTTGGCAATATTTTTTCTCTGTAGTTCTCTCTTACCTGTGAGTTGGGTGGGTGTAAATCAGATTTAAAGGCATCCAGGCAGAAAATGGCTACTGGTACCATGGAGGCAGGGTGAAGAAACCACAGAAGATCCTTTTCAAAAAAGACCCTAAAATTAGGACCCTATAATTGCATTGTTACCCCAGTTACACAACAGCTAGAATGTAAGTTATAAGTGTAGGCAACAAAATGTGTTTGGGTCAACTGTTTGCTATATGGTAAAATTAATTCAATGATTGTCTGCAGGCCTTTTCATTCAAACAAAAGCAGAAGATGAAACAACTTTAACCTTTTATGAAGATATGTTATTGACCATTGTTTTTTTACAGGTATTTTGAGAAATAATATGTTTCACTATATTTGACTGCCTGTACATGCAGGACCATGTTTAATGGTAGAAATATGCTAAAAAAAAACCTCTAAATATAATTCCATTAAACATATTTTGTTTCAATAAAATAATGTTCCTCTCATTTTTCAACTACAAAATTTTGTTGGAATACATCTGAAGAGAGGGAAATATTATTTAATTTAAAGGGAAGGTGAGTAATTAATTTGGCTTTTTATTAGCAAAAAGTATTGCTTTCATCAATACATATTTTGCTATAGTCTAATAATAATTGCATCAAAAATGAAAGCGTTCTCTTAGCTCAATTGAGTAGTTTATGCATAGTTGGTGGTGCACCCAATGGAAGACGTCATGTTGCGTCGCCATTTTTGATCACAGTAGCCAAAAGGAGACAAACTTATCAGCTTTACGCGTTTTACCTATCTGTCTTCTATATGAAGACGTGTTGTCGGTGGAGGAGGAGTACAAAACAAGCAAATACGACCATAGATCATTCTATTTGCCGTTTTCTGTTGAAATGGAGGAGCATCCATACTCTTTACCTAGTAAGAGGGAAGAGAAAGTAACCAAGAAAAGAAAAATAAGCAATGACCAGGAGAAAACGAGAGTCTATATCGGCACAGCTATTACCAGGTGGAGTGGAGACAATTTGTGAGGTAGTGGGGAATTAAAACGGATGCAGAAGTTGCAGGCTTTCTGCTGGACACGTAAGTTAGTTCAATATAAAAGTGAAGTTTATTTTGCCATTATATTAGGAAAGGGCACTGTAGTCCAACAACTACTCTGTCCTCCCGGCAGAGACAGCTAGTTTGTTTGTCTTCGTCTCCCTCTTACTCTCAGGAAGTATGTGTGCACATGGAGAGGTGGAGGCTGCTCATTGGCAACTTCTGCTTTTTGTTTTGCCCATACAAAGCAATGCAGCTCAGGCTCTATGTTTGCTCCAGTCACCTTCCCAAAAATCTGCTGACCCTCTTCTCAAAGACTGTCACCGAAGGGATAGGGACTTCATAGACCAGGAGGGGCCAGAGGTTAGATAGTAGAATCCCATGTTTGCAAATCCAAGGATCCATCTACACTCTGGGACAGATGTAGTGCACTATCAAGTCGTCCATGAAGGAATTATCTAATGATGTTCTCAACATACAGTTCAGGGGAGTTTTCATACATATGCCGGGATTTTTCAGCACCATACTGAAAACAAGTAAATACCACTGTAAAACAACATGGATTAAAAATTATCATACAACCCAAATAGTCATACTTCGAGCACATTTGCCCTACTTTTCAACACTGTGTTGTAGAGACTAAGACCTATTATGATGTCTATGAGTCACCTACACCGAATGCCGGAGTTGGCATGTGGACAGTTTAACCCACAATAGCAAAATAAACTGAAAAAACAAGGGTGGTATTTAGTTTTAGGGTGAACTTCATGTTGATATAGCTTTCTGCCATTTTTTAGATTTTTGCCTTTGTCCAGGCAATTTATTTAAGCCGGGTCTTTCAACAAGATAAAGATGTAAAACATATGCCTAAATGAGCTTAGAAAGGGTTCATCAAGCACAAAATGGCCAAGTAAAATTGTGTAGAAAAGCATGTGGGGTGAGCAGAGAAGAGAGTTGAAATCTGGATAATCTACTGATGGTGAAAGACTGCCCAGTGAGCAATAGACTTGATTTCAACATGAAAGCTATATGTAAACCTTATTTAGGTAGGAAACAATGATACATATATTCATAGCTGTAACGGCAATCTAGCTTTCTGTTTTATAAGTGTTATAAGCATATTTTTAAAATTATAAATTAACATGATCCACAAAGAAGTCTTTAAACTGTACAAAAATGTCAGTATACATAAATTAATTGCATTGATTTCTTACTCGTGATATTGCAGTATAGTATCAATGTAGAGAAAATACGCTATATTTTTAATTTGTGTATGAAAAAGTATGAATAGTAATTAATATGACAAGATATTTATGTATTTACACTGCACTGACTGACAGAGAAACAACCTTTAATCTAGTGTCGTTAAACAAATGAGCTGTTCCAGATGTGCACAGATAGAAAACTACTTCCTTGATATCCCCTTGATATCAAACTTTTTTTGTTTGTTCCCATAAGAAAAATTGTCAGTAGTCCAGCAGGAATCACAAGTTCTAATTAACTACTACATACACAATTTTGATAAATTTGTTTGTAACAAAGCTGTCAGGGTGTCTTGAAGGTGCAGGAGAAACTAATTTCTGTTAAAACTAATCATGTAATCTCAAAATAAAATAATAAAAAAAACTGTATTGAAAGGAAGCTTTCTTTGTCAACTTTGACTAAAATGAGGTGTGCATTTATACTTGTTTTAATGTCTTAAAAATGGAAATAAACTCACCTTTAAGGATAAAATCTGCCAAATTTAGGCTAGAGTGTTTATTTAAAAACACTCTATAAGGGTAGTGCTAATAATTGAGAAACCAATAATGCTGTTGAATTCATTGATAAAGTTGAATTAATTCTCCTTTAGGGCTTTAGATTTAATTTTAGAGAATAAATGTATTCAGATTAAAAGTTTCATGTTTTTTATGTTTAATGTTTGATCATGCCAATATAATAAGAATAAATTTATTTTAAATGTTTTAACACATCTTTTACAGATGTACCAATTAATTTGTCTGCATTTGTACGTACTATGTGTTATGGGGTGTTGTCTGCACAGAGTAGCTCCTCCTTTATTTACAATAAAAATACAAGTGCTGAAAAAGGCCATCTTTTAAGATGGTAGATAGAACAGCGAGCCACAAATGAAATAACTTGTTACACAATCTATCACTCTTGCATGAGTTTTTGGTTAAAAAAGGGGGGAAAAGAATATAAACAGCAAATGCGTGAGAAGAAAAGAAGCAGCAACATGGTGAGTTAATTTTCAGATCTGGTAATCTTCCAAGTTCATTAGCAAAAGCCAGTGTCTGACTTGCTGTGGCTTTCATAAGCACAGAGGAGTAGTTGTGATACAGCACAATAAATATGTGATAAGCTGTTTGGGTAATTTGGGAAGTGACACAACTTTTATTATTTACGGCCTAAACCCTGATGGGTGGGGGCAGGGGGTGGGGGGGGGGTGGTTACAGATAACAATGAGCGAATGTGACAGGATTGTGTGGGCGGAATCCACTTAGAACTATTACAATCAAGCTTCATTTACATGAGCGGCCGACAACCTTCAGCCGACTTTGGGGCTGCGTTTGGGAATAGCGGACATGGGTATTACGGAGCATACTGATGCATTTGTAATGGGGGCAGGCAGCGGAGCCTAATGCTGACGAGCTCGGCGAAAGAGATGGGGGAGAAAGGGCTCCAAATGGAAAGAGATCAATTCTCCCCCTACTTTGCACTGCGTGATGGATG
This sequence comes from Fundulus diaphanus, assembly GCA_037039145.1. Lineage (NCBI taxonomy): Eukaryota > Metazoa > Chordata > Actinopteri > Cyprinodontiformes > Fundulidae > Fundulus > Fundulus diaphanus. The sequence continues at coordinate 47,117,541 of CM073122.1, forward strand.
TGACATTCATCAGTGCCCTGTCAACTAATGCATTTGGTTTTATATTACACCTAAGATTTTCTTCCCTGCCTTTTTCTTTTATGGCTTCAAGAAACCAGATTAAAATGGTAAAATTGGGAATGAATTTTTAGGAAGGGCATGGAAAGTCAAATTAATTAGTAGTTGTGGAAAATGATGTTTTTTCTTCAAAAAAAAAAAAGAGGTTGGTTGCATTGTGCGCAAGCAAGGTTTTTTTTGTGTTTTTTTTCTTCACGGTTAGGGCTTTCTACCTCATTTATTTTTATGTTGGATTTTGCATATGCATGACATTTTTGGGTGTCTTGAGGTCCTCATTAAATGATCTCCCATTAGAGGATGCAAAACATTTGGCTGGAAATCTGTTCACAAACATCCGTTAAACATGATGATTGTAGGATTCTTTGTGATCTGTTTAAATTTAAAACAAAACAATTGTGTTCTCCCCTTATCTGTTTATTTATTATGGTTGTTCTTGTTTGATCCACTCTTTCATTCGTTCATTAGGAAAAGCCCACTAGATTTGGAAAGAGAATACATATAATAATTCAAGTAATGATACTGTACCTTGCAAAATATTTAATTTTTTGCCCTCATATTTCCTCACATTACAGATAGAATTTATTATTTATTAGAGTTTTATGTGATAGACCAACATAAAGTAGCACATAACTATGAAGTAGAAGAGAAATGATATATGTTTCAAAATTCTTAAAAAAACAAGTCTGAAAAGTGGTTTGTGTTCAGCACGCCTGAGTCCATACCTTATGCTTGATTGCTCTGTATCAATCTTCCTATCACGCAATATCTTTATGAAATATACTAAAACTTGTGGCTGTGGGGAAATTCAAGGGATTTAAGGGATATGAATACTATTTTGTAACACACTGCAGAGCGGGTATTGTGCAACAATATGTAACTCCACTGTAAATTAAAGACCATTCTTTATCCCAAGAGATTTTCCTCAAAGCTATTAGGAAAGTAAAAGAGCTGCAAACTCATAACCTGAGCAAACTTGAGTCTCCATTGTTTGAAAGTATATGAATATGAGTATATGCTTTCATGCTGTTTGAAAACTGCTCAAACCATTCTCTGAGGCCTTTGGACATGAACGGAAAATTAAAAGTGGAAATGACTCGCAACAACATGCATTTTAAATCAGGGTTCAACCACCACTTACCATTTAAGTGAGATATAATTTCATTCGCAAGCACCCAGAGAGATCTGTTTTCCTGCTGTACTGGAGGAGATGTGGTTCCTGGATGACAAGTTAATCCAAATTAGCATTTTATGAGTGAAAAATCCTTCAAATGAAAAATTAATATATATGGTAAATGAACGCTTGAGAGTCAGTGTACTCCCTTTCATTCCCTCAGCTTCTTTTTCTTTCTGTGGAAACCGATGCAAACCGAGGCATTTCTCCATCCTGACACAGAGGGGAGCTGTTACGTCATTACCTCAAAAGGGGAAAACATGGAAAAGTCAGTGGAGTGGAGTGAAACTCATGATTTAGGTTAGTCTTATACCAGGCAACGTACTTGTTTTTATCTATTCACCTAGAAAGAATATTATCCCTATGGTTACTATAAAGCTTTTTACCCCCTGAAATAGATTCATCCCAACTAAAGCACAGCTCTGTCACAGCAAATAGATTTCCGGCAACCCGGAATGCTCTTTGCAGATCATAATCATGATTATTATGATTAGAGTTTGTCAAGTGTAAACAACTGGCTCAGATAAACACTCTTCCCTGAATGCTCATCTTCTTCCCCTGACACCCTCCTCTGGCTCTCTTATTATCCAAGTAAGCCACACATTTATGGAAAGAGATACACTGATGTCTGGCAAAATCATAAAGGATTCTGTTTGTCACATTAAAAGAGCCATTTTCTGCTTTTTCAATGCTTGGAGGTCTAAAATGCCGTTTATTGTCATCTCAAAGTTAAGCAAGAAGGACTAGTTGATGGTAACACCTATAAATTAGGCAGCATAATGGTTCTTACGAATAGTTTCTTACACTTGGTGCCTCTGTTGGGTAACAACAGAGGGGAATGGTGGCCTAGTCGTAAGAGCAGAAGGCTTGTATCCTGTGCAGGCTGCAAATTGCCGTATTTGAATCCCAAGGACTGCCACTTTGAGTCCCTGAGCAAGATCCTTAGGCCTAAAACACTCTCCGGGCACAACACAGGGGCAGCCCACTGCTCCCTAAGGGATGGTTAAGCATAGATGACAAATTTAATTAAAATTTACAAAGTTGCAATGACAAAGAAAGATAATTATATGATTATTGGTTGGAATCATAACTAAATCCAAACAATTTTTCATATCCCTGTCAAACTATTGCATATCGTTTGTTTGAAGTGTATAGGAAAAAAAAAAACTATGACACACAAAAATAATCATCAAGCAGAAGACAAAATTTAAATCAAGGTGACTTGACTTGGCCTTTGCAACACCCTTGTTTTTTGTTTTTGTTTTTCAATGACAGACTAATAGATAAGTAAAGAAAAGTGAGTAAACTAAAACTGTAGCGTCCCCGGGAACCTAACATTGAATAATTAAAGTCCTGGGGATCTTGACAGTGTCAGGCAAGGAGTTCAGGAGGATGGCCGTTGTGAGGTCATCCAGATGAAGCAAGGACTTCAGGAGCACGACCGTGAAGTTGTCTAAACTAAGCAAACAGTCTATAGGCACATTGAACGTTGTAGTTTTCATCCAGGTATTTTTCGCATGTCGACAACGTTGGAGGGCAAAAAGTGGATTCTTTTACTAGCCATCCATAGCTGTGTTGACGCGATAGAACAATCCCGTGAACATAATGAAACCTGGAGATGTAGGTGTTATTAATTTAGATCATCTTTGTGCAGAGGATCGCAAAAGGTACACAGCAAGGCTAACTCTATTTAATGTAAAGCTTCCAGGCCCATTTCAAATAGCAAATAGTCTTCAGGATTGGCCGCCGTTTCAGTATGGGGACATTTACAATTATCTCATCAACACGCCTGGGCTTTACACAGCAGAGGCTATGAAGGCATAGAAGGCTATAGCTTTTTTGTGTCTGGACATGTTGGCCAGACATTTTACCCCAGCAATGATCACATTAATGCAATGTGCTTCTTCAAGTGTGCTGTGGTGCCATCGCAGAAGATAGTTAACAAGAAAAGGCGGCATCATGTGTGGGTCTGCCTGAAGAAATTAAAAGGCTATGTGGTGTCTGCCCGCTGCACATGCAAAGCAGGGTAAGATGATTTAATATTTAATTTAAATCTTTATGAAAATAATAGATGCAAGGCATACATTTGTGTGTTTTATTTACTGATTGTAATTACTAACTAACACTGACTATTAACACAAATGTGTGTGTAAAATTTTTAATAAGAGTGTTTACTTGTAGCTACATAGATGGAGTATTACTTTCTGTATAATGCAACTTACTCTCTGTTTGTTCACAAATGTAGGCTTGGGGAGGCATGCAGTCACATTGTTTCAATGCTGTTCAAGAATGAGGCAGCAGTGAAGCTTGGACTCAACCATCAGTCCAAAACAAGCACAGCATGTGTTCGGAACTGCTACTATAAAGAAAAGGTAAGACAGGTTATCTTTTTGTGTATCATTATCTTAGTGATACTAGCATTATCAAAGAGAGTTTTTTGTTATAACGCAACTGTTCGAATTGGCCTTTTGTGGTTAATTGTGTTTAAAGCTATATTAGTCATTTACTTGTTATTAACAGTGTTTGAATTAATATTAGACATATACTGGTTAGTCTGGGTGATGTGATAGCATCAATTTTATCTGTTTTATGATATTTCATGGAGACTTCCATTGTATTGAACACTGTATTCTTTTGTATTGAGACATTGTTCATAGGGCTGAGGAGCAGAGTAGGAATGTTCAAGGTTTTTTCTCTAACTGTAGGTCTGTTGCAATTAGATACACGACTGAGACCAAGGCGCGCGCACACAATCACAATCACACACACACACTTTTCTTGTATAGTCCCCTGAATGAATGTGTGCTGATGCTGGCCTGCCCACACTATTTGCATAGAGCCAATTAGATCGTGTTCCGTGCCTAAGTCCAGCCTTTTGTACAGGGTGCTCGGCCCAGGAAGACAAATATACATTGTATCCTGATGACGATGCTATTTCTATGGAGAGAGTCCAGTGCTGTACAACTTTATATGTGGCCAAAATAAATTAGACTTTGGCTTCTGAGAATTTAAGACTGTCTCCTTTCCTCGGGCTGCCAACAAAAGATCTGGGCAATAGATAAAGCTAAAAAAGAAAACACATAATAATAATAACACTGTCAATACATTAACATTTTATATCAATGTTTTCACAGGTTTCACCTAAAATTGTTGCAGACATGGACTTCACCAAGCCAAAACATGGTCGGGTGATGATAGCAAGAACGAAGAGAATGAGACCTGTGTCCAAGCGGGACAGAGAAAAAGAGCCAGCTACACTTTGCAAATTCAAACACATCTGTCCTGAGGCGGGCATCCTGGCCAAGGAGGATTCCGACGCAGACACAACCTCCGAGGATGACGATATGCCTCCAGTATGTCAACCTCTAAAAGAAATAGGTTTTTGCATTCTGAAATATAAATAAGAAGTTATAGGGACTACAATAAGTTCAAAATACCTGTGATGTTTTTTATTTTTGTAACTTAATAAAGTAATGATCGTACTGTGCTTTTGAAATATTTAAGTCTTGTTATTTCAAATTAAACACTCTTTTGCAGGTAATTTTGAGGACGCCCCAAATGAAAAAGGCTGTGAGCAGTCAGGCAGAGCTGATGACCCAGTGTCAGGGTGTCCCAGCCAACTTAGAAGCTGCAACAAGGGGACAGATAGAGTGAGCTTTATAGAAGCGACATTGGATAGGACGAATGACACAGTGACCCATGATGTTCAAACCCTCAGGAAAAAAAAAAAAAAAACAAGGCCGGTGAATTGTTTGAAAAAATATTTAAGGATACCCAAAATGACATTCCTGGGCTGGCTTCCATAAGGTATGGTGTGTCCACTGAACTAAATGCCAAGACAGAATACAGTAACTTGATGTGTGAAATCCACAAAAACTTTGTGTTACAAGACTTTGGGCTGGTTGTGGATGTCACTTGTTCATTATTTGCTGCTTCACCCAACAGTGTTAGATCATGTACATGCCACGGGTTTACTGGAGGTCAAGTGTGCCTTCACACACAGAGATGAAACTGTGGTAAAAGCAGACAAATGTGAAAGGACCTTTTATCTGAATCAGGGATCCTTATCATTGAAGAAAACCACTGGAATTATACGCAAATTCAGTCACAAAAATTATTTTGTGACTTTGTGGTTTATACAAATAAGGGGATCCATGTTAAGACAATTCTATACAACTCTGAGTTTGTACAATAGCTGGTCAACAAATGTTTACAGTTTCCTTATAATGTCCTTCTTCCTGAAATAGTGCAAAGAACAATGACAGTCTATTAAGCTATTGTACTGTTTATTGTGCAAATAACCACCGGTATAAAAAAGATACAGAAAACCTGATACTCTGCAGTCAGATTTGATACATAAAACAACACTTATGTAAAAAATAAAACCATGCATTCTGATACATTTATAACAAGTTTATGAACGTACAGAGAAGTTGTACATGTGTATTTTAACATAACAGTTTATGAATTTGTTCTTGGTATACACGTTTGTTGTTGGGTACCAATAAATTATACTATATTGTACTTTTGTGTGTTCCTTGTTTTTCCTTAAGTTATTTTACTTAACAAGCCTCCCCATGAGATTTGTAAGAGCTGCATACACCGTGACAATGTCATCTGTATGTTTTACCAGATATATTGGTATTGTGTGATGTATTATGTGAAAGTTTTTCATGCACTCGATGGCCCGTTCAACATGAATCCACACTCAGGAGAGCTTTCTTGCAGTCTCAACTTCTGTTAATGACAACACCTTTTTACCCCTGTAAAAGGTGGCATTGCTAATGAGGCCCCATAAACAGCTAGTTCTTCAGATATTAAAAGACTTCTGTCTGCTTTGTTCAATAAGCCAGATTGTATTGTTAACTCCTTATATAATATTCTGCCTCCCCACGCTTGCGACACAAAGCTTATTGTACCATATGGTGTTATGCCAACTAAAAACTTGATTGTATTGTGGCTTTTGTAGGTTGAGTATGCAGTTTGACGAGTGTTTAAATTGGTTGGTCGCTGAATAAATATTTCTTTACAATCAATAACTCTACATTTTTTGTATTGGTGTCGAAAACAGCTAGGTAAGTTTTTAAGTACCTTTGCTTTACTGGGCCACTCAAACAAAAATTTATGGTTTTCATAAATGATAGGCAGACACCTTGAAAATACACACATTTTAAACCTGATGGCTAGGTCTGCGTTTGTCAAACAAATGCCTTCATTTCATCAACACCAAAAGAAGTTGATCACACGGGCATATTTTTGCAGTTTGTTTGAGAAACACTGAAATAAGCGATAAAACAGCAGATGATTTTAGACCAATAAGTGTCCTTATTTCCATATTGTTCAACTTTGTGTACGTGAATTGTCCCTTCTGAAGATTGCACTTCAGGTCCTGGTTTTCAGAAAGCTGTCGCTGGTATTCAACCTGAAGAACTATTGCATGCTTCTTGCAGTTCTGTGTGCTGGTCTCTTAGAGCACTCAGTTGTGACTTTAATGGATCTGGATCAGTTCCTAAAAACATAATATTAAAATAAAACAGTATTTTGTTTAAAACACATTTGTATATGTAATGATCTTGGCACTGGAGCTGAATTAATCTGCAACTTAGCACACCTGCTCTACTCCATCCTGCCTGCAATTAACCCTCACTGGCTCCAGCTGTTTCAACCTCCATATAAACCTGTCCAAATCAGCTTCCAGTGCCAGATCGTCTCAAGCCAACCATTGAGTACCTTCCAGCGTTCCTTATTCTGCCTGCTTATTCGTTACCTGACCTGATCCTGCCTTCTACCACGAGCCCGCCTGATCCCTTATCTGATTCTGTCTGCCCACCCGGAAACCCTACCCGACCTGTCTCTGGACCTCTGCATCTGTTTTTGCCTCGGATTGCCTACCTGTGAACCTGACCCCCACTCTGTCCGTGAGTTATCGAGTCTGCCTAACCCCTTTACATTGATGTATCTGCCAGTGACCAGACCTTGGATTGGACCTGGACCTGCCTTTTGGATTGCCCCTTTTTGTACCGCTGCTTGGATTTGGTTCTCTGGACTCCACTCCCAGACTGTGACTGGAGCCCGCCGGTCAGAGTTCCCAGCGGACCGCCAGCCGCTCAACGGCTCCGGCCCCTGCAAACCCCGTACGCAATTGGACCGCCGCCCTGTGCCTGTCTTTGAGCCAGTCCCCAAGCTCAGAAACCCACTAACAGGTTAGTGATTCAGCCTCCCTCTCTCCTGCCCGTTTTAGCTCCTTAAACTGATCACTAACCTGTTGTCTCCGTCTCAGGGGATCCCTGTCGGATCGTCTGCTCATTACTACTCACCTCATCCTTTCCTTGTCCTGCCTGAATTCCCTTCGTCAATGCCCGCCAGCCCGCCTGCAAGTATTCACTTTGCCGTGCTGCTGGTCCTGCTGCTACTCCGGCGATCCAAGTACTCTCTCTCCAGTCCTCCAGCTCCAACCCGTCCACCTGGTCCGTCTAGCTTGCCAGTTCCGGCCATCACCACTCACGTGCCCCAGCCCGGTATGAACTGTTGGTCACATCCTCCACAACCCTCAACCTTCAATAAAAACTCTTTAATTTGTGTGTTGTTATGTTCGGGTTCATCAAACAAATCATGACAAAAATTAAAATAAAAAAAGAAGCTAAGGAACTATGTACACACAAAAGAAACAAAAAAGGACAATACAAAAAGGTTGATCATCATCAGAATGATGCAGTGAATCCTGGCTCACTGCAGATCTAAGTCAAAGAATCAAAGTTCATCTTAAAGAATGTGGAATGAGGTTAAATTAGCTTAACAAATTCAGAACAACATTTGGTATATGTTTCAACCCATTCACAATGCAAATCCTGAGTTAAACAAACATTATTTGATCAAATAACATTTTAAAGAATGATTTGCTTAGTAAAATCAGTATCTTTAGAATGCTTGATTGTATTAATGCAATTATACCTCTGGGAAGCTAGGGGTTGCTGTAGCAATCGGTTGCTAAACTTGGTTACGCAGAAGTTAGACTGCAACTTAGCTTCGATCCAGCCGGCAGTTCTCCAAACCCAGTCAGATCCTCCGCTCTGCAGAGGACGATGAGAGTCCCCCCCATGCGGCTCCAGGATTGAGGACGTTTGTCTGTGGGAAGCTTGGCTTTATAGCTATGATGGCACCCTGCTGGGGGGGGGGGGGGTTCCTGGTACCTGTAAAAGTCTGAAATTCATTTGCTTACAGCCCATTCTGATTTTTCCTCATGGCTTGATGGCACATCAATCAACCATACTGATTATATGTCACACGTACATTTAACATTTAGTGCATTATGTTAACAACTTGACAGTTAAAAGGTTTTTTTGCCCTCAAGCAGGAAGCTGGGGGCTGGGATCTTGCATGTGTGATGTCACGTTTCAACACTTATACATATACATGAGAAATATAATTCAAAATTTTAATCTTGATTTAATAGGAAACCAATGAAGGGAAGCCAAATTTAGATAAATATGTTCTCCCTTGTTGATTTTCATCAGAACTCTAGCTGCAGCATTTTGGATCAGCTGAAGGCTTTGAACTGCATTTTGTGGCCTTCCTGTTAGTAAAGAATTGCAATAGTCCAGCCTTGAAGTAACAAATGCATGCACTAGTTTTTAGCATAACTCCTGGACAGAATATTTCCAATTTTGGCAGTATTCCGGATGTGAAAAATGGAAACTCTGGAAAGCTGTTTAATATGGGATTTAAATGACATGTCTTGGTCAAAAATAACAACAAGTCAACGCTGGGAAAGGTCAGGAGACTGGCGCCGCAATATGTGGTCTGGCACAGGACGTGGTTTCGTGGATGGAGGTGCAGGAACCCCAAGTGCCTTCTAGAACCACAATGCTGCAGGCTGGAACCTGGACCTTGATGTCTGCTATTCCTATTGTCCCTTTTAAATCTGATGTCACTTAATTTTTGACAATCCTTTTTTGCTTTGTTTAAGAAAACCCCCCAGCATGGAATCTGTTTTGTATTTTTCTACACTTGAAATTAGATCTAAATCATTTTATGTCAAGGGTGTCCATTATTTTTCCAATGACTGCCATTATAAGACACATACATTCCATTTGTGATAAAACTTTCTTTAAATTAGTTTCTTAGTTTATAATCCTTGCAAAAAAAATTATGGAACATGGAAAAAGATGAAACATGGCATTACTGCTCTGATGATTCTCATTCATAGCATCGAAACATCTGTGCATATAATGCTCTTGTCCCATAGGTTGGTGCAGACATATTCTGATTCAGGTGACCTATTTTGTTTTAATGATGGATGAGCTAATTGGGCAATTAACTCAATAACAGGTGTCCGGAATTGCTCAATGCTTTGGAGACCAAGGCTTATGACTCAATTTTATCCATATATGGGTTGATGGACGGAGCTGTTCATAGTCTGCTGAGGGTAAAAAGGGTTTAAATAACAATTCTTTAATTTCATCTTTATCCATGCTACTGACATTAAAAGTTAATGTAAAAGAAAAAAAACAACGTCTGCCTATAATAGGAATTTACAGCATATAGGGTTTGTGAAAGCTGTTCTTTTAATAAATGCTTTTACTAATATGCACTTGGGTTTAGGTCCAGGTTTAAGAGTCAGAGGGATACGCTTTTTTAGCCAAAGCAATGGTTAAAGACACTAGATACGGAAAACAAGTAATGTTTATATGCTTCTGACTTAAACAACATAAACACAACTACAATTTCCAAGTCATAATGATTCACTTTTCCCTTTCTTATTTTGATGGTTTTATATTAAATTTAACTTGTAGTCACTAATTCTCTATTTAGAAATAAAACTCCAACACGTTTAATAACGAAACAAGGGAAACTTACAAATGTTCTTAACCAGACAAGGAATGCAGGAACCAAAATAAACATAGATGAATCAGGTTGGCAAAACTGGTGAAAAACAGTGAGAAAGGGAAAATACTAGGGCAGTCAGGAAAAAATAGGTAAAAGACTGGTGAAACAAATCAGCGAAACAAAATAATATAAAATGATCATAGAAAAGAACTGAGAACAGAATCCACTAACAAATCCACAAAATTAAGAATATATAAACACTTAAAGCCCCAGCGTGTAAAATTTACACCAATCTAGGTCTGCACTAAATGAATTACAAACAAACTCGCCGTTAAGTGCCTAATAACTACTACAGAAGCCGTCATAAATGTGACAATGTAAACAAGTATGTCCTCCACGTATCTGGTACCAAGTTACTGCTAATAGCTAATAGCTACGGCCATTGTGTGAAATGGGTTTTGGTGACCTGCAGACTCAAAGATCGTCTGATAAAGTGAGACGGAGATGAACAAACTAGCCATCTCTGCCAGGAGGACAGAGTAGTTGCTGGACTACAGTGCCCTGTTTCCAACATAACGGCAAAATAAACTTCACTGTAGTATTGAATTACCTTCCCTATCCAGCAGAAAACCTACAACCTGTGCACTCATTTTGGAGCCCCAGTGTCAGGGTTCAGTTTCTGCCTGCCTCACCCTGGACAGTTCGAGCACTGATTCCTGCCACCTGCCGTTCCTCATCAAGCCAAACTCTCTCCACCTGTCAGTCTACCTAAATAAGCTCACCTCAGTCTGCCAATCCCCACCGGATCGTCTGTTCTCGACCACTCTCAAGCACCTCTTGTCACGCTCCTTCCTGCTGCTTACCTGCATGCACCAGTCTTCTTCCCCCGTGTCTGCCTGCCTGCCCGCCTGCCTGTGATTCTCCCTGCTATGCTGCTGGCTCATCCCCGACCCCAGTGTTCTCCCGTCTTCTCAGGAGGCTTCCTGGCTCCCAGCGTCTGCCTGGCTCCACAGCGCAGCACCCGCAGTCCACCAGCTCTCTCCAGTTCGCCCGCTCTGCCATCTCCATCATCCCTTCCAGCCTGGTAAAGACTGTTGGTTTCATCCTTCACTACCCATCAACCTTCAATAAAACTCTTAAACTAAGCTGTATGTGTGGCTGAGTTCGTGTTCATCAGAACATTTCCTGACACCCAGTCCCTCATGAATTGTCTCCACCTAGTAATAGCTATGCCGATATAGACTCTTGTTTTATCCCAGCTATCACTTCTTTTTCTTTTATTGGTTACTGTCTCTTCCCTCTCGCTGGGTAAAGAGTATGGGTGGTCCTCTATTTCAAAAGAAAACAGCATATAGAATGATCTACAGTTGTGTTTGCTTGTTATATACTTCTCCACCCACAGCACGTCTTCATATACAGGTAAAACGCATAAGGCTAACAAGTGGCGTCTTCCATTGGGTGCACTGTCACCTAAGTACTTATAAACTACTCATTCTAAACTATGAGAACACTTTCATTTTTACACTTTGGCAGAATGTGTATTTATGAAAGCAATACTTGATTTTTGCTAATGAAAAGCCAAATTAGTTACACGCTGTCCCTTGAAGGATATTAAACTAAAGAAGCATGGTCCAGGGGTCTCACTTATAAAACTTTGCATGGAATCCATACTAAAAGTGTACGTACACAAAGAAAAAAAAATTGCCTACGCCAAAAAGTATTCAGATCTATAAAACCATGCGCGCACAAAGAAGCATGCAATTTCGCTTTATAGATCATAGCTATACCTGAACATTTGCGTACCAGGTTCCGCCTCAGGTTCTGCCCTCTCCACGCACAGATTTAACCATACATGTTCGATGCAATGCGCCTCATGAATGTTAATCTGTGTTTAAAATGGGTCAGCTGATGGAGTTTTTTCATCATGGTGACATGGCAACCACGGAGAAATACCAAAAAAACTCCGTAAAATTTTCAGAGAGGCGTTCATTAAGTGAGAAAATCAGAGGTAAAAGCATATATGCTGCCCACATTAAAAGAACTGATAAAAAATTAAACATGATTGCTGTTTTTATCGTCAGATGAAAGCCGTGCTCCTGTTCAAATTCCTCTCAGGCTGTACGCTCAGATCGACATGCAGAGGAGGGAGGGAGAGGAGGAATGAGGTTTCCCCCACAATGAGAAAGACCCCGCCCCCCAGAAAAATAAATTAATAAAAATAAACACAGCAAAAAGCATTTTAGGCAGCCGATGGAGTGCTGCGTGGTTTTGAGCGGGCAAATGCATCTTCTCTGCCCTCTGCATTCTCTGCACCTGGAGAGCTGCCTTTCAGCACCTGGAGGCGGGTATAGCCACTTTTCCCTATAGGTTATAGCAGAATGCAATGCTCGGAGTCTAAAGCGGTATATTGGCCAGTCATCATCATTGGCCAGGAAATCTTTGATTTCCCTGAAACCACGTTTCCAATTCTCCCAAGTGTATGGTCTTCCAACAGTGCCAATGCATCCACCGAGCAGCATTACGTACGAGTGTATTTGACCATTTACAGCAATTATAGCGATTACCGCACACCTTGTCACAATGATCTGTAGTCTGTGGTGCACGTCACCTTGGTGATCATTGGAGAGAGGAATGTGATGGTGGAAAACCCAAAAAAAATGTTGTACAGATTTTTTTATTTATTTGAAATGTCCCATATGCATACTGTTCTGGTGTGAATGATGAATTAATGAAATGAGACTACCCCAAAGAATGAATGGTTTTGCAGGTGGAGGCCTGAGACATTTTTTACCGCTTAATTTTTTTACTGCTTTTCACTGGTTTTGCATTTGATCAGTGTCAGTCACAACTGGTAGCAAGATACAATACCTGGACCCTACAGAGGTTGCCTAGGCAGTCCAACTTCACCAAGATATATACAGATCAATTCTGCCCACCTTCTGCCATTACCAGAAGTTTTGCTGTGTCTCCCAGCACAGCCTCAAGAGCATAGAGGAGATTCTAGGAGACAGACAGTTAGTCTCAGAGAGCTGGACAGGTCTTTCAGAGGTCCTTAATCCATCAGCAGGACTGGTATGTGCTCCTTTGTGCATGGGGCGTCCAGCGGGCCACAGGCATTAATGTCTCTGACCAAACAAGTAGAAACAGACTTCATGAGGCATCTTCTAGTAGGCCATGTGCTCACTTTCTCACACTATGGAGCTTGACTGGCATTTGCCAGAACACCCTGGAAGTGGTGGTTTTGCAACAATGCTCTGTTCTTTTTACAAATGAGAGAAGGTTCGCTCTGAGCTCATGTGACAGATGTGAAAGTCAGGAGAAGCTGCGTTGAATAAAATGTTGCTTACAACATTGATCAGCATGATTGGATTTGTGGTGGGTCAGTGTTGGTTTGGGGAGACATATCCATAGAGGGACACATAGCCCTGTACAGGATAAAAAAATGGCACCCTGACTGCCATTAGGTATAATGATGAAACCCTTAGACCCATTCATCATTATTAGACCCTTGCTTGGTAAAGTGGCTGCATGATCATTCATTGTGCCATGTGGTAAGAGTAGTTCTTGGAGGATGTAGGAATAGATACTATTGATGCCTTCCACATTCCACTGATCTAAATTTAATTGAAAATATCTGGGTCAATTTCCCCCACCACCCACGAGGGATGTGGGGGACATGGAGTCTGAGTGGACCATCTTCCGTGTCTCTATTGTTGAGGCGGCTAGTCGGAGCTGTGGTTGCAAGGTTGTTGCATGTCGCGGTGGCAACCCACAGCTTCCGGTGAGGGAAGCTGAGGGAAGCTGTCAAGCTGAAAAAGGAGTCCTAAAGGAGTCCTATCAGGCTTTATTGGCCTGTGGGACTCCGGAAGCAGCTGATATGTCCCGGTAGGCGGCTCAGCTGGTCGCTAAGGCAAAAACTTGTGGGAAGAGTTCGGAGAGGCCATGGAGAAAGACTTCCGTACAGCTTCGAGGCGATTCTGGTCCACTATCCGGCATCTCAGGAGGGGGAAGCAGTGGGGGTGCCGTGCTGCTGACCTCGACTCGGGACGCCGTGTGTTTGTGGGCGGAATACTTCGAAGACCTCCTTAATCCCACCAACACATCTTCCATTGAGAAAGCAGAGCCCGGGGACTTTGGGTCGGATTCTCCCATCTCTGGTGCTGAGGTCACTGAGTTGGTTAAAAAGCTTCTTGGTGGAAAGGCCCCAGGGGTGGATGAGATTTGCCCTGAGTACCTTAAGGCTGTGGATGTTGTGGAGCTGTGTTGGTTAACACGACTCTGCAATATTGCGTGGGCATCAGGGGGAGTTCCCCTGAATTGGCAGACTGGGGTGGTGGTCCCCCTATTTAAAAAGGGGGACCGAGGGGTGTGTTCCAACTATAGAGGAATCACCCTCTTAAGCCTCCCTGGTAAGGTCTATTCCGGGCTTCTGGAAAGGAGGGTCCGTCAGATAGTCGAATCTCAGATTCAGGGAGAGCAGTGTGGTTTTCGTCCTGGCCGTGGAACACTGGATCAGCTCTATACCCTCAGCAGGATCCTGGAGGGTGCGTGGGAGTTTGCCCAACCAATCTTCATGTGCTTCGTGGATTTGGAAATGACATTCGACAGTGCCCCTCGGGGGGTCCTGTGGGGGGTACTCCGGGAGTATGGAGTACCAGGCCCTCTAATAAGGGCTGTTAGGTCTCCGTATGACCGGTGTCAGAGCTTGGTCCGCATTACCGGCAGTAATTCGGACTCTTTTCCAGTGACAGTTGGACTCCGCCAAGGTTGCCCTTTGTCACCGATTCTGTTCATAACTTTTATGGACAGAATTTCTAGGTGCAGCCAAGGTGTTGAGGGGATCTATTTTGGTGGCCTTAGGATTGTGTCTCTGCTATTCGCAGATGACGTGGTTCTACTGGCTTCATCAGGTCGTTATTTACAGCTCTCACTGGAGCGGTTCACAGCCGAGTGTGAAGCAGCCGGGATGAGGATCAGTGGGTCCAAATCCGAGACCATGGTCTTGAGCCGGAAAAGGGTAGAGTGCCTTCTCCGGGTTGGGGAGGATGTACTGCCCCTAGTGGAGAAGTTTAAGTATCTTGGGGTCTTGTTCACAAATGAGGGGAAGATGGAGCGGGAGATTGACAGGTGGATTGGTGTGGCGTCTGCGGTGAAGCGGGCGCTGTACCGGTCCATTGTGGTGAAGAGAGGGATGAGCCAAAAGGCAAAGCTCTCGATTTATCGGTCGATCTACGTTCCTACCCTCATCTATGGTCATGAGCTTTGGGTCATGACCGAAAGAACGAGATCCCGGATACAAGCAGCTGAAATTAGTTTTCTCCATAGTGTGTCTGGGCTGTCCCTTGGAGATAGGGTGAGGAGCTCAGTCATCCGGGGAGGACTCAGAGTAGAGCCGATGCTCCTCCACGTTGAGAGGAGCCAGTTGAGGTGGCTCGGGCATCAGGTGAGGATGCCTTCTGGGCACGTCCCACTGGGAGGAGACCCAGAAGAAGACCCAGGACACGCTGGAGGGACTATGTTTCTCAGCTGGCCTGGGAACGCCTTGGAAGACGGTGGATGGATGGATGGATGGAGCATGTTTATGTTCATCCGATGCCACCAGGTAGACCTTAGACTGTTCAGGAGCTCAGTGATGCTCTGGTCAGGATCTGGGAGGAGATACCAGGACACTATCCATCATCCCAAAAGGAGCATGCCCCGACATTGTCAGTCATGCATACGAGCACATGGGGCCATGCAAACTACAGAGTACATTTTGAGTTTCTGAAATTACATTTTAGCAAATTGGCTGCATTAGCGTTTCAGTTTCACTTTCTCAGTACATTCAGATTTAGCTCTCTGGGGATTGACAATCTAAATTTTCATCAAATGATTTGGCATCTTTAAGTTCCTGTCACATTACCCATTCCATATCAGTATAGTCATACAGCGTATTTTCCCCCCAACTGAGATCTGATTGTGCGGTATATTTTGAGCAGTATATTATGTACATGTTTCTCTTCTAGGAAGTCAAATGTGCTTGTACTCTTTAAAACTGTATATGATCAAAGGTTTCACAGCTTCTACAAAGGTGTGTTTGTAATAGTTTCCTTGGAAATCTGATTGATTTCACCTTATTTTCCCCGGCCAATCACATATCTCCAAATACTGATTGTTCATGGACATCTTATTTTGGGGACACTTAAGGTTGGTTGGTCCTGTCTGTATTTCCAGTCACAAGATGTAACATTTACAAGGACAAACCTGATAGTCAACCAACACAGAGTTACGTTTTTAAAAAAGTTTATTAAAATAATGAAAAGGGAATGATGTTGCAGGTGAGCAGAACCAGAATGAACAGGAACTCACAAGTGTCTTGATAGAAGCCACTAGATGTGTCTCCAGCGCAAGCAGGGCAGAATACTGAATCCCTCAGGAATCCTCCCTTCTAAGCAGTGCACACAAACACTAGCAGGTGAACTAGTGGGGCAGAGCGAGGACTGGATCCAGGGAAACACAGAAGCAAACAAAGGTAAGCCACTGGTGCAAACACATGCAGGCAGGTAGCAAGATGAGACGTTCGGGCAGGGAGTGGATGAGTGAGGCAGGTATAAAAAGGCAGGGTGACAGGTGAGCAGAGTTGGGACTAATTAGTAGCAGCAGGTGGAGCTGATCTGGTGCTGAGTGGTGGCTGAGAGGTGACTGAGCTGATTGGATAGTGGCTGATGGCTGAGAGGAGTGGAGCAAAGAGTGGAAAACTAGTCCAGAAAGTCCAAACAAAACCTAAATCATGAGACAAGATGTATAATAATGTGTTCTTTTTTTGTTTTTGTTCTTGGTTCCCACACAAATCTCGCCTAAGCAAAGACGTTTAATCCACATTCAAATATCAACAGACATCTTTACAGCTGCACATTCGCACAGTTTTCTTTTAGCACTGTTAGGCATCAGCTGTTACTTTGCAGTAAGGTTATTAGCTGTTCACCTTGCAGTTACTGAGTCAAAATCATTTTAGAGTGGTATCATGGGAGCCAGCTCTCTGACAATAATGGTCAGTTTGCATTCAAACTTATCATTGGGGCCTTTTTGATTTGAGTTTGCACCTTCTCTTTGTACATTTGTAGGTAATTTGGTTTTCACCCACAGTCCAAATATTGTGTTGACGATTGGCCACTCTAAATCACTCTTAGATGTGAGATTGTGCATGCATGATTTTTTGTTTATGCGTGTTGATGCTGCCCTGTGATACACTGGCAACGTGTCCACTTTGTTTTCTGCATCTGGCCCAATAACAACTGAATATACCCCCAGCCTATGCCACCCGCAACCCTGACAGGTAATAAGTGGGTGTAGAAAAGGGATGGATAGGCATCTTTACACTGGACACTTTTAATCAAATGTTAACGTTATATAGACGGTAGACATCATCATCTTTCTGATGTCTTTTCAAGCAGGTTTATCTTAAGGTGGAGCGCATGAAAAAGTAAAGAATGTCATCAGGCCAGCTGACAGCTTTGCTAGGGCCCGGGACAACACAGTCTTTTTGGGCCCCCCCTCTACACCTGCTGCCACCACACACACACACACACACACACACACACACACACACACACACACACAAGCGCACGCGCCCTTGTTTTTAACATTTAACAAAAATTGTCACACACACATGAAACTCACAGTGGTAGCTCAGAGCACATGTGTAAGCATGTAGAAAATGTTAAAGCAACTACAAGTGTATATTTCTGTAAAACAGCAGGGGATCCATTTTTCGGCAGCCCCTTGCCGAAAAATGCATCCCCTGCTATCTCAGAGGAGTTGACACTTGTATGACTGTATTCCTGTATATCCATCTGTAGTTAAAGGACAAGGGTCAGCAAATGCAAATTCTGCCCTGTAAAACAATGACAGCGCAATTGTCGCTGTATGATCTGAAGCCCCATTTGGAGCTTTTAAACAGGCTTTTGAAAAATGTGGATAATTTGCTGCTGTAATATTATAGATTTTTCAGAATAAAAAGCTAGCAGATGTGCATAATCAAAAAATAACAGAAATACAATTATAGAGCATTCAGTATTGCAAGAAACCCCACACTGTTTCTGGATAAATACATTATTGTATGAGTTAAGTTCTGTTCCGTTTTATGCCTCTTTCCTTGTAAGTTTGAAATGTCCCATGCTCCTGAATGCACCATAGCTTTCTGACGCTCGCGAATGCATCACACTGGTCTGTGAATGCTGTGCTGTGTAGATGCACGTATGATCTTCCGCTTAAGACAAAGCTTTGCAGTTTCAAAACTCGCGTCGGCTCTCACGGTTTATTGTGTGTGAATGACAAGAGACCACAACAAATATATCAGCCGTATCTCGGATAAAATCTTTGGATTTAATGTTGTTCATAACACCCGTACTTTTGTAAATGAATGTGCCAAATAACCAGTTTTTTTCCCACGAGAGGTATATTTAAACATTTTTATATCATTAATATAAGAACAAGTAGCTCCGTTGGTCATATTTTAACCTGTTTTCCTCGTCAATATGCAGTTGTACAGAGCGAGGTGCGCTCCCGTGACAGGGGATGCATATCTCGGCAGGCATGCACTTTTCGGTATAACACTGGCACTATCTCTGTTATCGGTAGGGACGTCTCTCTCTGCCTCCTCCTCAAACACACGCTGTCTCTCCCCCCCGAAGCCACATGTTGCGACGGGAGAACTGCTACGTTGTCCTCCTTTCTCTCTGTCCACCAAGCTCCCCGCCTCAGCTGGCTCTTTCAGCCTGAACCTGGACCTCTGCCCTCTCTCTGCTTTCTGCTCTTTTGACGCTAAACTCAAGTATTTCTGTAAAAGAAAATGTGTTTTCCCCCTTACACTAGCTAGCGGATGCTATACTTTAAAATCACATTGATAAACGCGTTGCTTCTTACCTGGCTCTGGATGGGCATCATTCCTCTGCAATTCCATTCCTAGACCTGTTCCTGACTCATCCTCAGTTTTAAAAAAATATTTACTCATAAAATCCCTCAAGCCTTTGGTGTCATCTTCTCTTTTTCTCTCCTCTTTTCATTTCTGTGCGCCGGACATCTAAAAACCTGACATTCTGACTTTCAAAGTTGCAGCCAGCTGTTGTCCTAATGGTCAAACCATTTTATGTAGGGGCGGGGGGAGTTCTAATGGTCCCTTATTTAAAGAAAACATATTACATTTACCTAATGCAGATATATATGTATATATTTAGTTACTCTAATATTAAATATTTGTCACACAAATATTTTCTGAAAAATTACTTTGCCTGTATTTTAATGGTCAGAGTGTCAGTTTTGGGCCCCCCCTCTGTCCTGGGCCCGGGACAATGGACCCGTTTGTCCCCCCCTGTCAGCGGGCGTGATGTCATGCCTAAAACATTATCATAGCTAAATGTCATGTCATGTCTTTAAGAAACAGGAAAAGAAGCTAAATCTGACCTGAGAGTTGTGTTGTCCTTCAGTTGATCATCTAATTTGTACACAGTTTTCAGATATTAATTATAAGGAAATGCTCTTGCTTGTGCTAATATACAATTTTGTGTCTGTAAAATGGTGTTATCTAAAGTAATTGTTTTAAATAAATGTTTGTTGCTTGTATCAAATAGCTTAAAGATCAAATTTATTTACTTTTTTGCTAAGTGGCCAGTTTTATTTCAAGACAAGATTGGTTCAGTCTTTGAGATTAGGTCTTTTTAGTTTTAGGTCAATTTTTTGTTTTCATGTTGCCAAGGTGCTAAAGCATGAAAAAAAGCATGAGCATGTAAGGTAGCTGAAAGCTGAAGTGTAAAAACTCTCACACTAAGGTCAGAGTGTATCTAATGAAGTGGGCTAAATTAGGCTGAATATTCTTTTTGATTGTGCAAACTCGGCATTCAGGTATTTCACCAATCTAACAAGCAGCAGGCAGAGTCCCCTTCTGCTCCAATTATCTTTGTAAAAAGAAAGGAAAATATGTGCATGTATTTTTATTTATTTTTTGTTTCTTTTTTCTTGCACACCTGATCTTAGGCTTGTTTGTAGCACCCTACTAATGTGCACCATTCTTTGTGGATCGTGAATGTCATTATTGTAATGAGGTTTGTGCATAATTTTCCACATTATTTTCAGAAACCTCTACTCCCATCTGCTTTCTTTTTTCTAGATTACAGTCCAGCACAAATTAGCATTTTTGCATAGCATTATTGGAACATATAATATACATATGCTGTCAAGTTTGGACCAAAATAGAAAAAAGAGACAGGGAACCACATATTTAAGAGTATGACTGTTTATTGACTCCAGACGTAATGGACTTATAGGTGATTGATATGAGGACAAGGAGCAGGCATGAAACAAGGACAAGGAGGTCTGGATGCATGAACGGGTCCAGTTTGGATTGCTGCGTGGCACATTTAGCGATGAAAATGTGGAGCGCACAAGGAACGTAGTCAGTGTGAAGCTGGCTAGAGAGCAATGAGGTGGCAGGGACAGGAGGAAAACCGAGCCTAACAACAGATAAACAGAATATTTGATGGACAAAATAACTCAGTAGCTACACTAAAGGCAGCCAGGAAAAAAGGATCCAACAGACACCAGAACAACTACTAAAGTCATAAAGAACAGAGAACTAACTAATGAAAGGAACAAGAATCTACAGATGATAAACAATACTGAAGTGAGAAAATATGAAGAGAACTAGAGGACCCCCAGGAACCTAAAACTGATTAATCAAACCCCTGGGGATCCTGACATATGCTTACTGTTAAAATTGCAAACACATTTTCAAGTTACAGTGCCTTGCAGAGGTATTTATACCACCCAACCTATTTTTATTTTGTCAAATTACAACCATGAACATCAATGCAATTATTTGTAATTTAATTTGATAAACTAACACAAAGTTATATGTGGCCATGAAGCAAAAAGAAAAAAAATACATACATGGTTTAGAATCATAATTGTGAAAGTGTTACAAATCCATTTATTCAGCCTCCCTGAGTGAATACTTCGTACAACCATCCAATATAAATCTGGATATATGTTTAGTGCTATTGTCTGCAGGAAGGGTAACCTCTGCCCCACAGCATGATGCTGCCACCACCCTTTCCCACCCTGAGTTCAAGCTGAGATGCACTGCTGGTTTCATAGCTTTCTTTACAATGGCTTCTATCAGATTATTCTTCCAG
The DNA here is from genome assembly GCA_037039145.1 of Fundulus diaphanus. Classification (NCBI taxonomy): domain Eukaryota; kingdom Metazoa; phylum Chordata; class Actinopteri; order Cyprinodontiformes; family Fundulidae; genus Fundulus; species Fundulus diaphanus. The sequence goes on from CM073122.1 coordinate 47,138,763, forward strand.
AAAACCCAGACCCGTAAAACAGAGATTTGTGGCGAATAGATGATACTGAGCTGTGGATCACTGCAGCTTCCCCAGAGATACCAACACCCAGTTGGTTGCATTTTTGTTTGTAGTGGAGCTGTACATTTTCAACATTTAAATTGATGGATTGAACAGTACTATTTTATAACCTAACCCTTGCTTTCCATCTTTTTCTCTCTGTTCTGTCTAAGATCCTTGGTATTCATGATGTTCTTTGGTCACTAATCTTTTCTAACAAACCTCTTGACAAAACAGTTGGATTTGGTCTAAGATTAAACTGAGGACATACTATCTTATTCACTTTTTTATTAGATGACTTCTGAAGTCAGCTGGTTCCCCTGAATCTTTAATACTCCTGTCGAATTTTGTAAAAATAAATAAATATTGTTTTTATTAATTTGCCTTCTATGTTGTACAGTGTGTTGGTCTTCTAACCCATTAAAATTCCAATCAAATAATTGTGAGTATTTGCAAGTTTATAAGTTTGCAGTTGTAGTTTTTAAATGTAAAAATGTTAAAGGGCTATGGCTGCTTTTGAAATGTATTGCATGATGATCATTACATGTGAACTATAAAATTTGAGTTAATGTTAAACTGGCACTAGGTTGACCATGAATTCCTTTTTTCACGATATGACACAGAACAGGTACGAAGATGACACAATGAGATGCTGTGTATGAGACAAAAATAAATCAAGAGACAGAAGGGTGTTACTGGAACCAGGATTAACCGCGCTCTGCTTCTGATGTTTGCTCAATATTAGGCAAAGGCATGAAAGCATCGGTGGCAAAAGGTTTCCATGGATGTACATCTCTCCTTCATGAGTGCGCTACAAACAGTTAAAAGCTTTGGAGAAGAAAGCAAATGAGAGAGGAGACACTCTGTGCTCCTTGACGCTTTTATTGCAATTGCCAGCAAAAAGCTTTTTCTTTTTTTTCTCTTTCTGCCTAAAAAATAACAGGATAATATAATTCTGATTAAAATATGTCAAATCATAAGCAGCAAAATTTGTGATACATTATGGTTCTATCATTATCCAAAGCCATGATTGGTTTCTGACATTTTAGTGTAATTGAGTCATTTGATGAAAGACATTTCATGTTCGATAATAGCATTTAGAGCATTCATGAAAGCAGTGAAGTCATTTGGCAGTCAACTTGCACTCAGGTCAGTGAGGCATTATGCTTTGTGTGTGGTTTTTGCGAAATGTTCATGGAGAGAACAGCAGACAACACCAAAAATGGGGGTGGGGGCACAATACTAAAGAAGAAAGCAAAGAATAAAAATGTGCGGTCATTAGAGCCACTTTTTCACTGCCACAGATTATAACAGAAGTCTTGTGAAGTCAGAAAACAAATAATTACGCTTCCTTCACCACTAAATATTCAGAGCGACATCTTACTGTGGCATTCTTTCTGTGGAGTGAAAAATGCCTCTTCATACAGAGCAAAGCACTGACGCAACAAGTTATGGGATTTTTTTTAATATAACAAATGGTTTAACATGACTCTCAGCCAATGACTGCTGGAGATAGGCACCTGTCCCCCTGCAACGCTGTACGTTAAACGGGTATAGACAATGAATGCAATTAAAACTTGCATAACATTTACTTCTTTATTCTATAATCACAGGCGAGAACAGAAGAAGGAAGTTAAGAAGTCAGGAGGAGTCTGATTTTGATCAGACTCCTCCTGGAGTCTTCAATCAGATTGAATCTGGTAGACGTGCAGATGAGCGATGGGCTTGTTAATAATTCGGTTTCCAAAGATCTGCCCCTGTCTTTGAAGGTCACTAGGGGGCAGAAGTGCTACAACTGGAAATGGTGTGGTAATTTTACAGGCTGTCAATGGATCTTCCAAAAAAATGTAAAGCTATTTGGTACAATTTACAAGACAGAAATAGCCTCATAGATGCAGTAGACAGCAACACCAGCATTTATCTGAGTTTTATACATGCAATGTTCTAGGTTTGCATCTGACCCAGCAGTTATATAAAGCAGTGAATCCCACAGTATGTGGAGCAAAAGCTGTACAGAGTGGGATGGCATGACACAAAGTAGTGCATATCTTTGAAGTGGAAACTTAAGGAAGTGAGATTTTCAAAATTAAAATCCCCCAAAAAATTATGTTGCATATATATTCACTGTCCTCTAGTTTGTAGCTTGTCACATAGGATACAAGAAACAAGTGAAAAATGTGCTCTGATCAGATGAGACCAACAATGGACTTTTGACCAAAGCCCCATTTCCAATGCCTCGGTTTGGTTGCGCACCACTCTACTCCGACCGCTTTGCGAGCATTTCAGCAAGTTATTTTAGTGCCAGCCCGGGTTTCTCCAGGGTCAAACTGAATGAACTCGAATGGAGTTTTAATGTAAAAACACTGCTTTTCACTGCTTTTTTGATTGTTTGATTGGCTAAGGGTGAGGACGAATGAGGAGGTTTTTGTCTGAGGAAGCCCAACAAAACTGAAGAGCGACAACATTAGTATCAAGGACCACCATGAACAGAGTGTCTCAAATCAATATATCAGTGACGTGCGGTAGGGTTCATAGCTGGTGAGGCACTGACGTCATCAGAGTCAGATTTACAATTATATACACTCTACAGAGTAGACTCATTGCAAAGTGCTAAAGGAGACTGATTGTACCAAATAAATTCACCAAGAGACATGGAAAAAATATTGATTTTTTGATGAGAAAAACAAAAATAAATAATTGTGATTTGATTGGTAACAGTTTATGAGTTATGACGGATTTCTGCATTTGTAACCACTTCAAAGACTATAACCCACATTACGCACATTTCATTACAAAAACAAATATGAATAATTAGCGCTGTCTTACCTCTACTAATAATTGAAGTCCATGTGGCGCTCATTCTGCACAAAAATATCGGTCATTTTCCGGTAAAAGTTCTCTTTAGCTTTCTTCAATTTTAAAAGTCTCTCAGTCTCAATGGAGATCACTGCCAGGGAGGAAAGCCTTCCTTGATCAGTCCTGTTCCGGCTGTATGTTTTGAGTCTTTTTAGTGCTTTACTTGTTCAGCATAACTCGCTGTCACTTTACAGTTTTGGGATCACGAGCATTGCTCCTTGAGCACCCCCTGCCTAGAGGCCAAGGAACTGCCGGGCTCACCTACAACCCGTTCTTTGCCGTGTATGATCGCCCAGCAGCACGAAAACATGTTACCTGCACACAGTATGATGACCAAAACTCAATTCGTAATACACATACATTAAATTATGGAAAATCAGGTCATAACTGTTTGAACAATTGAATTTATGATCTAGAGACAGGAAGATGCATTCACAGAATGGAAGCCAGCGCAGTTAACATGGGATTGCGCAATCCCAGGGGAGGCCAAACTCGCTGCAGCCTCACCGGCTTCGCTATCAAGCGCCACCAAGGATTTAAATGAAAAATAAATTCTGCGATTTTGAAGAAAATATGATCAAAATTGATGAAATTAGATGACAATTTAACTCTTTATTACAAATTACTGAATGAATCACTATTTATATTATGTTATCATCATTATATATTTTCTTTCTTTCCATGATGACAGGTGAGGCCTGGCCTCACTTGCCTCCCCTGACTGCACGTCACTACAATATATATATATATATATATATATATATATATATATATATATATATATATATATGCAATAATTTTGTCTGAAATAACAATAAAAAAGTTTCCATCTACACTAGCCACAGTGATGGTGTCCTGGTAGTCCAGCGACCCTCAACATGCACGAGATTAAATACGGGCATATATACTGTAGGTCATGCATAATCCTCCGGAAGAAAGAAGCCATCGTCCAGGGATTTTTTTGTTTTGTTTTCTTAGACATAAATTGCCACGCCTGAGGTAAACAATACTTTATTGGTCAACACTTACATGTATGCCATGCTGTTCTATTTACATACCCTGTCATGCATGCGCTAGAAGAACTCTTGCTTAACAATGGCTCTGCACCTCTTTGTGGCATTGGCAGAGAAATGTCGTCCCGGGTTGTCCCCAGTTCGCTGCTTATTCCTGGACTTGCTCGATCATACAGTTAGTCAGTTGTTATTATCAAATGATGGATTTTAACTCATAATACATTGGGTAAAAACATAAATGACAATTCATAGCAGTTTCTTAACCAGACATAAATAACATCAGGTAAAGTTCCTTTAAAGGGGACATGTCATGCAAAATCCACTTTTTTAGCTCTTAAACTTAAATTGTTGGAGTCTCTAGGTGTACAGAAAATGTTAATGTAGTCTGTTCAGGTGCTGCATAGATATTTTTATGTTCTTTCGTGGTCCTATTTTTTAAGCCATTTAGTTTTCTCTGTTTTCTATTACTTTTTTTACATCACAGTATTTGCTATGGAACTGCTAAACAAGGTCTAATTTGCAAATCCAACATTTTTATATTTCAGAGCAAATTTGTAGTTCAAGCTGAAGCATGTTGAAGCTACAAACGGATAAGCTGGGATGTTCAGGTTTTAATTACACTGGCCCACAGCATAGTACAAAAATGGCTAATGGACTGGAACACTGAGATCTGGAGGGAGCCAGAGTGTGAAGTGCTTCCTTTAGATTTAAAGAGACCACACCAAAACAAGATGCTCTCAGATGCATGTCAAGATAGGGGCAAAAGGGGGTATGTGGGGGGTAAATTAACGAGGAATTCAGACTAAAACATTACAGTTCCACTTTCTATGGACCACAATTGAATTATTTGAATGGCAAAAGAACAAACTGAAAAGCATGAAATGTCACATTTTAAGATGTGAGTTAATGAGTAACCAGGACTAATTGTCAGGGTGTGCATAGGTACATTTATTTCAGCCCCTACCTTCCATCTCAAACCCCCAGCTGAAACTGTTACACAATGTTTATTCCTGCTGGACTCTTATCGAGTTTATGTGTGGTCACTCAGCCTCGAGTCTATAGATTTTGACTTGTGTGTTTTCATTGCTCTCACCCTTTCCCTTTTTTGCCTGCCACTGACCTTTCATCGTAGTTTGAGTCAGAGTAGGAAGTGCTGCGGGCTGAGAGGAAACTCTACCCAACTCTGGAAAATGTCATCCTGCAATATTAAGAATTGGTTGCAAAATTTTGATTTCAAATGTGGAGAGAGGCAGAGGTAATACCAGCAGAAACTTTTCAAGGGAGTTTTTATTTGTGAGGTATCCATTAGTGAAGTATAACACAAAATTATGCTATACATAAACTTTTTTCTAGGTTACCAAACAGAAACAGAATGTTTGATGGATAAAACTCCTGCTAGTCTAAACACATCAAACAAGTTCTCAAAAATACAGCTGTGGTTAGAGTTGTCGGATTTCACCAACAAGTTCAAACACAGTTTGAAAGAATATACAAAGGACACATTTATAAGTTTCTCAGTTGGGATAATTCCTATTCCATGGCATAGAATGGCTCAGCAGTAACTGTAAACTGTTTCAGACTCATGAGAAAGCCTCCACATTTCATGATTGCTGGATCCTTGTTTGGGTTTGAGTTACCATTGTTGGATTGCATGGGACACAAATGGAATCCGAAACCCAATCCTATGACAGACCTTGTGCTGACCAGTCCCCTTAAACCATTTTTTTGCAGATTTCCACCAAAAAACTCGGGTTACTCTATTCTTTTGCGCAAAATATATATGTATATATATATGTCAATACAAATGTATATATATATATATATATATATATATGTGTGTGTATATCACCGTGAATGTAAATAAGACATCATCTGCCCATTCCTATTTCTTTTTTTATTTTTATTCTTATTTTTCTCTTTTTCTTTGATCCACTGTATATATGAAGATACACCTTTCCTACTTTTGCACCTTCTTCTGATTACTGACTAATGAGCCGATGTGGCAAGTGAATTTCTCCAATGCAAGTGAATTTCTCCAATGTCAGATCAATAAAGCCTATCTTATCTTATCTTATCTTATCTTAAAAATAAAGATGGCAGTTATGAAAAAAAGAACTTTGAGACAGATATACTATCTCGCTCCTAACCACAACAAAATTTACTTGCAGTGTAAAATACCTTACTGCTCAAAAGTAATGTATCCATACACATGTCTCCTGTTCCTGTTTTTTTGGTAACTTGTATATTTCAGCTGATAAACACAATTTCATACAGTGAGTTGCAAAATAATTCACCCGCTTTGGCTTTTTACCTATTTTGTTACATTCTGAACTTTCATTTAAATGCTTTTTAATCTTATTTTATGTGATGGTTGTGCAAAAATAGTCTAAGTTGGTGAAGTAAAATCACACACACACACACACACACACACACACACACACACACACACACACACACACACACACACACACACACACACACACACACATCCTGATTTAAAATGCAAAGTGAGGAATGTGACTTGACTTCCATAGACTTTCATTAATTTTCAAGCCTTTCTATGGCCTAACCCTGAACCTAACCCTAACCCATACCACTATATACCTAACCCTACCTAAAACCTAACAGGCACCTTAGTGCTAAACCTATCCCCTAGCCCATAAAAAAGTGAGGACCAAAAAAAGGTCTTCGCTTTACATCAAAGTCCTCACTTTACTAGTAAAATGAGCAAAAAATGTTCTTGCACAAAAAATGTTCTTTTTGTGAAACAACACGTCACAAAAAATCGGCTTTATTTGCCAGGTATGTGAACACATAAAATAAATTTGACTCTGGATTATACAATACTCATAATGTGCTTATACAATAATATAAAAACGCAATAATGCAATAATAAAAATCAAACAGTCTGCATTATAGAAAACCCTTATGAACACACTATAAACAAGCAAACAAATTCGGCCGATAATGCAGTGGTGAAATGAGTATATGTTATTATTATTGTTATTATTATCATTATTATTATTATTTACATGTCGGAGGTGGAAGTAATGTAGAGGTGCACATAAGCATACATGTCCACAGTGCTATGAGTGCACAGAATGAGAATGAGTATTGTATACGGTTTTATGTACATGAGGTAGGTGGATTTGGCATACAGTATATATACAATATGACAATATGAACAGTAAAAATTAACTGCACTTTTTTGTCAGAGTCAGCTTTTCCTGAGTCTGTTGGTTTTGGTCTAGCCTCGTGAGACCATCCTGATCTCGCGAGCTTTCAAGGTTTCACTCGCAGATTAGTCTGGCTACTCTCTGTTAAAGAAAATTTGGAGCCGATCACCAAACGAACGTCCAATCAGCGTTGGCTTTGAGGCGGGTTGAGGTGTGACGCAACGAGAAGCGCGACAGTTCAGTCTAAAGAACATGGCGGCTTCAGCCGATGAAACTAGCGTTAGCGTGGCTATCGAGCAAGTTTTATCGGAATTACAGAGTATTTCTTCACTGAAAGAAGAGCAAAACACTGCACTGGAGGCTTTTCTGAGCTAACGAGCCTTTACCTGCAGCAGCAAGAGTAGCCTGGCTTGTGGTTGTGTTTTCGTCGTAGCTCTGTTAGTACGTCATATGCTTCTGGCGGAGTCAGGTTAGTTTTGGCCTACCTGAGGGGAGAAGTTGGAACATGTTGTGGCCAGGGTGAGATGGGTCTTCAGTAATGTTTTTAGCCTTTTTTTTGACTTTGGGAATTTACAGGTCCTAAATGGTGGGCAGGTTTGCACCGATGATATTTTCTGCAGTACTTACTGTCTGTTGTAGTCCTTTGGTGGCAGATCCAAACCAGACAGTTTGGATGAGTATAGGACAGACAGGATGATGGCTGTGCAGCAGTGGACCAGCAGCACCTTAGGCAAGTTGAGCTTCTTGACCTGGCACAGGAACTATGCCGGGCCTTCTTGATGATGTTGACAGCGTCAGGGTCCAACACCAGTCTTTCAAAACACTTCATCGCTAAAGATGCAACAGGTCTGTAATCATTTAGTCCAGAAATGGAGGGTGTTTTGGGTACTGGGATGATTGTAGAGCATTTGAAGCAGGAGGGAACCTCACACAGCTGTGTGAAAATGGGAGCCAGCTGGACTGTGCAGATTTTCAGACAGGATGGTGACACACCATCGGGGACAGGAACCTACCTGATCTTCTGTCTCTGGAAGGGCAGGCACACATCATCTTCACTGAATGTAGGTGCATGTGGGGGGTTGGCAATGTGGTAGTCAGGTGAGATGTCTGTTTCAAAATAGTGTTGGAGCATCGGAGAGATGTAAATTTGGGCTTTTCAAACCTACAATATGCCATACATCCTGCCTGTTTTCTGTTCTATTTAGGATACAGAGGGTCTGGTGCATGCCTCAGCTTCTGTTCTCATCTCTAAGGGTCCGGAGGACACCTCAGATCCTGTTCTTGTCACTGAGGGTCCAGAAGTCATCTCAGTCTCTGCTCATGCCATGAAGGGTCAGGTGGATGCCTCAGCATCTGTTGTCACCTCTGAGGATCCAAAGGAAACTTCAGATCCTTTCTCAGCAAAGGGGGTCTAGAGGACACCTCAGATCCTGCTCACATCTTTGTGGACCTGGTGGACCCATTGGCTCCTGCCAGAGATGCAGTTCCACCGGAACTCATCTCTGGGGCTCTGGTGGATGCCTCGGCTTCTGTCCACATTCCTGAGTTCAGCAAGGAGGGAGTCCAGGTGGAGCTGCCTTCAGTTCATGTTCCTGAGTTTGTCGAGGAGGGTGTCCAAGTAAATCCACCTCTGGTTAATTTTCTTGAACTCATCGAAGAAGGGTTCAGGTGAATCCACCTCCGGTTCATGGTCCTGGTCAATAAGGGCACCTAAGTGGGGGTTACCTTCTACTCCTGTGGTCTGTCGTGAGCTTGTCCAACGACCTCTTCACCCAGAGCCTTGTCAGTAATTCAAGTATCCTGGGCCCCATCAAGACTCCAAGAACCTAGGGCCCTGATTTGTCTCCAAGCTCCATGGAGACAGATGGACTTTCAAGTACCAATGATTTCCATTTCTGGAGCTGCTACATGGGTTCCCACTGCTGGAGTTGCTGCAAAGGCTGCTGTTTCCAGAGATTCTGCATAGGTTCAATATTTATATAGAACTGCATCTGATACAAGGGAAGACTAATAGGAAGAGAAAGACTAATTACATTCTCAAACAATTATACATACTGGATTTTGTTGAACAGCGCTTGACTCCAATTCTTGATCCAAGGCTTCTAATTCTTTAGGGGGGAGGGGGGTGGGGGGGTGGAAGGGCGAGCTGATCCATTGAGTCTGCCTCTTCCACAAAATTAGGGGTAGTCTGTTGGGCCAGTGGGGCTTGCAGCACCCTGCAGTTTCTACGGCCATCTCCTTGGTCTCCTCAAAGGCTGGGAGTATCTTTAACTGGAAGTTGTAATCTGTAAAGAAGTATAAAAAGTTCAGCAATGTAAAATTACCCCGGGTAAGCCTTTTTTATCAAGTGGACAAAGTAAACAGTGTGGAGCAGATGTCTTCACTCTGGTTGCCAGGATACTGTCCTGCATGATTTACATGTGTCCCTGCTCCAGGCAATATGATTGAAAGTGTCCTCATTTTTTTAATGTAATTTTGGTCAAATTTACCTGACAGAGGAGTTCCCAACTGAGGGGAGTTGGTCTCTGGAGCTACAGGAGCTAGCTTGTCTCTGGTATTGGCTGAGTCAACATTGCTGCTTCTTAGCTTGCTAGTTAGCTGCTCATAGCTTACCTTGAGTGTCCTTGTGAGATGGAGCCAATGTGTCAAAATTACATTGCTGCATGAACCAGAAGCTGGAATGCCAATAATTCAGTTAGACAACAGGAAAAGTTTAAAAGTTTTATTGTTGTTGGAGGATCGAAAACTGACTGGAGTGAACTCTGCCACCCCTGTAACGTAATTCCACATCCTTCGCTCCTGTACGTCTCTGCTCCGTTCTAGACGGCGTGAGTCCTCCATGAGTCCATGAAAAGCAAAGCTTACTACATCTGTGGTTACACCGTCTTACTCCGCTCCAAAGTGTCTTGGACCCCGAGGAAAGCATGTGTGATCATGCAAGCAAGCAGGATGTTAATCAATTTGGAGGGGATTACCGTGTTTTTAAATTCAATATTGAAAAGACAAATCTACGAAGCCCTAGAGGGGTCATCGCAAAATGTTTTGCATGTTGAGAGAATGTGCGCTCGTTTTACTAAAATGTTTTGCATGTTGAGAGAATGTGCGCTCGTTTTACTACATTGTGCGCTCGTTTTACTAAATTGTGCTCTCGTTTAACTAAATTGTGCTCTCATTTAACTTTATTGTGCACTCGTTTTACTAAATCGTACGCTCGTTTTACTAAATTGTGTGCACAATTTACTATATTGTGCTCTTGTTTTACTATAGTGTGAGCTCATTTTACTAAATTGAGCTCTCATTTTAAGCATAGTAAAACGAGTGCACGATTTACTAAAACGAGGGCACAATTTATTAAAACGAGAGCACAATTTAGTGAACATGGTTATAGAACATTGTGTGCACGATCTACTTAAACGTGGCCACAATATGTAAAACGTGCACTCAATATTGTCTTGACACATGTAAACTAATTTGAGGACTCTATTAAAAGAAAACGTGCTCACGTTTTATTAATTCGAGGGCCCAATTAAATGAAAACGTGCTCACGTTTTATTAATTTGAGGGCCAATGCGGTACCGCGCGCGAGCTATTTTTAGAAACACAACGTCACGATGACGTCACATCACGTGGTACGCAGTAGGGCAAACTCCCAAACGCGCCGCTGTTTTGGTGTGGAAGAGACGTGCGTTAGCCTAGGTTTTACTCGGTAAACGACTGCTTTTTCCAACATCTAAGACCATGGTTTATAAACATTGTTGCTATGGGACGTGCAACAGCGACTCGAGGTACGCTGATCGGCCGCATATGAAGGATGTTTTCTTCATTAATTTCCCGAAACTCAAGAGTGCCAAGGAGAGGTGTGTGCGTTGGGTACACTTGTGCGGGCGGCCTACACAACATTTCAACCCGGAAAAAGTTACCAAATTCACCTACATATGTAGCAAGCATTTTGTCGGTGGAAAGGGTGATGATAGCATATAGGCTAGCATGTTAGCAGGCGCTAACATGGTACCCTGCTACCGGGATAGCTTACTCAAAAACAAACGCCCTGAATCTCTTAAGCGAAAGATTCTGAGATGTGAACAATCGTTTTGTAGCTACCTATTGGCAAGATATACAGATTCCAGGACGTTGATTGCAAACAAACAAAAAAGGCCGACGTGAACGGAGCACGGTGGAAATCATAACAAAGGCATGAACGCCGAGCAGGGAAAAAAACAAAGCTTACCGTTGAATCAACTCGGCCCGTCTTCCGGTTTTTTTGAGCCCTCGACACTCAAGCCACCGTTTCAGCTGAAGGTTGGTGTGCTCTTCCACAGTGCGACCAGTAAACCGTGCGCCTGGGACATCGTCTTGGGTAAGTTTAATGGCTGCAAAGTCGGTCATATCGCTGGTTCTGTTGCGCTTGTAATGGCTGGTTTGTATGTGCGTTCTACGACTGTTTGCCCTACCGGTGCGGCAAAAGGGGCGTTACTCTTAAGGCCGTGACGTCACGTGCGCGGTACCGCATTAAAGGAAACGTGCTCACAAATTATCACGACCTGAAAAATATCTCACTTAAAGTGAGCTCTCCCGGGCTCCTTACAAATCTCAAGAATCAACAATATTTTATTTGGCAAAATTTCTCTTCGGCTACTGCGGTTCACATTACAGTTCACATTACACATAATGAAGACAAAAAAATGACAAACAAACATGCAATAAACAAGGGTTACATTTTTTTTGTGTGTGTTCAGGAAAGTCACAGATAAGTGACTGTGTCATTATATGGTGCAAAAAGAGTGGTTTGCATCCAATGTTTAAATAAAACTATTAATTTTATTGTGAGTATTAAAACATGATCTTTATTTACACAATTTAAATTTGACAAACCAGAGGTTGTTGACATTTATATTCCTGTTTGCTATTATTGCAATTGTGGAGCTTGACACAGCCGGAGCCAGATGGACCGGAATTGGGCAGATAATTGGAATTGCACCATATTTTGATGGTGAACTGCGGAAAGTGGGTCTGCTGACGGTGATGTTTAGAGTAGTTATGGAGAATGTGGAACTGTTCTCATTAATTAAAATAGTAATGTAGCTGCTCCGTCGGTTGGACGTGCACGTATGTGAACGGAACGGAGTATTCACAGGGAATGTGGAATCTGGGGGTACGTAGGAGAGAAAGGTTAGTGGCCAGATTTTTGATTAATCATTATAAATTTTTAATCAGGATTGTTTTTTGTAAGTTTTAAAAAAATATTTATTGTCTAATGCATTATGACAAAAATTTAAAGCTGCTGTGACCTTTGGAAACTTTGTCCTTTAAAAAGCTTTGTCATATCAGGATAGCCAGCCAGACAAATTGTCCTATTCCTTTTATCAAAGTTAATTTCTTGCTCAGTACAATTTCTGTTCTTCTGAGTGATGTTATCCATATGACAGGGAACATTTTGATGCATTAATTAAAGTATAATGAAATTATTTTGTGTGTTAAGTGTGACACAAAGCTTTCCAGTGCAGGGCTGCTTCAGCACAGTAATCACATTTTCCAGCACCCATAAAAGGTCTTCATTTTTGAGTTAAAAAAAGGAACAATGAGTGCTTTATCAGAACATGCTCCAGTGTCACTGTAATCAACAACTTCTTAAAAATCAAGTGGATGCCCTAGGAATGTAGTGCTTGCAACTTATTGCAAAAGTATTAATAATTCCGGAAGTTTCCCCAAATCCCTTTTTGAATAACTGTGCATGCGCAAAAACATTTTACCTTGCTCTTCCGTTCTTCAGGGGGTCCGTGTGAAAAAAAAATCCAAGTCAAGCTAAATTTTGCTTTGCTCTTTCTTCAGTTTTGCTTCACTCTATTCACACCTCTACTGCACTGTTTGCAGTTTTACTTCACTCTGTTCACCCGTTTCATGCTGTTCTCATTGCTCGAAATGCCTGGTTTGCACCGCGGACCATTCATTTGCTCTTGAACGTGTCTTTACATAGGGATAACATGTAAATCACTAGCTCCATTCGTCACATTTGCGTTCGGTGTGAACGCATCTTAAAGTTCAGTTCAAGGTGCAATGAGTAAGATATTTACTGTAAAATGGACCTAAATCATTCTCATTTGGCACCTGGGTTGGAAGTAACATTCCCTATAAATAATCGGTCCTCTCCATCAACAATGTCTTAGTCAAGTTTTTCTCCTTTCAAACCTAGAGGTATATCCGTAATGACTGCAGTGCAGTGTGTAGCCTGTGTTTACTTCCTGGTATCTGACCCAATCATATGAGAGTTCCCAGGGTTCTGTAACGGTTTGGGTTGTGTGGAAGGGTGGAGATGAGGAACAGGCTCGTTGAGACGTTCAGAAACTCACGACCACATTGGTACTGGAAATTCCACAATGCTGTCCTTTAATGAATTCTCTTCACCAACCTTACAAAGCCCGGTTGAACGGCTGCTATTTTATCAAACATGACATGAGCAGAGTTCCAACAACCTAAAACGTCACTAAATAAAATAGGATGCTAACATAACCGCCTCCGTTTTGCATATATATCTCCCGCGCTCTCTACATAGAAAAACAGTGGCGCATACATATGACGTCACTAGTGAGACTGTAGTGTCTTAAAGAGATATACACAATTACGGTTGTTACATATTCCCCCCTTGTCAAAAAAAGGCTGCCCACAGCCGAACACAGTAAAGGTGCAGTCGATACTAAACGGCCCTCCATACATGGATAAGCATTCAAAAGTAAACAGGGAATTCGCAGCACCATATTGAAAAACCGGCATACATGACAGTTTCCAACAAAGGGAAAATACTGGAAAACGAAAATAAACTTAGGGCATTATAAATGAAATTCCCTTTTTTTTTTTTTTTAGAAACCCAGAACAGTTACCAAAATATGTGAGAAACATTTAAACATGACCTACACAAAACTTAAACAACGGTCATAACACCAACGAACACAAAGAACATAAAATGCAAATGAGGTCACTTCAGGTCAAACCTGGAGGTATGAAATGGGTTGGTCCACCTATTGACTGACCAGTCAGTGGTGACCCTCGGAACACGTCTTGGTCTAAAGTTATAAGAAACACCAACAGCACACCCATTGTTAGCAGGGGGTGAACTGTTAACAGCTTTCTCCGAAGCAACGTCAGTGTTTTGAACACAGTCCTGCTCCAACAAGGGTGGAACAGGGTCAACAACATCAAAGTCAGTGTCATCTGAGACATCGTCAGAGACAACAGCAGCATCAACAACATCACAGTCATGCTCTGGGTCCATAAGAGCAGGGGGCAAGCTGCTGTCTGGTAAACTGGAATCCAAATCATGAGAAGTCTTTTGCTTCAAGTGTTTGTCAGGTGAAGTTGTTGCCCAGGTGTAGAACGGTTGAAGGTTTGCAACATGAAATACTCCGGCTTTTTCTCCCGTGTCCGCTTTGGTTAGGCAATAGTTCACATCGGACATCTTTTTGTAGACACGGTACGGACCCGTGTAGAGAGGTGCCAACTTTGCTGAGAAGTTAGCTGATGCATCAGACTTTGGGTGTGATTTTGCTCTGACCAAATCTCCAACTTTAAAAGAGACTGGGCGTCGTCTTAGGTCATAGTAATGCTTTCGCCTTGTATGACTTTCTGCGAGAACTGTACGAGCATGGTCATGAGCATCTTGAATCGAAGCTCTGAGATGATCTGAGTAAGAAGTCTCAGGGTCGTCCATTCCTTCCCACGACGGCTGAGTGATGAGGTCCAAGGGGGTGTCCAACTCCCGTCCATAGAGCATCATTGATGGGCTCAAACCTGTGCTCTCATGAGGTCCAGTCCGCAGTGCAAAACAGATCTGGGGAAGATATTTGTCCCAGGAAGTGTGCTTATCCTCAATATATGCTCGAATGGCTGTTTTCAATGTGCGATTCACACGTTCAGTTGCATTAGTTTGAGGATGGTAGGCAGTTGTCAGTCTGTGCTCAGTTCCAAGTTTTGACACAACATGCTCAAACAGTTCACTGATGAAAGGTGTTCCCCTGTCTGAAATAAGGTAGGATGGAGAACCATGTCGGGCAAATATGTCGGTGATGAACTTATTAGCAGCAACTTGAGCTGTTGCTTCCCTCACAGCGCTCACTTCAATCCATTTGGAGAAATAGTCTACAAAGACCAGTATATATGCATTTCCCCTTTGTGTGCGGGGTAGTGGGCCAATGTAGTCCACACCTGTGTACTCCCATGGTCTCTGTGGTTGGATTGGGACCATAAGACCTGCTGGTTTTCTTTGACTTGGCTTAGTGGTTTGACATGGACAACATGACATCACACATTTTTTTACATCAGAGTTCATGTTTGGCCGGAAGAATCTGAGACGCAAGCGTGCCAGAGTTTTTGCAATGCCCAGATGTCCGGCTGTTGGATGGTCATGGTAATACTTGAGCAGATAACTACGAAGTGCAGAAGGGGCAAAAAGTTTAATCTGCTTGAGTGGGTGAAGACCACACCTTGTTTTTGGATCGATGAAATATAAGAGACCATCCTGTACAATGTACTTTTGCAGGTCCTGATCATCCTCGTCCCTTTGTTGGTCATTTTCGAGTCGACGGAGCAAGTTGCCTGTGACTGGGTCCTCCAGCTGCAACTGACGAACATGAGGACGGTCCGACACAATTACAGAAGGCAGAGCTCGAAGATCCATACTGCCGATCATGGCGTAGGGAGGAAGAAGATCTATAGGTGCATCCACATCAGGGAGGGGGTTACGTGAAAGGGCATCAGGCACCTTATTACGTTCTCCAGGTTTGTGTATGATGCTGAAGTCGAAGTCCTGAAGGCGAAGAGACCACCTGGCGAGCCTACCAGAGGGATTGGGGCGAGACATCAACCACTTGAGGCTGCTGTGGTCGGTGTAAATAGTCACATGTAAACCTTCAACATAGGGACGGAAATGTTCCAATGCCCATATAACAGCCAGACATTCTTTTTCTGGAGTCGAATAGGGCTTTTCTGATTTATGCAGAGCACGGCTAGCAAACGCCACAGCCACATCTTTCCCATCCTCATCCTTCTGCATTAAAGCTGCTCCAAGTCCAGCATCACATGCATCAGTGTGGATGAAGAACGGACACGTAAAGTCAGGGAACTTTAAGACTGGTGCCGAAGTTATGGAATGTTTTAGAAAGTCCACAGCTGCTTGGCACTTGTCATTCCAGTTGAATGTCACATCCTTTTTTGTGAGAGCGAAGAGTGGTTCTGCATGACTGGCATAGTCTTTCACAAAGCGGCGGTAGTACCCTGTTAAACCAAGAAACTGTCTCACCTGCTTTGTTGTGGTTGGCACGTTAAACTCCGTCACAGCTCTCACCTTGTCGGGGTCAGGATGAATGCCAGATGGAGTAACACGGTAGCCGAGGAAGGTGAGTTCTGTAAGGCAGAATTGACATTTGCTCAGTTTCAATGAGAGGCCAGCAGATTTAAGCCTGATAAGGACTTCCTCCAGGTCAAGTAGATGCTGTTCAAACGTTGGTGATGCGACAACAATATCATCCAGATACACCGCACACGACTTATAAATCAGGCCTGCCAGAACATTGTTCATAAGTCGTTGGAAGGTCGCAGGGGCATTACATAGTGTCACGGCCCTTTCCTCTGACCTGCAGGGGCGGTTCCTCCTGCAGGCAGAGGCGGGTCTTATTAATTGGAGCCACTTGGGCTCACTATATAAGTTGGGCTCCATTAACACTCTCTCTCTCTCTCTGCTCCTCCAGGTACTCACTTTGTTGGTTGGTTCCGTTTGGTTTTGGTTAACATTCAGACACATTCTCACATACATGTTCACCCACTCATACACTGCACACACTAAACATTCTTACAGACTCACATCTGATCCCTGTTTTATTTATTTAAAGTTACTTATAGGTTACAATAAACTGTTGATTGGCCTAAACCGTTTTGTCTCCCCTCCTTTTTGTCATGGGCATTGAGCCGGCCTGTGACAAATGGGGGCTCGTCTAAGTTAAGTTGATGTTAGTTGTACCTTTAGTTTTTGTGTACTTTAACATGCTGTTGTTTGGTTAACTTAACATTCTGTTAGATTGGTTAACATTGGTATGGTTTCCCCTTTTATCTTATCATTGATAAGTGGTAGTTTGGCTACTTGTTTTGTAGTTAATTGCATTCAGTAGTTTTGAGTACTTAATTTTTGCTTCAGTTTTCCAAACTTTTGTTGAGGGGATGCTTTGGTTTGGCCATTTTGTTAGGAGAGAGCAGTGAGCATGTGTTCCCTTTGTTTGGTTAGCTTTTAGCTTCTTTGTTTGGGGACTCACTTAGGGCCTTTTCTGGGTTTGTGTCCAGGTGGGAGTCCTCCCCTTGTTAGGTAAATCAGCGAGTGTCAATAGGAGGCTCGTGGTGGTTTTGTTTTAGGTGGCAGTGAACGTGGGTAGAGCTTCCCCATTACCTTTTTCCCCAACATCGGCTCGGGAGCACCTCCGTGGTTGTGGGGGTTGCCAGTTTCTGGTTACTTTTCACTCCACTGGTTTTGTGTGCATAAAACCCCACCACATGTGACTGCACGAAGACCAGGGTTCAGTCAGTTAGCTGTTTTTGGAGTCTAGTGGGGAGTGGCTCCTGTCCTAAACCCAGCTGGCAGCAGGTGAGTTTGTTTTTGTCTTTGTTAAAGGTTGTATTGACTTTGTTTAAAGGAAAAATGTCTTCTATTTTGCAAAGTTTTGTTCAGTCACCTTCAGAATTAGCTTTAGAGTTGTGTACTAAGGAGCAGTTAGTTGAAATAGCTGAACATTATGAAATTGAAATAGTGGATAAAAAGTTAAAAGAGACTGTTAGGGATGGTTTAAAACAGGGTCTTATGGAGGCAGGAATTCTTTGCAGCCAGGGTGCAAGTTGTCAGCCTAGTCCACCTGTTTTAACCTTTGAGCAGCAGAGAGAGCTGTTACAAATGCAGCTAGAGCTGGAGAGATTGAGGGGTACTAATAGACCAGTTTCAGATACCAGAGGACAGTTTGATGTTGCACAAAACATTTGTCTGTTGCCTAAATTTGATGAGTCAGATGTTGACACTTATTTCACTCTATTTGAGAGGATAGCAAATTTTAGAGGTTGGACAGACTTAGATAGAACTACGTTGTTGCAATGTGTGCTCACAGGTAAAGCACGTGAGGCTTTCTCAGCATTGAGTGTAGCTGACAGCAGGGTTTATGCTACAGTAAAATCTGCAGTACTGAAAGTGTATGAGCTTGTACCTGAGGCATATCGCCAACGTTTTCGTTTTAGGAAAAGGTTAGATTCACAGACTTATTCAGAGTTTGTTCGTGATTTGACTTCTGCATTTAATCGTTGGTCTACAGCTTCTGAAGCTACTACTTTTGAGGGTCTTTGTGACTTAATTGTGTTAGAACAGTTCAAAAATTCAGTGCCTGAGGCAGTTGCAACGTACATTAATGAACGTAAGGTTCAATCTCCATGTGAAGCAGCAGCCCTTGCAGACGAGTATGTGCTTACTCACAAAAGTCACTTTGAACCAAGCCGTGCTACTCATAAGTATGGTCTCAGACATGGTCCTTTGTCTGAAGTTTTAAATCACAAGCCCCAGCAAAAATTTGGTCATAAAGCACCAGTTAATGCCAATACCTGTAGATATTGTCTAGTTGAGGGTCACTGGAAGAAAGAGTGTCCTTTGCTTAAATCTAAAAGGTCAGGTCAAGTTAAACCTGCTGTAATGGCAGCTCCTGTTACACTTCCTGACCTCCAGGTTGAGCTGTTGCAGTCACAGGTTAAGGTTGGTTCTTCTCATTGTGATTTTTCAGCCTTTATTTCTGATGGTGTAGTGTCTTTAGTTGGTGATAGCAAGGAAGTCCCAATTAAAATTTTGAGAGATACGGGAGCTTTGGATTCTTTTATTTTAGAGTCTGTGTTGCCATTTTCTAAAATGTCTGATACTGGTTGTTGTGTCATTGTACAGGGCATGGGGTTAGTTCCATTTTCCTCTCCTTTACATAAAGTCACTTTAGCTTGTGGTCTTGTAGAAGGTGATGTAGATGTTGGGGTACGGCCCCAGTTGCCAGTAGAGGGAGTGCACATGATTTTGGGGAATGACCTTGCAGGGTGTAAAGTGTGGGCAGATGGTAATCCCAACATCTTTAAAAAGCCAACTTCTGTGTCCCCTGTAGGTCTATCTTTGCACTGTAGTAGTGTGCCTTCTGATGTATTTCCTGTTTGTGCTGTAACCCGTGCTGCCTCTAGAGTTAAAGAGGGTGATGTTAAGCCAGAAAATCTTGAGTTGTCATTCAAACTTCAGACAGAACAGTTGTCTACTTCTAAAGATACATTAGTAGCTGAACAAAAAGCTGATACAACTTTGTCTAATCTTTTTGCTAATGTTATGTCTGAGTCAGTTGTGAGAGACAGTGCTATGTGTTATTTCCTTCTAGATGAAGTTTTAGTTAGGAAATGGGTTCCACAGAGTGACCAGGGTTTGGGAGATCCAGTCTTTCAAGTAGTTGTCCCAACTGTATTGAGAAACAAGGTTTTACAAACATCACATGGTGAAGTAGCAGGTCATTTGGGTGTGCGTAAAACTTGTGACCGCATACTCCGTCATTTTTTCTGGCCACGTCTTAAAAGAGATGTAACTCAGTTTATTAGGACTTGTCATACATGTCAGCTCACCAGCAAACCAAACCAGGTAGTCAAGCCAGCACCTTTGTACCCAATCCCAGCCATAGGGCAGCCTTTTGAACATCTCATTATTGATTGTGTTGGGCCATTACCACGGTCTAAGTCTGGACATAGCTATCTATTGACTGTAATGTGCCAAGCAACTAGATATCCGGCTGCTTTTCCACTTCGCACAATAACTTCAAAATCAGTTGTGAAAGCATTGACTCAGTTTATTTCTACATTTGGTATTCCAAAAGTTATTCAGTCAGATCAGGGTTCTAATTTCACTTCCCATTTGTTTGCCCAAATTCTTAAACAGCTTAAAGTTAATCATAACAAGTCTACTGCATTCCATGCTCAAAGCCAAGGAGCTTTGGAACGTTTTCATCAGACTTTAAAGTCTTTGCTTCTTGCATACTGTACAGAGTTGTCAGCAGATTGGGAGGAAGGGTTACCCTGGTTGTTACTAGCCGCTTGTGAAGTAGTGCAGGAAAGCACAGGGTTTAGCCCAAATGATTTAGTGTTTGGTCACAAAGTCCGAGGGCCATTAGCAGTTTTGCAGGATGGTTGTTTGCCTGATGAACCACCTCAAAACCTTCTTGACTATGTGAATGGGTTTAGACTGAAGTTGTACAGAGCTGGTGAACTGGCTAAGGAAAAACTGGAATTGTCTCAAAAGAAAATGAAACAGAAATATGACAGACAAGCTGAGCTGCGCGAGTTTAGTCCTGGTGATCGTGTCCTTGCTCTTTTGCCACTTGTAAATTCACCGTTTCAGGCAAAATATTATGGTCCATTTACAGTGTTGCGTAAAGTGTCAGATTTAAACTATCTCATTGAAACCCCAGGTCATAGGAAATCCTCTAAACTATGTCACATAAACCTGCTAAAGTCCTATCATTCCCGTAGTCCAGTTCAAGTTGAAAGCACTTCAGCAGTGAGGTCAGCATTGGCTGCTGCGCCCATCACTGTCCCTAGTGGCCTTAACTTTTTGGAGGGGGGAGAAGAGGAGGTAGCTGTGGTTTCAGATGAAGTTTTGAGAGGTCGTTTGAAAAACTCTCAGACTTTGCAAAATCTTAGTGCACTGGTAGATCATCTAGATTGTGGTAAACGTGATGAGTTGGTGGCACTCATTAGAAGTTATCCTACTTTGTTTTCTGACACTCCTTCACAGACTCATTTAATCGAGCATGACATAGACATTGGAGAGGCTAAACCCATTAAACAAAGGTTTTATAGAGTATCCGAGGAGAAGAAACAACAGTTGGAGACAGAGGTGCAATACATGTTGAAAAATAAAATTGCTGAGCCATGCTCTTCCAATTGGGCATCACCCTGTCTTTTAGTTAGAAAGTCTGACTCAACTTTTAGACCTTGTACTGATTATCGAAAAGTAAACAGTGTCACTAAAGCAGATCTTTTTCCTCTTCCTAGGATGGAGGACTGCATAGATCAAGTTGGGTCAGCAAAGTTTGTTAGCAAATTTGATCTTCTTAAAGGGTATTGGCAGGTGCCTTTGACAAAGAGAGCCCGTGAGATTGCTGCTTTTGTCATTCCATCTGGCTTGTACTGTTACAACGTAATGCCTTTCGGGTTGCGGAATGCTCCAGCCACCTTCCAGAGGCTGATGAATCTGGTGGTGTCAGGTCTGGAAGGGTGTGCCGTGTATCTGGACGATGTAGTCGTTTATTCAGATTGTTGGGAGGAGCACATCCGGCGAGTACAAGCCCTATTTGAAAAACTGGTGTGGGCCAGGCTGACTGTTAATTTGGCAAAGTGTGAGTTTGCCAAAGCCACTGTGACTTATCTTGGAGAAATTGTTGGTCAGGGTTTTGTTCGTCCTTTGGAAGCAAAGATCGCCGCTGTGAAGCAGTTCCCACAGCCAACCACCAAGAAGGAACTAATGCGCTTCCTGGGAATGGCAGGCTACTACCGTGCCTTTTGTAAAAACTTTTCCGTAGTAGTGTCTCCCCTGACCAACCTGTTGAAGGCCAAAGCTGAGTTCATCTGGTCCACCCAGTGCCATGCAGCATTTGAGGCAGTAAAGGCTCTTTTGTGTTCAGCTCCTGTGTTGGCAGCACCACGTTTTGGTCAACCCTTCAAATTACAGGTAGATGCTAGTCAGATAGGGGCTGGGGCTGTCTTACTGCAAGAAAGTGACGAGGGAGTTGAGTGTCCTGTAAGTTTCTTCTCCCGGAAATTTAATAAGTACCAGCAAAACTATTCTGTCATAGAAAAGGAGGCACTAGGCCTCATCTGGGCTTTACAGCACTTCGAGGTCTATGTCGGCTCTGGTTTGACTCCTTTGATCGTTTTCACTGACCATAATCCACTTACATTTTTGAAGTCTTTGCAGAATCCCAACCAGCGGCTGATGCGTTGGGCCTTGTTCCTACAGCCTTATAACCTTGACATTAGACACATCAGTGGTAAAAGTAACATTATAGCTGACGCTTTGTCCCGTGCTCCATTGAACTAACTTTATTTGTTTCTCTGTTTTCCTCTGCTGGCTGTCTCTTCCTCCTTCTCTTAAACTGCTCCCCAGGTACCAGGGCTGCTGAGATGGAGGGATGGACAGCTGGTCAGGGATGCAGAGCAACGACTAGAGCTGGGACTGGTAGCTATTTGTGTTTTGGGGAACATTTTGAATTGGTTTTAATGTGGGCCAAATTTTGGGTTGAGGGTGGAACCCTCATTTTAAGGAGGGGGGTGTCACAGCCCTTTCCTCTGACCTGCAGGGGCGGTTCCTCCTGCAGGCAGAGGCGGGTCTTATTAATTGGAGCCACTTGGGCTCACTATATAAGTTGGGCTCCATTAACACTCTCTCTCTCTCTCTGCTCCTCCAGGTACTCACTTTGTTGGTTGGTTCCGTTTGGTTTTGGTTAACATTCAGACACATTTTCTAGGAATCTGGCCGGATATATTAGTTCTCCTAAATGCTGACAACCCAGGGTCCAGACCAGGAAGCAGAGCCGTAGTTTAACACACCTCTCTGCAGCTTCTGTACTGTTACCCACCCATTATCCTATTGAGACGGTGTCTTCCCCATGGCCAAAACTTAACAGATCAAAAACTGGTCTAAAGGGAACAAATCATAAAAATCTAATAAAAATCCATACGGATCACTTTGAACCAAAAAATAAAAGAATTAAATGTGGTCTATTAAATATAAGATCTCTCCCTCCAAAGACTTTGTTAGTTAATGAATTGATTTCTGATAATCAGATTGATTTGTTTTGTCTCACAGAAACCTGGCTACAAGAGGACTACGTTAGTATAAATGAGTCAACTCCCTCCAGTTATTCAAATTTCCACATTCCCAGATCTGTGGGAAGAGGAGGAGGAGTGGCAACCATCTTTCAGTCTGATTTATTAATTAGTCCCAGGCCAATTAATAATTACAGTTCTTTTGAACATTTAACCCTCAGTTTCCCTCATCCAAACTGCAAAGCAATAAAACCTCTTCTGTTTATTGTTTTGTATCGTCCACCAGGCCCTTACACTCAGTTTTTGGATCAACTGTCAGACTTCTTATCTGATTTGGTGTTAAATACTGACAAGGTTATTATAGTGGGTGATTTTAACATCCATGTTGACACTGAATGTGATAACCTTAGTGTAGCCTTTAAAACTATCCTAGGTTCAATTGGTTTTGCTCAAAATGTGCATAAGCCAACGCACTCTCGGCTCCATACTTTGGACCTTGTACTGACATATGGTATTGATTGTGAAGAATTAACAGTATTCTCTCACAACCCTGTCCTATCTGATCATTTTTTAATAACATTTGAGTTTAATCTAACCAATTTCTCCACCCCCAAAAGAGGGTTCCATTATAGTAGATCTTTATTGGATAATGCTGTATCAAAACTTAAAGAGTCTGTCCCCCTCTTAATATCCTCAGTATTGCAGAAATGCCCTGTAGATGGCAGCAATGCTGTTTCTTCCCATTCACAAATAGATACATTTGCTAACAATGTGACTTCGTCATTGCGTTCTGCATTAGATAATGTAGCTCCCTTGAAAAAGAAGGTGATAATTCACAGGAAGCTGGCTCCCTGGTTTAATTCAGAGCTGCGTTCCTTGAAGCACAATGTTAGGAAATTGGAGAGAAAATGGCGCTCTACACACCAAGAGGAATCCTACTTAATCTGGAGGGACAGTCTATTGTTGTATAACAAGACCCTTCGCAGAGTTAGAGCAGCATATTTTTCATCATTAATTGAAGAGAATAAAAATAATCCTAGATTTCTCTTTAGTACAGTTGCCAAACTTACTCAGAGCTGCAGCTCTGTTGATCCATCCATTCCCTTAGCTCTTAGTAGTAATGATTTTATGGGATTCTTCATAAATAAAATTGATGCCATTAAAAATAAAATAATTGGCATCCTCCCAAACATGATTACCTCATCCCCAGTAAGTAAGGCAGCATTGGAGGAATCTTTAGAACCTGCGCGGTGTCTGAACTGTTTAGAAGCAGTAGAGCTTTCTGAGCTATCTAAAATCTTAGCTTCATCTAAACCTTCTACCTGTATGTTAGACCCAATCCCAACCAAGTTGTTTAAGGAGGTATTCCCTTTGATCAGTGGTCCTATTTTAGACATGATTAATCTATCCTTAGTAAATGGATATGTACCACAGGTTTTTAAAGTAGCTGTTATTAAACCTTTACTTAAGAAACCTTCTCTTGATCAAGATGAGCTAGTAAACTACAGACCTATATCTAATCTTCTTTTCTTATCTAAAATTCTTGAGAAAGTAGTTGCTAATCAACTTTGTGAACATTTACAAAGCAATGACCTACTTGAGGAGTTTCAGTCAGGCTTCAGAGCTCATCATAGCACTGAAACAGCTCTGGTGAAGGTCACTAATGATATTCTCATGGCCTCAGATAATGGACTTGTGTCTGTACTTGTCCTGTTAGATCTTAGTGCTGCATTTGATACAGTTGATCACAATATTCTCCTACAAAGACTTGAACATACTGTAGGGATTAAGGGGAAAGCATTAGGCTGGTTTAAATCTTATCTGTCGGACAGATTCCAGTTTGTTCATGTTAATAATAAATCTTCCTCAAACTCTAGGGTCACCTGTGGAGTACCACAGGGTTCAGTCCTTGGACCAATTCTCTTTACTATATATATGCTTCCGATCGGCAAAATTATCAGACAGCATGGGATTAATTTCCACTGTTATGCTGATGACACTCAGCTATATCTATCCATAAATCCTGATGAATCCAATCAATTACTTCGACTGCAGTCATGTCTTGATGACATCAAAAGCTGGATGACTTTAAATTTCCTGCATCTAAATTCTGACAAGACTGAAGTTGTAATCTTTGGGCCAGAGTCCTCAAAAAATAAACTTCTTGACCAATCACTTAATCTGGATGACATTAACTTGGCCTCTGGTAATAAAGTAAAAAACCTTGGTGTTATTTTTGACCAAGACATGTCATTTAAATCCCATATTAAACAGGTTTCCAGAGTTTCCTTTTTTCACCTCCGGAATATCGCCAAAATTAGAAACATTCTGTCCAGGAGTGATGCTGAAAAACTAGTCCATGCATTTGTTACTTCAAGGCTGGACTATTGTAATTCTTTACTATCAGGAAGTCCACAAAATGCAATTCAAAGTCTTCAGCTTATCCAAAATGCTGCAGCAAGAGTTCTGATGAAAATCAACAAGAGGGATCATATTTCTCCAATTTTAGCTTCCCTTCATTGGCTTCCTGTTAAATCAAGAATAGAATTTAAAATTCTTCTTCTAACGTATAAAGCCCTTAATAATCAAGCTCCATCATATATCAGAGCTCTGATTACTCCGTATGTTCCTAACAGAGCACTTCGCTCTCAGATTGCAGGTCTGCTGGTGGTTCCTAGAGTCTCTAAAAGTAGAATGGGAGGCAGATCCTTTAGCTATCAGGCTCCTCTCCTGTGGAACCAACTCCCAGTTTTGGTCCGTGAAGCAGACACCCTGTCTACTTTTAAGACTAATCTTAAAACCTTCCTTTTTGACAAAGCTTATAACTAGAGTGGCTCATGTTACCCTGAGCTACCTCTATAGTTATGCTGCTATAGGCTTAGGCTACTGGAGGACATCAGGGCCTACTTTTCTCACTCTACTGATTTCTACTGTTCTCCAGTCTACTGTTCTCCAGATTTGCATTGCATTACATTGAAAAGACTGTTGTCATTTCAGCTTTTAACTTTTTGTTCTCTCTCTTTTTTCTTCATAGTAGGTACACCTGGTCTGACGTTCTGTTGACTGTGAAATCATCCAGGGAGGACAGATCACCGACTATTACCATCTAATGTAGAACAGATTACTAGATCAATGTGTGCTTCTGTGCTTTTTTGTCTCTCTTGTTGTGTCTCTGCTCTGTCTTCTGTAACCCCAGTCGGTCGAGGCAGATGACCGTTCATACTGAGCCCGGTTCTGCCGGAGGTTTTTTTTTCCCGTTAATGGGTGGTTTTTCTTCCCACTGTCGCTTCATGCTTGCTCAGTATGAGGGATTGCTGCAAAGCCATGTACAATGCAGACGACTCTCCCTGTGGCTCTACGGTTCCCCAGGAGTGAGTGCTGCTTGTCGGGACTTTGATGCAATCAACTGGTTTCCTTATATAGGACATTTTGACCAATCTGTATAATCTGACCCAATCTGTATAATATGATTGAACTTGATTTTGTAAAGTGCCTTGAGATGACATGTTTCATGATTTGGCGCTATATAAATAAAATTGAATTGAATTGAATTGAATTGAATTCTCACATACATGTTCACCCACTCATACACTGCACACACTAAACATTCTTACAGACTCACATCTGATCCCTGTTTTATTTATTTAAAGTTACTTATAGGTTACAATAAACTGTTGATTGGCCTAAACCGTTTTGTCTCCCCTCCTTTTTGTCATGGGCATTGAGCCGGCCTGTGAGAATGCCGAAAGGAAGGACTTTGAAATGAAACAGGCCACAATGCGTGATGAAAGCAGTCTTTGGTTTAGCCTGTTCAGCAATGGGGACCTGCCAGTAACCTCGAGCAAGGTCTAATGTTGTCAGAAACCTTCCTCTTGATAGAAAGTCCAATGATTCATCCACTCGTGGGAGTGGGTAAGAGTCTTTCACAGTCAGCTGATTTAGACCCCGGAAGTCAACACAAAACCGTGGTTCACGGGGGGGTTTGTTCACAATCACTACAGGAGCTGCCCATGGTCCAGATGCAGGTTCAATGATGTTATCCTTTAGCATCTTTTGCACTTGCTCTTCAATGATTTGCTTTTTAGCTGGGGAGGTGCGGTAAGGTGGCAGGTTAACTGGCTTCGCATCCCCCGTGACGATGACATGTTCTTCCAGAGAAGTGCGACCCAGGCGACCATCAAACAGATCACTGTAGTTATCTAGCAACTTTAGCAGTCCTCCTTTTTCTACAGAATTTAAGTTAGCGTCTTCAACTTTTTCTTTGAGTGAGACCTCTGGAGTGTTCTGCAGAGTCATTGTTCCACACTCAAGATCAGCCACCACAAAGTCATTTTCACAGGGTTCATCCAGAAATGGGGGATTGTCATCCATAATTACTGTTCTGGATGGGACATGAATAGTTAGTGAAGCGCGAGTCATAAAGTCCATCCCAAGAACTAAGGGAGATGACAGGTCTTGCACTATAACAAATCGTTGATAGATTGACTTGCCCATAAATCCAATGGTCAACCAGGTTACTCCTAATGGATTGCAGTCAGTGCCGTTGGCCAGTCTTATGGGTGGGGAATGCCACTGATTCTTTAATGAGACATTTTGGGTCTTATCAGGTATCAGGTCTGCATTTACTGCTGAAAGTGACGCACCTGTGTCAAGTGTGGCCTCCAGAGCTGTTCCTTTAAAGTTCACTTTAACTCTGAAAGGAGTGTTCCAAGATGATTGCGAAGCTCCATCTTCAACGTGATTGAGCATAGGTGGCGAATTTGGTACTGACACAGGCAGCGGGGCCAAAATTACTGACTGGGGGGAGGGTTGGCCCTGTGAAAAACTCTCCCCCCCCTGAAGTTTCCCTGCTTCCTACCCGCTGGGTTTGCTTCTCTTGCCACGTTAGCGCCTTTTGGGTCTGCAGTCTGTGTCACAGGATGATAATCCACAGGTGGAGTTTGGGGACGCTCCCTGGCAGACCTTTTAGAATGTCGTTCCCCCTGATATTCAGTGGAACAGTTC
Source organism: Fundulus diaphanus (assembly GCA_037039145.1). Classification (NCBI taxonomy): domain Eukaryota; kingdom Metazoa; phylum Chordata; class Actinopteri; order Cyprinodontiformes; family Fundulidae; genus Fundulus; species Fundulus diaphanus. The sequence continues at coordinate 47,166,703 of CM073122.1, forward strand.
GGGCATGTGCGGGTTGTAACACCAGGCATAGAACATTTGAAACAGTAGGGTCCACCATCAGTTCTATTTTTCATCTGGACTCTTGATGGCTGTGATAGGCTGGTGCCGAGAACAGAATGTAGCTCATGGGCACGCAGCACCAAATCAATTACTGACCTGATAGGTGTTCCATACAGTGCCACTCTGTACTTCTCTACTGCATGCTTACAGATAAGGTCAATTTGCTCTTTCTCAGACAGAGGGTTCCTCAGTCTTTTGAACTCACTGAGCATGTGGGCTGCAAATGTTGGGAGAGGTTCTTCAGGGTGCTGGAAGCTGTCCAAGATACCTCTCATAATATGCTCCTGGTCGTCAGTAGGTAGGAACACAGTTCTGAAAAGTTCACAAAATTCAGCCCAAGAAGATACATGAGAGCTTAGAACACTAAACCACTTCCTTGGTTCCTTAGCTAGAAAATGTGGTAGTTCTCTGAGAATCAGTGTGTCTGTCAAGTCCAAAGAGGTCTTGTAAGCATTGACAGACTGCAGCCATTCCTCTGGGTGGATACCACCATCATTAGTGAACACGGTGGGTTCTAATTTAGCTTGGTGTAAAGCGGCTGCGAGGACTCTGGTAGTATTAATTAACTCCAGCGAATCCGAATGGTTCTGAGGCGGAGCTCTCATGGACTGAGTGGGGTCAGGTGCTGAGTTGTAACGCTCTTTTTTCCTGGTATGTACACTAGGCACATACGGAGTAGACAACGCCTGAGGAAAAGGATGAGTAACCTGAGCACCTTGGACCTTAGGGACAGTTTTAGCTGGTTGAGCCCAACGTTCTAAAATATTTTTCTGGAGATCCAAAGATTCATGTAGACATTGTTGAAGCATGTCCACCTCATCTTTTAAACTTTGTACTTTACGTTCCAGATCATGGGTATTGAGGTTTGGGAGCGACCTGAAGTCCAGATCATCACCTATATCAGCCAAGTCAGGATGAGTGGCCATAATGCACACTTGTGTGAACCCCAGTCTGTATAATGCAAATTATGCTGGAATAACTTCAGTTCTGTTCACACAGAAATAATTCCAAAAATTTGAGTTATTAAATGTTGTTTTTTTTCTTTCTTCTTTTTAACTGTCCTCTTGTCTTTTCCAAAGAAATTATGCTGCTGAGTCTGATGAATAGCTCCCGTACATTTGTGTTAATCCATTCTCAGTCAGAGTTCAAGATTTTTCTTTGTCCTATCTTCTTTTATTTATATATATACATTTTTTTATTATTTTTTTTTACTCACGGTTTCATTTCGTATCTTCTCAGATGAATTTGTCCTGCAGCTCTGATCCAGTACAGAGTTGAGTCCAGTGAAAAAGTTCCGAAGAGATTGTTCAGGAAAAACTTGCAGCGCGCGCTCAGCTGATGAGGGGGATTTCCGCTTCACTCCGCCGTGCATACATGCACATTCAGAAATTATACAGCATAATCCGTCTCACGTTCAGGCAGCGCAGTTGCTCCAAAGTTGTCACAGTGAAGGATTTTAACGGAGGCCCATATTATACTCCGAAAACGGCGTTTTGAAGATTCCGCTTGTTGCCATGGAAACGCTCTGTCGTCCGCGTCTGGGTTAGCCTGGTTCGTTTCCCACTGGTACGGCGGGCATTCACTGCACTGCAAAGTACTTCCTTAGCATTTCAATCACCAGTCGATAGAAGATACTGCATTCTGAGGTCCAAGATAAGATGTTCGGGCGCCATTTGTAACGGTTTGGGTTGTGTGGAAGGGTGGAGATGAGGAACAGGCTCGTTGAGACGTTCAGAAACTCACGACCACATTGGTACTGGAAATTCCACAATGCTGTCCTTTAATGAATTCTCTTCACCAACCTTACAAAGCCCGATTGAACGGCTGCTATTTTATCAAACATGGCATGAGCAGAGTTCCAACAACCTAAAACGTCACTAAATAAAATAGGATGCTAACATAACCGCCTCCGTTTTGCATATATATCTCCCGCGCTCTCTACATAGAAAAACAGTGGCGCATACATATGACGTCACTAGTGAGACTGTAGTGTCTTAAAGAGATATACACAATTACGGTTGTTACAGTTCCCAAAGCAGAGCACAGCATTTGGCATTTTATTTTGGGAAAAGAGCAGCAACCTGCAAACATGGAAGCCAGTAAGGGAAGTGGACCAGAAATAGAACAAAATACAACATCATATACATATCCTTGGTAAATAAAATCTCAGTGGAGGTTCACAGCAACAACGGACCGTTGAGTAAATGTCTAGTCTCTGTGAAAGGCATTGAGTATGTGTTGTTCCGATTTTAACCACTAGGTGTCATTGTTACTCCATCTATCCATCCATTTTCTAACACGTCTATCCCTATTGGGGTCGCGAGGGGTGCTGGTGCCTATCTCCAGCTGGGCGAGAGGCGGGGTACACCCTGGACAGGTCGCCAGTCTATCGCAGGGCAACACAGAGACAAACAGGACAACCATTCTCAGTTATCTGGGTCAGATAACTGAGAATTCAATTTGAAAAACTCACACAGAAAGAAAAGGCAATTAGAAGAATTTTATTGATACAATATTTTAAGAGTTTGGCGCTCAGACCTCGGCAGGAAAGATTCACGCTGAATTATACTTCAATATGCATAAGCAGGCGTATGAGAATAGGGATATTTCCCCCAGGCCTGAAACTGGTGGTGGAGTGGAGATAAATAAAGTTTGTTCAGTCAATATGATGATCTGTTTAAGCTAGATGTCCAACTTGAATAAACACAGGTTTGCATGACTGTCCATGATGAGCAAGCATGAAGCGACTGTGGAGAGGAAAAACTCCCCTTTGGGAAGAAACCTCTGGCAGAACCAGGCTCAACATGGCGGTCTTCTGCCGGACCGTTTTAAGGAGTGACTGGGAATTCCATAAGAGTCCGGGAGGAATTACACTCTGACAGGGACGAGGTTGAAGGTGGACCGTAGGAAAGCCAGGCAGAGCTTGCTACAATGGTGGAGAAGGGGATGGAGGTGGGTTGAATCCGGTCATCAGAGTCCAAACCAGACACGCGCAGCCACCGCTTGCTCGCTGAGGAGAAGGCTGAGACAAGGATGTAGAGTTCTTTTAAGATGAACCCAGGATGCAGATTGGCTTTGAGGAGGAGCAGTTCAAAGCTGATTGAAGGTGGTGTCCAGAAAACGACGTGGGCTACATTGATAACTGGCAAACTTTCTGGGGAAAACCTGGTCTGATCAGGAGAGACGGCATTCATCCCACTTTGGATGGTGCAGCTCTTCTTTCTAGGAATCTGGCCGGATTTATTAGTTCTCCTAAATGCTGACAACCCAGGGTCCAGACCAGGGAGCAGACCCGTAGTTTAACACACCTCTCTGCAGCTTCTGTACTGTTACCCACCCATTACCCTATTGAGACGGTGTCTTTCCCACGGCCAAAACTTAACAGATCAAAAACTGATCTAAAGGGAACAAATCATAAAAATCTAATAAAAATCCATACGGATCACTTTGAACCAAAAAATAAAAGAATTAAATGTGGTCTATTAAATATAAGGTCTCTCCCTCCAAAGACTTTGTTAGTTAATGAATTGATTTCTGATAATCAGATTGATTTGTTTTGTCTCACAGAAACCTGGCTACAAGAGGACTACGTTAGTATAAATGAGTCAACTCCCTCCAGTTATTCAAATTTCCACATTCCCAGATCTGTGGGAAGAGGAGGAGGAGTGGCAACCATCTTTCAGTCTGATTTATTAATTAGTCCCAGGCCAATTAATAATTACAGTTCTTTTGAACATTTAACCCTCAGTTTCCCTCATCCAAACTGCAAAGCAATAAAACCTCTTCTGTTTATTGTTTTGTATCGTCCACCAGGCCCTTACACTCAGTTTTTGGATCAACTGTCAGACTTCTTATCTGATTTGGTGTTAAATACTGACAAGGTTATTATAGTGGGTGATTTTAACATCCATGTTGACACTGAATGTGATAACCTTAGTGTAGCCTTTAAAACTATCCTAGATTCAATTGGTTTTGCTCAAAATGTGCATAAGCCAACGCACTCTCGGCTCCATACTTTGGACCTTGTGCTGACATATGGCATTGATTGTGAAGAATTAACAGTATTCTCTCACAACCCTGTCCTATCTGATCATTTTTTAATAACATTTGAGTTTAATCTAACCGATTTCTCCACCCCCAAAAGAGGGTTCCATTATAGTAGATCTTTATCGGATAATGCTGTATCAAAACTTAAAGAGTCTGTCCCCCTCTTAATATCCTCAGTATTGCAGAAATGCCCTGTAGATGGCAGCAATGCTGTTTCTTCCCATTCACAAATAGATACATTTGCTAACAGTGTGACTTCCTCATTGCGTTCTGCATTAGATAATGTAGCTCCCTTGAAAAAGAAGGTGATAATTCACAGGAAGCTGGCTCCCTGGTTTAATTCAGAGCTGCGTTCCTTGAAGCACAATGTTAGGAAATTGGAGAGAAAATGGCGCTCTACACACCAAGAGGAATCCTACTTAATCTGGAGGGACAGTCTATTGTTGTATAACAAGACCCTTCGCAGAGTTAGAGCAGCATATTTTTCATCATTAATTGAAGAGAATAAAAATAATCCTAGATTTCTCTTTAGTACAGTTGCCAAACTTACTCAGAGCTGCAGCTCTGTTGATCCATCCATTCCCTTAGCTCTTAGTAGTAATGATTTTATGGGATTCTTCATAAATAAAATTGATGCCATTAAAAATAAAATAATTGGCATCCTCCCAAACATGATTACCTCATCCCCAGTAAGTAAGGCAGCATTGGAGGAATCTTTAGAACCTGCGTTGTGTCTGAACTGTTTAGAAGCAGTAGAGCTTTCTGAGCTATCTAAAATCTTAGCTTCATCTAAACCTTCTACCTGTATGTTAGACCCAATCCCAACCAAGTTGTTTAAGGAGGTATTCCCTTTGATCAGTGGTCCTATTTTAGACATGATTAGTCTATCCTTAGTAAATGGATATGTACCACAGGTTTTTAAAGTAGCTGTTATTAAACCTTTACTTAAGAAACCTTCTCTTGATCAAGATGAGCTAGTAAACTACAGACCTATATCTAATCTTCTTTTCTTATCTAAAATTCTTGAGAAAGTAGTTGCTAATCAACTTTGTGAACATTTACAAAGCAATGACCTACTTGAGGAGTTTCAGTCAGGCTTCAGAGCTCATCATAGCACTGAAACGGCTCTGGTGAAGGTCACTAATGATATTCTCATGGCCTCAGATAATGGACTTGTGTCTGTACTTGTCCTGTTAGATCTTAGTGCTGCATTTGATACAGTTGATCACAATATTCTCCTACAAAGACTTGAACATACTGTAGGGATTAAGGGGAAAGCATTAGGCTGGTTTAAATCTTATCTGTCGGACAGATTCCAGTTTGTTCATGTTAATAATAAATCTTCCTCAAACTCTAGGGTCACCTGTGGAGTACCACAGGGTTCAGTCCTTGGACCAATTCTCTTTACTAATTATATATGCTTCCGATCGGCAAAATTATCAGACAGCATGGGATTAATTTCCACTGTTATGCTGATGACACTCAGCTATATCTATCCATAAATCCTGATGAATCCAATCAATTACTTCGACTGCAGTCATGTCTTGATGACATCAAAAGCTGGATGACTTTAAATTTCCTGCATCTAAATTCTGACAAGACCGAAGTTGTAATCTTTGGGCCAGAGTCCTCAAAAAATAAACTTCTTAACCAATCACTTAATCTGGATGACATTAACTTGGCCTCTGGTAATAAAGTAAAAAACCTTGGTGTTATTTTTGACCAAGACATGTCATTTAAATCCCATATTAAACAGGTTTCCAGAGTTTCCTTTTTTCACCTCCGGAATATCGCCAAAATTAGAAACATTCTGTCCAGGAGTGATGCTGAAAAACTAGTCCATGCATTTGTTACTTCAAGGCTGGACTATTGTAATTCTTTACTATGAGGAAGTCCACAAAATGCAATTCAAAGTCTTCAGCTTATCCAAAATGCTGCAGCAACAGTTCTGATGAAAATCAACAAGAGGGATCATATTTCTCCAATTTTAGCTTCCCTTCATTGGCTTCCTGTTAAATCAAGAATAGAATTTAAAATTCTTCTTCTAATGTATAAAGCCCTTAATAATCAAGCTCCATCATATATCAGAGCTCTGATTACTCCGTATGTTCCTAACAGAGCACTTCGCTCTCAGACTGCAGGTCTGCTGGTGGTTCCTAGAGTCTCTAAAAGTAGAATGGGAGGCAGATCCTTTAGCTATCAGGCTCCTCTCCTGTGGAACCAACTCCCAGTTTTGGTCCGTGAAGCAGACACCCTGTCTACTTTTAAGACTAATCTTAAAACCTTCCTTTTTGACAAAGCTTATAACTAGAGTGGCTCATGTTACTCTGAGCTACCTTTATAGTTTTGCTGCTATAGGCTTAGGCTACTGGAGGACATCAGGGCCTACTTTTCTCACTCTACTGATTTCTACTGTTCTCCAGTCTACTGTTCTCCAGATTTGCATTGCATTACATTGAAATGACTGTTGTCATTTCAGCTTTTAACTTTTTGTTCTCTCTCTTTTTTCTTCATAGTAGGTACACCTGGTCTGACGTTCTGTTGACTGTGAAATCATCCAGGGAGGACAGATCACAGACTATTACCATCTAATGTAGAACAGATTACTAGATCAATGTGTGCTTCTGTGCCTTTTTGTCTCTCTTGTTGTGTCTCTGCTCTGTCTTCTGTAACCCCAGTCGGTCGAGGCAGATGACCGTTCATACTGAGCCCGGTTCTGCCGGAGGTTTTTTTTTTCCCGTTAATGGGTGGTTTTTCTTCCCACTGTCGCTTCATGCTTGCTCAGTATGAGGGATTGCAGCAAAGCCATGTACAATGCAGACGACTCTCCCTGTGGCTCTACGGTTCCCCAGGAGTGAATGCTGCTTGTCGGGACTTTGATGCAATCAACTGGTTTCCTTATATAGGACATTTTGACCAATCTGTATGATCTGACCCAATCTGTATAGTATGATTGAACTTGATTTTGTAAAGTGCCTTGAGATGACATGTTTCATGATTTGGCGCTATATAAATAAAATTGAATTGAATTGAATTGAATTGATTGGCTTGCGTCGGAGGCGGATGAGTCTCTGATTAATGGAGGTAAGCAATAGAGTTTCTTCAGTCTGAATTTTCGCTTAAGCTCCATTTAGCAAAAAGCAAAAAGGCTTAAATCGGAGGCATACAGACTTTCGTTCAGTTCTTTCAGAAAACGTTCCGACACCTATTCATGAGTCTTTGTCAATTCTGGTGGCTCGCACTTGAGCTCAAGAGCGAGCACGATGATGAGGGATGTCATGGATTGCATAATGACGTTTTCATTTCACCGATAAAAAAACGAATAAACTTACCTGCACAGACGTTGCAGTCGCTGGTATTGGGTCTGGACATTCAATTGTTGGCTCCTTATCACTGGTGAAATGTAGAGTGCACATATAGGCATCGTTGGTCAGATTTTCCACCTGAAAGTCCTGTCGCTGACAAGCTCGTATCCAACATTGATGATTCTCGGCATTCTGTCAGAGTTTAGGAAAATTAATTAAAAAAAATCTCCCTATTATCATGATCATCATATTCACTCTAGCAGATGCCAATGCAGCAGTGTTTTTTTCATTACTATATGTCTGTTGAGGCAATATTCAGGACAGACCTGCCCGCTGTTTAACTGGTGCAAGTAAACTATAGAAGTTTTGTCCAAACCTGAAATGGCCACAAAGCATGCACACTGTGCTGTTATAAATTTTGTAATTTGACATCATTCATGAAAAGCACTATTAATATTAAAGTAAAAAAGACAGGTAGCAGTCAGTTCATAGGATGATGTAGAATACTGTGCAATTACATGAACGTATTAGAAAAACTTTTTTGGAGCAGTTAATAGTGTGCAAATAGTCATTAGCAAAAAAGTAATCCTCAAGGCAAAGAATTATGATATTTGCATGGATGTCCAGCCAAACACTTCCTTAGAAAATAAGGGATAAGTGTACAAATATACATTAGCATGTGACAGACAGTGTAAATAATTCTCAATCGTATCAAGAACCTTTATGGAACCAGTAGTATACATATAAACATGTTTGTTATACTATGAACTGGGCTGGTGGTGTACCTGATCCTCAGCTTGGGACAATAGCCCTCACAGGTTTGGGAGAGAAGCTATTTTTAAGTCTATTAGTTTTTGATTTAATGTTCCTGGATTGTTTACTTGATGGAAGTGGAACAAACATTGCCGGGGTAGATGGTATCTGTGGCAATGCATCTGGCCTCTGGACTCTTGTAGATGGCATCCCAAAATCCTCTGTATTGACCTCACCACCCATGCTAAATCCTTCTTTCCTGTGCTGTGCAGCTTACATATCACACTGTCATGCTGAGACACAGGAGGTTTTCAATTGTTGCCTTAAAGACGTTTGTGAGCAGCTGAGTAGAAAGTACAATCTGTTTAAGTTTCCTGAGAAAGAAAGAAGAGCCATTGTTGGGCTCAAGCACGGTGTTGAAGGTTGAGCTGAAGTCCACAAATAGCATCCTAACATAGGTGTTAGGACGCTATTCACATGAATCAGCGCCATGTGAAGTATCTGACAGACATCATCCTGAAGCATCAGACATCATCCTCTGTAGAACACAGAGGATGACCCACATTATGTGTTTTGGTCATATTTTTTGTGAAATGTGTTTTTGAAATGACTGGCAAGCAAATGCAAAGTAAATTTCAGTTACATTCATTACAATAAAATTAACATTTATTTTAATTGTTTAGGAAGAATTTAGGATTCATGAAAGCTGAGAAGATCTTCTACCTCACTATCATTAAAGGATTCAAAGAATCTGGCAAAATCTCTTCTCCCTTAAGGCGAGCTTGAATGGCTGTGGATTTTGTTTACATCCAAAATGCAAGGTAAACCCCTCTTTTACAGAGAGAGAAAGATAGAAGTAAACAATATTGCAGGCTTGTTTCATGCAATACAGAGAAGGTGGATAAGTCACAAAATTATATCAAAAAGGTGGAGAGCAATATTCAGCAGTATTCAACAGGTACAACTACGTTGCTCTGAAGAATCACTGTCTTCAATTCAATTCAATTCAATTTTATTTATATAGCGCCAATTCATGAAACATGTCATCTCAAAGCACTTTACAAAGTCAAATTCAATCATATTATACAGATTGGGTCAGATTATACAGACTGGTCAAAAATTTCCTATATAAGGGAACCCAGTTGATTGCATCAAAGTCCCGACAAGCAGCATTCACTCCTGGAGAAGCGTAGAGCCACAGGGAGAGTCGTCTGCATTGTCCATGGCTTTGCAGCAGTGTTGTAGTCAAGTCACTATGCCTCGAGTCCGAGTCCAGGTTCGAGTCTCCAGTGTTCAAGTCCGAGTGAAGTCCAAGTCATTAAAAAAAAAATCCGAGTCGAGTCCGAGTCAAGTCCACTACTCATCCGAGTCAAGTCCGAGTCAAGTCACTATTGATCCAAGTTCGTTGTAGGAACATGCCGTGACGTGTGATGTATGACATGAAGCAGTAACATTCCATTGCACTAATAATGGCGTTCTGCTAGCGAGCTATTTTTAGAACGTCTAGTCACCGATTCCTGCATGGTGACTACAAACAGAAAAAAACGGCCGCTGACGCCATGAACGCCGAGCAGGAGAAAAACATGGACTTACCGTTCTATCAACTCGGCCCATTTTCCAGGCTTTCTAAAGGCCCGTTTACACTACACTTTTTTAACCGAGCCGAGACCAGTCCGAGCTCGGTAACCGAGATAACTCCTGTGTGTAAATGGTCAGCAGACTGAACCGGACCGCGCTAAACATAACCGGACCGCGCTAACTGCAGACCAGCTCTTGAGTAGGTCTCGGCCTGGTTTTATTTCTGGCCCAGTTTTCTGATAAAGAGCGCATGAGCAGACCGCGTCATCCCCTTACAGTCAGCTGACTGTCCGCGGGTTTTCCGGCAGTCTGACTGCACGTCCCGATTCACACTCCATTCAGACAAATTTCAGACATTCATAATAATACTAGCTTCCTTACCGTGCCACACGGTTTCCAGACATGAATCTGCTTAGCAGCGCAATGAACCTCAGCGTCTGTCGTTGTTTCCTGCGTCTGTAAATCCTTATTAGACGTTCGTTTGTCTCATCCACTTCCCAAAAAAGCCAACTTTCTCAAGTAAATTCACCAATGGTTGCCTTCTTCCCCTGACTCTCCGCAAACACCGAAATATCACAATATCAAGCATAACATTCTGAATGTTACGGGCGCTGTGCTGTTTTGTTTTGCTGCTACCGCCTTCAATCCCAGAGAGCGGTAGTATCGCAGATCGCCACTAGGGGGCGAGGAGCAACCAAGGAACCGAGATAAGCTTTGTGTGTAAACGGGTCGGCTTGTCTTGGATAACTGATCCAAGCTCGGACTGGTCTCGGCATGGCTCGGTTTTTAGGTGTAGTGTAAACGGGGCTTAAGACCTCGACACTCAAGCCATCGTTTGAGCTGAACGTTGGTATGTTGGTATGTTGTTCCACAGTTCTACCAGTAAACCGGGCACCTGGACAGTAAACCGGGCACCTGGACATCCTTTTGTGATAGTTTAACAGCTGAAAAGTCGGTCATATCGTTGTATCTGTTGCATGTGTAATGGCTGGTTGCTACGTGCGCTCTCACACTGTTTGCCCTACCTTAGCGGCAAGGGGCGTTGCTCATGAGATGGTGACGTCACGTGCGCGGTTGCGCCATTTAGATATTAAAATCATACACCAAATAATATTCTAATGACATATTAAAATTATAGCCTAATGATATAAAAAAAAGTCGAGTCTTTTTCTCAATTTCCGAGTCAGAATGATCTGAATGTAGGAGTCCGAGTCCAAGTTCGAGTCATCAGTGCTCAAGTCCAAGTCAAGTCACGAGTCTCTAAATTTAGCTAATGACTCGGACTCGAGTTCGAGTCTCGGACTCGAGTACTACAACACTGCTTTGCAGCAATCCCTCATACTGAGCAAGCATGAAGCGACAGCGGAAAGAAAAACTCCCCATTAACGGGAAGGAAAACCTCCAGCAGAACCAGAACCAGGCTCAGTATGAACGGTCATCTGCCTCAACCGACTGGATGTTAGAGAAGACATAGCAGAGACACAACAAGAGACAAAAAAGCACAGAAGCACACATTGATCCAGTAATCTGTTCTGGTAATAGCGGGTGATCTGGATGATGTCACAGCTAACAGAAAGCCAGACCAGGTGTACCCAGGGACGGCCCGAGGCCTAAGCGAATTAAGCGGCCGCTTAGACTATCAGGGGGCCAACTGATGATCTGGGTTAGGGGTCACCTACTGGATTTTTTTTTTTTTGGTCAGCAATCAATTAACTTAAACAATTATTATCATTCAATTCCCCCAGCTCACTGACTGCAGTAAGTCTGTAGAACAAATACTTGTGCATCAGATAAACACTTTTCTGTGGCAGAGAATAGTTTATAACTGCTACACAGTAAGGACTCAGTCACGGTTTCCACAAACTGTAAAAGACTGCCTGATTTTAGTGATGTAATGGGTGTAAAATATTGAATAAAATGTTTTTCTGCATGACTGGCTTTATTTTCACTCTTATATTTAACTTCATGGTGCAAATTTTCAAGTGGATTGCCGATAATTTCTCCAAGTGCATTTTGGGTAAAACTCATCATCACCGAACGTCCACCAACGGCATCTTCGGTCACTTGGCAACTGTTTGTAAAATACGTGGAGCATTTTAACTACTAAGCTAACATGAGCGCTTCATATAGGCATAAAAGTGGAGCAGCAAAGTGAAAAGAAAAGGAAAAAAGAGAGCAAGGAAAAGCCACGTTACAAAAAGATGAAGTTGATTTAATTGTTGTCAGTGATTCAGCCCCACCTAAACACAGCCAGGGAGGCAAGTTAATTACACGTAGCCCAACTAATAATCACTATTTATACTTTGTAATTATTTAGATGAAGCCCAGGCGCTTATATCTCCTTTTCTCTCTCTCGGCGGTGACCAGCAACCACCCGCCCCCCCCCCTTCCCCTAACATGCGCTGTACACTGAAAATGAAGCAGCTGCAGGTCTCATCTAGCGACAGGTGACAGGCAGGATGATGAAAATGCTCATCTGGAATATTTTCCGACTGATCGAGCCTCGGAGTGAAGCAGTTCTATGACAGTAGAGAGCCTGAACAACTTTTCTGGTCACAGTAAATCAATGGCCGCTCCCCGGTGAGTTAATCACGGCAGAGAGTAGAACTTTCACAATAAAGCGCCTCTGTCTCAATCGCTGGTCATCTCCACATGATGCGCTTTCAGCGTTGAGGCACAGATATGGTGAGATTATAAAAGCTTTCATCCAAATATCCCTGACCAGTGACAAAAAAGAGGAGCGTATTGAAGCAAGTGGCAAAAGTAAAGTTTCTTTCATTTTTTTGGTCAACATGCAAACCGAGATTCTTGAGTAAATAAACGCTGCTTCACAGCTCCTGCACGCTAGCCTGGGTGCCATTCCGAACTTAGTCCCGCCCACAATGTTTTTGGTCGGGAAGTTCGGTCTGGCATTGCTCAATACTAGCGCGAGTATGCTCGCCCAATATCTGGCGGGCCAATCAAATTGTCAGGGCGGGCTTTATACGATGATGGACAGATGATCAACAGTAACGTAATCAACCACGTCACCAAAGCGCGCTTGGGTTGAATTCGTTTCGTGAAAGATGCAACTGAAATAGGCATCACGGCGATGCAACTCGGCGTGAACGACGAGGTGGATATAGCCAGCGGTCGTTGCCAGCTCCTTTTCGGAAGCCCGGAATCCTGGCTGCTGAACAACAAGTGGAGGGACATGCTAGGCTCCGATGTTTTTCAAGCCAACGTTATGGGTATCGTCGTGGACGAAGTTCATCTAACTTACAAATGGTAAGAGATCATCTGACTGTCTGACTTAGTAAATAACTCGCAATGTCGTGATATGAATCCCATGTTGTAAACATAGTAGGTATGCGTCGCTTAACATACGGCGCACACTCCGTTGCTCTTATTGGTTGTAGGTCTATCCAATTGAGTGCAGAGGAATTTTTTTTCCTGGTTCGTTCGAAACACGCCCCATAATCACGGCTCTATGGAGCAGTATCAGACTCAAATTCTGACTAGAATTGAGTATGACCATGTCAGGCTACCTGCACGCTAAAGACGCGGATATTCTGAAAGCATTGACTCTTCTGCACAACGCCATCAGATATGCGTTATCATTTTAATAGAGTTAAACGCAGTTTGAAGCAACCAGGGCCAGAAAAGTTAAACGTCACTTTGATGAACTTTCTGAAGACATCACCCCCAGATGGGACCGTCTTGTTGCAGAGAAACAAGCTCAGGGCTCCCATTGACTGAGCGTTATGGTTATGAGTTAAAATTCATGCACTTTTTATTATTTTTTTTTGGAGTATCTGTATCTTTCTTTGACGGCGTGTTTAAACGTTACCATAGTGACCAGAGTCAGAGCGTTACGGCTTTGTATGCCCGCAGAGGGCGTGAGAGAGAGGAGAAGGCAACTTTATTTCAACTATTTAAAAACAACATTCATGTAGTGTTTTATAATTATAGCAAACACATTTTTTAATGTATATTAAGATAATAGTGAAAGGTTGGGGACCACTGATATAAAATGAATGAATGAATGAATGAATGAATGATAATGAAATTTAATATGTTTTGTGACAGTTTGTATTCAGAAGATTTAATAAAAGAGGGAAGTATTTTTAGTATCGTTTATTTATTTTGTATTGATACATAACCTCACTGTATTCATTTATAATATTCGCTATTACATTAAAGCGTGACGTTTGTGTCAATAATCTTCTAGCATAGGTGATTCTGCGTGGTGGGAGGGGGGCCCCCAAATCAAATTCTGCTTAGGGCCCCCAAGAGGCTCAGGCCGGCACTGGGTGTACCTACTATGAAAAAAGAGAGAGAACAAAAAATTAAAAGCTGAAATGACAACAGTCATTTCAATGCAATGCAATACAAAACTGGAGAACAGTAGACTGGAGAACAGTAAAAATCAGTAGAGTGAGAAAAATAGGCCCTGATGTCCTCCAGTAGCCTAAGCCTATAGCAGCATAACTATAGAGGTAGCTCAGGGTAACATGAGCCACTCTAACTATAAGCTTTGTCAAAAAGGAAAGTTTTAAGATTAGTCTTAAAAGTAGACAGGGTGCCTCATGGACCAAAACTGGGAGTTGGTTCCACAGGAGAGGAGCCTGATAGCTAAAGGATCTGCCTCCCATTCTACTTTTAGAGATTCTAGGAACCACCAGCAGACCTGCAGTCTGAGAGCGAAGTGCTCTGTTAGGAACATACGGGGTAATCAGAGCTTTGATATATGATGGAGCTTGATTATTAAGGGCTTTATACGTTAGAAGAAGAATTTTAAATTCTATTCTTGATTTAACAGGAAGCCAATGAAGGGAACCTAAATTGGAGAAATATGATCCCTCTTGTTGATTTTCATCAGAACTCTTGCTGCAGGATTTTGGATCAGCTGAAGACTTTGAACTGCATTTTGTGGACTTCCTGGTAATAAAGAATTACAATAGTCCAGCCTAGGGGTGGGCAATATATCCAATATACTCGATGTATCTCAAGTTTCCCTCCGCGCGATAGTTAAGATGACTTTATCGCGACCATCGCGTGTAAATTTTCATGGCAAGATTGAGCCGCTGTATTTAATTCACTGTGAATTTAGTTGTTCCCACATGCTGTGAACGCATCACTCGCTCCTCCTCCAAACCAGTAAGCGCTCTGGCGCACACACACAACAACGAGCACGTACGCTTACCTGCGTTGACGAGACTGCGAGAACTATGGCGACAGCGGGCGTTTCAGGCAGTGGTTTGGATTTCACAAGAAGGAGGTCGAACAAAATGCTGTAATTTGCAAAACATGCCGTAACACCATTGCCACAAAAGGTAGCAGTAGCACAAATTAGTTCCACCTAAAACTTCATCCAGTGCAAAGTGAAGACTCTTGTAAACTCTGCATGTCGCCCCCCCCCCACACCAAAGGAAACTTTAATTAAACCAGCCGTAAAACTGTTGAAACTGGCGTCTTCTTTTGCTAAATCCCATATGACGTTTAAAATTTCCCAGCACCTAAAGAGCAACGGAAATATTTTTGAGATGCTCTGAATATGTAGCTGCGACTGGTCAGTTGATTTTATAGTCACAATACAAGCTTTTGTTTTTGGGATTGTCACATTTTTATTAGACAATTTTTTATCTCTTAAGCACAAAAGAGCACCTTTTATTTCAGGTTTATTTTGTGTCAGATTTTTCCTTGGTGTTCCTTTTGGCCGCTGGGATGTTATGTTTTTTAAGGTCCAGTGTTGACCATGAAAGAGCTTTAATGTGACAATATTGTAATTTGTGAAAAGCTTCTATATGCAGCTGTGGTTAAAAAAATGGCTAAAATAAAACATTTTAAATTAATTTTTATTTTGCAATCAATTTTTCAAACAAACAAAAAAAATGACGTGTTAATATGAGATATACCAATGCAACTTTAGGCACTATGTGGCTAAAAAACATTTGTTATTCAAGGTTATTTGAACATATCGTGATATATAT
Organism: Fundulus diaphanus; assembly: GCA_037039145.1. Classification (NCBI taxonomy): domain Eukaryota; kingdom Metazoa; phylum Chordata; class Actinopteri; order Cyprinodontiformes; family Fundulidae; genus Fundulus; species Fundulus diaphanus. Next base: position 47,182,418 of record CM073122.1, read on the forward strand.
CGCGTATCGTGATATAGCCCAAACATATCATGATATTAGATTTTCTTCATATCGCCCACCCCTATTCCAGCCTTGAAGTAACAAATGCATGGACTAGTTTTTCAGCATCACCCCTGGACCCCTGGACAGAATGTTTCTAATTTTGTCAATATTCTGGAGGTGAAAAAAGGAAACTCTGGAAACCTGTTTAATATGGCATTTAAGTGACATGTCTTGGTAAAAAATAACACCAAAACTTTTTACTTTTTTAATTCCTTTTTGTAACTCATGATCATCTCAATTGTATGATTACAATGGGGGAAAGACCTATTAGAGTACTAATAGCTCACAACTGCAAAGCCAGCATCTATTGTGGTATGGTGGTACGGTTGAGCAGAGGATCTTGCACATCAATGACTGTATTATTACAGCTTAAAGTAAAAGGTGAATGTTGAAACTACATTTATTGCTATTTTTACTTTTTAGTTTAGTGTGCACTACACATGAAAAAAATGAGAATTCGCCATTAACAGTGTTTAACCAAGACAGTCATACATACAGTGCCGTTCCTGTTATATATTGTTTGTGTGTGTGTGTGTGTATATATATATATATATATATATATATATATATATATATATATATATATATATATATATATATATATCCATTCATCCATTTTCTAACATATATGAGGTAACTGGATCTTCTGACCCAGACAAAGCGATACTTAAAAGTCCAGACTCCAATCGCTCCTGGATCAGTGACTTCCTCACTAACAGGCCCCAGGTGGTGAGGATAGGGAAACACACATCTGCCCCACTGATCCTCACACGTTGTGTCCTCAGCCCTGCTTGTCTTCACCCTCTTCACCCTGGACTGTTCTGTTGTCCACCCCACAAACAGTAGTGAAGTTTGCGACACCACTGTGGTGGGTCTCATCTCCAACAATGATGAGACCCAATATGGAGATTAGATCTGCAATCTGTGAAAAAAGCCCAAAATAATATCTGATAAAGTTTTTACATATATATCAAGCAGAGAACTATGGCGAGAACTGTAATGGTCCACTTGTGAAAGTAAACCTGTTGGGCTCTCATTGGCATTAAGACAGCAATTCTTAATGCTACACTATCAGACAGGACACATAAAAAATATTAACGTCACAGAACTTCATTTGAAAATTCCAAACTAATCAAATAATGCATTCTATGCATTTTGTCTGAGCGTCTGCAGCTTTTACCAATGTTGTTTTCCACTTTAAGTTTAGTTTATTTCTTTACACTTTTTTGTATATAAAGGTACCTGTTTAAGCATATAAAGTTAAAGTAATCAACTTTTTACCTTCCTTAGAAAAATTGTGTTTATAAGACTAGTGTCCAAAATTTGAGCAACTTATTGTCACTCGCAAAAAAAACTCAAATTTCAGGTGTTTGTTAAGAGAACTTTTAAGTTGTTAGGAAATTTAATAATACATATTTGCCTATCAATAGTTTCTCCTAAAGCTTTGCCCTTGTCAAGAACTCAGATTTGGACCCCAGAACATATATTGTGGCCCTAGTTATTTGTTTGTAATCCACTACTTTTGTTCCTTAAATATTTAACATGGTAGCTGCATTAAACACTGCTGCTAGGCCGAGAGAAAGCCCTTTACTTTAGGTTCTGTAGCAAAACCAAAAATCTGTATTTTCCTCCCTGTATGTCTCCACTTTCAAAAGGCAATCTATGTCACGACAGGTACAACACAATTTGCCTCCACTGGCCTTGAGTGCAGTGTGAATGTCAGCTTATTCTGCACAGCATCCTAACCTTTGTTGGAATCAAACAGAATATTTCTCAGTATTCATTACACATATTGTAGCTATAAAGAAGTGGTCTCATCTTCTCAGTAAGTGCATGTTAAGAGGTCTTGACAAGGTAAGTCATTTGATCAATGCAGGTACTGAGACCCGTTCAGTTCATTGCAACCCCTGCTTTGAGCTTCTTTGTAACTTGAGAGATTAGGCTGGTGTGCACACACTGAACATTGCACCTACTGAAAGAAGAGCCTGCTGTTTAGGCTTGGCACCTACAAGGTTTTCATGGGCTGCTGTACTTGAGTTTGCTGTGTGTAAACTGAAGCAAATATAACACAGTGTGAAATGTTATTCAGGCAAGATGAGAAGTAACATATTGGTTGTCATATGCTATCAATGTCAACTCCCCATCACTAGAATTCTTCCCCAGTTTGGACGGTCTCGATCGGTGAGCCATGGCTGTCACAATGCTGTCACTCATCCCTACACCCTCTCTTGAAGCTACTGGATTAAAATGGAACTTTAGCATTTGCATTCCGATTAGCATAAAAGTAAGAAAGTGGAACAAGTAGCTCTGAAAGTCATCTAGCAGTGTGTATATTCGACCAAAAGCTAAAAAAGGCGGGGGAGGGCAGCATGTGTTAAATAAAAAAAGGACTGAGGGCACAGAGCAAACAAGGGAGGGCAGGTCTGTAATATGAAAGTGGACTTAACTGCATGTTTGAATCACTGGTGTGTGCCTTTTATAAGCTTACAGCTTCAGACTGCATAGAAAATCCGCCCTGCTGTAGAGGTTCTTTGACATTTAGAATGTCACTTTTAATCACATTCCCAGATTTGATCTTGCTGATCAAAGATGCCTTGAGTTTAAGTTAACATGTTAACAAAGATGTGGGGAAAGGGAGAACAATTTATTTCCTATGTGCTATTCGGGGTAAAGAAAGGCTAATGCTGGAGTCTGATAGCATAAGGTGGGATCTTTGACTGGGGATGTAGAAGGCCTTCCCACGGCTGTATGGAAGGTACAAGCTGGAAAAGTATTACTGCTGTTAACAGGTGAAATGCAGAGAGCAAATGGCTTTGTTAGGTAAAGGTACTTTGTGATGTTAAGGATGGTATTGGTGTCTCTGAAACTTGGTGTCATGATCTCGCAGTTCTCCACCTTGATTCTTCCACCAGGTGTTTAGTGTTTTGTTGATTATTCTCAACTGATTTTGTTGGATACTCCTGTTTGGATACCTTGCTGGTTCATTCTTTTCTTCTTTCATCTCATTATTATATCCCTTTCTTCATTATCATTTCCTGTTTGCAGTAAGGCGTATTGTGTCACTTCCTGTTTTCACGGTGTGATTTGCGATCTGTTGCTCCAAACTCTCTAGCTTTTATCTTTAATCTCTTTGCTGTAACATCTGTTTCCAACACATAAGTACTTTTAAAACATTTTCTGTTGCTGCACATCACGTTTGGGAACTCCCCGTGTTTCACACGGTTTGCTTTTTGGCGTGGTAAGAGGGCGCTAGCCTAGCCTAGCTTTAACCTAGCTTTAGTCAAGCCTTAGCCTCATAATGGCTTCTCTGTCTGTATCTAAGTCTTCCTCTATCTCCTGCTCTCTGTGTCAGATGTTTAGTTATTCCTCTGCCTCCTTTAGTGATAATGGTACATGTAATAAATGTAGTATTTTTGTAGCTTTGGAGGCGAGGGTGTCAGAATTGGAGACCCGGCTCCGTGCTGTTGAAAAACCAGCTGATAGCCGCCCCTTTGCTAGCGCAGAGCAACATAGAGTAACTTCACGTAGCAGCCCTACAGCAGCACCCGAGCAGCCGGGTAACCAGGCCGGCTGGGTGACGATTCGTAGGAAACATAAGTTAGCTCTAGATTTCAGCCCCCAGGTCACCACCACCCCGTCTGCGTTTCTAACAAGTTTTCCCCACTCAGCGACACAGCCGCTGAGGAGCCGACCCTAATTATTGGCAGCTCAATACTAAGAAACGTGGCACTGGAGACACGAGGGACCATAGTTAAATGCCTCCCAGGGGCCAGAACGGGCGACATCGAGTCCTACCTGAAACTGCTGGCTAAGGATACGCGTAAATACAGTAAGATTGTTATGCGGTAATGACACCCGGTCACACCAATCGGAGGTCACTAAAGTTGGTGTTGCTTCAGTGTGTGAGTTTGCTAAAACAATGTCGGACTCCGTAATTTTCTCTGGTCCCCTGCCTGATCTGACCAGTGATGACATGTTTAGCCGCATGTCATCATTCAACCGCTGGTTGTCTACGTGGTGTCCCGAAAACGACGTGGGCTACATTGATAACTGGTGAACTTTCTGGGGAAAACCTGGTCTGATCCGGAGAGACGGCATCCATCCCACTTTGGATGGTGCAGCTCTTTTTTCTAGGAATCTGGCCGGATTTATTAGTTCCCCTAAATGCTGACAACCCAGGGTCCAGACCAGGAAGCAGAGCCGAAGTTTAACACACCTCTCTGCAGCTTCTGTATTGTTACCCACCCATTACCCTATTGAGACGGTGTCTTTCCCACAGCCAAAACTAAACAAATTAAAAACGGATTTAAAAGGAGCAAATCATAAAAATCCAATTAAAATCAACACTGCTCACTTTGAACTAAAAAATAAAACAATTAAATGTGGTTTATTAAATATAAGGTCTCTCCCCCCAAAGACTTTGTTAGGTAATGAATTTATTTCTGATAATCAGATTGATTTATTGTGTCTCACAGAAACCTGGCTACAAGAGGACTACGTTAGTATAAATGAGTCAACTCCCTCCAATTATTCAAATTTCCACATTCCCAGATCTACGGGAAGAGGGGGAGGAGTAGCAACTATCTTTCAGTCTGATTTATTAATTAGTCCCAGGCCAATTAATAACTACAGTTCTTTTGAACATTTAACCCTCAGTTTCCCTCATCCAAACTGCAAAGCAATAAAACCTCTTCTGTTTGTTGTTTTGTATCGTCCACCAGGCCCTTACACTCAGTTTTTGGATCAGTTGTCAGACTTCGTATCTGATTTCGTGTTAAACACTGACAAGGTTATTATAGTGGGTGATTTTAACATTCATGTTGACACTGAATGTGATAACCTTAGTGTAGCCTTTAAAACTATACTAGATTCAATTGGTTTTGCTCAAAATGTGCATAAACCGACGCACTGTTGGCTTCATACTTTAGACCTTGTGCTGACATATGGCATTGATTGTGAAGAATTAACAGTATTTCCTCACAACCCTGTCCTATCTGACCATTTTTTAATAACCTTTGAGTTTAATTTAACCGAGTTCTCCACCCCCAAAAGAGCGTTCCATTATAGTAGATCTTTATCGGATAATGCTGTATCAAAACTTAAAGAGTCTGTCCCCCTTTTAATATCCTCAGTATTGCAGAAATGCCCTGTAGATGGCAGCAATGTTGTTTCTTCCCATTCACAAATAGACACATTTGTTAACGGTGTGACTTCGTCATTGCGTTCTGCATTAGACAATGTAGCTCCTTTGAAAAAGAAGGTGATAATTCCCAGGAAGATGGCTCCCTGGTTTAATTCAGAGCTGCGCTCCTTAAAGCACAATGTTAGCAAATTGGAGAGAAAATGGCGCTCTACACACCAAGAGGAATCCTACCTCATCTGGAAAGACAGTCTACTGTTTTATAAAAAGACCCTTCGTAGAGCTAGAGCAGCATATTTTTCATCATTAATTGAGGAGAATAAAAATAATCCTAGATTTCTCTTTAGTATGGTTGCCAAACTTACCAAGAGTCATAGCTCCGTTGATCCATCCATTCCCTTAGCTCTTAGCAGTAATGACTTTATGGGATTCTTCATAAATAAAATTGATGCCATTAAAAATAAAATAATTGGCATTCTCCCAAACATGATTACCTCGTCCTCAGTGAGTGAGGCAGCGTTGGAGGAATCTTTAGAATCTGCGCGGTGTCTGAACTGTTTAGAAGCAGTAGAGCTTTATGAGCTATCTAAAATTTTAGCTTCAGCTAAATCTTCTACCTGCATGTTGGACCCAATCCCAACCAAGTTGTTTAAGGAGGTATTCCCATTGATTAGTGGCCCTATTTTAGACATGATTAATCTATCCTTAGTAAATGGATATGTACCACAGGCTTTTAAAGTAGCTGTTATTAAACCTTTACTTAAGAAACCTTCTCTTGATCAAGATGAGTTAGTAAATTACAAACCTATATCTAATCTTCTTTTCCTATCTAAAATTCTTGAGAAAGTAGTTGCTAATCAACTATGTGAACATTTACAAAGTAATGACCTACTTGAGGAGTTTCAGTCAGGCTTCAGAGCTCATCATAGCACTGAAACAGCTCTGGTGAAGGTCACAAATGATATTCTCATGGCCTCAGATAATGGACTTGTGTCTGTACTTGTCCTATTAGATCTCAGTGCTGCATTGGATACAGTTGATCACAATATTCTCCTACAAAGACTTGCGCATACTGTAGGGATTAAGGGGAAAGCATTAGGCTGGTTTAAATCTTATCTATCGGACAGATTCCAATTCGTTCATGTTAATAATAAACATAGCTCTCAACTCTCACGCATTGACCGTGTGACACACGCATTTCACTAACTTCACACGCTCACACGCAACACATGCCATTTCACACGCAAACATGGCATTTCTCACGCATAAAAATCACAAAGCCCATCTGGGCTGCGGACGACAAAACTCCGCCTTCTGCTGAGCTGTTTCGGCTTCTTTCACAACTTGTGGCCATCAGTAATTCCTGCTGCAGTTCGTGTTAACAGAGCAGCAGGAAGAGTGATCAGAATTATGAATAATTTTAGTCTTAACCAGTGGTGAAAGTGAGCCGGTGTTATGCTCAAAAGTGCATGCCTGCCGAGATATGCATCCCCTGTCGCGGGAGCGCGCCTCGCTCTGTACAAATGAATATCGACGGAAAACGAATTAAAATACGACCAACGGAGCGACTTGTTCTTATATTAATTATATAAAAACGTTTAAATGTACTTCTAGTGTGAAAAAACTGTGTGTATTTGGCAGATTCGTTTACAAAAGTACGGGTGTTAAGAACAACATTAAATCCACATTTTTTATCCGAGGTACGGCTGATTTATTTGTTGTGGTCTCTTGTCATTCACACACAACAATAAACCGTGAGAGCCGACGTGAGTTTTGAAACTGCAAAGCTTTTTCTTAAGCGGAAGATCAAACGTGCAGAAACAGCACAGCGTTCATAGACCAGTGGGATGCATTCGTGAGCGTCAGAAAGCTATGGTGCATTCAGGAGCATGGGACATTTCAAACTTACAAGGAAAGAGGCATAAAACGGAATAGAACTTAACTCATACAATAATGTATTTATCCAGAGATAGTGTGGGCTTTCTTACAATACTGAATGCTCTATAATTGTATTTCTGTTATGTTTTGATTCTGCACATCTGCTAGCTTTTTATTCTGAAAAATCTATAATATTACAGCAGCAAATTATCAAAGTTTTTCAAAAGCCTGTTTAAAAGCTCCAAATGGGGCTTCAGATCATAGAGCGGCAATTGTGCTGTCATTCTTTTACAGGGCAGAATTTGCATTTGCTGACCCTTGTCCTTTAATTACAGATGGATATACAGGAATACAGTCATACAAGTGTCAACTCCTCTGAGATAGCAGGGGATGCGTTTTTTGGCAACGGGGCTGCCAAAAAACGCATCCCCCTATGTTTTTAATTTAAAAATTGTCCCACACACCTGAAATTCAGACTAGTAGTTCAGAACACATGTGTAAACACGTAGAACATGTTACATCAACTACAAGTGTATATTTCTATGAAACAGCAGGGGATGCATTTTTTGGCAACAGGCTGGTTATAAACTGTAACAGTCTAGAAGTGCATTGAGCTGAAAAGAGGGAGACATCAGCAGCTGGATCATGCATAAAGACGCAGCGCGAACCTCTGTGTGCTTCAGTGTTGCTGCTGAGGGGAAAATGTTGACCATAGAGGCTTGATGAAACTTAGCCTGATTCACCAATCAGGTTAGATCTACAATGATAAACAAACCCATAGATTAATGTGTAACAGTGTAATAATTCGGTGAATAACTTAAAACTACTTAATTTTATTAAGTGTTATTTGAACAATTGTGTGTTTTTTATGTTTTAATCCATTAACTGAACAATAAGGTATTAATACGTCTCTTTCTCTTTTTAACAAAAGTAATACATGTCTACTTCAATGTCTGGTGGGATAAAAATGAGATGGAGTTGAGACTCCACCGGCTCTTCCAGGGTCCAGTTAGCTCCACCCGCAAACAAGCCCCGCCCTCACAATTAGCATAATCTCACTCTTAACTTTTGATAAAAGTTGAGAGGTCTGATAATAAATCTTCTTCAAACTCTAGGGTCACTTGTGGAGTACCACAGGGTTCAGTCCTTGGACCAATTCTCATTACTATATATATGCTTCCGATTGGCAAAATTATCAGACAGCATGGGATTATTTTCCATTGTTATGCTGATGACACTCAGTTATATTTGTCCATAAATCCTGATGAATCCAATCAATTACTTCAACTACAGTCATGTCTTGATGACATCAAAAGCTGGATGACTTTACATTTTCTGCATTTAAATTCTGACTAGACAGAAGTCCTCAAAAAATAAACTTCTTAATCAATCACTTAATCTGGATGGCATTAACTTGGCCTCTGGTAATAAAGTAAAAAATCTTGGTGTTATTTTTGACCAAGACATGTCATTTAAATCCCAGATTAAACAGGTTTCTAGAGTTTTCTTTTTTCACCTCAGGAATATCGCCAAAATTAGAAACATTCTGTCCAGGAGCGATGCTGAAAAACTAGTCCATGCATTTGTTACTTCAAGGCTGGACTATTGTAATTCTTTGTTATCAGGAAGTCCACAAAATCCAGTTCAAAGTCTTCAGATGATCCAAAATGCTGCAGCAAGAGTTCTGATGAAAATCAGAAAAAACAAGCGGGATCATATTTCTCCAATTTTTGCTTCCCTTCACTGGCTTCCTGTAAATCAAGAATAGAATTTAAAATTCTTCTTCTAACATATAAAGCCCTTAATAATCAAGCTCCATCATATATCAGAGCTCTGATTACCCCGTATGTTCCTAACAGAGCACTTCGCTCTCAGACTGCAGGTCTATTGGTGGTTCCTAGAGTCTCTAAAAGTAGAATGGGAGGCAGATCCTTTAGCTATCAGGCTCCTCTCCTGTGGAACCAACTCCCAGTTTTGGTCCGTGAGGCAGACACCCTGGCTACTTTTAAGACTAATCTTAAAACTTTCCTTTTTGACAAAGCTTATAACTAGAGTGGCTTATGTTACCCTGAGCTACCTCTATAGTTATGCTTCTATAGGCTTAGGCTACTGGAGGACATCAGGATCTATTTTTCTCACTCTATTGAGTTCTACTGTTCTTCAATTAAGCATTGCTTGTCATCATTTCTGCTTATAACTTTTTGTTCTCTCTCTTTTTTCTTCATAGTAGGTACACCTGGTCTGACGTTCTGTTAACTGTGACATCATCCAGAGAAGACAGATCACCGGCTATTACCATCTGATGTAGAACAGATTACTGAATCAATGTGTGCTTCTGTGCTTGTTTGTCTCTCTTGTGTCTCTGCTCTGTCTTCTATAACCCGCAGTCGGTCGAGGCAGATGACCGTTCATACTGAGCTCGGTTCTGCTGGAGGTTTTTCCTTCCCGTTAATGGGTGGTTTTTCTTTCCACTGTCGCTTCATGCTTGCTCAGTATGAGGGATTGCTGCAAAGCCATGGACAATTCAGACGACTCTCCCTGTGGCTCTACGCTTCTCCAGGAGTGAATGCTGCTTATCGGGACTTTGATGCAATCAACTGGTTCCCTTATATAGGAAATCGTTTGACCAATCTGTATAATCTGACCCAATCTGTATAATATGATTGAACTTGACTTTGTAAAGTGCCTTGAGATGACATGTTTCATGAATTGGCGCTATATAAATAAAATTGAATTGAATTGAATTATGGCTTAACCTTGTCCTTGTCGGTGAAGATTCTCAGTCATCCAAGTCATGATCAATCCACAAAAGGTTAAACAATAAAACAACTGGACTTCTATTCTGAAAGTGAAGACGTTTCGCTTCCCATCCAGGAAGCTTTCGCAATTCAAAATGTCTGGAATAGTGTGGATTTCAAGCTTTATAGACCTGCTGGCGAGGCTTCATTAGAACTTAGATTCACATGTAGATTCACCTGGGCCACCAAGTCTAAAATGAGCGGAGTGGAGTATGCAGTTTATTGCAGTGAGGAAAGTTTTGGAGTATTGGAGAAGCCAAATGACCTCTCCACAGACACATGGCTCAACACAGGAGAGCTACCTTCTACGGACAAGACTCAGCCGTCCACCTGCACCTCAAGGATAAAGGACACTCTTTTGAGGACCAACATTTTCACATTTTGGACAGAGAAGACAGACGGTTTGAGAGAGGGGTGAAGGAGGAGGCTGAGGTTTCAACTTTCAAAAATTTACAACACAGGTTTGATTCCTGCTAAATTTCACCCCAATTCACACCTCCATGCATGTGACCACAACATTCCTCCAAACGATGAGCCCAACGACTCTCCGTTGTTGGAGGGATCAGTTCCAGGTGAATTTACATGTGCCTTGTCATATATATATATATATATATATATATATATATATATATATATATATATATACACACTACCGTTCAAAAGTTGGGGGTCACCCAGACAATTTTGTGTTTTCCATGAAAAGTCACACTTATTCACCACCATACGTTGTGAAATGAATAGAAGATAGAGTCAAGACATTGTTACGCCGGTTCAGACGTGACAGACTGCATTTCCCATGATGCAATGTGGTCAAAATGGCCACCAACTCCCATCATGCAACACGGACCAAAATGGCCGCCGACCGAGATAAGGTTGCTATGGTGATAACTATAAAACACAGCGGCGCGCTGCATTCTGCCTTCTTTTGGCACGCCGCCATCTCGAGAAGACACCGCAGCTGTTACACTCCGTGGGTTTCCAACCCCCACACGCCACGTGCTCAATAACTCTTTGCTGGACCGAAGATTACCGAAGGAAAACTATTCCCTGTGCTGATACAGGAGGTCGACTTAAAAAGTACTTTTGAATTTCCTCTGATCAAAGACTGAGAGCCGTTATCTCCCGGTGATCGAACGAGGACTACGCTTTTGTTTGGCCGAACAGAGCGTCTGAACGCCCAGAGGACGAGAAAGGCGAAGGGACTCCCTCTTCTGTTTCCCCGCTATCTGACACCTGCGTACACCGAAGAGCATCCAAGACGGCGCGGGCTGGCAGCGCTCTGGGACTTTCACCGGAGACGACACAAGTAAACGGGAATTTCCCCCCTTTTATTTCTCTTTTCATCCTTAAAATTATCTAAGTGTGCTTGGGTAGAGAAACCTATTTAAGACTTTAGTTTTAATGCTGTTTACTCCAAGACGGAGTTTGTTTTAAATGTGAACATTTGCTGTTGTATGTGCATGTTTTTTTTTTGTAAGTGATTTTGGCTGTGCTGGTTTGTGCTTTATAAGTGACCCCGCCGCGGGTCAATTTTTCCATTTTTTTCCATCTTCTTCCATCTTTTTCCCTCTCTCTTCGCTTTCTCCTTATCAGTTCAATCTCTTTGTTAACCTCAATTCGCGGTCTCCTCTCGAATTTCTCATTCAGACCGCCTCTTAAGCGAGGTACCACCCCACATTAGTTAAGCGTGGTTGCATCATTAGGACCTCCCCTCACGCATCACGCAAGGTTGTAGACCCTACGTCATCAGAGTCGCCATTTTGGGAGGGTGTCACATAGTTGAACTGACTAGGGCCGTTTCTCAATATGCGTTCTTGAGCGTTCTCATGACACGTCATCAGCCTCAGCCCGAGCACTGTTCCGATTGCCGAGTACGCCAAACCGAGAACGGTGCCGAATTCCCCGGATGTTGTTCTCGCCCCACCCTCTTTATCGAGCATGCATCAGAGCAGACTTGTGCGTTCTTCAGACTGACCGCTTGCCCAGAATGCACCGCGGCAAGATAATTTTTAGGCTTTTTAGAAAAAATGTTGTTTTAAAAAAATCTTCAATAAGATTTATTGTGGTGTAGTATATAAATAGTTTTGAATGTTAAAGAAATGCTAAAGAACTGTGCGTCTCATGACGTCACAAGTACGCTTCTGTTCCAATACACCATACGTGCTGCGTGCTCGCGTTCTTGTCAAGTCCGATCTTCCTGTGTTCTCGCCAATACCGGACTTGACGAGAACGCGAGTCCGTACTCGCGTTCTCGTGAATTGAGAAACGGCCTAGCTGTTGGAGAAGGACCTCGCTGCAGCCTTGCGGAAAGGGGCGGGGGAAGGACCACTGTCAGTCCCATACCTTATATGGAAATGGGACTATTGCACTCCGGAAATGAAGGGGGCGCTATTTTCATAATCACTAGTACCTTAAAGAAGCGGAGTTGAGAAGTTGATTGAAAGAAGTAGAGGTTCTTCCACTGATGTTCGGCACACGATCCATAATGCAAAACCTACGAAGTCAGCAAAAGGTATTTTTACCTTCTTAAAACTTGTTTTCACATAAATCATTTTTTAGATTAGGTTGAAAATATAATTAACAGCTGTAGACAAGTGAAATTCGTAATTTATACAGGGAAGGCTAACATGTAGCATAGATAATTATTTTCCTGCAGGGCACCATTAGATGGAAATAGAAAAGAAAAGTAGATAACATGTATATTTGAGAAATGTATTATATGTTCAAACTTTGTTTGTTATTTTAATCACACAGATCCACGCATCTATCTATTTGCAACATATTGATGTCCCCTTTGCTCATACAATGCCGATGAGTCGCACAAGGTACAGAACCATATAGCAAAAGCTGCTATGGCTCAACATAACGGTATGTAAAATAACACTTGAAAAATATAAAATATTTTTTTACATGCTTATCAGTTTTCAAGTGTTTTTTTTTATTTTTAAATATGTTTTTGGAACACGAATGTTACATTTCTGGAAAGTCAAATATTTTTTATAAACTAACAGCTGCCATCATATGTGGGTGTAGTACCCAGATGTGATGCTCTAATAACGAGTAGCACTGCTTCAATATATTTTTAATAAGTAACTGTGCAAAAAAAACTAAAAAAAAACACACAAGTAAGAGTAACAAAGTATTTGGTGAGATGGCTATTATTAAGTCCTGTTTTACTGATCATAATGTGCAATGTAATATTGCCCATTTATTTCAGCAGACATGAATAAAAATGAAGTTATGTACACTGTTCGGCATTTTCTAACCAAAAATGAAAAATATTATTACAAGAAAACAAATTAAGGTTAGAAGAAACCTAGCATGAACAACATTTATCTGTGTATCGTGTTTTATTTTTTTATAGGTTAAAATGTGTTCTTCATTCAGTTAAGTTACACGCATTGGGTTGCGTATCAACAAAATTTACTCAAGATTACAACATAAGGAAAAATAGTCCTAATTTTTTTATTCATTATTTTTTTGTCAAAGGTTACAGAATAATTGAGTAAATCTAATTAGTTAATACCTGCCCTTGGCTGTTTGAGCAATATCACTTTTACAATTTCAATTAATTTTTTGCAGAATATATATCTGTTAACTGGAAGCCATTGTGACTTCTAAAATTAATTGTTAAATCCTACAAAACAGTAACAATAAAGTTAAAAAATCTACAGTGATTAATTTACGTTAAAGTTAAATTTACATTGTGCAAATGACACTAAAACCCTAAATGATTTAAAACAAAAATTAAATTCATTATTTGGACAGCATTTTTTATACCATTAGAGATGGAAAGGATAAGATCTTGAGCGATATAAAGTATTAACTATTGTTTAATGCTCTTCACCACGCAGGTTCAAAGGATATCGCCAATCTTACAGGTAAGATTCGTTCATAATCACGTGTCATAGCCATTCTTCTGGTATGACTGTCTTGCAATGCACCTGTTTTTTTATTTTTTTTATTTTCAGATGCCTTTGAATGGACTTGAAGCTGTTCTCCAGGAGGTGGTACTAGCACAGGGAGACAAAGCTTACCTCACCCTTGCATGCCAAGACACACCTTGGCATCGACCTTCAAGTGCTTTGAAGCCATTGTGTCTGACCCAGTTTCCGGGAAGAAGACTCACTTTGCTTAGCTGGATGGTAAGGACCTTTGAATTTTTTCACTTCAAACATGCAAAATTATATTTGAACTACATAAAATCTATTTTTTATTAACAGGTGAGATCCACTGGGGTAAATTTTCAGAGTCATTCAAAGCAGAAAATCGGATTCCTTTTGGGGTCGAAACGTGTTCTTCCTGCAACCGGCAATATAAAGACTGTGTTGGCTTCACCGGAAATGGAAGACGAAGAGAGTACCCTCGTTACTACTTTGATGACATACCTGGACACTGCCCTGAATGTTAATACTGAATGCAAGGAGAATATTAGTTGTTTTCCAGTCTTTTACACATTTCAGTTGTCACATATTGTTGTTCGTTTTTTTTTTGTGACATGCCATTTTAAATAATTTCTGCTGAAGCACATTTGCCTTGTACAGTCATTCTTTTTCATAATGTGTTATTTTAATATTATGTATTATTAACATTATTTGGTTTTCATAGAAATGGTGTTGTTATGTTGTGACTGTAATATCTTGAAGAGAAAGTAGAACCAATAAAGTAGTTGTAAATATATTGTAACAGTGTTGTTTAACAATTGGATAACCTTGTTTTAAAAATTAGATATACAAGCAAAGTTAATAACTTGCAATATTTTCTATGTGTAAATACAATGTTTCTTATTATTTTTGAACAATGACTGGAATGAATAAAAATTTTCTTTACAAAACTGATAAACGGCTAAGTTGTTTATGTTTTAACAGTCAGAATTAACTATTGTTTTTTTTTTTGTAATAAAGCAAACACATACAGAAACATTTTGTCCGGTTACAAAGTAATGACACAAACATAAGATGAAAGGTATGCTGTGCGAAGGTGGAGACCAGGTGGGGGTAAAGAAAGCTCAGGTGAGGAGCAGTTGCACACATGAAGCATCAAGCCGGACTTTATGAAGGGTGGAGGAGATGAGACCGCCACCGTTAGGCTGGGACGGATATTGGCTGAGCAGGTGAGATGAAGACAGTTGTAGTTAGAATTTACACATTAGTTTAATTTATGCATCCAATGACTTCATTCAAAAAGGTTTTCATATATATATAAAAAAAAGACTCATCCAGAGCAGATCATTCTCTCTGGCGGTTACCAGCGCCATGTCTACTGCCGGGTCCCAGCGCCGAAGATTATTCCTTGTCAAATAAACTTTCAAAAACCTTCTTTCTTTGAGTGAGTCTTTCCAGGTTGAAGCTACATTTAAAGTTTCAAATGAATCCCCTTGGGTTTTGCAAAAATTTCATATCTAAGGTCTTTGGAACGCAGTTTATGAATCGATTGCAATTGGAAGAATTGATATGGAATTTCTAAATGGAATAGTAGGACACCAATCAGTTTACTGGTTAAGCTGGAGTCCTTTTATTAAAAGTTTCCAATGAGACATTATGCTAAACAATGATAAGAGTTGAGCTAGGTCAACTGCAACCAAGTATATTATAGTTTTCGGAATGCCACTTGTTAGAAGTTCAAAAGTCCTTTGGTTTGTTTTTACAATGTATTCACAATGTAATAAGGAAAATATTTGGCAAATAAACAGAACAAAAGTGCACGTACTAAATTGGCCAAAATTGTATTACCGACCAAACCTCTTTTCAATTCAATTCAATTCAATTTTATTTATATAGCGCCAAATCATGAAACATGTCATCTCAAGGCACTTTACAAAATCAAGTTCAATCATATTATACAGATTGGGTCAGATTATACAGATTGGTCAAAATGTCCTATATAAGGAAACCAGTTGATTGCATCAAAGTCTTGACAAGCAGCATTCACTCCTGGGGAACCGTAGAGCCACAGGGAGAGTCGTCTGCATTGTACATGGTTTTGCTGCAATCCCTCATACTGAGCAAGCATGAAGCGACAGTGGGAAGAAAAACCACCCATTAACGGGAAAAAAAACCTCCGGCAGAACCGGGCTCAGTATGAACGGTCATCTGCCTCGACCGACTGGGGTTACAGAAGACAGAGCAGAGACACAACAAGAGAGACAAAAAAGCACAGAAGCACACATTGATCTAGTAATCTGTTCTACATTAGATGGTAGTAACGGGTGAGCCGTCTTCTCTGGATGATGTCAAAGTTAACAGAACGCCAGACCAGGTGTACCTACTATGAAGAAAAAGAGAGAGAGCAAAAAGTTAAAAGCTGAAATGACGACAGTCATTTCAATGTAATACAATACAAAACTGGAGAACCGTAGAATGAAGAACAGTAGAAATCAGTAGAGTGAGAAAATTAGACCCTGATGTCCTCCAGTAGCCTAAGCCTATAGCAGCATAACTATAGAGGTAGCTCAGGGTAACATGAGCCACTCTAACTATAAGCTTTGTCAAAAAGGAATGTTTTAAGATTAGTCTTAAAAATAGATAGGGTGTCTGCCTCACGGACCAAAACTGGGAGTTGGTTCCACAGGAGAGGAGCCTGATAGCTAAAGGATCTGCCTCCCATTCTACTTTTAGAGACTCTAGGAACCACCAGCAGACCTGCAGTCTGAGAGCGAAGTGCTCTGTTAGGAACATACGGAGTAATCAGAGCTCTGATATATGATGGAGCTTGATTATTAAGGGCTTTATACGTTAGAAGAAGAATTTTAAATTCTATTCTTGATTTAACAGGAAGCCAATGAAGGGAAGCTAAAATTGGAGAAATATGATCCCTCTTGTTGATTTTCATCAGAACTCTTGCCGCAGCATTTTGGATCAGCTGAAGACTTCGAACTGCATTTTGTGGACTTCCTGATAGTAAAGAATTACAATAGTCCAGCCTTGAAGTAACAAATGCATGCACTAGTTTTTCAGCATCACCCCTGGACAGAATGTTTCTAATTTTGGCGATATTCCGGAGGTGAAAAAAGGAAACTCTGGAAACCTGTTTAATATGGGATTTAAATGACATGTCTTGGTCAAAAATAACACCAAGATTTTTTACTTTATTACCAGAGGCCAAGTTAATGCCATCCAGATTCAGTGATTGATTAAGAAGTTTATTTTTTGAGGACTCTGGCCCAAAGATTACAACTTCTGTCTTGTCAGAATTTAAATGCAGGAAATTTAAAGTCATCCAGCTTTTGATGTCATCAAGACATGACTGCAGTCGAAGTAACTGATTGGATTCATCAGGATTTATGGATAAATATAGCTGAGTGTCATCAGCATAACAGTGGAAATTAATCCCATGCTGTCTGATAATTTTGCCAACCGGAAGCATATATATAGTAAATAGAATTGGTCCAAGGACTGAACCCTGTGGTACTCCACAGGTGACCCTAGAGTTTGAAGAAGATTTATTATTAACATGAACAAACTGGAATCTGTCCGACAGATAAGATTTAAACCAGCCTAATGCTTTCCCCTTAATCCCTACAGTATGCTCAAGTCTTTGTAGGAGAATAATGTGATCAACTGTGTCAAATGCAGCACTGAGATCTAACAGGACAAGTACAGACACAAGTCCATTATCTGAGGCCATGAGAATATCATTGGTGACCTTCACCAGAGCTGTTTCAGTGCTATGATGAGCTCTAAAGCCTGACTGAAACTCCTCAAGTAGGTCATTACTTTGTAAATGTTCACAAAGTTGATTAGCAACTACTTTCTCAAGAATTTTAGATAAGAAAAGAAGATTAGATATAGGTCTGTAGTTTACTAGCTCATCTTGATCAAGAGAAGGTTTCTTAAGTAAAGGTTTAATAACAGCTACTTTAAAAGCCTTTGGTACATATCCATTTACTAAGGATAGATTAATCATGTCTAAAATAGGACCACTGATCAGAGGGAATACCTCCTTAAACAACTTGGTTGGGATTGGGTCTAACATACAAGTAGAAGGTTTAGATGAAGCTAAAATTTTAGATAGCTCAGAAAGCTCTACTGCTTTTAAACAGTTCAGACACTCTTTTCTATCTAGTCCTTATTAAATAAGGCGAAGGCTATTATATTTTATATTTGAACTTATTTATTTTAAGAGTAGCCTACCATTCACAACATCAAAATCTGTTATTCGAACTTTAGCACCAGCAAGTATTTTGTTATATCTGTTTTCTTAATCAACGCTGGAGATAGGCACCAGCCACCCCCGCGACCCCATGAAGGTTTAAGTGGGGGTCAGAAAATGGATGGATGGATGGATGGATGTTTTTTTAATCTGCGATGGACTGGGAATCTGTCCAAGATCCACCACAGCAGCCCTAACGATCCCACTATAGGGATAGGCGTGCGTGTATGATAATTAATGGATGGATAAATGTGTTCTAAATGTAATGTACATTTGTCTCTAAAATATTAATTTGATTTATGTTTTATGACATTTGTTTTTTATAGTGTGTAAGGATAGATAAAAAACATCTCTATAATGATTCCTTATTGTTGCTCATTTTAGATTGTTTGTTATTAATGTAATTTTAACATCCGAAAATAACATTTAATACAGATTTAAAAATAAAAAAGGACATATCACGTGACAGACATACCACGTGACATAGCACGTTTTTTTTGCCATTTCTGTACAGTTTAATTTGTATTTTTTTAAGTTAAAAGTGTTCTTGGTCGTTTTGAAAGCTGTTGTCAAGTAAATTGCGTTATTATTATTATAATTATTATAACACGGCTGGTACAGGAAATAGTATCACTAGCGCCCCCTTCATTTCCGGAATGCAATAGTCCCATTTCCATATAAGGTATGAGACTGACAGTGGTCCGTCCCCGCCCCCTTTCCGCAAGGCTGCAGCGAGGTGTACTTGAGCTGTTGTGGAAACCTTGAGGTGTCCGTCTGGATTCTCAAAGCGGTTTTCTGCCTCCCAATGCTGCGACGTCAAATGCCGACGTCTTGAATGTGATGTTTAACAACTGTGAGTTGGACTAAGATTTGCTACATCTCATTTTAATCAATTTTTGACTATTATTTCCACATATATTTTGCATGTTTAGTTAGTAGCGAGTAGGATTCCAAGGTTGTTGAATCAGAGAATTACTGTAACAGGGAATTGCTTTGGTTCAATAAAGCCAACTTGTGGAATAGTAATTGTTTGTGTTCATTCCAATTCACAGTTGCATGGTTATTCAGAACTCAGAGCTACTTCCTTTTGGGAGTTAACATTCGATATTAACACAGAGACATTTTCATTGGATTGGTGATAAAAGGGTAACGGTTTAAACTCTAATTGCAGTTATAAGTTGAGTTATCACCGTTGCTGGATAAATCTGATCGGTCAGAACCCGATCAGATCATTTTGTTCCAGCACAACTGAGTTCATAACAGCTAATTAATAAATGCATTAGTAGTATAAATCATTACAAGCTTATAGCTCTAGCATTACCACCATTTGAATCATATTTGTTATAGCTAATATTTGAGTTTGAATGACTTATTATTTAAATTATAATACCAAATTATAATTAATAATAATAATCATATTCAATCAGTTTCTGGCATAACAACATTGACAAGGTTAGAAATAATGATTTGTATTTGAAATAAGATTTTTTTTTACATCAAACTTTGCTTTCGTCAAAGAATCCTCCATTTGCAGCAATTACAGCATTGCAGACCTTTGGCATTCTAGCTGTTAATTTGTTAAGGTAATCTGGAGAAATTGCACCCCACGCTTCCAGAAGCAGCTCCCACAAGTTGGATTGGTTGGATGGGCACTTCTTGCGTACCATACGGTCAAGCTGCTCCCACAACAGCTCAATGGGGTTCAGATCTGGTGACTGCGCTGGCCACTCCATTACCGATAGAATACCAGCTGCCTGCTTCTGCTCTAAATAGTTCTTGCACAATTTGGAGGTGTGTTTAGGGTCATTGTCCTGTTGTAGGATGAAATTGGCTCCAATCAAGCGCTGTCCACTGGGTATGGCATGGCGTTGCAAAATGGAGTGATAGCCTTCCTTATTCAGAATCCCTTTTACCCTGTACAAATCTCCCACCTTACCAACACCAAAGCAACAACAGACCATCACATTACCTCCACCATGCTTAACAGATGGCGTTAGGCATTCTTCCAGCATCTTTTCATTTGTTCTGCATCTCACAAGCGTTCTTCTTTGTGATCCAAACACCTCAAACTTGGATTCATCTGTCCACAACACTTTTTTTCCAGTCTTCCTCTGTCCAATGCCTGTGTTCTTTTGCCCATCTTAATCTTTTTCTTTTATTGGCCAGTCTCAGATATGGCTTTTTCTTTGCCACTCTGCCGTGAAGCCCAGAATCCCGCAGCTGCCTCTTCACTGTAGATGTTGACACTGGTGTTTTGCGGGTACTATTTAATGAAGATGCCAGTTGGGGACCTGTGAGGCGTCTGTTTCTCAAACTAGAGACTCTAATGTACTTATCTTCTTGCTCAGTTGTGCAACGCGGCCTCCCACTTCTTTTTCTACTCTGGTTAGAGCCTGTTAGTGCTGTCCTCTGAAGGGAGTAGTACACACCGTTGTAGGAATGCCTTCATTTCTAAGAACAAGAATAGATTGTCGAGTTTCAGATGAAAGTTCTCTTTTTCTGGACATTTTGAGCGTTTAATTGACCCCACAAATGTGATGCTCCAGAAACTCAATCTGCTCAAAGGAAGGTCAGTTTTGTAGCTTCTGTAACGAGCTAAACTGTTTTCAGATGTGTGAACATGATTGCACAAGGGTTTTCTAATCATCAATTAGCCTTCTGAGCTAATGAACACATTGTACCATTAGAACACTGGAGTGATAGTTGCTGGAAATGGGCCTCTATACACCTATATAGATATTGCACCAAAAACCAGACATTTGCAGCTAGAATAGTCATTTACCACATTAGCAATGTATAGAGTGTGTTTCTTTAAAGTTAAGACTAGTTTAAAGTTATCTTCATTGAAAAGTACAGTGCTTTTCCTTCAAAAATAAGGACATTTCAATGTGACCCCAAACTTTTGAACAGTAGTGTATGTATGTATGTATATATATATGTATATATATATATATATATATATATATATATATATATATATATATATATATATATATATATATATATATATATATATACAGTGCGCTGTAGCTGTGAGGTGCGGGGCATGCAGACGGCAATCAGTGTCTATTTTCAAAAAATCCTGTAGTGGGAGCACCACTCAAAAATTACTTAGTTCTGCTTTAACGCAAAGATTCATTTTGGGTTCCCCATGGCAGCAATCTCCAGTTTACACCTAAATAAGTCACTTTATTTGTGAATTGTAACATTTTCCAATCTGCCAAACAGTGTCATCTTCTTACTGCCATAACAACCTTGACTCATCAAGGCATGGACTTCATTAGACCCCTGGTGTGCTGTGCTATCTGACATCTGACATCATGATACCTAGCACATCCCAATATGCTCAATTTACTTTAGTAACATCCACATGGATGACAAGACCTAAGATTTCACACCAGAACATTGGCCAAACCATCACACTGCCTCTGCAAGCTTTCCTTATTCCCATAGTGAATTTTGCTGTCAGCGTTCCCCAGGTACATGACACACATTTAAAAGAAAATGTGATTCAACAGATCAGGCCACTTCTTTCAGTTTTCTAGTTGTTGTCATGCTCACCTACAAACTCAACTGTTGGTGTTTTACTTTTATCGATAAAGCCCTTTATATACACTACTGCTGTGGTTACAATTATGTTTTTATTTTGTTTCCACGGTGATAACTGGGAAGAACACATTATGCTTCAGGTTGCAGCCTCTCTGTCTTGGGAATCGTTTGGGGGCAGAAGCATCATTCTTAATTTAAGTTTTTCCGACATTTATGTCAAGAACATGCAGTTACAAACATTCTTGCAAATAGGAACAAGAGCTTTTGTTTGTCTGATCTGGTTGAAAGCTTCACATATTTTATTGCATAAAATCTTCCTTCAGGGCATGCAGAGCAGGGAAATTAAACGTGGCAACAAATTTATGTTGAGTGTCCATGTTGGTGTTTTAGAACAAATTAGAAAAAGACAGCTAGCTGAACACAGGGCAAATCAGATGTGAGGGCTCTTTAATTTTTTTTAGCTACAGGGTTTCATGTTTACCTCTCACAGTATAGAAATCATAATTAATTTTGGGAAATTACCCCAAGTAACATTATGTTTTGAAGCATTACTGCTGTATGCTGCTGTAGTGCAAGAGACAATATGATGTGCTGCAAGGTTGTGACTCAACATTTCTAGGAGCTGTAACTGGAGGCAATGTGCCAAATACTTTGAGACAGATCTCTTGGGGCAAAGCCAACAAAATTTCTGCTTTAACAATTTTGTGCTCTGTGAAAAACAGCTGGTGTGAAAAAAAGGAGAGTAAATAGAGTGGAAAATTTGCTATAAGCATAATCTAGCGAGATTGTTTAAGTTATTCTTTTAATTAATGGTTATTGTGTAAATTCCCATATTTGGAGATACAATGTACTATTTCTTCACAACCTCAAGATACTTAAAATAGTGTCTAGAGTAGTGCTGTCAAACGATTAAAAATTTTAATCGCGATTAATCGCATAATGTCGATAGTTAACTCGAGATTAATCGCAAATAAATCGCATATTTTATCCTTTTATTTCTGAAAGTGTAATAGCCTGTTTGGGCATTTTAATATGCAATTTTGCAATAAATGACACTAATAAAATACATGCTTGTACAAAAAATATTTTTATTTTATTTTTCAAGCACTTTTCAGAATTGGAATGAAAACATCCTGGTGCCAATGTTAAACTCTGGACTATAATGGCTAAATGACTAATCATGATGCCCTGATGTTTACACAGTGTGTAAACAAATGTGTAAATAAATACCTGTTTTCATGCCGATATATTTTTCTTGCCTCTTAAACAAAGATAGACATGGTATTATGCATAAACATATAAATTAATAAAAATTGTACATTTTAATAAAGTCATAAGTTTTGTTCATTTCTTCTGTCTCTCACACATCTAATTCTGAGCTTTCACACCAACAACAATAATTTCTTTGAATATTTTTGCTTGCTGTTTCTATCCATATTCATAGAGTTTAAGCCTGGAAAAAGGTTTTAAATTTCCAGGTCATTCCAGTCTTACACTTTGCTTGCAACTGGGCCATGAGCTTAATACCCTTGAAAGGGACTGTTTAGGAACTGATTAGTAACTCCAGGTACTTCGTTTGGCAACGTGATTCATCCTTGGTTTGTCAAATACAGAGACAAATTAATAAGCATTAAAGTTTATGGGTTGGGGTTTCTGCAATGTTATCAACGTGTAAAAGCTCATCTTCAGAACCAATATCTGCTTAAAATGGTGATCTGCACCGCCTAATCTACTTTCAGCAGTTACCACCGGTTATTGCACCGTAAACTGCAGAAAATACGTGCAGAGTTGCTCTGTCTGCCTTTACGTCCTATGGCGGAAGGATATTTCAGCTGGATACACTCAAAGCGTCTAGTGCAGGCAGGTCTCATAATAACCCCTATTTCGTCACTTATTTTAGAGCCCAAATAAGCGATTTCACTTTCAGAAACCTGCCCAAAAAAACCGCAACCCGTGACTCATGAAATTGCTCTATAGCGCTTTTAGAAAAAAGAAGCCCAAAGTCGCATGTGTCCGAGGGTAAAAGAAACTGCTGGCAAGAGTGAGCACGGGTCTGTTTTGCTACAGTTTTCTAGCACTCTTCAAACTACGGAAAGCGCAGAGGGTAAAATAAACACTGTCCGGAGAGCGCGGCGGGGGGAAAAACATTAGGGAACGGTGTGTGTTTTGACGCGTGATTAACGGCGACAAAAAAATTGTCGGCGTTAAAATGGGTTTACGTTAACGCCGTTAATAACGCGTTTAACTGACAGCACTAGTCTAGAGGTTATAAAAAAGTGTTAAACATTTATCCAAGTTACCCACACAGTACAATAGCGTACCGCGCACGTGACGTCACCGTCTCAAGAGCAACGCCCCTTTTGCCGCTTAGGTAGGACAAACCGATAGAGAACGCACGTAGCAACCAGCAACAGAACCAGCGATATGACCGACTTTGCAGCCATTAAACTTTCCCAAGACGATGTCCCAGGCGCACGGTTTACTGGTCGAAGAACACACCAACCTTCAGCTCAAACGATGGCTTGAGTGTTGAGGGCTTAAAAAGACCGGAAAACGGGCCGAGTTGATCGAACGGTAAGCTTTGTTTTTTTTTCCTGCGCGGCGTTCATGGCGTCGTCGGCCGTTTTTTTGTTTGTAATCACCGTCCAGGAATCGGTATATGTTTAATGTTTGTCTTATTTGAAATGTTTTTGAGTAGGCTATCCAGGTAGCAGGGTATCATGTTAGCGCCTGCTACCATGATAGCCTATATGCTATCATGGTAGCAGGCGCTTCATTATTAACATGTCGGCCACCAAAATACTCTTACCTGTTCACTACTTGATGTCGCTGGAATTGGGTCAGGATGTTTTTCGGTTGGGCCCTTTCCTCCGACAAAATGCTTGCTACATATGTAGGCCGACCGCACCGGTGTACCCAGCGCACAGATTTCTCCTTGGCACTCTTGAATTTCGGGAAAGTAATGAAGACAACATCCTTCATATGCGGCCGATCAGCGTACCTCGAGTCGCTGTTGCACGTTCCATAGCAACAATGTTTAATAACCATGGTCTTAGATTTTGGAAAAAGCAGTCGTTTAAACGAGTAAAACCTAGGCTAACGCACGTCTCTTTTACAGCGAAACAGCGGCGTACTATGCAAGTTTGTCCTACCGCGTACCACGTGATGTGACGTCATCGTGACGTTACGTTTCTAAAAATAGCTCGCTCGCGGTACGCTATTAAAGCACTATCACAAAACCTCCTCTTCACCAGTAAGATTATTTAAAAAGTGGTGTTTGAATAGTTAAATACCTTTTGTAAAACATAATTCACCCCCAATCAAGGTTTTTTTGTTAACAAACTGTATAGATGGATATGTTATATTGCTGGGGTCACATTTATAAAGCTTGCACACACACAAAATGGGGCCTGAAATGTGCATACTTCACTTTCCACGCAAAATTCTCTATAGAAAAAAAACTTGACAGGAAAGTGTACGGTCCCCATGGCAACTCTGACCCACTCGTACACTCATTTTGAAGATGGGAAAAATTGTTGACAGATGGTAAAGTGGTGAATTGCAGCCAAACTGCAGCATGATTCCTTTCAGCCATTCTATTTCATTCCAGTCAGACTTTAAACATAGATCGACTTGATCATAGGCATTCAAAACCCATGTGTTATTGATGCTTGCAATAGTGACACATAACTATACAAAAAGACCTTTCAAATACAGAAAAAACTGTCCACAACCCAACTTAAATCTTAAATAGAAAGTATGTCCAACATTTTATCATTTTTCTACCATCACATTCCTCTCTGCGATGATCACCAGGGTGACTTGTACCACATATTAACACATAATTGTGACAAGGTGTGTTGCAATTACTTTATTTGCTGTAAACAGTCAAATACATTCATGCATGGTGCACAGTGGACGCATTGGCACTGCTGGAAAACCTTAGAAATTAGAGAATTAAGAAGGAACGCAGTTTCATTGATAAAAAAAGTTTATGACCAATGATACCAATATACCACTTTGGATTCATTGCATTCTGCTATAACCTGCAGGTACGGATGGGTACCGAATTCGTATATTTCATGCCCTGGAAATCTCTGTATTTTATACTGGATATTTTCAACCCATCTATTGAATTTAGTGCACTAGTTGATCTTTTCTTCATAAGAGAACAGCAGCACTGCAGCTAAAATATGGCCTTTTTTGACCTGCTGTATATTAGCCAGTCCCTAAGCTTGATGTATCATGAAACTGTTGACCTTTTGGGATTTGTGATTTTTATTTTATTATTACAATTAAATAATAATAATAATAATGTTATGTTCATAGTGTTTTTTTCCTAATCCACCTCTTATATCTTTCAATCCTTATGTAATTGTGTCTGTGTTGTGTGCACCTGCCTGTTGCTTTAATGATATAAATTTCCCCGTCGTGGGATAAATAAAGGATTAGCTAATGTTATCTTAAATAACACTTTCTAATAGGATATATGTACTGGGTTCTTTCACAGGGTTCTTGCACCATTTTAAAAGTAAAATTTAATGCTTTTTAAGACCTTTTTCAGACCTCAACAAATATAATTTAAGACCCAAAAATTTCATAATTTCTTTGGAATAGGCTACTCAATTTATTTCCTTCTAAAATGGAAATTAAAAATTAAAAGTTTTCCATTTGGTATCAAATGTGTGCAATGTGTAAACTCGGTAAGACAAAAAATAAAAATACTTTTCTTTGAGACCTTTTTATTTTACTTTGGTCCTTTGTGATGTAGAACAGAGCCAACGTAACAAAAGTTAGATTACACTAAACAACACAATGCCTTGTATGAAGGAACCATATAGAATACTGAAAATAAGCTCAATCACTAATGTCCTCAAAACAGCCTTTCACAAGCCACAATGTTGACAAATAATCTACATAACTGTTAGAAAACACAAATGTTATTACATGACTTTTAATGAGAGAAACCTTTTGTTTCGTAACATCCCAAATTCTCTTCAAGACATGTGGCGCAGCTCTGCTGCTCTCTTCTCAATTTCATGGTCTAGGTCCACCAACTCCCTTCTCTTTTCCTTGCATCTTTTTCTCATGGAATTGGATTCAGTGAGAAGTTCTGCCATCTTGGTCCCTGCTCTATTCTCAGCCTTCTCTGCAAGGCCATCTGCATCCTTTTCTAGAGTTTCACACACAGTTGAGATTGTTCTTTTCTTGCGTAGCTCTTCAAGCTTATCTTCAACCCCTTTCCTCTTGTTCATCTGTTTTGTCTTTTCCTTTTTCTTCCTCTCATCTTCCAAGAAGATCCTGTACCGGTTGCGTGCAGATGCACACTCATTTAGCAGCTCTTTAGTTAGAGGCACTTTGACCACTCCACCACACATCCTCACATAGTCGCAGATTAGTCTCTGTGAGACTATAGTGTCTTCGTTCATATTGCACATCTCCACCTCCTTGTTTATGGAGAACCCACGCTCCACAGTAGCTTGTCCATGGGACAGAAGCAGCAGCTTTTCCACAAAGCTCCAAAGTTCTGCTTATCCATTCATGGCCTTATGCAGGAAGCTGTCAACTCGCAATTTTGCATCCAATGCACTGAAGGCCATGAATTCCTCTCCTCTGGCCTCACTGAAGAGGAACTTCTGAAATTGTTGGGCAATCTTATCACCTGCATTTAGATAAAGACAAGCACATCTGTAATATTTTCTAATTAAAATTATACTTTGTTGTCACAAGAGATTTATTTTCACTATACTCTGGAAAATGCATCTCATATTTTCAACTATATTTCAATTATTATGTCTAAGAACATATATTAGGCCTACATACATTTATTATAACTCCTGCTAGGCTGTATTTCCAATAAAATAAAACAAAAAATGAATTGCAAAATAATAGGCTAGTATGATACCTAAAATAAGATTCCCTTTGATAAACACTAGGCTAATTGTTCACATTTCTGATATGTCTACAGATGTTACCCGCTGTGACTCCTCCTGAAAGCTTCTTATCCTGCACAAATTTCATGATGAGGGCCTTCATTTTTTGCAGGCACATGTTAGGTTCTTTGTGCATCTTTTGGGGGTCCAGGCACATCATATTTCGGACAGAGGGGTACTTCAAGGGACACTTCAATAAAATGTTCTGACACATTTTTGACAGGGCACTCTGGCTGTCTCGCATGAACAGTAACAACTCACGCTCACTTCCACCACTCTGCCTGACATTCCCTGACAAAAGCACAAAAGTCACATCACCTGAAACATCAAATAAACTCTCCCTATTTGTAACTTACACTACACAACATTTGACAGATCCAATTAATAGGTCAACTGATTGATGTCAAAACAATTAAACCGATCTCTTTAATTTCTCAACATAAATACTTCACTAGTCAAGTGACTTTGCAGCTCATATAGCACAATGATAAAGTATTTTAAGATAATTACCACCTTGAGGGCAGCTGTGGCTCCCATGCCAATGTCCACTTGCTTTGGACTGACCCAAAGCTTTTGGTCTGTCACATCAAGCTTGACCAGCTTTACTAGGGAAACATCAACCTGGACGTCTCGCTTTATGAAGCGTCTGAGAAGGCTCTGAAAATAGAATAGCACAAGCATAATAATTATAAACAAAATTGGAAAAAGTATTACAGTATTTACAATACTTTCTACAAACATCATCATGCTGAAAACTCAGTACTTTATTTTATTGTTCATATCCTCTGTAAATGACGGGTGCTTTTATGATTAAACCATCAATATACTTTTAGTAGTCATTGGGCCTACCCTGATTAGATCCTCCAAATCTCTGCTGAGGAAGGGAATCATCGGGGCATCTGTCTGGTCCTTGGTGAGAAATGGCTGAAAACTTCTTGAGACACTCATGAAGAAGTGTAACTTTGCCAAGATGAAGTGATCCATCCGGGCTTCTGCGATGGTGTCATATGACGATGACCTTGGATTGGGGAGCTTCTTGGCTTTGACCTGATCCACATAGGTGACAATATATGGCCAAATTTCAATGGCTCGCTCCACTGCTGGAAGGTTTTCCAGCCATCGATGTCCGCAAAATGGCAGAGGAAATGTATCACACTTTGTCACTAACACAAAGTCCTCTCTCCTTGCAGGTGCACAATGCAACAGGTAGTGCAGGGCTTTCAGGACTTTCTCAACTTGCCACACTGCGAAGCCGTTCTTGAACGAGTTGTGCATCGTGTGAAGGCCACAACTCCCAATTATTTGTAGTTGGGCTCCACCACACTGCTCTCTGTGTTCCTCTTGTAAGAGTTCAACAAACTTCCAGTTTACAGCGGGCCCATCCATTGATAGTGAGAGCATGTTGTTCAGATTCAGCTCCTTTGTACCTTCCTGCACATTTGTTAAAAAAAAAGAAAAAAAGAAAAAGATCAATTCAATGTACTAAGTAATCCACATTATAATATAATAATGGTTGTGTTTATATTGCAGAGAGAGAGAAAGAGAGAGAGATCAAAAACATCCATCAAAACCCGACACAAACACACAAATATACACCTAAACAATAAAATGCAAACATACACAAAAACAGGCTGTCAGGATTTTATCGAGGATGAACCCGGACACAGCACGCACACACAGAGTAGGATTTAAGAGAGTTTATTGCAGGTGGATGGTGGTGACATGAGGAACCAGAGTTGTTACCAGACGGAGGTGAATGATGCAGGAGCTGAACGGCAGGTACAGAGTCCACGAGACAGAGAGGAGCTGGGCTGCTGCAGGACCAGGGACGAGACCAGGACGAAGACGGAGGAACTGAAGCCAGCAGCGCAGCCACACAAAAAACAAAAACTTGACAGGCCGGGAACCGAGGCGGGGGAACAGGAGCAGACAGACACGATGGAGAACAACAAACACTACGAGCCAGCGACGAGGAGACAACTGAGGTGAGTTTATAAAGGGAGCCTGACAGGTGACGGGAATGAAGACTAATTAGAGTAGGTGTGACTAATGGCTGTGGGAGGGAGAGCTGGGTGAACTACAAAATAACCAGAAGCCAGACAACTTAAACCATGACACAGGCGATAATTAACGTTAATCATTATATAATTGGTATATGTTCAGTGAGTTCAATTCAGATTTGTTTTATTACAAATGAAAAGACATTAGTTATGATACAGGATGCCTTCGTACATTAAAAATGTGAGCTTTTACATTAAAAACTTTATGCCGATTGTAACAGTGGTACTGGTTAATGTGCTCTTTTCAAGTCAGTATATGGTCACAGTGGTCTTTCTATGTGCGTGGCCTATAAATGTAATGGTCAATTTTGATAATTAAATATTTTCTATAGGTTTACAAACTGGTTAAAATCATGTATTTTGTGGTAAAATACAACATATCTAATGTGTATACAAACATAGCTTGTTTCGGCATCTCTATTTACAGCTCATTAACCCCTTAAGTGAATGTTTACTGTTGCTATGTGACAATGACAGCCTACATTAGCAGCTACATTTGCCCAACAGCCCATAAAATCACAATTCGGCATATTTAAACTATAAACCATATCTATACAACAGTTATACATCTTAAACTCTGAGCTAATGTGTTGTTACGTTAGATTGTGAAAGTGACCATAGACCTGTCACCTGTGACCTGACTGGAGCACATAACCAGTCCTATACCCGGAGTGAACACCGTGGGAGTGTTGGTGTTTAGTTACACCGCTAGCATATGAGCTTTAAACCGCACTAACATTACTCAATTTTACACCACACTTAATATGAATAATAATATGCGATTTCAAACACAATCTTAATGTTACTTACATTGAAATGGCCCAACATGTCCTCGGCTCTGGAGTGACCCATGAATACCGATCCATAGTAGCGGGAGCAAGCGCAGACCGACTTCAGCGTCTGTAGCCGACCTACCGTAATAAGCTATTAAATCGCAGACACTGTCATGTCACACATACTAAATTGATCACGATGTTTTTGATTAGATGTTTTACGGTGGACCGCTGTGCTTCCCTATCGTCATTAAGCAGACCGGCTGACAATTTAATACCTACAGCAACTTTACAGTAAATTTAAGACAATTTAAGACCTTAATTTTCCGGATTTTAATTTAAGACATTTTAAGACTTTTTAAGGACCCGCGGGAACCCTGTTTCAAGGTCTTAATTACATTTTTTGTGTGGGCTCCAGTAACATATGATAGATAATATCTACTTTGAAAGTTAACATGAGCTGCTGCTGAAGATGACCACTGTAATCTACCTGGATGTTCTCTGGAGGACTGAAACGCCTCAGTCAGTGACGTCAGTCTGTGGGTCTGGATCTGTCGGGGCAATGAGAGAAGTTTCGTCTCCTCTCCGTTTCTGTTGCTCGACGTTTTCATGGTTTTTCACGTGCTTAGATAAATTTGTTGCTTCCACTGAATTTAATCGGCTTTTTACAAAACATACAGCTTGATTTCATTCATTTCTATTAAAATAGAGCCAAACGGCGCTTCTTTCCCTCTTCATGTTTTTCCGCTCTTGCGTCTCTCTCTCTCCGAGTCTGAGCATCACGGTTGTTTGTGTGTGGAGCTGAGTGGGTGGGCCAGGCTGAGCCTGCGTGCTGATTGGCTGGCGCTGCTGAGCCATGTACGAGAGGGGAGGGGGAGCAGCAGAGTGCCGTGACAACGCGCGCACTGACTGACACCCTGATCATTTTAATGGTCAGTCAGAGTGTCAGTTTTGGCCCCCCCCTCTGTCCTGGGCCCGGGACAACTGACCCGTTCGTCCCCCCCTGTCGGCGGGCGTGCTACCGGGTACCGATTCACGTAAAATAAAATGGTACCATTATTTCGGTACCAAAACGCATCCCTGTGACATTGAGGGACTGGAAGAGTGGGTGATTTTCCATGCTGAACATAAACTCAGTGATGCACGCACATGAGTGTATTGACGTCAGTAGCTGCCTGACAAAATGTCCCAATTCAGCCAAATAAACCACAAAAGCTTAGAGGAGATCATTCAGCAGCTAAGTTCCTCCTCAAGCTGCCTTGATGTTCTACCCACAGCCTTCTTTAAAAAAGTTTTACCTGTGATAGTGTCTGATTTGACCCAGATAATAAACACGTCCCTTCTGTCAGGTGTTTTCCCCCAGTCCCTAAAAACAGCAATTATCAAACCACTGCTGAAAAAGAACAATTTAGACAAACTACTACTCCAGAACTACAGGCCCATCTCAAACCTCCCCTTTATCAGCAAGATTATTGAAAAAGCTGTGTTTCAACAATTAAACACCTTCTTAACAATGACCAGCCGCTTTGACGTTTTCCAGTCAGGCTTCCGTGCTCACCACAGTACAGAGACCGCCCTTATCAAGGTGTTTAATGACATCCATATAAATACAGACTGTGGAAGAACCACCGTGCTGGTACTATTGGACCTCAGTGCAGCATTTGATACTGTCGATCACTCCATTCTGTTAGAACGCCTGGAAAACTGGGTCGGCCTTTCTGGTACAGCTCTCAACTGGTTTAAATCCTACTTAAAGGACAGGGAATTTTTTGTATCAGTAGGTAACTTTACATCAGAGATGACAAAAATCACATGCGGGGTTCCCCAAGGGTCCATCCTGGGTCCCCTCCTCTTCAATATATACATGCTCCCTCTAGCTCAGATAATAAAAAACAACAACATCAGTTACCATAACTATGCAGATGACACACAGCTCTACATCACCATGTCACCAGGTGACTATAAACCAGTTCAAGCATTGAGTAGATGCTTAGAAGAAATCAATGCCTGGATGTGCCAAAATTTTCTTCAGTTGAATAAAAACAAAACAGAAGTAATAATATTTGGACCAATAGAGGAGAGATCAAAGGTTAGCACACAGCTTCAGCTGCTTCAGCTAAAAACCACTAATCAGGCCCGAAATCTGGGAGTAGTGATGGACTCAGACCTGAACCTCCAAAAGCACCTAAAGACAGTTACAAGGTCGGCTTTCTATCACCTGAAGAACATTTCTAGGATTAAAGGACTGATGTCTCAGCAGGATCTGGAAAAACTAATCCATGCGTTTATTTTTAGTCGAATAGATTACTGCAACGGTGTTTTCACAGACCTGCCTAAAAAGTGGATCAGACAGCTGCAGCTGATCCAGAACGCTGCTGCCCGCGTCCTCACTAAGACTAAGAAAGTAGAGCACATCACTCCAGTTCTAAAGTCCTTACACTGGCTCCCTGTATCTCAGAGAATAGACTTTAAAATACTTCTGTTAGTCTATAAATCCCTAAATGGCTTAGCACCTAATTACATCACAGACTTGTTATCGGTGTATCAACCATCCAGACCACTCAGGTCTTCTGGCTCCAGCCTTCTCTGCATACCTAGAACTAGAACTAAACAAGGAGAAGCAGCATTTAGTTCCTATGCTCCACTGATCTGGAACAAACTTCCAGAAAATTGTAAAGGTGCGGTAAGCCTGAGTTCCTTTAAATCAAGATTAAAAACACATTTGTTTAGGATTGCCTTCAACTGTTCTAGTTAACTGAATCACCACTTTTTTGCTCTAATTTCTATGTACATTTTATTCTTACTTGCTTTTATTCTGTTTTAATTTGCTATATTTTAATCATGTAAAGCACTTTGCATTGTCCATGTACTGAATTGTGCTATATAAATAAATTTGCCTTGCCTTGCCTTGTCCAACAAAGCAACAAGCTGATAGGAAGCGTTGGAAAGTATGGCTTGAGTTTTTCAAAATGCGCTGCAGATTCAGCTCGCTGCAATATCTGTAAATACAAGACCTGCGGCAGAAACTTTCTAATCTGGTTACTTCTGCCAATTTATAGATTTTCTCGCTATATTTAGTCATCCAGCGACCTTTTTTCAATAAGGTGACAAGCATAAAAATCTACCGACTATGTTACTGGTGAGTTCCGGTGAAAGTAATAATTGTTCTGGAGTTACTGTCTTGGGAGAGTGGCAAGTGCTGCTGTGAGCTCCTTCATACTTCCCCAAGTGTTGTCTCACAGACAGTAAGCTGCTGCAGCCTCGTCTGGAAATCTGTCTGACAGATTTCAGTTTGTTCATGTTAATAATAGATCTTCTCCAAACTCTAGGGTCACTTGAGGAGTACCACACGGTTCAGTCCTTGGGCCAATTCTCTTTACTATACTATATATATATATATATATATATATATATATATATATATATATATATATATATATATATATATATATATGCATGATTTCTGCTGTTATGCTGATGACACTCAGCTATATTTATCCATAAATCAGGCATTTCTTGATGACATCAAAACCTGGATGACTTTGAATTTCCTGCTTTTATATTCTGACAAGACAGAAGTTGTCATATTTGGACCAGAGTCCTTGAAAAATAAACTTCGTATGTAATATTCTGGCTTCTGTCTTTGTTTATGTTTATTATTTGATCAATTAGTCCTCTCTCCTGCCTCAGGTTCTGTTTTGGGTTCTGTCTTGTCTGGATTCTTATTTTGCTTGTTTACTGTTTTTGTTATATTGTCCCTGTATTATTTCTGGTTTTCATCATGTGCTCTGTTAGTTTCTGCTTTATTTTCTATCTTAGGTTTGGGGTCCGTTCTTCGTACGTAGCTAACTCAGTTAGCTGGATTTGACTGTTGACGATTTGGCATGATCTTGGATTGTTTGGTTCTTCGAAACTCTTCCTGGACTTGCTGTCATAGCAACATGTGCGCCAGCTTAAGCCTGCTCGCGAGCAAGCTTATTTGATTTAAACAGGATTAGATCGCAGCTTTATAAGCGGAGGAGATAGGGAAATCTGTCCAGCCAGTGCACTTGGACCGCCTAGTGGCAGAGGACGGGACAGAATTGTGGAACACCATTTTTTAATGTTTAATAAAAGACGAAACAAATAATGCTTAGTTCCTGTCGTTTTATTTAAACAATTTTTTAGAAAGAAAAGACAGCAAGTCATCTTTTGCTTGCAATAAGAGATAGTTATGTAAAGTCAGCAATACTACTGTCAAATGGTGTATTAGAACTTACTCTGAAGGTCCTTTTGAAGCAACTCGATCTCTACTGCAATTTTTCTCTTTTTCAAGTTGTGGAGTTCAATTTCTCCTCTTAATTTGTGTTTTTTCAGGTCAAAATACTAATTTTTTTGTTGAAGATGCTGTTTATATAGGGATAGGAATGGCAGCCTGTGTCATTTTGTGAAAGAAAAAGAAAGGGTGAAACATGCCTCATGCAACAAAAGTAAAAAGAACCTGTTTTTTTTTCATGGCTTTTACTTGGTGGCTGTTATAAACAGACAAATACATCATTTAATAGTGGCTTTTAAAAAAGAGGAAGAAGTTGCTTTTTAAAATACAGTATAATAATTAAAGGCTACCATTTTGTAGAATATTCTTGTACTTCACTTTTTTCCCCATGTTCTAGTGGCTCCCGTGGAGGCTCTGACATAAAAGAACAAAGTAAATATGAAATTATTAAAATGCAAAAATACATACTGTAGAAAGTGATAGAAACATCTACCATGGACAGCACTTATGCATTTAATTTGTCTGCTACTTTTTACCAGCCCTCTCTCCTGGCTTTAGCAGACTTTGAGGTATTACCTATTGTTTTAATTAATGACTCAAATTCGGCATAACCTTCCATTAAAAGCTCTTGTTCTGCTTGAGAGAAAAACTGTGGGCGTTCTTTGGCCATGCTGAGCAGCCAATAGCAGCGTTGCTGATCATTGTTTCTACTATCGATACATTTCCCCTTTTAAACAAATGCATGAACACGCAGGTTTCTCAGATAACTCAATCCAGCGATACTAATCATAAACAACAGGTGTGTTCGAAGAACCCAATTAGCCGGATCATGATTAGCCGGATGAAGTCATCTTGGATGTCTCATTTGATCTTGGATGTTTTAAGCAACGTACGAAGAACGGACCCCTGGTCCTTATGTTATTCTGGTTCTGTATTTACCTAGTTTAGATTCTGTTCCCTACCACTGGTCCTGTCAGCTCCCTCAGTCACTCCCCCGTCCTTGATCACTTCCACCTGTTCTGATTAATTAGTTGTTCACTCTGCTCACCTGTTCCTCTGCCTATTTATACCTGCCTCAGTTCTCTGCTCCCTGCCAGAACGTCTCGTCTCACGTCCTCATGTACCAGTCCTCATTCATCTGGTAAGAGCTCTCCAGCATTCTGTATTCGCCTTGTCTCCCTGATTACTAGTGATGGTGAGATGAAGCCTCATGAGGCATTGAACCACTTGAGCCAACTGGTTCGAGAAAGGTTCATTTCTTGACACTTCATGTGCACACGACACCACCTACTGGCGAGCTGTATAATCACAGCCAGCTGTATCTTAACACGTGTGATGCATTGATTTTTTGTCTATTATGGCTCTTGGGAATGACATCACAAAAGGTGTAGGACGAAATCATTTGTCTACATAAATTTTGTATACACATATGTGTATAATAAAATATTGTTTGAATGTATTCTCTGTGTGTAATTATTCCCAAAATAGTAGTGTCATGTGATATGGCATGTTGTGTAATAATGTTTTTCCGTGACTCTAGAAAAATGGCATGGGCTTAATCAGGCAGAGGACAGTGAAAGTGCTTATGGAACTAGGGAGGGGGTAGTGAATAGGTTATTGCTTGTGTAACTTGGATGATTTCATGCATTTTTATTAAGAAACAACAATTTCTCCACAGTTTTTGGTTTCAAACGATTTCTCTTTTTTGACACTACTTCTCCAGCCTTTGAAAAGACACGCTCACAAGGCACAGATGATGCCGGGGTGCATAAATAAATAAGTGCAAGTTTGTACAGATTGCGGTACAGTGACCGATGATTAGCTCAGTACTCCAGGGGGTTCTCCAGCCTGTCCAGAATCCAACGTCATCCACAATAGTGAAAGCCTGGGTATCCTTCACTATCATGGAGACCAGAGCTTAATCCAGCTCTTGTTTTCTGGTGGCTGGTTAAAAGGGAATAAATACAGTGTCTGTTACCTGTCTTTATTTGCACAACAAGCAAACATCACCATGCAAAAATTGTGATAGTGTGTTTGTAATATAGTAATGCGCCAGTCATCCGCGCGGTTACTGGCGGAGGGGGGGGTGGAGGTGGGGGGGGGCGTCGGTGAAGTCGCTCTCGCTTCAAAGTATCCATGTATTTTTGCCTGTCTTTTCCCTGCCATTCCCTATATGTACGCGAGTAAGCAACAACAAAAAAATGCGTGTTAGCGTCAAATAAACATGCAAGAGTTAGTTTTTTTTTTTCTTGGAATGTTGGCGAGGCGGTAGCGTGAGTCGCCAACATAGTGCTGCGGGAAACACTGCTGTGGGGTTTATAAAGCTGTCAAACCCCGCGCCGAAATCTGAACCACTTCCCGAAGCAGTCACGTGGTACAGCCGGGCAGCGAGGCTTCGGACGTCATCGTTTTCGGCTCCTCCCCTAAATGAAGCAAGCCTCGATACGCGCTTTACGGAAACGCCCCCTCCATTACTCGACACACGCCTCGAAGCCTCGGCACATAACGTAACATCACTACTGATTACCTAATCTGACCTGTTTGCCTGTTCTTGAGTCTGCCCAATTCCTGTCAGTTTTTTGGTTTTGTGCTTGGATGTCTGCTCTGTACCCAGCTTGGATTGTTTTTTGCCTGCCTGCCTGATCCACCCCATCATCACTTCAATAAATCCTGTTTAGCATAAGCTCAAGTGTCTGAATACCGGGTTCATCTTCTACTGCAATCATTACATCTTAATCAATCACTTAATCTGGAAGGCATTAAATAAGCCTCTTGTTACTAAAGTAAAAAAACCTTGGTGTTATTTTTGACCAAGACATGTCATTTAAATCCAATATTAAACAGGTTTCCTTTTTTTACCTCTGGAATATTGCCAAAATTATCTGAAAAACTAGTGCATGCATTTGTTACTTCAAGGCTGGACTATTGTAATTCTTTACTATCAGGAAGTCCAAAAAATGCAGTTCAAAGCCTTCAGCTGATCCTAAATGAGTTCTGATGAAAATCAGCAAGAGAGATCATATTGCTACAATTTTTAGCTTCCTTTCATTGGCTTCCTGTTAAATCAACAATATAATTTAAAATTCTCATTCTCATGTATAAAGCCCTTAATAATCAAGTTCCATCATATATTAGAGACCTGATTACCCTGTTTGTTCCTAACAGAGCACTTTTAAAACTAGGCTTAAAACGTTCCTTTTTTACAAAGCTTATAGTGGCTCAGGTATTGCTGAGCTGTCTCTGTAGTTATGCTCTTATAGGCTTAGGCTGCTGGAGGACATCATGGTCTATTTTTCTCACTCTGCTGAGTTATCCTACTGTTCTACAATTTGGATTATTTCTTGCTATTTCAACTTTTAACTTTTTGTTCTGTCATTTTTTTTATTTTATTTTTTTATTTTTTTCTCCATAGTAGGTACACCTGGTCTGGCGTTCTGTTAGCTGTGACATCATCCAGGGGAGACAGATCATCCGCTATTACCATATAGCATAGAAAGGATTCCTGG
Source organism: Fundulus diaphanus (assembly GCA_037039145.1). Taxonomy (NCBI): domain Eukaryota; kingdom Metazoa; phylum Chordata; class Actinopteri; order Cyprinodontiformes; family Fundulidae; genus Fundulus; species Fundulus diaphanus. The sequence goes on from CM073122.1 coordinate 47,220,503, forward strand.
ATCAATGTGTGCTTTTGTGTCGCTGCTCTGTCTTCCCTAACTGCCAGTCAGTCGAGGCAGATGACCGTTCACACTGAGCCTGGTTCTGCTGGAGGTTTTCCTTCCTGTTAAAGGAGAGTTTTCCTCTCCACTGTCGCTTCATGCATGCTCAGTATGAGGGATTGCTGCAAAGTCATCAACAATAGAGATGACTGTCCACTGGCTCTATGCTCTTTCATGAGGAGTGAATGCTGCTTGTCAAGACTCAATGCAATCTACTATGTTTCCTTAGATGGAAAACTTTTTGACCAGTCTGTATGATTTGATTGAATTTGACTTTGTAAAGTGTCTTTAGATGGCATAAGTTGTGAATTGGCACTATATAAATAAAATTTAATTGAATTCTTAATATTTTTTCTTCTCTGAAACTGTTGCACTAAAGCAATTCTCTGAATTTTATTCACAAACAGCTTCAATCCCATATTCACATCATTAACTCTGTGTGCCTCTGATAACTGTTGTGTAATTTTTTTTTATGTGCTGTGGATTCAGGCAGTGTATTCAAATTCATAAATCATTTAATAAGGTTAATTTATAGAGCCAAACAAGTTTATATATATATATAGAAAAATACATGTGTTAAATTCAAACAAATTTGAATGGGTACCGGTATTGATTCCAAGGTACTGGGTATCGGTACCGTATAGGTTCAAATGTGAAAGGTACCTACAGGGGACAGTGGCTACACCTCCCAGTTTCTGGGTTCAAACCCCAGAGTGCACGCTCACCATGCAGTGCTCAGCCGAGCATCCACTCAACTTCCTAAACTGCTTTTTGCAGTTCTTTGGGGGTGGGGTTTCTTTATCTGGGGGGGAAGCCTCTCTTTCCTTCTGACCTCCCTCCCTCCTCAGATTGTTGATCTTAACGCAAAGCCTCGGAGTTTCAACATGGAGCTCAGTGTGAGGCTGTCATCTGGCGTTTAAACTGCAACAAAGTTTACTTTTCAACAAGTCATTTGAATGTGGACAAGTCGTTTTAACTCTTATTTACTGTGGAGCAGTGGTTAGCACTCTTACCTCACAGCAAGAAGGTCCCGGGTTTGGTTCCTGGGCTCGGCAGGGGCCTTTCTGTGTGGAGTTTGCATGTTCTCCCTATGTTTGAGTAGATTTCCTCTGGGTGCTCCGGTTTCCCCTACCACTGAAGACATGCTGGTCAGGTCGGCCATTAGTGACGGTGTGCTCAGTCGCAGCAACTCAGGCTAACCCTCCAGCTGTTCTATGAAAGTTTGTTGTATGTATGACAAAGATCCTTACCTTATTTACACGTTTAGTAAACTCCTGAGATTTCTTTTTGTTTTTTTCTCCTTGGTTGCCATTTCACTAACGAAAAAAAGATCAGCTGACCCATTTTAATACACATTCATGAGGTGCTTTGCATCGACCATTTATGGTTGGATCTGGGCGTATAGAGGGCAGAACATGAGGTGGACCCTGGTACGCAAACATTCAGGTACAGTTGTGATGTATAAAGGAAAATTAAGTGCTGATGTGCATGGTTTTACAAATCAGAATTGTTTGTTCTCTACGCCATTTTCTTTTTCTTGGTGTACGTATACTTTTAGGATGGATTCCAAGCAATGTTTTATAAATGAGACTCCTGGTCATTATTTTGAATAATTACTGCACAGTTGTTGATATCCTGCTTTTGTGTCCCAACCCGTCCATGTGGTACCTTCTTCATGTTTTTTTTTTTTTTTTTTTATGAATTATGTTTATTAGGCATTTTTGAACGTTTATACAAAAACAAAAAAGAAAATAACATTAACAGGGCAAAACTTATACAGCACAGATACAGAAAACAAGACAAAATCAAAAACGGAGGCATGTACATAAATTACAGCTTCATATAAGAAACAACCAGTTTATACATACACGTCATTCAGATTCACATTACTGGTTTTTTATTTTTTTAATTTTGAAGTATTCAAGAATGTGTTTCCATCTTTTTTTAAAAGCACAAGATTTCCCCTTCATACAATATCTCAATCTTTCTAATACAATAACTTCAGAAAGCAAATTTTTCCATAGCTGGATCGAAGGGGCATCAGAACCAACCCATTTAAGCATTATTGATTTTCTGGCCAACATCAATAGAAATTGCACAGTTTCTTTGTGAGTGTCCAGATGACTGGGTATGAACCCAAGGAGACACATGACTGGATCAGGGAGAAGTGCCTGTCCTATTGCGGAGCTAATTTCTCGACATACTGCTCGCCAGAATGCCTCTATAATTTTACACTCCCATAAACAGTGAATTCTAGTCCCTGTAATTGTTTTACATTTGGGACAATTTGGAGAACTTCCTGGTGTATACTTGCTATATATATATGGAGATATGTATGCATTGTGTAAAATGTTATACTGCATTTCTTTGTAACGGTTGCATACTGAGATTCTAGAAGGCAGAGTCAGAATGTCTTCCCATGCCTCTGAATCAATTGTACTTTTCAGAGTTGTGTTCCAGGTTGATCTCAGATTCTCCAAATTATCTTTCCTTAGGGCTTGTAATTTAGCATAGAATCTTGACACAAATCTCCCACGTTTATGACAATCAAGAATACTGTTTTCAAGTAAATAATAATCCCCTGGGAGCTCAAGTGAGTCCATTTTGGCCTTAACATAATGTCTTACTTGAAGATATTTATAAAAGTCCCTGGAGACAATGTTATGTTGTGTTCTTAAGTCCTCAAATGTCTTGAAGTTTCCATTATTCCATAGATCGTGTATTCTGGAAATGCCAGCCTCTTGCCAAGACCTGAGATCAGGTCCAGCGCCCTCTACTGTCAGATCCGGGTTATCTACCAATGTTGTCAGAGATGAAAAATTTTTGTTCTGACCAAACATTTTCCTCAAAATGCCCCATGCCTTAATTGTATTAGTAATTAAAAAATTATCTTTGACCATGAGTGGGAGTTCTCTGTTTTGTTTATTTAACATATTTATAGGGCGACAAGGTTTACAAACACTTTCCTCAATCTCAAGCCATGGATTAATGTTTTTTTTTTTGGATAGCCCACAGTGAAATAATTCTTGCATGTATAGACAATACATAGTTCTCAACCTTGGGCAGACCCCATCCACCCGAGGTTGGTGGAAGTTGTAAAACCTCCATTTTAATTTTAGGTTTCCTGCCTGCCCAGATAAATTCTGATATTGCTTTATTGATTCCAGCTAAATCTTTAGGTTCAATAAACAAAAACAGCATAGACACTGGATAGATTAACTTAGGGAGAATTATCATCTTAATGAGGTTAACTCTCCCCAAAAAAGATATGGGGAGCTTCTTCCATCTCAGCAACTTATCTTTAATATGAATAATGATAGGATTGATGTTTTCAGCGTACAGCTGGCTGGTTCTAGGTGTAATGTGTATTCCTAGATATTTTAGTCCTGTAGGAGCCCATCGAAATGGTTTGATGAACGTTGGTTCTCCCTGGTCAATAGTATTTAAAGGTATTATTTCTGATTTTCCGTAATTTACCTTATACCCAGATATCTTACCAAATTTGTTGACGCATTCAATTAGAGCCGGGATAGATTTCAAAGGGTCTGTTAAAGTTAACAGTATATCATCAGCGTATAATAATACTTTATACACTTTTTTCCTATTAATATACCTTTAATATCATTGCTTTGTCTAATTGCAATTGCAAGAGGCTCTATAGCCAGGGAGAAAAGTAGCGGAGAGAGAGGGCTTCCTTGCGCCGTCCCCCTACTCAATCCAAAAGGTGCAGATAAAAGGCCATTTGTCAAGACCGACGCCGTGGGTTTTTTATAAAGAAGTTTTACCCAATTTATAAAATTTTCTCCAAGTCCAAATCTTTTCAACACTTCAAACATATACTCCAATTCGACACGGTCGAAGGCCTTTTCAGCATCCATTGAAACAATAATGCCTGGAGTTTGTGTCCGGTTAAGGTGTTGGATGATATTGATAAGTCTTCTAGTATTATTTGATGACAGACGCTCCTTTATAAAGCCAGCTTGGTCTATATTGACTATGTTGGAGACTACATTTTCCAATCTAGTGTCCATATGAGGGCATAAAGAACAATTAAAGTCACCGCCGATAAGTATGTTTGGGCAATCCATCTCAGCAATTTGACTGAGGAGGACCGCAAAGAAATCCTCATCATTCATATTTGGGCCATATACACTGCCAAGCAAAAACCTCTCTCCATATAAAATACCCTTAATCCAAATGATTCTTCCTTCTGTGTCTTTAAATGTGTCTATAACTGTGAAAGGGAGATTTTTATGTATTAAGATTATGACCCCCTTTTATTTGTTGAGTATGATGAGAAATAAACTTGTCCTACCCATTCTCTTAAATATTTTTTATGTTCCTCATCCGTGAGATGAGTTTCTTGTAGAAACGCTACTTGGTTCCTGTCTTTTTTTAAACTATTTAGGATAGACTTCCTTTTTATTGGATTATTAGAACCTTTTACATTCCAAGTGCAAACCTTAATCCTCATCTTCAGAGTATATCAATGTTACTTTATGCTGTCTTTTAAAAAGACATCAATAGAATAGTTACACTGCAACATGCCTGCCTCAAATTGTGTTCTGTGCTGACAAACCAACAAAAAAGTTCCAAGCAAAAACCCGAACATTACACAAAGCTTGGACCGGATTCTAAAGAAATAGTATCCATAACAAACTACATGAAAAAATAACAATAACCCTAACTCTAAGGTACAGCAGATGGGAGGGGGGGACCAAGATCAGAAAAAGAAAAAAGGATGAAGCCTCCTGCCCTCTCTGGGTCTGACTATTAAGCCCCCATGGATATATCAGTGTGAAATATAATGAAGATGTTTCATCTCAACAAACCGTTCTTATTTGTAAAACAATATAAGCAGAACTGATTTAAGATTATGAATAATGTTATTAATGTATTTATCTTACGAGTGTTCAGTATTTACCTCTCATCATTATTCAGACTTTCATGCCACTTGAGCGTGTGGGAAGATCCATGTGAAGTCATTTATGAAGCGTCTTGATGAATTCGTTAATTTCTTTCATATTAGTTAGGGATGTGGTCGTCCCGTTCTGGTTGAAGATCTTGATAACCGCTGGGAAAAGGAACGCGTACTTGACACCAGCCTCTCGCAGCTGTCGCCGAGCGCCTGAGGACTCCTGTCTCTTTCTGACAATTTCCGCAGAAAAATCCTGGTAAAAGGAGACTCTGCGATCTTCTACTTGAATTATTCCTTTATTCCTTGCAGCGTTGAGAATCTTTTGTTTATCCATGTAGTTGTGGAGTCTCACCAGGACTGCCCGTGGATGGTCTCGGTCATTTCGTCCGGCCGGGGGTCCTGTGTGGTGGGCTCTTTCGATTTTTATCTGTGTCTGCTGCAGTCCCAGGACTTTAGGAATCCACTCCTCGAAAAAGACCGCCGGATCTCTGCCTTCGATGCCTTCTTTTAGTCCCATAATCTTAATGTTCTGGCGCCTGCTTTGGTTTTCAAGGTTGTCCAGTCTTTCCAGTGTTCTTCCAATAGTTTTCTCCATACCGTCCATTCTAGGTGCGCTTCTTGTTGTTACGTCTTCCAGATCAGAAATGCGCTGTTCAGCAGCAGCCATTCGCCGCGTCATGCTATCAAATTTTTCTGCAAGTTCAGAGACTGGTTTAAGAATTGCAGCTACTTTTCTGTCCAGTATTTCTTCGATATTCTTGGTAACTCGCTCTACTATGATGTCTTCTTTTAGAGTGTTAGCTTCTTCCACGTCACTCACAATGCAGCCCTGCTCCATGTCTTCAGCCACATCGTCTTGGTCGTTTTGGCTAACTGCTGATATGCTAGCATTAGCCCCACCTTTCCGACCTCCTTTCTTCTTTTTGCTCGATGCAGCAGGTGCAAAAAAATTATCTAGAGACATGTCGAAGCTTACCACAACTATTGTTTCAGTTCACACGGTGGGTTGTTGTCTTAAATTGTAGATTCACGTCGACCCAGAGAGGAGACGAAAAACACACGACTATTCCGCAGCGTGCATCACGTGACCCCACCTTCTTCATGTTTAACAAGTGTACTGCATTTGAATTTTGAATTGGCTCAAGATATTCTTGTAGCCAGATCACAACCAGCTCTCATCTGCCGAGGGTGAGTTACACTTTCACAATGACGTCTTCCAATCCGCTTTCTATGCTCACCGCAATATCGAGACTGTCCTTGTCAAGGTGTTCAATGACATCCTTATAAATACAGATAGTGGAAGAACCACAGTGCTGGTATTACTGGACCTCAATGCATTCAACATTCAACACTGTTGATTGCTTCATTCTATTTGAGCATATGGAAAAGTGGGTTGGTTTTTCTGGTATAGAACTGGACTGGTTTAAATGCTGCTTGAATGATAGGGACTTTTTTGTGTCAGTGGTAACATATCATAAAGCACAAAAATCACATGTGGGGTTCCCCAAGGGTCTATCTTGGGGCCACATCTATTCAACATCTACATGCTTACCCTTGCTTAGATCATAAAAAACAACATAAGTTATAACTATGCAGATCACACACGGCTCTGCATCACGATGTCAGCAGGTGACTATGAACCCATTCAAGCGCTGGGTAAATGCATCGAAGAAATGGATGCATGGATGTGCCAAAGTTTTCTTCAACCAAAAAAACAAACAAAACTGAAGTAATAATTTTTGGACCAAAAGAGGCACGATCAAGAGTTAGCACACAGCTTCAGTTACTTCAGGTAGTAACCACTGATCAGGCCCGAAATATGGGTACAATGATGAGCCCAGATCCGAACCTTCAGAGTCACATAAAAACAATCACAAAGTTAGTCTGAAGAACATTTTCAGGATTAAAGGAATAATGCATCAGCAGGATCTTGAAAAAAATAATCCATGCATTTATCTTTAGTCATATTGATTACTCCAACGGTGTCTTCACAAAAATCAATCAGACCGCTACAATTGATATAAAATGCCGCTTCTTATGTCCTTACTAAGACTAAGAGAGTAGAGCACATCACCCCAGTTCTGAAGTTCTTACACTGGCTCCCTGTATCTCAGAGAAGCAGCATTTAATTTTTATATTCCACTTATCTCGAACAAACTTCCAGAAGACTGTAAAACGCCTAAAGCCTAAATTCCTTTTTGTCATGGTTTTAAGGTGTTTGGCCCACATGCAGACACTGATGGAACACAGAAACAGTTTCTAAGAAAAAGGAGTTCAGTCACCATAACTCTCTAATGGAAGGAGATGGCTGAATGACGGGAAGGCTGGCAGATGTAACACAGGCGGAGAGCCCGAGCAGCACCACTGCGGCGGCAGGCCGGAGGAGTAGCTGGAAGAACCAGGGTGAATCCAGGAGGGGGATCTCTCGCCCAGCTTGGTAACACCAAGGGAGTAAGAGGGGAGATGCCAGAGCAAAATCTGAGCAGGCAGGGATTCAGGAAGCTGGTCTTCAAAGCACGGAACCAACACCGGTGAGTAAATCCAAAACACAACGAACTGGAGAAGACAGGAGACAAAGTTAGATCCAAAAACAGGGTTTTCAAAAACTCACAGGTACGAAGCTCAGGTGACGGGTCAATGGCCTAGGAATACCACAACGGGGTAACACTCTGGCGTCTTCCAGCTGTCTGAGCACCCCTTTTAAGCCAGAGAAGACAGTCCCAATGAGTCGCAGGTGCGGGACACGCCCACCCGTCAACTGCAGCCACCTGTGGAGCAGAATTAGTAGAGCACGGAACCACAGAATCCTGACACTTTTAATCAAGCTTAAAAGACTATTTTTAGAGTATCCTTTGAATGTTATATTTAAACTGTTAACTGAAATATCCTGCCCCAAGTTTGTAGTTCAACTTGGGGCAGGAGCTTGATATCCTTGACAGAGAACCGTTTTGCACAGCTTCTTGCATGTACTGACGCTGTTATTCCAGGGTACTTCATTTGGCAATGTGATTCATCCTTAGTTTGTCAAATACAGACAAATTAATAAGCATTAAAGTATGGTTTATGGAATAGGTTTCTGTAATATTGTCAGCACGTAGAAACTCATCTTCAGAATTGGTGATCTGCAATGCATAATCTACTTGTAGCAGTTATTGCCGGTTATTGCAACGATAAACTGCATAAAATATGGGCAAAGCTGCTCCCTCTGCCCTACTCCCATTGGGTCCTATGTCAGCCTAGAGTAGAAAAGACCCAGCCAATATGGTGGCGACACAGGATGCGCTCTAGAACGTAAAGAGAAGTCTAGTATATTTTTTCTATTAGTAGGATTGTGTGAACGCGGAGAGGCAGAGGGATATTTCTGCCAGTAGCTCAGCAGTGCAAGCATTTCTCTATCATGTTTACTGTCGCTTATTTAACTGCTCAAATAAGCAGCTTCAATTTCAGAAAGAAGCCCAGAAAAACCGCAACCCACGACTCACAAAATTTACAAGCAACTTTAGAAAGAAAGAAGCACAAAGTCGTTTATAATAAGCAGAGTTGGCAACACTGGTGTCTTGTATGTCGAGGGTTTCTCATTGGGGACTAGACGTTTTCCTACCTGTGCATTAAAGCTGCTCTGCACCATCATTGGCTGGAGCTCTGACCACTGACAATTAACAGCAGCAAATAAAAGCCCCAATATTCTGGGACTCTCTGACGTAGCAGCACAGGACAGAAATTGAGAGCAGCAGGACTGTAAGAGAGCAATACCGTCATGGTGCAGCTTTGTCTGCTGCACCATGGACATTTCACGGCACTCTCCGCCTTCCATACAGCTCTGGTTCCACGCTCCAGTAATCACTATCACCTGTCATGCCCAATCAAGACGGGACTCAATCCACCTGTCAGCACAACTATAAAGACTCACCTCAGTCACCTCTTCCCTGCCGGATCGTCTGCTCACTACTGCTCTCGTCATCTCTGCCTCGTCCATGCCTTGTCAATGCTTTGTCAGACGTCTGCACTACCTTCATCTGCCTGCCCGGTCTCCCTGCCTCCGTCTGCCTGGGTTTATTCAAGCCAGCCTACTCCAGCTCCGTTTTGCCTGTCAGCTCCTGCCATCACCATCCTCCTGCTCCAGCCCGGTACAGACTCTTGGTTTCTTCCTCCACTATCCACAACCTTCAATAAACTTTAAAATTTAGCTCTATGTGTGGTTGTGTCTGGGTTCATATACCAAATCATGACACATACATACTTTTTTGTTGTTTAAAGTTAAGTTTTTCAAGACAACTTTGTGTGTGCGTACAGCTAATTATAAGTAAATACCATTTAAAGTTTAAAATTATTAGATGGATTGAAATGACTAAGTTCAGTTGTATTTAGTTAATGCATCATAGGATATTGCATGTTAGCATACCATACCATACCAGCTTTATTTATAAAGCACTTTAAAACAACCACAGTTGATACAAAGTGCTGTACAATCCAAAAACACAACAAAATAAAAATAATTATAATTAAAAGTAGTTTAAAAACAAAGACATACACTTTAAACTAGATCTCACTGGTGTTGAAAGCCAAGTTAAATAGATGGGTTTTAAGACGAGCTTTAAAAGTGGACAGAGAAGGGGCCTGTCTGACCTGCAAAGGTAAGTCATTCCATAATTTGGGGCCCATAACAGAGAAAGCCCTGTCCCCTCTGAGCTTCCTTTTTGTTCTCGGTACCTCCAAGAGCAGCTGATTTGCTGACCTGAGAGACTGATGGGGTATGTGGGGATGAAGAAGCTCAGTGAGGTAAGCCGGGGCAAGATTATGCAATGATTTAAAAACATGACATGACAAAAGCATGACAAATGTTAAAGGAAGTTAATGTTGTATTATGTTTATATAGAGTTGTCTATAGTGTATTCAGATGTTTAATATCTGCTTTATTCAAGATATTAAAGTTATCTTGCTGTCTAGGAAGTAGTTCAGTGTTTATTATCTGTTTGGATGTATTTCTAAGTTAACGACAAAGGTTTGATTAATAATTTGCCCAGACTTTGTGACCAATATTCTAATTGGTGATCTTTATTTATCTGTTTACATTATAGACAAAGGAATTCTAAGGTGGACTAAACTGAGAACTTAAACAACAGAAAGACAAGTGAAGCAACTAGATGCCTGCAGCTTTCTGTTGAGAGTAACTAACTGGGATTAATTATTTTTTTTATTGAATTTGATTGAATTAAGCCAGGTTCTGCTGGAGGTTTCTTCCTGTTACAGGGGCATTTTCTTTCCTGCTGTCACTACAAGTATGCTCAGTATGAGGAATTGCTGCAAAGTCAACGACACAATGCAAACGACTGTCCACTTTTTCTACTTTCTCATCCAGGAGTGAATGCTGCCAGTTAGGGACTTGATGGAATCTGCTGGTTTTCCTCAGATGGAAAACGTTTTAATCAATTTAAATAATAAACTAAACTTGTAAAGTGTATGCAAAGTGCTTTGAGACAACATATGTTGTGAATTGTCTCTAAGTAAATACAATTAATTTAATAGTGATGTTTCTATGGTCTGGGCCCCTGCACTACACTAGGATTCCCAGCTTGAGAGCAGTGTCTACACCTCTAGGCTCAGTTTTGGTGGCTGGTAGACTAAAAGAAACTTAGTTTTATTACATACAGATGTACAGAAGGATTAAGGCAATGCATAAAAAGAAAGAGGAGAGGCTCATAGAGGGTAGAAAATTCCCATAAACAAACATGGACTGTAGGGGGTCATAGAGGCCCAGGAGACCGTCTGAAGGATGTGCATTATCTCAAGAAAACACCTGTTTAGTCTTAAGTGTGGAACATCACTATGGCTACCTTCACACAGAAGGACTTTTCCCAAGTTTACAGTGACCCAGGCATGTTCTAATAGGTAGTGGAGGACCTAGAGATCTCATTATATCCTTAACCTAATGTGACGGGAACTTGAGACCTGCAGGTCAGACAAAAATTAAATATTATTAACAAAAAACGGGGAATGACCTTCCAAGAGTTAGTAGAGAACCACTGCCAAGAAAACTTTTAGAAGAAAACATTACTGTGCTTCTTTGGCCTATAGTCCTTTTGCAGTCAGTTCATAATAGTAGAATGTGCAAAAAAGTAAAAGCTCTTAACATCAAAGCGATAACAACAGTATCACATCACTTTGCAGATGAATTATGTTCATACCTTAGGGGTAGCACCAACTCCACCCAAAACTCACATAGATTTACCACACACCAGTCTATAAATGAGGGCAAGTAAGCTACTACATAATCTGATGCTTTGCTGAGCGTGACAAAAACAAAAAGTCTGTACATGACATTAGGCATGTCAGGAGAGTATTCTAGTGATTTACAGCTCAGAAAGAAAACTGATTTTCCAAATGATGCTTTCTGTTGTGGACCACTACATTTTTGCCTCAAAGCAGATGTAGTTGCTTCTGTTTTTATGTTGTTGTTTTTTTTTTTAACCAGAATATAAAATAAATTGAAAAGGGGAGGGGCAACATAATTACATTTTCATGGTATAAAATAGTATTTCCTTAGTATTATTTCCCTAGTATACAACAGTGTTTCCTGTCTTAGTGAGAGGTTGTAACAGGACTGAAGTGCAGACAAGAACTCAGGAGCAGCATAGGGAACTGAAGGATTTAATGATAAGAAAAAGACAAAGCTTACAGCAAAGCACAATAAGCACACAATGAGGAACTGGGTAGGATGTAACAGAAGATACTAACAAAGAACAATAAAAATGTTGTGCCATTACGCGTTTTAAGTTATTTAATGTCTAATAAATAACTCTCGGTCTGATAGGTATTGTCCGGTGAATATCAGCCCAAACAGCTGAAAGAATGATTCAAGCACCGGCATTCTTCAAACAGCAAACTCTGCACACATATGGAATAAATAAGTGACAACTTCTCTTCAAGTTCAAGGATTCATCCCGAAGCTGTTCTATCAGCTTGAGGTCAGGACTCTGTGCAGGCCAATCAAGTTCCCACAAAGTTGGGAGTATGGAATTGTCCAAAATGTCTTGGTATGCTGAAGCATTCAGAGTTCCTTTCACTGGAATTAAGTGTTGTGCAAGTATACCTGTTTGATTATGAATATTCTTAATAATTATAATTGACAATTATAATTGTTAGGCTCAGAACAGAAGAACCCAGTGTTCGAATAAGACAAACAGTTCAAGTTTAGGAACAGTTTATTTAAAACTGAAATGTAGCAAGCGGTGTCGGCATCTACAGCAGGAACCTCTGGGGACAGAGAAAGCAGGTTAGTGACCACGTTTAACTGGGAGTGATTATTCACAAACGTGATGATCACTAACCTCTTCTCAATGTTCAGTCCGGGACCGGTGATGAGTGTCGGTTTCAGTCTCAGGGCAGAACTCCTCTAGATGATCGGTGGTCAGAGGACAGGCGGACGGTCAGAACCGTGAGGACGAAACAGAAGCCGATGTCGGGGACGAGATCCGAGGTCAGAGCCAGGTAGTCAGATGTCCGATGAAGTGCCAGAGGGAGATCCAAGACGAGGTCAGGGCACAGTTCCAGGTTCGGTACACGATCAGGCTTACAGGCAGGACGAGGTCAGGCAGGCTTGGTGGTCAGGTAGCAGGTCCGGTCGGTACACACGCAGGCAGGGATCAGGCAGGCAGGCAGGCGGTCAGGTCAGGCGTAGGTCAGAAAGACGGATCAGGCAATCAGGTCAGGTGGGGGTCACGCAGGGTCAGAGGTCGAGAGGCAGAACAGGTCAGGATCAGGCAATCAGAATAAAGAATGCTGGAATAAGTCTCACCAGTGGCTCGAAATAATCTTGCACTGATGACTGGTCTGAAGGCTGGTAATATACTGACAGATGCAGGTAGATCAGGTGAGTGGTAATGAGGAACGGGGCAGAGGTAAGCAGGTGTGTGAAATGAGTAATCAGACCAGCATCAGTACCGAGATCATGACAATATATCATTCGAAATCAAAGGATAGCTACAACAAAAATAATTTCAAATGGTTGTAATTAAGGGCTATGAGCCCTTAACGATTAGCACTAACAGATGGCTTATCAATTACCAGTTGTTAATTTTATTAAGCCCAGAAGAGGGGTGTCGAACCAATTGTTGAATGGGCTAGGCTTGTCCAGCAAACATTGATAACTTTAATTACAATTGCAATTGGAGTTTTAACCAGTAGTTATTCACCACAAGCCGATGACAATGTCTCAGTATATTCAGTTATTAACTCAAAAGGAGGTAATGTGATAACTCTTAGAACCATTCAATAGCTGATTAAAAATAACCACAATAACAACTGCGATTAAGCTGGTTGGAATTTATTAAACCAATAATTCGCTGTTACAGCAATTATTCTGTTTAATGACACTACTAGAAACACTACTCACTGTCATGGTTTTAAGGTGTTTGGCCCACATGCAGACACTGACGAAACAGTTTCTAAGATGTTTATTTTAGGCTCAAAAGGAAAAGCACACAATATGTGCAACAGGCGAGGTCGGAACGTCAGAGTGGGGACGACTGCGGAAAGAAAGAGGATAATTAAACACAAGTTGAACCAGGGGAAAATTCTCCAGAATGTGCTCTGCTTACCGCTTGGTTGGGAGGACCTATCCGGGGGGGATGAGTGGAAAAGGAGTTCAGTCACCGTAACTCTCTAATGGAAGGAGATGGCTGAATGGCGGGAGGGCTGGCAGATGCAACACAGGCGGGGAGCCCGAGCAGCACCACTGCGGCGGCAGGCAGGAGGAGCAGCTGGAAGAACCAAAGTGAGTCCGGAAGAACCAGGGTGAATCCAGGAGGGGGGATCTCTCGCCCAGCTTGGTAACACCAAGGGAGTAAGAGGGGAGACGCCAGAGCAAAATCTGAGCAGGCAGGGATTCAGGAAGCTGGTCTTCAAAGCACGGAACCAACACAGGTGAGTAAATCCAAAACACGACGAACCGGAGAAGACAGGAGACAAAGTTAGATCCAAAAACAGGGTTTTCAAAAACTCACAGGTACACTTTGATGTAACATCATTGAAGGAGCTCTGGCTAATTGCTCTGAGGTAGGAAAAGGGCTGGTATACACAACCGGCCTGAAGCTAAGATGGCGGATGCTTCGGCAAAGCTAGCCACTAGCAGTGTTAGTTCATGCAACAGTTCGCTTCTACACCATTCTAACCACAGGGACTTGGCTGGCGGCAGTCGGTGGGTCTGTGTGATTGGCCGGGACTGTGGATGGTACTTCTGTTCTCCCCTGGAATATGTGCTGGGGGGGTATGGTTTGGAGGGGGAGGGTGTGGGTAGGTAGTATTTAGGGATTCGTGGGGTGGGGGGGCTGGGGGGACTCTGTTTTTTTGGCCCGTTCGGTTCATGCTGGCCCCATCTGCGGGTGGGTGGCCCCGCAGGTCGTTTGGTCTGGGGCCGGGATGGGGGGTCAGGACCAGGAAGCATGGACCAGGTCGGATCAGGTAAAAAACATCACTTTTCATCGAGTCCACCGGCTCGGAGGTAAGAAACCCGACAAAACCCGTCCTCGCCCGATCATAGCTAAATTTGAGCATTATAAACAAAAAGAATTTGTTAGACGTTGCGGCAGGGATCTGAGAGGGACAGACTTTAGTGTTAATGATCAGTTTCCTAAGGAAATCCTAGATCGCAGGCGAGTACTGTTCCCAATCCGGAAGAAATACATGATAGACGGCGTTAAAGCCACCATATCGGTTGACAGACTTTATATTAATGGACAGTTGTTCAGGGATCAGAAGATCACCCCTTATTAGTTACACCACAGGTGGATTTAAAGCATGTTTCAATGACTTAAAAAAATAAAAAAATAAATAAAAAAGGCGCACAGATCGGTACACGGTGATAAATGAAATACAGGCACAGCTCAAGAGCACGTTGGTATGGTTGTTGTTCACGGTTGGGTACACAAGGCACGGGCTATGGTTTATCCTTTTTCACACTCTCTTACTCTTTGCACTTTTTTATTTCTTTGTGTATTTCTATCTTATTTGTCTGCTTCTTTCCTGATCATCAGTCAATCACAAGCACATCATATGATGCTACCTGGGTCTATGTATGACTATTTTCTCAAGGGCATGCACTTTCTAACTTCTCACTCACATCTATGGCGAATGTAAAGTTTGTGACATGGAATGTGCATGGG
The DNA here is from genome assembly GCA_037039145.1 of Fundulus diaphanus. Classification (NCBI taxonomy): domain Eukaryota; kingdom Metazoa; phylum Chordata; class Actinopteri; order Cyprinodontiformes; family Fundulidae; genus Fundulus; species Fundulus diaphanus. Next base: position 47,235,623 of record CM073122.1, read on the forward strand.
GCTGGCACCAGAGAGAAAAAAAATGAAGATCATTAACCAGCTTACTAGATTAAAAGCAGATGTTGTCTTATTGCAAGAAACCCATAAATCAGCTTCAAATGCAAGTGAGCTTAATTCACCTGAGTTCCCTAATGTGTTTGCGGCCTGCTATAACTCTAGACAGAGAGGTGTAGCAATCTTAATCCACAAAAACGTTGGTTTTAAAATATTAGATAAAACTATAGATCCTGAAGGTAGATACACAATAATTAAAATAGCTATCCATAACCAGAAGCTATGTATTGTCAGTATATATGGTCCAAATGTTGATGACCCCTCTTTTTTCCACCAATTCTTCCATGCACTTTCAAAACACGGGGATTGTTCACTAATTATAGGAGGTGACTTCAACTTTGGTTTAAATAACGATATAGACAGGTTGAATACAACAGGGTCTCAGCGTAGTTGGCAGTCAGTAAGTGTAGTCAAGCAATACATGAGTGATTTTGGTCTTTGCGATGCATGGCGTTCTCTTCATCCTAATAGTAAAGAATACACTTTTTTCTCAAATGTTCACCATTCGTACTCTCGTCTGGACTACTTTCTAATAAGCAGCTCACTGCTGTCGGAAGTTTCAGAGACGGTAATTCATCCTATTGCTATCAGTGATCACGCTCCTGTTACTCTCACCTTAATTATTAAAAAAATAACCCCACAAAACAAAAGCTGGAGATTTAATACATCACTGCTTAAAGATGAAGAATTTATAAAATTCATCAAAGAACAGTGGGCTTCATACTTGGAATACAATGATCAACCAGGTACATCGGCATCGATATTGTGGGAAGCTGGAAAAGCAGTGATGAGAGGTAAAATAATTTCTTTCTCATCTCATAAAAAGAAAAAAGAAAACAAAAAGATTCAGCAATTAGAGGAAAAACTTAAGTTACTAGAATCCTCTCAAGAAGAAGGAAAGTTAGGTAAAATCCGTGAAGTAAAATTAGAACTAAACCACTATATTGAAAAGCAAAATAGATTTCTAATACAAAGACTTCGGATAGAAAATTTTGAACAGGGCAATAAGTCAGGAAGCTTCCTAGCTAATCAGCTTAAAATAAATAAGGAGAAAACTACTATATTTGCAGTTACAGATTCAACTGGTAATACAGTAAGTGAACCGGAGTGTATAAATAATACCTTCCGCGATTTCTACAAATCTTTATACACACCACAGATAAATCCATCAGAGAAGGATATTAAGCAATTTCTGGATAAAATTACACTTCCTAAATTATCAGATAACCAAAGAATGACACTGGATTCCCCGCTGACAACAGCTGAAACCCAGGAAGCTCTTAAAAGCATGCCTAATAAAAAGGCTCCAGGTCCAGATGGATTCCCCACTGAGTTTTACAAAGAGTTCTGGAATATTCTAGCCCCAACGTTCCACAGAATGTTGCAGGAAATACAGGAAAAAGGCAGATTTCCAGCTAATATTAATTCTGCCACCATCAGCCTTCTGCTCAAGCCAGACAAAGATCCTGTGTTGCCCACCAGTTATCGTCCCATATCCTTAATTAATGTGGATATTAAGATAATCTGTAAAGCTTTTGCAAAAAGATTAGACAAAGTAACTCCTCTCATAATACATCCAGATCAAACTGGTTTCATCAGAGGAAGGCAGTCATCCACAAATACACGCAGATTACTTAATTTAATTGATTATTCCTACAGTAAAAACATTAAAATCAATATATTGTCTTTAGACGCAGAAAAAGCATTTGATAGAGTAAACTGGAAATTTTTATTCGCTACTCTTCATAAATTCGGTTTTGGCGAATTATTCATAAATTGGTTAAAAATTTTATACAATTCTCCAACAGCCTGTGTCAGGACAAATAATCAAATATCTTCCAGTTTCTGTCTACAGAGGGGCAAGGTTGCCCTCTTTCTCCATCACTTTTTGCCATCTTTATAGAACCTCTAGCAGCAACAATCAGACAAACAAAAACTGTAAAAGGTATAAAATGCATGAAAATAGAGCATAAGATTAGTCTGTACGCGGATGATGTATTACTTTATCTCCAGCATTCAAATTTCACAAGTAATTAAAATACTAGAATCTTTCTCTAAAGTATCAGATTACTCTTTAAACTGGTCTAAATCGACGGTACTGTCAATTAATTGCTCTCTCGAAAACTCCCTAAATTTACAAATGCAATCAGGAAATATTAAATATTTAGGTATTACTGTGTCGTCTAAATTAACGGATTTACTTAAACTTAACCACGCCCCACTTTTAAACAGGATAGAAGAGGACCTTGAAAGATGGAAATCGCTTCCAATCTCACTTATGGGTAGGGTAGCTTCAATAAAAATGATGGTCCTACCTAGAATTAATTATTTATTTTCAATGATCCCCAATAAACCATCATCTGACTGGTTTAAATCTCTAGACTCTGCCATTTCTAAATTTCTTTGGAAAGATAAACCCCCACGTATTAGCTTAAAGACAATACAGAAGACTAAAGACAGGGGAGGATTAGATTTGCCTAACTTCCATAACTATTACTTAGCAAATAGGCTACAATACATCTCTAAATGGATAAAAAATAGTCTTCTAGATGAGCCTTGGTTAGATATAGAACAGGAAATGTGCAATAATATCATGATTTCAGATTTGCCGTTTATTAGCTCAAATATAAAACGGCATACATGCTTCAAAAATATCAACATTAGTTTTACTCTGACAGCATGGTGGGAGTTCCTTAAAATGACAAAGTCATCCCTTATCCCTTGCAGTCGTACACCTATCTGGAATAACCCTGATATCCTACAAAATAATAAAATGATAAACTTTACATACTGGAAGAATAAAGGTATTAAATATCTGGAACATCTACTTGACGGAACCGAGTTCATCAATTTTGCTAAACTAAATATGCAATATGGCATTAGTAAAAATAAATTATTGGAATATGAACAACTTAAATCTATAATTAGAAATAAATATAAGCATTTTAATGGTGGTTTACAAATCCCAACTAATATATTAGAGTTCCTAGATTTAACCCCCCCCAAACTACTGTCTAAATCATACAGGACACTGACTAAAATAGATGATTCGATATCTCTTCCTATTATGAAATGGGAAAAGGATTTATCAGGCACCTTTGAACAAAATTTCTGGGCTCAGATATGTCTAAGAACTTTTAAATTGACTAGAAACACCAACTTACAACTAATACAATACAAAATCCTTCACAGAGTACACTACACAGGACAAAGATTATTCAAGATGGGTTTGGCACAATCTAATATCTGTCCACACTGCATAGGCAATCATCCTGATAATTATTTTCATGCGTTATGGTTATGCACACCAGTCCAGAGGTTCTGGACACAGATATGTAAGGACTTATCAAAGTGCTTGAGCTGTAAAATTACACCTTCCCCATCAGTTTGCTTTTGGGGAGCGGGGGTGCCTATTGGAGTCAGTAGGGGAGCTGGCTCCCTGGGATGGCTTCCCAGTCCATTGCTCCCTATCCCCGGATCCTCCCTCTGCCTGCTCCATCACGCCGCCACACATGTAGGTCCTGGGGGAGAGGGCGTTACTGGAGGTTGCCACTTTCTGGTGACGCCCCTCTCCCCAATTTTATCATGCATCTTAGACACTTTCACCCCAAACATTTTCACAACGCACACTCATGTAGGCCATGGTATGGGGGGTGGGGGGAAGACGTCTGGGGGGGGGGGCTTATGTTTTGTGAGCCTCACCTCGGACGGCTCCCTTCACCTCCTCTCGCACTTAGACATTGAGGGTTCTGGGCAGTTGCCCGGAGGGGGTGCGCTGGCACCAGCTTCCTTCCGGAGGGGGGGTGGGCTGTGCCGCGCACCTTCTTCGGCGCTCCCAGTTTTTAAACGCACTTGAGAACAACATGCAACAACACAACATCTGAGCGGGCGTAGGGAGGATCGGGGTCTTCTGCACACCCCCGTTCTCCGATGGCGGCAAGGAGTCTGGGGCCTGGAGGAGGTGCGGGCCACTGTGTCCGGGGTCTTGGCGGGGGGCTGCAATGGGTAGTCAGCGGCCAGGTCTGGGGCTGATGCCTCCGCTCCCCCCAGGAGGGGCAGGGGGCAGGGGTGGCTAGGGTAATGTGGGGGAGGGAAGGGGTTTATTAGGTATTTAGGGGGTGAGGGGGGCTCTGGCTGGGTGGCTCGTACGGGTCGTGTTGGCCCACCCTCTTTGGGGGGCCCGGTCCGGGGGGCGTCTGGTCCGGGGGGCGTCTGGTCCGGGGGCGGGGTCGGGCACAAGCAGTCGTATAGTCGATTTGGGGTGACCCCCCCCTCTGGTCAGTATTGGATGCGAGTGTTATGTGGGAATGTGTGTACAGCGTCTTTTTTTTTTTTTTTATCTGTGTGTGGTGAGTGGGGCACAAGGGAGGGATCGTGTGAATGAGTTTCCTTTTTTTTTTTTTTTTCCTCAGGTATGGGTGTGGCCCGCTCCCTCTCCCAAGAACATCTCAAATCTCCGCTAGGTGCGGAGCCCATCCCCCCACGTCCTGCCCTCCTACGCTGCGCTGGCAGGTGCCTTGGGCCTCTGGCGCATTGGTGGGCTTCGGGTTTGGGGCGGGTCCCCGGGCGTGCGCCGGCCTACTCCCGGCGGCTTCTTCGCGGGGCCTGGCCCCCCGGGGGGCGGCCGGGGCCCCCGTCGCGGGGGCGGGGCGGCCCTGGGGCCTCTGGCCCCGAGGGCCCATGGCCGGGACCACTTCAGCGGGGCTAGCTGCCGGTGGAGCCCACGGGCTCGTCCCCGCGGCTCTTGGGGGCTTCGGCATTGTGGTGGCTGGGGGATTTCCTCGGGGTCGTCTCTACTCTTTCCTTGGGGGGGTTGCAGATATCCGGTGTCGGCCCCTCCTGGGCGCCCTGCTTTGGGGACCCCTTTGGGAGTCCGGGATTATGGGTGCCCTGACTCCTGCCTCTGTGCTCGGGGAAGGCGGGTCTTTGGTTCTCCACAACCACTATCAAGCTATTTCCTTCTGGATAATTTACAACTAAACTAGTGTACTCTCACAAACTCCCACAGGTGCTGGGTCCCAGGTATTAAATGATTAATTAATGATTAATAATGATGAAATAATTTATTTATTTATTTATGTTCTTTCACTTTCTTTTTTCAGGTATCACATTACAGATGTCAGCTTACATAATAATATATATGATTTAGCAATGGCATCTAGGTGTTATTCGATTGTATCTGTTGCTTTATGTCTGTTGGTTGTGCTGTTCTTTTTGCATCTCTCTTTCCAGGTGATGGAGCAGACGGAGAAGGTTTTATCATTCTCTCCCTTTTATCTCTTCTTTCTTTCACCTCTACTCTTTTTTTTCTCTCTCTCACTTCTTGTTCTTCCTTTACTCTCCCATTGTAATGTCCATATAATTTGAAATTCTCCCTGCAGGAATCACAATAAAGCTATTTACAAAAAAAAAAAAAAAAAAGATGTAAAAATCAACCGGCCAGGCATATTTTTTACCGGCCAAAATATTAATCCTCACCAGACCTCAACTTTTATAAAAATTAAGAGTGACATTATGTTAATTTTCGGGGGCGTGGCTGTCTGGACCCTGGAGGAGAAATCTTTGTTTCCTGACTTTGATAAGAAAATATTGTAGATGATTATAAAAGACACAATATGAATTATCAGATTCACATCCAGGCAATAATTTTTATTATTATTATTCTACCCATGTTGGTCTTATTTGTGAATGAGGCAGAGTTTCATCAAGCCTATACAGTCCAACATTTTTCCCTCAGCTATAACACTTAAAGCACGCAGGGGTTCACGCTGCGTCTTTACGCTGATCCAGCTGCTGGATTTTATCCTCGCGCGCAACGCACGAGGGATACACAGTGGGGAAAATGCATAAATAAAGACTGTAAAGGGCTCCTTTAGGGAAGAGAGAAGAAATAATTGGTCTGAGCTGCAGCCCCCGATGTTACAAGTTCCTTAAAATGACCCTGTGCGCACCTAAATTACATGTAACGTAATTTTGCGCACCTGAATTCAAGCGCAAGGCAGCAACCCACCGAGGCACCGCTGGTTCTGTGTCGTTAAAAACAAAATAGCATGAAACATAGCTACTGACTCTACTATTGATTTCAATTCGGACATTTTGGTACGAGTGGAAGGACATTAAACGCAGTGATTCACGTTTTGAAGGCTGGCCGCTGATAAAAGCACCTGGCACCGAGAGGGAGGGGGGAGGGGGGGGGGCGCAGTAAGAGCGGTGAAGCACAGAAACACAGCGCACGTAGTTAAAAAACTGCAGAATAAATAAGAACGAAACTTATAAACAGACTAATTGGCGTTTTAGACTGTATCTGGTTAGCAGATCTGTTTTCTGATCCAGCGTGCAGCCATGACTGGCTCTGAATGTGAAAGAAGCTGAAGCAGCTCCGCAGAAGGCGGGTCTAGACTGAGCTCTGGATGGTCTGTGAACAGATCATCCGCAGCCCAGATGGGTTTTGTTATTTTTGTGTTATTTTTAATTTATTTGGAACAAACATTTACTCGCCATGTTGCAGCTAGCCCTCTGAAATTCACTCACCAGACGGGAAATTTACTCGCATTTGGCGAGTGGCGAGTGTTAATTTCGGACCCTGTATGTATATGTATATATATATATATATATATATTTAGAGAGAGAGAGAGAGAGATGTTATGAATATTAAAATCAATTGGTTAACTCTAAATCCAAAGGAATACGAAAATAAACTCGTAATCTTACAAAAATAAAAATATTACAAATACAAAGTATATTCTGAGATTAAAGTCCCTCTGATACTGTTTAAGTTTCTAAGTCTAACCATGCACAAAATGGTGGCTTTGATGACGTATGGACTCCGGCCCCTACTTGCAATGCGCAAGATGGCCTCTATAAAACCACAGGCTAACCCACTAGCCTAGCATGAGGCAGACTTCGAACGAAGGCCGGTTACGAGTCGAGACACAGAGATTACAAAAAAAAAAAAAATGCAGGAAGCTTAAAAAGCCCTAAGCAGAAAACAGAGAAGAGAGGAAAAGAGTGCTAAACTCGTTTATTACAAAAACAAATTAACTACAGCACAAGTCACTTATCATAATGTAATAACTCTATTTCAGTAACTTATTAATTCTACAGATCTGGCAATAATCAGGCCTGGGTCTGGCTGTTAAAATTTAACCAAAAACGTGATTACTCACGGATATTTCATTATTTAACAATGATAGTAATTATAATTTTCCATGGTACTTGGTTGGTTTGGATTGCATAGTTTTCCTATAATATAATCAAGATTTGAGAAAAAAAGCATTCTATCATTCTGTCTACTCAGGGTATCTGATAATAAAATCTATTTGATGATCTGAAACTTGGGCTGCTCAATGCTAGCAATTGATAGCACTGTTTCCTTGCAACAAGAGAGTATTGGGCATGAATCTGAGCCAGGCCCTTTCTGCAGTATGCATATTCTAGCCGAATATGTGTTTGTTCTCCTCAGGTACTTAAGCTTCTACTCACAGTCCTTACCTTACTGTGGTCTCTACAATAGTACTTGTCCTTAGATATGAGTCTGTGCGCATGATTATTTATTCTGTGCATCTCTTTGTAGCCCTGTGATGGATCTGTCCAAGGTCTACACTGCCACTTGCAAGATGATCTCTGAATTTTGGCACCAGCTAACCCACAATGAGAACATGTGCATGAGAACACAATAAACAGTGGACGTAGGTGTGGGGCAAATACTTTTTCAGTCCGTTCTATACAGTAGATATCCATGTTAAAGATAAGGAGCACTAAAACACTATCTCCAACAGCTATATGGGACTGTAGCCAACCTCCCAAGCGAAAGACACAAGGAAACTGAACCCAAGGTTAATCAGAAAGATTGTGTGGGTGTCAGAATAAAAGCATTACAAGGAATCCTCAAGCTGAACTCTTTCTGCTCACTCCATCTATTGCATTTTGGTCCATAATGGGCGCTATGAAAGAAGACCCAGGAGGGCTCCACTACTTGAGGTAAAAACACAAAGAAGCAAGACTGGAATTTGCCATAATGCATGTTGACATGCCTGGAAGTTTCTGGAAGGACAATTTCTGTTGTTCGAGCAGTGCCTCATTGCTGGCGATTGGTTGCTAACATGATCAGGGCAAGGTTCTGGCTCAGTATCTGATCTGGAACAACTTTGAAAGCAGTCTTAAATTCTTAGGGTATTGATCCAGTTAGAAAGAGAAAGCTGTTTTAGAACAGGGTTAGTTTGACAGCAAGTGAAGTGCCGAAGAGCAAAACGAACCCATGAAAGCAGGCTTTAGTGTTACCCAACTGGCCAGTGAAATAATTGTCCTTGTGGACCGAAGCCCAGAGAAGATTGTGGTAATAAGAAGATGAGCAACAGCTCACCAAATAAGCTGTTTTGGGACCAGGAAGGATCACATGGGGAAGCCAAAGAGACAAGGGACTGATCAGAAACAGACTGGTGAGGAAGAAAAGAGGAAAGAAAAATCATTCTGCTAACTGGGATTGTGACATTTCCTAAGCCACCAATAATGGTGTAGTGCAACATATAATCATGCTACTGAAAGGACATTCTATTACATGTATCCTGCCGTGTAATACAGTACTCACACAGCTCTAAAGCCAGTAATGTTACACTAAGTGCTAATGCAGTGGAAATTTTCTTACGGGGAGTCTGGGGATTTTCTCTGAGATGAGAATAGCCATTATTTCTACCAGGCTGATAGTGAAGAATCATATGCAAAGATTCAAGACCAGCTAATTATCAGCTCTCAGCGTAATTAAGGCTTATAGATGAGCAAACATAATTAGTAAGCATTATGCAGATCTAATGGGTGGAATGAACAGGTGAACATGTTTTCAGTCCTTTGTTTATTAGGTAAGGCGTGTACTATAATGAGGAAGGAAAATAAAAAGTTGATTAGTTATGACCTAAATGTGTTCTGATACTGCTTTGATACAGAAAAGAAAATGCAAAGCCGTAGCTGTTACCCTGGAGTGGGCTATATTACTGCCTAATCAAAGGATGTAAGGTCATGTTTGACTGTGAAAACTCTTAATGTGACAGTTTTGAAATTGACAGACCAAACTGTCATACAATGCAGCTCACTCTCAGCAGATTCTACTTTTTATAGATTTTAAGATTTATGTGACACCAAGATGATGCAGACGTCTTATTGCAGAGCATAAGTAAACTAACTGCAACTGTGTTATTGGCCTATGGGGAAAGGTTATTAATCAGTACGTGAGTATTGGCATTGTAGCCTGTTTATGATCTGACATAGGTGGGCTGGGAACCATTTCAGCTTCGGGGAAGGATCTTGTAATTAAGGACTCATTGTCACTGAGTAAAGGAGTTTTCCCAACAGTGACTACAAACTTGTCCTACAGGGCATTCTAAAATACAACAACTATAAATCTCACAGATTGTAATGTAAAAGAGGAAGTCCTGTATGTTTGTGTGCATGACTGTGGAAATGAGAGAGCAGCCTGGTAAGAAAAAGAAAAGAAAGAAAGAAAGAAAGATGCTTTCAAAATAAGGCATAATTAAGGCACTTTACCAGTTATCCTAAATAAAAGCATTTTTGTCCTTGCTCATTTCCCTCTGCGGGGGGTTGGGGGAGTGAAGATGGGCTTAATTTGTCATGAAGATATCATTTCTCATGGGGTGGCCTATGAGATGAAAAGATTCCTTAAAATTCTGCCACATTTTAATAAACACTTTGCCAGTTGTAAGCAAATGGCATAGTTAGTCAGGATTCTTGGGCTCCAAGCAGATAATACTGCCTTCAAGTGTTGCAGTAACACACACTTAGAAAGTATCTGTACGTCTTGTCTTTTCTGAGTGGTTACACAGATTTTTTTCTTCCATTTATATCAAAGAATACAGCTTTATAGGAGTAGCAATGAACCTTAACCTCTCCTCTCTCCTATTAATCCATCTTTCTGTATCTTTTCAAATACAATTCAAAAATACTTGATTAATCACAAAGGGAAATTAAATGCTGGTGTAACTCATATCATGCAGGGTTCTTGTAGTTGTTGTCGATGGGGGTGGAAGGATCTCCTGTAGTGGTCTGTTTTACATCTGATCATTTGTTGTTTCTGTTTCCATTATGTATCTTTATACATGGTTATATTTTGAATGCTATCTGCATTTCTTCCTTCCTACTTCTTCATTAAATTAAATTAAATCTAGATCTGCCAGAGTTTTGAATATTTCTGAGCATGACTTAATTAAACTTTCATTTTATTACATTTGGAATCTGTTTATAATCAATTCATGGGGTCAATCTAGCAACAAAAATATGTTTTCCAAATATAAAGCAGCCATTTGTTTTCAGTGATTGACTAAGGAAGGTGGATTTTTGTTTACAGCAGACAGACCTTTGGTGATTTGCAACAATCAGAGCAAATGGTATTTTTGTAGGACATCTGGAAATGACCATAGAGGCATTTATTTGTTGAAAATGTTCTGTAGTGAGCTTTAATAATCTAGTTTAAACAGATATCATTCTCATATTTGCATTAGGCAAACATTCTCGGTATATTGAACTAATTGGGGCAAAACTTGAAATAAACAAATGTGTCCCTTTTCTATTGAACACAAAACAGAAAAGGACGCATTTATCCCTCTGGAACCTGCGCTCCTGATGCAAACAACAGAAGTTCTGTCGGGGATAACTAGCTGGTCAGTTAAGCATTTCTCTTTAAGGCACGCCCTATGCTCCCCTATCAGAACAGACCCCACTGACGTCTTCACAACCAGCAGACACTCAGTGCTCCCGACACCGTGGGAGTTTTTAATGCAGTCATCCTCAGAAAATGGGCCTGTTTACAAAACGCATATATGTTTACCAAGGCAGGCAAAAATATACTCTGAACGCTCTCTCGCCTGGCAGGAGTGTGAGTTTACCTGCGTGCAAACGCAGGTGACTGAGCTGAAAGTAAAGGAGCGACGACTAGCTTAGGAGAAACATTAAAGGCGGCTGCACACTTAGTTGTACTGCGCACTGTGCAGACTCATCTTGGACATGTTAAACTTCATTGTCCAGCGGACGTATCAGCTACATTTCTTGTCAAAAACCACTACATTTCCCACTGCAGGCACCCACCACACAGCTGTCAGTTCACGGTGCAGAGAGGCTGACGCCGTAGGTGCTTGCCAATCGTGACTGGTTTGGAGCAGTTCGATGTGAAGACTTCTTCCCGGCGAGCAGTTTATAGGGTGATGTTGCGTTCGTAAAATTTAGCTCTCCACGTACCTGTCCACAGACTCATGTCTGCGTTATTATGTGGGAGCCTAAAGACAGAAATAGCTCAGGATGCGATCTGGTGCTGTTTAGCAAGGCTCATTTTACCAAAATTAACTGTGAACGCGCACATGCGGATTTTCTTGGGGGAACGGGGTGCCCCCCTTGTAGAACGGTAGGGGAAATACTGGAAGAATTTAAAGAGGTCAAGAACAAAACTATACTAATTTCCATTACCACCCACCAATTACTGGACACAGCAGACATGTTTAAAAAAGTTGGCTTGGATGCAAAATACTATATGAGGAAGAAAAAGAAAACAATTCCTACAGTGGAACATGGTGGTGGCAGCACCATGCTGCTGAAAAGCCTTTTTGTTCTGCAGGGACAGGAAAATCCTGGGAAAAAACAACAATAAAAAGACAACCAATAAAATACCTAGAATGGCCAAGTGAAGGTACAGACCAGTGTATAGATATGCAAAGCTTGTTTAGACCACAAAAGGCTTAAGCTGTTTTACTACTCAGGGGGACTGAATATAAATAACGCCATTCTTTTCAGATTTTTATTAGAAAAATCAAAAACACATTTTGCTCTTCTTTCACTTTAAACTTCTGTTTGTTTTACTTTTTTTGTCTACAGCATAAGAGCTCAATAAAATACACATATGTTCATGGCTGTAATAGAAAAAATGTGAAATACCTTTGCAAGCTACTATAAGGTCGCCAGGAACTGGGTGAGAAAATAACCTTTATCCCCACCCTGTTTGAAACATACATCTATTCTACCAGATCAGCAAGCCCCTCTCAAGGAAATGGTCTATGCCACAGTTCAACACTGAATCCCCTGCTATGATTTTAAGACTTTGATCACCACAGCTCAAGGAATCCATGTTGTTATGAGCAGCCGGGTTGACCTTGCACTACCACTGAAACAAAGAAACACCTCCTCCACACTTACTTCAGGGGGACAATTTTAGGAAGGACGTAGCGAACATTCTGTGTCACTGCTGAACAACATGATACATTGTTCTTTATTGCAGCACTGATTTGCCTTGAGGGTCAAAAAATCCATCTGTTTTCTGGTCACATATTCAATATACGTTTAGTTTTGTAGTGTCAGCAGCCTAAAGCAGTGCACACCCTACATCTTTAGGAGGAGGAACATGGAGGGCTCCTGGTTGAGTTGCACAGAAAGGACATGTGCTGTTAGGGAAAAAAGGAAGCAGGTATTAATTTCAAAAGCATCAACTCTGCTTCTACAACACTCTAACACTGGTCCCTCAAACACCGATGCACATGGCGAATTTTATTGTTTTGCTAATTTGTCTGTTAGTTAGCAATTGTTAAAATTGCAGGAACCCAGATGACCTAATTTATTTGTAATTTCCCCCCACATAGTCCAGCCTGCACATTATGGAAATGAAAATGATCATGATGTGATTAGATAATAAATCTTTCAATTCAAGCCCTGCTGTTGCAATTGCGATGCTGCAGCTGTGCAAGCTGCCATACCTTACAATTTACATTGACTGGTTCTGGTACGATAAGCATCATTAAGGAATAACTGAAAGGATTAGTTCCATTACCTTTTTGCCAAACATTTCACAAGTCAGTAACACCCTAATATCCTCAATCTAATTGCTTAATATTTTACTCTATTTATTTGAAGAGAGATAGAGTCTGAAGTATTGTAGGAGTCCAGTTGCATCCCTCATCGTGATTTGGCAGTACTTTTCCTGTACTCTAAATGTTTAATCATCCTCTCATGATGTCATTATTTTGTTGATTTGGTTGTGTACTTGGACTCACAGGGATCCTGGAAAATACAACCTCATCTCATCTTTTTTTTTTTTTTTTTTAAAGACATCTGAAAGTTTAGTCCATCATGGACTAGTATTTAGAACTGTTAATTACATCATTCACCTTGAAAATACCTCAGCTTCATCATAAGAAAAGTTACTCTAGATAATGAGGCTTCCACTAGCATCTTTCTTTGAGTTATTTCTGTGATTTTTGCCAGGCTAGGATATTTCCATTGGAGAAAAAAAAACTGTTTTGAAACTTACTTTTCAATACAAACATACTTGGAAAACCAGTCACGTGTAGACCACAACCATTTCTCAAAAGTTCCTCTTGTCAAAAAATGTTTTCCAGTTATTAGTTACTGCCTTAACTTTTTATTTTCATTCTTCTTTTGACTGCTACATTTGTATTGTGTGATTTTTGTGACCTTTGGTAACTTTTATGCTAATTATTACTTACCTGAAGTATGCAAAATTCCAGGCAAATCATACCGGGACAGGCAAACTGGTGTGAACAGATTAAACGCTTTAACTAAATTAAAGGTTCTTCAACAAAGTACTGGTTTAAGGAAGTATATATTTAGCATTTACTACTAGGTAAATGCTAGTTTTTTCATGTTTTTTATATACATTTATCTGTTTTTCTGTTGAATTACAGGATATTCAGATTGTTATTTGCGGAAAAAGTTTTGACATAATTTATCAAAGTTATTTGTTTTAACTTTGCATCCAAAATATTTGCATTTAACTAAATTTTCATATCACGTAAGGTAGATTTACTGTATTTGTGACTGTTACAACATTTTAAAAATCAAAGCAGGAGCTAGAATGTGTTTTACTGTGACACAATCAAGCAGCAACTTTTGTTGGAATTGGACATAACAAGAGAACACATCAGGGTGATAATGCTGCTTGAGTTAACAATTGTTTGAAGAATTAAACTTAAATTGAAATAACTGAACCATTGTTCACCAGATGTCAGTACACAGTGCTGCAGCTCTGATGTGATTTTCATAGTGGATTGGGACAATTTTAGCCGATTCACATGGTTTTTGCTACTACTACTAAGGAGGCTCTGAGGTCTGACCCAGAGTCTCCACTCTTCACCTCTTTGTGACCAATCAGGCTCACCCATGGGTTCCACCCCACCTTTCTATATCCAGTCATTTTAATTTTGTCAGTCTTCATCTGTTGTATAAAACGTATTTGCACAGTATGATTATCATTTTCTCTTTAGGATGTTGTGTGTGCTTTAGCGTGTGCAATGGGCTGAACGGAGAGGGGGTCCTTGTGCAACTGAATCAGTCTTCGAAGTTTCCAAGCAGTCTGGTGATCTAATTCTCACATTAATAAATGTGAAAAGTCTTTTTAAAACTCAACAACATATTTGGATTCTACCCTGTTTAAAATCAGTGGACTCTGCCTAAACGATGGGTCAGTGCAGTAAAGTAAAGTAAAGTCTACCATTTGTGATTAAAGGAAAAGTGATGTATTCTGACAGAATGACACAAGGAGATTGTTGATGGCTAAAAGTGTGTGGTCGAAGTGGAACATTGTAAGGGGCATTTATTCAATTATTGAGGTTATATGATCTGCATGTGTTTGATCCTAAATGTGTAATTCTGACCCATGTGTGGATTGGAAAACAACTCCAATAAATAAAAAAATAGAATCACATCTATTCCTCCCTAATCCCACTATTTTTAACTTGTGTGTTGATCACAATGCAAATGACTTGGAAAGAAAAGCAAACACTACATATGTCATGTTTCTGTTCTGGTTTCTGTTTATTATTTGGTTAAGTAGCTCTTTCCGCCTTTGGGTTTATTTCCGTTTTGGATTCTAGTTTAGCCCCTTTATTGTGTTAGTTATCTGGTCCCTGTTTTTGCTCTGTTTTTAGTTCTGTGCTTGGTTTGTTCGGTTTTGTCTTAGATTTATTTTTGTAGTTTCCTGTCTGCTCCCTTAATCACTTCCACCTGTCCTTGATTAGTTTCCCTCCGCTCACCTGTCCATCCGCCTATATTAACCTGCTCTAGTTCCCTGCTCCCTGTCGGTTTGTCTCTTGTCTTCCATTCAGTCGTTGCCTCAGTTCTGGTCCCGTTCGGTAAGAACCATCAGCACTTTGATCCTGTCTGTTAACCTGTCCTGTCTGTTTTTGCCCAGTTTTGTTCGCTGTCAGTTTGATGTCCGGATGTCTGCCTTAAGTTCAGTTGGATTATGTTCACCCATCTGTTTTCATCTAATAACCATAAAACGCATGGAGACCGTGTTTGGTTGAATACCGGATTCATCCCCACTCTGATCATCACAACATATCCATAATCCTTCAATGATTTATTATCTTGTTTTACAATCTATATTTTTTGCACTGCATGGTGAGTTCTAACCTTTCATTTTCAGATTATTTGTTCAAACAGTGTTATATGAGCAATCAACCAACTTAAACTTTAAATCTCACTAATGAGATGCTTTAAAGGTACTTTTCACAATAAATGGTGTAAACCAGCAATAAATGTAACTGTTCATGTCTGACTTAGACTTAGAAGTTTAGTTTTTCCAGTTTTCCAGTTCATAAATTAAATAGTTCAATGGATTCATTACATTGGTTTATTGAAAAGAATATTTACAAAACTCAATAATCAAGGTGAAAGTCTAATGTAACCCAGGGAAAAAGTGAGGAAAAATTCTCAAACTCATGTAATAATCCTAAAGCTAAAATATGATTAACTAAAACCCCAAATTAGGGCAGTTGGGTACTCCCAGAGTTAATTTTCTGTATGTAAAGGTCTGGAATTGGATGTTTGCATTTTCCAGATCTGCATAGTCATGAAAAAAAAATAAGAGTATGGGAACAAATACTAATTTTATTACCAGACTTTTAAGCCTTTCTGATTGTATATATTCGGTATGCTTCCTTCCTCAGCATTGCTTTGTCTTGCTTTCCTTTCTTCTCCTTTCCTCATGTACTTCCTTCTGTCCTACTTTTACTTCCTCCCACCCTAATGTTCTTCCTTCCATTTTCCTTGTTCCCATTTTTCTTACTTGTATCTTTTCATACTTTATTTTGTCCTTGTCTTTTCATCCCTATTTCATCCCTATTCTGACAGTGGCAAAGGAGCTAGCTTGTTTGTCCTGTAACTGGCGAGTTGCCATTTCAAACTCCTGCTCTGACCGTCTCACCTGATTTGTCCCTGGGCAAGACACTTCACCCTCTTTGCCTGTGGCTACAAATGTAGCTATCACCAGGCCAGCTGACAGCTTTGCTAGGGCCCGGGACAACGCAGTCTTTTTGCCCCCCCCCCCCCCCCCCCCCCACCCTCCCTCTACACCTGCCGCCACCACACACACACACACACACACACACAAAAAAAGTCAACTTAACTGTATACTTCATGCCCTGGAAATCTCGGTATTTTATATTGGATATTTTCAACCCATCTATTGAATTTAGTGCACTAGTTGATTTTTTTCTTCATCCGAGAACAACAAGCACTGCAGTCAAAATATGGCCTTTTTTTTTGACCTGCTGTATATTAGCCAGTCCCTAACAATTTATTTCCCTTCCATTGCAGGAAGTAGAATATGTTAGATACTTTGGGAATTCTCTGCCCTCTGAATCTCTGAGAAAGGCTTCCTTTTTGCCATTAAACTCACAACATTCACAGATACTTTTGACATTTAAGCTTGATGTATCATGAAATTGTTGACCTTTCGGGTTTTGTGATTTTTATTCTATTATTACAATTATATAATAATAATAATAATAATAATTTTATCTTTGTTTTTTTTTCTTCCTAATCCACCTCATATATCTTTCAATCCTTATGTAATTGTGTCTGTGTTGTGTGCACCTGCCTGTTGCTTTAATCCTATAAATTTCCCCGTCGTGAGATAAATAAAGGATTAGCTAAATAACACTTTTTAATAGGATATATGTACTGGGTTCTTAAAAGGTCTTAATTACATTTTCTCTGTGGGCTCCAGTAGCATATGATAGATAATATCTACTTTGAAAATTAACATGAAGTGCTGCTGAAGATGAACACTCTGATCTACCTGGATGTTCTCTGGAGGACTGAAACTCCTCAGTCAGTGACGTCAGTCTGTGGGTCTGTCGGGGCAATCAGAGAAGTTTCGTCTCCTTTTCTGTTTCTCAACGTTTTCTTGCTCATGGTTTTTCACGTGCTTAGATAATTTTTTTGTGTTTCCACTGAATTTAACCGGCTTTTTACAAAACATACAGCTTGATTTCATTTACGGTATTAAAATGAAGCCAAACGCCGCTTATTTCCCTCTTCATGCTTTTCAGCTGCTGCAGTCTCTCTCCCAGTCTGAACAGGAGCCGCGCGGTTGTTTGTGTGTTGAGTGAAGAGAAGCTGAGTGGGCGGGCCAGGCTGAGCCTGCGTGCTGATTGGCTGGCGCCGCTGAGCCATGTACGAGAGGGGAGGGGGAGCAGCAGAGAGCCGTGACACACAGACTGCTGCTGCAGTTAGAGCGCGCGCTGACTGACACTGACCATTTTAATGATCAGAGTGTCAGTTTTGGGCCCCCCTCTGTCCTGGGCCCGGGACAACTGACCCATTTGTCCCCCCCTGTCGGTGGGCGTGGCTATCACCACCAATGAGTTAATGGGTGAAGGACTGAATATAGTGTAAAGTGCTTTGGGGTCCTCAGGACTTGATAAAGCAATATACATAATAAAGGTCATTTACCACTTTTATTTCTTTGTTTTAGTTTTGTGTATTCCTTCAGTCTGTCCTTTCTACGTTACTTTTTTTGTGCTTTAACTCACTGCCGACCTTATGCAGGGATCACACAGCAAGATAATTACGTCAATTTTTGCCCCAGTCTTTCCCTTCCGACAATCTTAAGGATGCCCCGATTATTGGGATGGCCCTTAAGATAATCTTATAACATATTATTGCCTTGTGTGTTGTGTTAAGAGCAGTGGTGGTCACAGTTGCACTAATCCGCAAACGGATAATTGTGGCGCTAACTTTTTAGTCATCGCATTATCGTTCATGATAAGTTTAGCAACTGTTTGCAGAACGGTTAGCGTCCTCTTTATTGGGTTTCGACACCTGTAAGCGCAATAACAATGTTCAAGATATATGCATCCACCGTTTAAGTCACTGTCTTTGTTCTCACTACACAATAAGCACCACCTAGTGGTGAAATATCGCTTATTGGGCCATTCAAGAAATATTTATTATTATTCCTTTATTTAATCAGTAAGCCCCATTGAGATCAGACATATATTTTACAAGACATACATTGCCAAGACAACAGCTACAGATATCAGAACTATGTGTATTTATGGAGTGTATAAAATCCATATATAATGTGATCACTACATTAACAGATAACACCTCTATCTCAGGCATACCGAGCAAACCTTTTTGACCACACCACCAGCTTTATCTACTTGTGTGGACAGAACCCCTGTGGGTGGTAAATACCCTCATCTGCTCTCCCTGCTCCAAATGCCATTCCCCAGTGTGAGTAACCACTAATGCTGGGCCTGTGTATGTCATTAAACCCAGGGCAATGTATTTAATACCCACTCCAGACTCATTCTTCCACATTATTTCTATTTAATTCTCTTTTCCTTTTTCTCCTCTCTCAATGGCAGATCCATACTTAGTGGGACACAAGATTTGCAAAGAAGAATATGTCTTGCCAGTACACGAGGCATATTGTTCAGAGGCCAGTTACTCACATTCCGACTTAGCTTTTTTCTCATGAGTATCATTCTTCTCATGGAGAAGAATGGAGTAAAAAGAGCTAAGTTGAGAGAAAAAAAAACAAACTTTATCACTTTAAATTAGTTTTGCTGGAAGTCAATGTAGAGCTAACCAAAGCCTTACTGCTTCAGAACAAATTAAATGCACTTTTGGCTTTTATCTAGATTTTGCACAAAACAGAATAAGGATCCTCATCAAACAATCTTTCATTGGTTGTTTAGTTCCTGAAAACTATAAATACATTTATGCCAAAATTTGACTAATGTTTCGTGTTCTTCTGCACTTGTATCTTCAGTTGTGGCAGAATCATTTAGTGAATAACAACATTTTTGTTTGTCAGTTCAATGTTACTGTGTGGTTTGGTTTTGCTCCACTTTGTGCCATATTGTGCAATATAGTGTATACAGGTTTGTCAGCATGTGTACTCTTCTGATGTGTTATGGATTTCATCATAAAGAGATCACTGATGTAAATATTTAGACTAAGCAGAGAGAACCCTATGATGCAGTAGCAACAATAGGCCAACATAATATCCCCATCTGCCAACATGCATTGGAAATTAGTGAAAGCTTTGAATGTTACACTGTCCAGAGTTGGTTATGCTTCACACTTGCAAATAAACAATAAAATAATGAAAAGGAAAAAAAATAGCACAGTGCCTGCATTTCCAAACTGGTCTGTTTATTGTGATTATTAAGGTCAATACATATTCTGCAAGAACAGATAAAAAAATGTTCTCTCGCCAGGGCTGCAAGAGCATTGATCCTGCTAAATTTCACTTGGGTACTGGAGCCATCCCAGGAAACATGTAGGACAAAAAAATGCATGCTCTCATTTGCTCCTCAGGTTTAGTTTAAATCGAATGATCAATTATAATTTAGCCCGTGAGCAATGACCATAGGACCCAGTTCAACTGCTGTGCAGTTACGATTCAAACCACAGACCTTTTTGCGGTGAGGCAACAGCCCTCAGTACAAAAAGCCTATTTAGCCCAAATTCAACCACGTAGTATCTATTCTAAAACCTGACCCTTGCATTTTATTGTGCATCTTTATCGAAAAGATTTGTTTGATTTGTAACAATGCATTAGCAATTGACTTGCAATACTTTTACACGATAATATATATGGCACTGATGAAGACATTACAAAAGAGACTGCTTTCCTTAAAAAAAGTCCTGAAGACCATACCCCAGAGTGTTCACATTTAGGAGATGACTTTAATTAAATTCTATATTTTTAAATAATTATACTGTAGTTCCTTTGTTGGTTCTTGTGACTTTCAGTTATAGATAGAGTGGCCCATGTGAAAATGAAATGACTGTCTAGAGGGAGAACTTAACTGATATAATATCCTTTGGGAAAGACAGGCAGCACCTGTGAGTCTATGTCTTAGTGGATCATGTGTCCTCCATCTTATGTTAACCAGGGGCATGCTGAGCTGTGTCCCACACATCAAGCAAGACTGTAGGCTGATTTAAACTACACTGTTTCTGATCAGTTGTTTACAGCCATGCCAGATTTTGACAGAATGTCTAAATCTGACATGAATTGGAGGTGGCAAAAGCACATTCGAGGGGTCCATCTGATCCCGCAGATCATCATCTAAAAGTTAAAATATAGTTGAAACAAACTTCCCCTTGATAGAAAAAAGCAAGCTCTTTCACTTACCTTTTTGTACCCGCTTTGTCTTGTATTGCATCATGAATAAAATTAAAGCTCTCCCAGATCACAAAAAGAGACCTCTTCATCGGGATTTTATTTAATCTAGTAACTCAGCAGACCTAATATCATAGCTTGTCAAAACAGACTGGTCTGGAAATAGCTTGTAACACCAACTAATCTTTCACAGGCTTTATCAGATTAGAAGCGTGCAGAGGTAGGCAGAGTAGCCAAAAATTGTACTCAAGAGTAGCACTACTTCAACATATTTTTACTCAGTAATAGTAAAAAGTAGTCATCCAAGAAATTACTTGAGTAAGAGTAAAAAAAAGTATTCAGTAAGAAGGCTACTCAAGTACTGAGTAACTAGTTATAACAGTTGAGGATTTAATATTTCAAAATGATGTAATCTGACAGACAAAAATATAAGGTTATGTGAAAATGCTGGTATTTTAAAGACAAAAATGAAAAAAATATACAAAGAATAACATAACTGAAAAATAAATTCAGGCAGAAGAAACTTTTCTAAACCATTTTTTTCAACATTAAATTTGAAAGGAATACTTACAGCAGCTAATGTATATACAGTATGTTAGAACAGTGCAAAGTACTTCCAATGACAATATCTACTGTTTACTATATGTTCCGTTGACCTACAAAGGCTCAATGAGCTCAGCAGATAGAAAATAACATTAAAACAACAAAGCTTGTGTACAAATAAAAAGTCTCACACTTACTTACAACTTACTCACAGTAGGTAGAGCAGCCAGAAATTTTACTTACTAAGAGTAGCGATATCTGGGTAATAATATGAGTCAAGCAAAAGTAAAACGTAGAGTGCAGTATAACTACTCCTAAAAGTGCATTTTGTTCAAAAACTTACTCAGGTGAATGTAACTGAGTAAATGCAACATTTTACTACCCACGCCTGGAAGTGTGTTATTAAAGTATGTTTTTCTTTAAATCCACCTCAGTGCCCAACAAGGCTTTTCCAAGCATACTGAAAGAATACATGTCAATCAACCTGGGCCCAAAGGCTCGTCCCTGCGGCTCCCCGTGGCTGCTCTTCCCTGGGATGGGGGAGGCATCTTTCCCTGTGTCGGCCCATCTTGGGCATTTGGGGTTGTGGTGGTTCCACTGTTGTCTGCCTCGGTGCTCTGGGGGCAGGTCTTTGACTCCTCACAACCACTATTGAGCATTTTTCTTAAGGAAAAGCCTTACACACACAAGTGCACTCTCACAAACACCTACAGGTGCTTGGATTCAGGTACTTACAGATTCACTTCTATACAGAAAAGCCCTATTATTATCTTTAGCTGTCACTTTATACATTTCGTATTAAATATTACTACAGTATATATTCTTCAGTGATGGTATGAAGGCGTTGGTTGTTTATGCCTGTAATACTCTATTGGTTGGTTTTGCTGTTCTTTTTATATCTCTGCAGGTGTAGAAGCAGACTCTGAGGATGTCACATTGCTCTCTCCCTTTCCTCTTCTGTCTCTTTCACATTGTCTCCCTTTTAGCATTTTGTCTCATCTGTTTCTCTCCTTTTCTCCTCTTTTACCTTTCTGTTTCTGTATCCATTTAACATGAAATAGTCCCAGCATAAAATCTAATAAAGCTTCTTGCATATATAAATCAAGCGGAGTACTATGGCAAAGCAGTAAGGCTCCACTTGTGAAAGTAAAATCTGTTGGGCTCTTTTTGGCATTAAGACAACAATTCTTATTGCCACATTGCCAGACAGGCCACACACACAAAAAAAGGAAAAAACCTCAGTCAGTCTGAATGAACTTTATTGGGCTACAATTGTGTGCAGAATCAAGGACTTTAGCTTCTGTTACACAATGTATGTGCCTTTGGTATACTATATAAAAGTTGTTTTCTTATGTAGTGAAAAGAAAAAGGTTTGACAGTTGTGAAAGTGCAATTATTTTGTTCCACAGCAGAGTAGCTGACTAATCAGGCTGTTAGGTGTCCATTGTGTGTTTATGAAATTAAAAGTCTGAGCAAAGAAAATACTGCTGTAGATCGCTGACGTGAAGATAAAAGTCCGATTTCATTAAAAATAAGTTCTGTATTTTATATATAATGCATAGGTCCTTACTGACCCCCATGATTTCCAGCTGATGTAAAGTTTCCTGAATGAAAGCATTTCTTAATATTTTGATATTTCATTATGACTACAAAAAAATAAATAAAAATCTGACCCAAACATTCAGTCTCGTTTACTTCATCCACACTCACAACCTTCAAGAGGGATTGTCCTGGTCCACTTCGCCTGCTCCATATCCACTGTTATCTGTACACAAAAACAGCATTTTTGAAACACAAGCCCATGAAATTTATTGTCATTTCATTAATATATCAAAAACCGACCTATCAAGATGCAAGTCTTATGGTGGAATCTGCAGTCTTCCTTTTTGGTGTCATTCTTTAGAAGAGGAAATATTATTATAAATTATATGTGAGAAATTAGAAATACAATACTCTTATTTGTATGCCTTTTACAAATGTTACAGTTGCAAATGTGAGAATAAAATCGTACCAGACAACTGTATGACCGGAGAGGAGCAACTGGCACCACCATTCCCTTATTGTGTCATCCTAGAACAGAGGTCACGGATTAGCGGACCACGGTCCGGATTCGGACCCAGCTGCTACCTAATCCGGACCCAACCTCATTTAAAACATTTATATATTACTGCATGTTGTCCAACGACAGTGTCTAACTCAGGGGTTAAAGTTCTCTGTAGCTGCGACGGATTTCCGTCATTTGGAAATTGAGTGCAAAAAGTTCCGTCTAGACTTTTTATTCAAGGTTTTAAACACAAGCTGCTCTCAACCAATCAAACCTGGCAGAGCCGGGACATTAGCCAATCAGAATGAGAGCAGGGCGGGTCTTTCCAAAGCGGACATTGCCAGTCTGAGGTTTATCGGTGTTCATCATTTTAACCTTTGGGAGAACATTTTAAACTGGCCACAGATGGTATGAATGAAAGTAGCGGTGGTCAAAGGTTTTCTTTGGATTTATGCAAACCAGCAGGTCAGAAAGTTCAGCAGCTGACAACAACTTCCCTCGGTAAGCGTCAATCTGCTCTGGCAGTTAATTAATGAGTTATTTCCACCTGTGGCCATGTCAGCGTTTATTCCCTCGCTGATAAACGCGGCGACCAACCAGGGATCTCCTCGTGATTCGCTATTATGTTTTATTTAAACACAAAGAAGAGTAATGCGCTAGCTCAGGCTAATTTAGCATGACCCTTGAAGAACAAGAGTCGGAATGTGAAACAATGTGCCTCATTTGAATGGGTTTGATTCAGAAAAAGTAAAAAAAAAAAAAGAAAAAAAACCTGCGCTGTTCTGAAACAAAGAAGGCAGAGCTGCATCTGCTGTCAGTATGCAGCAGTGTTCACCTGATGAGCAGCTGCGCTCCAGGACACTAAATAAAATGACAAGGATTTTGATGCTTACAGATTGTTAAGAAAACTACATCAAAAAGATAAAACAAATAAACTGCAGCTACAACATGGACTGGAGAACGGGTTCTAACTGGGTGAGGCCAGAGAAAGGCGATTCTCAGAGAGTTTTTAATGAAGTTAAAGTGGAGCGTGACACAGGGTTCATCCTGGACAGGTCTCCAGTCACTGGGCTAAAATATAACCATTTTATTAAACTTTAAAAAAGTTAAATCATGCCTTTTTATAAACTGTAATGATTAATTGGTGAACAATAACGGGCAAAGCAGAGACTGATTATTGTCATGTGCAATCTGTGTCAAATTAAAATGTATTATGTCATGATAGTGTTGGTGATGTGTCCTGCATTGTCCAAGTCTGTGGTTGGCCTTATATGATCATAATATTGGTTTATATTGAATGTGACAGGGAGCCAGTGGAGTTGATGTACAGGTGTGAAGTAGATGATGTAATGATGAAGTTGCTGTCTTTGTACTAGCTGCAGTTTATGGAGGGTTTCTGGAGGACAGAGAGGAAAGGGAGCTGGGATTATAAAGTGGACTGTGGACCAGTTTGTCAACAGTGTGAAGGAAGAACTTGATGCTGCAGAGATGAAAGTAACCCAGATAATGATGTGGATGTGGAAAGTGATGGAGAGGCTGTCCAGGATGACGCAAAGGCTTTAAAGCTGAAAGGTGGCAGAGATACAGAAATTTTCAATGGATATTTTAAAAGTATCAGATTTAGTTGACTTTGCACACTAAGCAAGTGAGCCAACTAATGATGTCCACGGCCAGGGAATATATGGGCTTGCGAGAAAATGTTTTCAGTCAAACATTATTTTTGCTTCAACCCCTGTGCTAACTTCTCTTGCGCCGCTTCTCTTGTTAATATGGCAAAGCCCTCCGGAGCGTTCCCAAACATATCCGCTTGCTCATACATATGGAGAATATAGCTGATTTAAAGGCGCAGAACGAATGAGCACCTTGATATGTGCTTGAGGTTGGCTTTGTTGCCAATCAAACCCAGGTTTAAAATCCATGCAGGGCAGCCTAAAGCTCACTTCTATCATTAAGCCATAAAAATTAAATTAAAAAAAGTTCAGTTGTTTTATAAAAGATGTGAAAGTCAAGAAATTGTCTATATACCAAACTGTGAAAGATTGTGGTTCTCTATTTCAAAAAGCACTTTGGATTTTAAAATAGAAAAACGTTCTATTTTTATGTTATTTTTTTGTTTAAAAAGTCAATGTATAAGGTGGATGCATAAACATTTTATTTCAGTGTTAAATACTGTTTAAAGTAACGGATTGTAATAAAAAATGTGTCCGGACCTTTACTGGTTGTTGATTTTCTTTATTCGGACCCCGCTAATTTTTAATTAGTGACCCCTGTCCTAGAAATAAAATTATACAAACGCTGAAGTCATGTTGTACAAAATAATGTACAACAATTTATTTATAAACACATTTGTGGAAAAAAATCATGTGTAACTTTCTTTCTACTTCACAATTGTATACCACTTTGTGTTGGTCTTTCACATAAAAGTCCAATAAAATATATTTATGTTTGTGGTTGTAATGTGACAAAAATGTGGAAAAGTTCAAGTGGTATGAATACTTTTGCAAGGCACTGTATGTGCAGTGCACTTGGCCCTTTGTGGATTTGTTCAACGTTTGCTAAAAATGTACCTGTACAGTAAACGTTTTGAGATATCAAAACTTAAATTAAACCATGTACCTGGCATGTGCTTTCTTTTCATACTATCTCTAATTTCCAACATTTATTTTCTCACTTCCTTCTTTTACACTGGAATTTTTATCAATTGTGTGAAGTTGTAAAGTGAAGGGTAAAAAAGCAAAAACAATCCGAGAAGGAGCGAGAATTACCATTCCTGAGTTGAAGGACCGCCTCGGACCATGCCCATGCTCTTCGTTTGCTCCAGCTTTGAAATGACATTGCCAATTTGCATTGCATGTCGTCAAGTGTTCCCTCCAGATGATTGAGATGACAGTGTTCAGTGTGCCCTGATTGCATTGCAGCCTTTTTTCTTCTTCACAAAGAGCACGAGTGAAAACATCACTGATGCAGGAAGTCGAAACGTTTACGGATTTCATGGTGGCTTAGAAACAATTTCTCTGCTCTAACTGAAGGATATTTTAAGAGTGCCTTCGCCACACTGAGGAATCTGATTTAGCGTAACAAAGGCACACAGGATGCACCTTCAAAGAAATCCAAACTAATGTTGAACCAAATCCCCCTTTTTCCAGGGCACATTTGTTGTAAAATAAATTCCACAAACATGCAAGTGTTTACAGTGTGTTTATTGCAGTGGTCCCAGTGATGTGTGTGTGTGTGTGTGTGTGTGTGTGTGTGTGTGTGTGTGTGTGTGTGTGTGTGTCTGTGTGCGTGCATCTGTATGTCTTTGTTTCTTCTGTGCCGGCGCAGTCTCTTACATTATTCTACTCCTATCATGCAGAAATTGCCTGGACAGCCATTTGGCTCGTGTTTGCCATCCATTTGTAATTCGGATAGAGGGGCCATGACTGCTTGGGCCTCAGGACAGCAGCAAAATCAATTGGGTAGAAAAGACATCTGCCAGAATCTGCCGCTGGAGCGCTCATAGGTACCATAAATGAAATCACAAGCTCTAATTGTGTGCTGATTTATTCACTTGTCTGAGTGCATCGTGGATGTTCCAGCAAGTAGCCCCAGAGCCTTGTCTGCGTGCTTGGTCATACATAACACATTTATTTATTTACCCCATCCCTTCTGATTCATAGCATCACTGGGGGATATACTGCCCAACCCATCCCCCATCACCCCCCCACCTCTTCTGCTAGCCACATTCCTTCCCTCGCCCCCCTCCACATTTGATTAATTCAGTTTTCGTCCTCTTTTCTGTGGCCGCCTGTGAAATGAAATGGCTGCGGAGACAACTGTCACTTGGCTCAAGTAAGATAAATATGTAGACGCCTCCAGCAGTTAGAGCACGTCTTGCATTCAGAGTAGAGATAGAGATATTTTCTCAGCGAACCTTAAAGGAAAATTGTGGCAGGCTTTTTAACAATTCATCTAATTGTCGTTGAAGCTCCGCTGTGACGCAAGTTACCCATGTGACATCTTGCCAAAACACCTCTCCTTCTGCCCGTCGGGGAGCCCCTGATAAAAGACCACCATCTCTCTAACAGTGGTATTTTCTCCATGCCACCAGACTCTTTCAAGAAATCTCTTGGCTGAAACTTTAACCCAGCTCCAACACCAACCTAAATAAAACATGAAACAATGCATGGGAAAGTGTCTGTGAGGCAGGAGGAGATAAAAAATTAATACAGCTTCCGTTGGGCCATACCAAGAAATTTATCTAATCCCTAGAGTTCATCTTGCTCTTACTGTCTGTCACCTGGGCGACAGTCATGGGAGGTTACAAGCATGCCAGAGATGATACTACAGGACAGGGATGTAGACAGAGGCTGAGTAAGTTGGACTTAAAGAGAAGAACAGAGAAAGAGATAAAGGCACAGACGGAGAAAGGGAGAACAGACCAAACCTGAAAGCAATTTTTATAGAAGAAAACCAAGTTGCTTGGAAATGACCTCTTAGAAATCAGGCAGGGAGGAGTATCACCATATGAGAGTCAAATTAGAGCTGCAAAAAAATCTGCCTTTGATGAAGCCATCCTTAAAATATCAGACATGTCCCCATGGCTTTGGCTTAAATGACATTTTCCAATATTTGTCCTACATTGCCATTAGCGACAGGCGAATGTGTGAACATGTCAGTGCAGCGGCCAGTTGGGAGATGGTGCTACGGTATCATTTAAGCAGCGAACAGCCCTGCCTTTTCCAGCTCATTAGCCATCCCCTTCTTTGTCCCAGGCCATTTGATAGCAGCATTAATCTACGGCTGCACTAGGCTTCCTCTCCCTATTTACTGGTGTTTCATGAAGATTACACCACTCAACCGTATAAATGTGTGCTTTTTTCCCCCCTCGCCCACTTAGTGTGAACCCCCAAACTATGTTGAGTACCTTGGATAAACTTCTGCTACACACTACAGATTAAATGTTGCATTTTCCCCTGAAAGCCCTAAGAGAAGAGATGCGGGAGCAAATAGGAAGTCATCAAAGAATTTGGCAAAGAGCTAGAATTTCATGTTTTTGACTGTTTAATGTGTGCTTACCACCAAGGTGGGTGGGATTCTTCCAAAAACAACAATGTACTTTGGTTAGGAGTTCCCTGTATTTGACTTCAGCTCCCTGTTGCAATTGCACAAGCAATGTCTCGGTGCATAAATTTATTTAAATGTTAAACCCAATAACATGTGTGGGGCATACCAGTACTGCATCAGGCTGAACCTAGGTATCTCAGTTGTTATCAGAGGAAATGGAATTTATATAATCTCTAGCAGCACCCTCATCCATAAATTATAGGTCTGGGTGAATGTATTGTTTAGAGAATTAATGGGATCTTTGGGTTGGACTCCTATAATTCTCTTTTCACAGTAGATGATTTCCAGCCTTTGATGAATCTTAAAATAATCATTTTGAAAATAAATGGCATTTCAGCCTCTTTCTTTGCCATTGTTATTTAGCAGTATGTATGTAACACTTGGCGTTTGTCTGGGAGGTGGTGCAATATGTTAAAATGTATTTCAAACCGAAAAAAATCACAAGGTAAACAATACTGTGGCTAAAACAGACCCCTGAGACCCCAAAAATACAATCATTTTAAGTAATGTTGTCTTACAAGAAAAAGTGAAAGATTAAAAATAATAATAAAAAATTGCTAGCCTTTGTCTAAACAGAAAATCGTTTTGTGACAACCAAGACAGATTTTATAATGACAGATTTTCCGTCAAAGATTAATTCTTGTCTGCAGCATATTTTGTGTGTTTAGCCAAGTTGGAAAACTACAGAAATGAATGCATATTTTCAAATCTTAACCAGACTAAAATAAAAATAAACAAATCATAGCATTTTTTTCTCTTCCTAAAATACAAGGAGTGACCACTTTGGAATGTGTGTGATTTTGATGGCAGTCAGTAATCAAAGTTGAGTTGATGGTTCAATACTCATGCCTCTAGCTCTGTCACTGACGGCCGGGTATGGGGAAATCTCACTGATAATAAAACACCACAATACTTTCATTAGAGGGAAATCTGTCTTGTGTATTTCTCACGGTATCCACCACTCTTACTAAGGTAACTCTATTTTAAAACCACAGTTGACGGGAAATGACCAGCATTTGTGTTCGCCAGAACAGGCTGACTGTCAGAGCAGATAGTCCAACTAATTTGAACAGCTACAAAATTTAGCAAGTGTTAACTGTATATTTTGGCTCTAGTCTATCTGCTATAATCAAATTAGTCAGAAATAAGTAGTATACACAGAAACCTGGAAATTGTTATGACTGCAATAGTCAATTTAGGCTTAGATTTTGTTATTTTAACAAATATAATAAAATTTAGAGCATCTACTACATTGTATTGTTTACTAAATGTTTCAGTACCATGATATAATTTCATTTATTTATTTATTTATATATTTTAATAGGGATTATCATAAATAATGATATATATTTATGTATATGATTTATAATTGCAACATACATTCCAAAAGAATGTGTCCTTAGGGAGCAGTGGGCTGCCAACGTGCAGCATTCTGGGGCTAGTGGTCTTGCTCAAGGACTCAGACTGGTAGTCTGAGGGATGCAAACTTGGAACCTTGTTGCAAGTGCATGCTCTAACCACTAGGCTACAACTCCAACTGTCATATCATACCATGATATCTGGAATATCCTTATATTCTAGCAGATTGGACTATTTTAATTTGGTAGTTTAGCATAAATAATTTCACCTTTTTCAAAATATTTGCTATAGATCGTGATTTGTCAGGACATCAAGAAAATATGAAGAAATGGCTTTGGATCTGTAGCACTTTCAGGATAAATTTTTTTATTTATTTAACTTTTTGAAGAAAGATAGCTTTGCAAGTATATGTGGGCAGCCGAGAATGAAAAAATAAGATCACAGGGGTAAATGCTCCAATGCTCGTTTAACGAGTAATATCAGAGAGCCATCAAAGCTCTATTGGTTCAACTAACACGCTCTGCACTCACGCTTACCAACATGTCACTGTCAATTGTGAGGCTAACTATCTCCCTGCAAGCCCTCACCCCACCCACCCCTCTTTTTCCCCTTAGCAACAGATGCTGCACTGACACAACAATTACATGTGCTAGAATCCTCATCAAATGTGAATAGTGGATGTCATCTCGGTGCCATCTACCCACATGCACCCTCCAAATCTTATTTATGCACAAACAAATTAGCCCATGACTCTCCATGTCATTAATTTCCCCCAATTCAAGGCAGGAAATTTGACCTCACGGGTGCCACATTTCAGAATTCAGAGTTTCCACAGAAAAAAGGAGACCTTCATGATTTATGAGGAGAGTTAACAGTTTTTTTTTTTTAAATAGGCAAATGCAATAGTTAGCATTTGGATTTTCCATTTTTATATCTAAGATATGTTTTGAGGGTATTTTAATTTTGGAAACCATGCTGGGTATTATGACTGATTGGTTTGAAAAAGGTCTCTTCACAGTGTGTGTTCCGAAAAAACAATTTAGCAATTACAGTGGTACAACCAACATATGAATAAATTACTCCCTGAAAAACAACACCCTCTATGTTTTTGGTAGGAGAAATACAGAATGGTTACAAACCATTTGGCAAAGCGTGGAAGAGAAATGCCAATTCTTAGTGGAAATTAATGAAGAGAGGGCAACTTTATACCACATTTTCTCTTCCTTTCTTCTTTAGTATTTATCCAGTTCTCCTTTTTTGTTGTGTTTGGTTGTTTTGTTTTAGAAGGAGGAAGTGGCTGTCAATAAGCATGGTCATGATAGTGTGGAAGTGCTGCCAGTTCCAATAAAATGGGAGAGAGATCACTGGAATGAAAGGTGACCTTGGCATAATTGAGATTCATCACAGAGAAAGCCAGGCGGCCAAACAGAAAGGGAGCGGGAAGAATGGGGGAAAAAGACTTCTATACACAACATAAATAATGTTTTCTTTTATTAGGAAACAGTCAGCTGTTGGTCAGGTCCTAGGAACGGTGGTGTGTATTTACCTTTTCACAGATTTCTTCAGCTTTTACTTTTTTTATTTGTCATGTTAAATATTTCAAACAAAAAACAAGTAACTCCAAAATAAATTAAAAAAAGAGAAAAAAGCTACCCAAACCAAGCTGACTCTATTTGAAAACATGTTCTTGGTAAAAGATGAAGAGCATTGAACATGAACCATTTAATGTGGTGTTTTTTTTCTTCACAATTTCCTACAATTCCCCAATCTAAACAACTTAAAGAGCAGAAAAGAAACAAAAGCCCCTCTCACATTGCAGATTTTCAATAAACACTTTACCCTTTCCCATTGT
The DNA here is from genome assembly GCA_037039145.1 of Fundulus diaphanus. Classification (NCBI taxonomy): domain Eukaryota; kingdom Metazoa; phylum Chordata; class Actinopteri; order Cyprinodontiformes; family Fundulidae; genus Fundulus; species Fundulus diaphanus. The sequence continues at coordinate 47,267,015 of CM073122.1, forward strand.
ATAAGGAGGTCTGTCGAGATCATGATCCATTTGAGGATACAGGTCATGAGGCAGGGATTGCTAAATCAAAGGTGCATTGCTAACAGCCATGGTGTTGCTATATCTTGTGTGAGAAACTAGCAATCAGCTCTATGCAAAGATGCTAAAAAGAAGCCCAAATAAGTGACTTCACATTCAAAAACAAGCTCAAAAAAGGCAACCCATGACTCACAAAAATGACATGCAATTTAAAAAAAAAACAAGCCCAAGTCGCTTATAATAAGCGGACTTGGCAACACTGCTTACAGCTTGGAGCCTTTTATGGAGGATTTCCCAAAGGCTAAGGTCTGAATAAACAGGAGGATGATACAATGTCTCTGCTGCTTCCTTGGGATGTTTTTGCTTCGTACTATGCCACAATTTTCCGCAATCCCATATTACGCCTTACAGCTCATAGTGGTTTTGGGTTATTGCTACCTTCTAAGGTGGATCAAAGGTGTAATACTGTTTTACTGATGTCAACTCCCCATTCCTTGACAGGACCTTTCAGTTGATTGTGAATCATATAGACCTGAAAGAGATCATGGAGAAAGAAGATTTAGCCAGAGTGGCTAAGGTTATTAAAATATGTCAGTCAGGAAAGGTTCCAAGGCCATTTGTTAGGCTTTGGGACTCCAGTGAACCATAGTGAGAGCAATCATCGTCAAATGGAAAAAAAATGGAACTGTGGTGGACTTGTTTAAGAGTAGAAGGTTTACCAAAATTACTTCAAGAGCACATCTGTGATCCATCCAGCAGATCGCAAAATAACCCAGAACAGCATATAAAGGACCATCGACCTCCCTGGCCTCAGTTAAGCCCAGTGCTCATAATTCAACAATGAGCAATACAGAATAGGTAAAAATGGCATCTGTGGGAGAAGTCCAAGGTGAAAACAATCTTGATAATTTTGATGATCACCAAGAAATTTCAGGCCCGTTACATCTAGCACCAATTAGGGTAGCATAAAAAAAACAATATACTGACAGTCAAACATGGTGGTGGTAGTGTGATGATTTGGGTCTGCTTTGCCACCTCAAGTCCTTCAAAATTCTGGAGAACTGTTATGTTATGTGGGAATGTGTGTACAGCGTCTTTTTTTTTTTTTTTTTTTAATCTGTGTGTGGTGAGTGGGGCACAAGGGAGGGATGGTGTGAATGAGTTTTCCATTTTTTTTTTTTTTTTCTCCCAGTGTCCTGTCTAGCAATGTGGCAATAGGAATTGATCATAAATTCTGTAGTTTGGTAGAAATACCTGAAGAATGTCCAGCCATTAGTTTGTGATCTAAACTCCAGGCACACTTTGATTATGCAAGACAGTGGCATAAAGCACATCAGCAAGTCCTCCTCCAAGCGGACTTGCTGATGTGCTTTACTTTTGTAGAAAAATGGTACATTTGTACTGTGCCAAAGTATGGCCTTGAATCACATTGCATTGCTGCGACATGACCTTAAACATGTTGGTAATGCTGGGGAACCCTCCAATATGCAAGAAATAAAACAATTCTGGAAGGAGTGGGACAAAACTCCTCTAGAGCGAACAGCAGATTGCCACCAAGGGTAGCAAAACAAGTTATTGGGTATAGATGTCAATTAATATTAACTTAATTTTCATACATAGCCAAGTTTGTTTGGAGGGCTTTTTTCTCAAAATAAATACAATCTTTTAAAAACAGCATTTTGTATTTACTGAGCTAATTGTTTTCTGTAATATGTTTGATCTAAAAGCAAGTGGGAAAAACAAAAACTGAAGAAAAAAGTGAGGGAGCAAACACTTTTTCACAGCATTGTAAATCTGAGCAGGTCAGTATTGTAAGCTTGTTGACCACTCTGATATTTTCAGCTTGTGTTCTTTTTATGCAAACACGGCAGATAAATTATATACAGTACAGGGAGAGCTCCTCAAACCGAATGAGGAAAAAAAGAACATCTAGAGATGTCTGGACGAGATAACACACAGGCTGTACTTTTAGAAGGACATGCTTTGACCACAGAGGGAGACAATTTCAGAACTCCATCCCATTTACGTGCAAAGCAGCATGGCTCTGCACTGTGTTACAGGCACTCCAGAGGGACGGAAACAGAGTGAGGGATGAATGGAGGTTAGAAGAGGGTGTTGGCATGCGTGGGAATGGATTATGGTCTCGTTTCAGACTTGCACAATATGCATTTTGGGTCTGGGCTGAAACCTTCACATCACAGCCACGCAGAGCTCATGCAGTGTGTGTGTGTAGTGGTGGGTGGTTGGGGGGAGGGGATCCCCTAGACATTCGAGGCTTTCTATGGCCCACCACAATGGCCCACATTCTCAGTCCAGAACCCACCTGGCCTTGTCTGATAAATGGTTTTGAAAGAGGACACTGCATTTCAATCCAGGATGGAATCCATGTGCCCAAACGCATCGCTATCCTTTGCAAAATATAGGTTTAACTTCTGTGGGAGACTTGTATTTGAGGCTTTTTGTCCCTATGTATCGGTTTTTGCAAATATTTCAGCTTTGAATATTATAATTTGCTAATGCTGTATAGTAGCAACATAAAATACATTAAAAATGTCTCCACACCCCTTGAACTTGCTCACATTTTGGTAGATTACAAACACAAATAATGTGTTTACTGAAATCGTCTGTGATGGACCAACACAAAGTAGCGTATAATTGTGAAATGCAAAGAAAGTCATAGCTGAGTTTCAAACATCGTCTTTAAATATAAATATAAATAAATACCTGAAAAGTGTGGTGTGTGTGCACATGAGAAACAGTTTACTGATTCCCCTTAAAAAAATCAAGTGCAACAAATGTCCTTAAGTAAACACAGTCGATGCAGTGCGAACGCCATGGTAACATCTAGAGCAGCTACACAGATTGGCAGCTCAGGTGAGAAAATCTGTTATATCATGATTTTCGTAAATCTTGCCTTTGTGGAAGAAAGCTATTGTTAATAGAAAGCCACAAATAGCCTTCTTTTCAAGACACACAATGTAGGGCACACAGCAAATAAGAAGCTGCTTTCCTCAAGTTAGACCAAATGTAACTTTTCGGTCTACATGCAGAACAATATACGTGGAGGAAAGCTATGAGATAGATGTGTTTCAAATGACCTGAACTTGTATATTAGATTTGAACATCTAGACATTAGGATTTGAGAAGTTGCTCAAAATGTGAGCTTACACAATAAAAAATTTGCTTGTATCAAAAACACGTGCAATCACTCTGCGCTTCTGTGGGAAATGTTTACACTAACATCCTCTGAATGTGAAGCTGCAGGAAAGAAATCACAATGCGTCCAGTTACATTTACACAAAGTAACAGCTACAAACTAATAACTCATCACGTTTTTATACTTCACTTCTGTCAATGGGCGCAACAGACTTGGGGTATGCGTGGGACATGTCCCCCGCACTTTGCGTATCTACCATTTCAATACACATGCAGTAGTATGTTTTTCCGAGCCATCTTTAAACACCATGAGTGTAGCTAACCAGCAGCGCCACAAAATGTGTCAGAATCATGTTCAGCAAACTAGCCAGAGCCAGCAAAAGACAAAAATAACTTTTTGTTTTATCCAAACTGTATAGGTGGAATAATACTGTTGCAAGCAGATAACGTTAGCGAAATGATGACTAGTTAATACATGCCAACATGTAATGTTAAGCTTGTTAACAAGAATACTAATGTTGCTACCTCTGTTACATCCCTTGCCTGTTAGTTCATGCAAGGAAAGCTCTTTTAATTTATGTGCAGAACTCACTACGGTTTTCCAAATATTTAAAATAAATCTTTGTTGTGACAATAAAGAGCTGAGTCAAGGAGGAGACATTTCATTTGGGACTTGATGATCTGGCTATTCACCCTGTAGATGTCTGAGGGTCACTGTGTTAACTCAAGCAAGTTTGGCAGCTAAATCTTTAGATTTATTTAGTACAGTATGTAGCCTAAAGAAACAATAAGCTACATTTCACCACTAGGTGGTGCTTGAGCACTGTCTGTAGACCGCAACAAGATGTATGACAAGCCGCACCTCCTTCTACCTTCATTCCAGTTGCCACCCGACCCCTCCTTTCCCTTCTCACGCATCGCCTCCTATGCGTATATTTGTAAAAGATAAAAACACAGCAAAACAGCATTACCTTTCAGAGGAACATTTCTAGTGAATAAGTAAGGAACTTCTAACTTTATAATGAAGAGTAAGAGAACATTTTGATCTGCTGGGGTGCACCCCACCATGCTGCTTCAACGCTGCGGTGCTCTGACTGTGGCATTTTAGGGGAGGGAGGGGCTAAACCCTGAGTGGCAATGATAAATTACTCAGTAGATCTCTAAGAAACATGTCCCCCTCATTTCTGAGATGATGGTTACGCCCCTGCTTCTGTCAGTTTTTCTCACTACAACTACAGCTCAGTGAACACAACTTCTCAAGTCTGCTGCTGTTCATTCACAACTCTCCTCCTTTACATGTGACTTTGGGGGAAAAGGAGGAAGCGAATAGGAGGTGCAGGAGTGTTGTCAGGTCCGTTGGTTACTATGACTCAACCAATCATAGTAAGAGCCCTAGTTTGGCCTGGGATTTGCAGTCACCTCTACTGTTCTCTGTGGCACATCAAGCGACGGTAAATTTGTTTTCATAGCCTTTATAGTCCCGTTTCAGTTCATTTATTCTGTTTTTCATGAACAAAATAACAGAAAATCACACTGCATGTCAGGAGCACTTTGACTTTAAATCAAAAGTGTGTAGTTGAGCTAACATTAATACACAATGGACTAGTAGTAGTTAATACAGTTTGCAGCGCTCCAGAGGAGAAAGCTGTCAACAAACATAACCACACACTTGGCTTAAATAGTTTTTTTTTTCCAGAGATGAAAAATTTTCACACAAGCTCAAATTGATTTTAGCTGTGTGATTTTTGATACAAGTACATATGTAATTGTACAAGTTCATATATATTGCTGTCGTAATGTGAGGCACGTCTACATTCATAGAAAACACTGCTCATCACCCTGACTGGATCACACAGTAGTGGTGGCAGCATCATGCTGTGGCAAGGCATTTCTTCAGCAGGAACATTTAAGCCAGTTATAGTCCATAAGGCTTGACCTTGACCAACCATGGAGGTTGACCTGTATTTTAGAGGTTTAACATACTGCCAGAACCACAAAGGCCAGGTTTGTTTCAGACCATAATCATGTTTTAATGGCCTTGTTTTAATGTTTTCATGCCCAAATTAAGTCCCGCTGAATGTTTTTGGCAAGACTTGAAATTCACTATTCACAGTTGTTCCACTGTTATTGTCCACAAGTTATTTGGCAATAAATAAATAAATACATAAATAAATAAATAAACACATACAATTATTGATTACAATTGTATCAGAGTAATTACTTTGAAAATTGATCCCACAAAGTTTTTATTAATTTCAGATTTTTATGTGCAAATCATTTTTGAAAACCATAGATCCCTTTGCTTTGTGTGGGTGTATCTGATGAAATCCAATACTTTGCCAAACCCGGTTGTTGTATTATTGTAATGTTAAGAATAATGTGAAAAACTTCCTATCCTCGATACCTTTAATTTCCACAAATACACATTTTACACCTCAAAATATTGAATAGGATATTCTCTTTTTTGTACTTCTGAATTTAACCTGTTAAACCTCACCTCCAATTTGTATTGATGCGGCACAAACTAGTAGTTGCCTGTATTCTCCATAACTAAACAGCTTCATATTCTTTCCAGGATTAAAGGGCCTAACCCCCCGTCCCCCCCAAAAAAAAGGAGGGATTTGGTAAAATCACACAGGATTAATTACTTCTCATACTTCGCAAGGTTATAGTAATTGCTTTCATCCACTCGAACAAAAAAGAGAATTAAAAAATTGGCAGACAATTAAAGGTTACGGCTTTGACATAATTGTTTAAGACAAGACAATTAAAAATCCTTTTATTTAACCAAGATACACAGGGAGTAATTTGTGTGCTTCATTCTCTGGAGGGTTGGCAAGTGGACACTCAGTTAAAGATGGAAGGTATTTGGTAAACACTAAGTGGACAGCAAGAAAAAAATGGACCTCTACATCACTGAAACGCATCCAAAGAAGGTTATGGCATGAATTTCCACTTCAGAGAAGGCTCAGGACACAACTCTGCTACCTCTGTAACTGATTATGGCAAGTCCCAAAAGATTTGAGAATGGGAAAACCACTCAATAATATCAAGGTTATCATTGAAACATCTGGAAAAGTGAAAGGGTGCACTGCACTCCCAAAGGGTTTGTTGTTATATGTTACATCAACTTTTTAGAAAGCGCTACGGAGCAATTGGGGATAATTTTGCAAACCTAAAATGACAGGTCTGGTAAAAAACCCCACTGCTAAAACTTAGATATGCACTGAAATATTTGATTCACCCAGAGATCACTGTAATTTCTTGGAAATGAATTTGGCAGCATCTCTGCTCTGTCTTATTATCTGATTTACAAAGTAGATACCACCGATGCAATGCTGGTGCAGTCTGTCAACTTCAAGTGGTGTGGGTAATCTACATAATGCCATAATGAAATTTTATTGAGACGTTGGCTCTGAATGCAAAAAAATCAAAAATACTCATGGAAAAAGAAAGAATGAGCATTTCTAGAGGTCCCATATCGTGTGGAAAAAAACAAACATAAAAAACCTAGATTAAGGTGTACAACAGATGGGAAAACTATTCAGAAGAAGAATCATACTGTACAATTATGAATTGATTATATTATATATTCAGATAATATTTAGATTTTCAAGTTCAAAAGAAAAAAGAGACACAGCAGTCAATGCACAGAGCGATGAAAAATACTGAAATTTGCATGAACGTACCAGACAGGAACTCCCTAAGAAGCTAAGGTGTACAATTAGTCAGTAGCAAAGGGTGCGAATATACATTAGCATATGCATTAGCATATGAGTTCCATGTTTGTAAATGTGTACCAGACTATGAACTAGGCCGGTGGTTTATTTGATTTGCAGCAAGGAACGATTCCCTTCACAGCTTTGGTGGTGACCACAGACCACTTCAAAAGTAGTCTGACTGCCATTAGGTGCAGAGATGAGATCCTCAGACCCATTGTGAGACCATATGCTGGTGTGGTTGGCCCTGGGTTCCTCCTAATGCCAGACAATACTAGACCTCATGTGGCTGGAGTGTGTCAGCAGTTCCTGCAAGACGAAGGCATTGATGCTCTGGACTGTCCCGCCCATTCCCCAGACCTGAATCCAACTGAGCACATCTGGGACATCATGTCTCGCTCCAACCCACCAACGTCAGGTTGCACCACAGACGGTCCAGGAGTTGGCGGATGCGTTAGTCCAGGTCTAGGAGGAGATCCCTCAGGAGACCATCCACCACCTCATCAGGAGCATGCCCAGCTGTTGTAGGGAATTCATAGAGGCACGTGGAGGCCACACATGCTACTGAGCCTCATTTTGACTTGTTTTAAGGACATTACATCAAAGTTGGATCCGCCTGTAGTGTGTTTTTCCACTTTAATTTTGAGTGTGGTTCCAAATCCAGACCTCCGTGGGTTAATAAATTAGATTTTCATTGATCATTTTTTTGTGATTTTGTTGTCATCACATTCAACTATGTAAAGAAGAAAGATAAAACAACTGATCGAATGGGCCAGCTCCCAAGAATTAAAAGCCAAAGAAAACTGAGTTTTTAAAAGAGACTTTAAACCACCTAAACTTCTAACAGATGTATTGGAAGAGCTTTAGCTGACAAAAGTTGAGAATAAAACTATATGCACACAACCGCAAAAACAACTCAAAGGCTGTTGTCGATAAAAGTGCATGTTGCCATGCTCTATACAAAAATAAATAAAAACATTTGTTTAAAAAAAACGAAGTTATTTGTGTAAAAAAGATTGGGAGAGAAGCTGTTTCATCAAATATCCATCTTAATTTAAACAATATATTTAAATATACTGATACAGGCAACTTACACAGTGTAACATTTGTGATTTTATATCGAGTTTACAATGCTACCTCAAAAGATGCAAACAAAAACAGTCCTGAACCTATTCTGTCAGAACCTCTTTAAATTCAGAAAGCTCAATAGGTCTCTATCTCTACTGGAGTGCATGAAAGTGACATGACTTCATGTCTGAGGTATCTAGGTCAGATTTAATCAAATGTCAGATTTTCAACCCAAATGACTGATTCAGAGAACAGTCATCACTCAGATCAGGCTTCATATGAGCTGCTCTCTGACTCAAGTGTGTCTTTTTTTACTCTCATGGACAGTAGCATGGTTTGTCCCTTAGGTGAGTCTGTCAAGGTAGTATTCCTCGATATCTCTTGATTAGCCGTCATTTTATATTCATTGCCTCAGTTTTAATCAGCCATTTTTATCATGATTGTTAATTAATAAAGGAGTTTTTTAACTGTACTCAACAAAAAAAGGCTATTACAGAAAAAATGAAACTTTAGATAGAGAAGGGAGTGACATCTTGCCAACTGGACACAATTTTGAGAATACATAAATGTGATCCATCAAGGCTGTGCTGTATCCAGTGAATCCAATGCATTTTCTAAAAAGTCTAAATCTGCCGTCCAAATTTTGATTTCCTTGTCCCAGAAAAGAGGAAATAGCTCCCACTGAACCTATTAACCTTTGGGTATGTATATTTCAAATTCTATAATCTGTACTGTTCTGTACAAACAATAAACAAGTTGTTTATTGTTTGTTCAACAAACTCACCTGCTTTCTGTTGGCTCAACCACCCCTCCATGCAAACTACCAGAATCACTCTAAGCTAATGCTTGATTGTCTACTGTGGTTGCAGTTATTACTCTCTTTGCTTCCTCCGGGTTTATTTTTTTTGTTGCTTACCTTGTGTTTCTCTGTGAATTTAATTAAATTCAATTTTATTTATATAGCGACAATTCACAACATTATAAAGTAGTGTTGTGAATTGTAGAATAAAGTATACCTTGGCTTTGGCTTCAGAGTCAGACTACTTTTGCAATACCAACCTGGAGAACCTACCATCCACAGGAGTGTGAAGCCACTCCACATCCATTACACAACACCTACCGGTCCACCCTTGCCTACATTTCCCAGAGTTCAACAAAGCTAACCATGGAGACAATAGACCCCTTGCAACCATGTGACTCCGTTACCCAGAACCCCTTGCGTGGCGGCCATATTGGTTGGCATGCCATTGTCTACACAACGCGCCAACATGCAGCAAAGTCTTACGTGGATGAGTTACAGCCTTCTGATAAGGCAGCTTACTTCGCTAAATGTGCAAGGATCGGTAATGCGGACCCTTTGGCTCTTCCTGATAAGGATTTTTCTAGCAATCCCGATGATTGGCCATCAGTTTGCTACGCGGATCTGGTGAACTACCTTGTGTTGTCACCCACCCCAACGTACAGTGGCGATCAGATGAAGGCGTACAAGAGTTTGGAAGCGCACAAACAGTTCACTGCCGGATGGATACATGAACTGTCTGTTTGTTACCTGAATGATGTAGCAGTTGTGCTGCCGCCTGTTTCGGCATGCCTCCGCTCGTGGGGCGGGCCTGGCGACCTGCCGTGCCGTGCCGCGCGGCCGCCGGTGCGGTGCGTGAGCTGGGCTCTACCCCCTGCTCTGGGTCCCTGTCACCCACCGTCGCTCCCCTGCCTCTGCCACCACAGCGAGCGGTCCCAGAGGGGGCACGACTTACAGTGTGTACAGTCCGGCCACGTCCGAGCGTCGCGCCGCACAGATCGTGAGCGGTGAACTTTTAAACCCCGCGGTTCCGTGGCACAGTTTGAGATGTTTAAGTACCACGACTGAAAAACTCGTACAGTGTATGCCCGGCTTTTTTTAGCCGTGAAAACACTGTAGGAGTTAGCAACGCCACATGCCTACCAGTCTATCTAACTAAGTACTACTCATGCTACTAGGTCGTTCCATTAAGTTAATTTACAATCAACATATCCATTGATGAATCAGCACCTTACCTTTTACAAAGTGATCGCTGCACACGCGTGCATTGTTGATGTTCACGTTCTCCAGATCAGCACGTGAAATTCGTGTCAGCCAAACACGCCGCCTGCGCCTTGAAAACTCAAGTGTCTTAGCACACTGCCGGTCTATTATGGTAGGCAACCTATAGAAAGACTTTTTGTCCTTCCCGCAACCAACAACGCAACAGGTTTGCACCATATTGAATAGTCTTTTGTATACGCTCCGCCGGCCATGCGAGTAATAAGTTAACTGGGCCAGTGCAGTGGTGGGTAGTCACGCTAGCCTGCCCACCAAGATGGCGGCGCGCGCTCCCGATCACGTGACCGTGACGTCAGATGCAAGGGGTCTATTTAAGAACCCTAACCTCCACCAGGTGAGTGGTGGCCTAATGGTTAGAGCAGGGTGCTGAAGAGACCGCAAGTTTCCAGGTTTGAATCCCACAGACTGCCACTCTGGGTCCCTGGACAAAATATCGATAATTATCAACAAATTCAAAACATAAGTGCAGCCCTGGCCATTTTATGCTGTTGCTTAGCGACCTAATTTTAGATACAGAACACACAAACACTAAATTCAAACTCAACCCTTTATTCAACCAACTTGTTACCAAAACTACACGTTTTTAAAAAAGAAAAAAAGAACACATGCTTTCTGAACTCTTTGAAAGGTGCAGAGCTTGGTTCCAGGGTCTATGTTTGTAATTGGTTGGGAGGATGTAATGACTGTAATATTAACCTACATGGCTAGAATGCAAAAGGAATGAAAACTTTTCTTCTATTGAACTTTTTATTGAACCTTTTTTCTATCAATGATATACGTCTATCGATCAATATATATCATTATTGAAGTATCGTCCAGCCCTAGTTCTATTTAATATAGAGTTTAAAATTATCATCAATTGCAGTGTGTGCCAGGATCTCCAGGGGTTTGATTATTTTGTTTTAGGCTCCTGTGAATCTTGCAGTTCTGCAGGTATTTTTGCACATCTTTAGTATTGGTTTTATCTGTAGATACTTATTTCTGTCATTAGTTAGGTCTTCTGTTTGTTATTTATGTTAGTAGTTTATTCGTGATTGTGATTTATTACTATTTCCCTGCCAAGCCATTCTGTTTAGTTAGGTTATTCTTCCGTATCTGGTGATTCTTAATGTGTTCCTGTTTGATTCAGTTCTCCTCCTGTCTCTGTCAGATCAGTGGCTTCATCCAAATACCTCTAAATATAGCTCCTAGCTTCTGTTCCTTGACCTTTCATGGGGTCAACATTAAGAACACTGTCCTGGGTGGCGGAAACGAGCATCAGACTGCTGTGACTATTTCAGACAGCCTTTAACTCTGACCTCATTACATGACAGAAACGCACATGGATGATACGAGTCAAATCAGGGCCTACAGCCTTCCAAAAATGTGCTACAAGTGTGTGCTCTCTTCCATTCATTTCCGTGAGGTGGGCTGTGCTGATATGTCATGCAAAGGAATGCAGGATTCCTTATAGCTCCTTAGCCCCGGTAAAGGACATTGCAAAGTTCCTATGCTAAATTAGCTGTGAGAGGAAGCATAAGGCCCATTTACACTACATCTAAAAACCGAGCCATGCCGAGACCAGTCCGAGCTTGGTTCAGTTATCCAAGACAAGCCGACCCGTTTACACACAAAGCTTATCTCGGTTCCTTGGTTGCTCCTCGCCCCCTAGTGGCGATCTGCGGTATTACCGCTCTCTGGGATTGAAGGCGGAAGCAGCGAAACACACACAGCTGCGCCCGTAACATTCAGGAAGTAATGCTTGATATTGTGATATTTTGGTGTTTGCAGAGAGTCAGGGGAAGAAGGCAACCATTGGTGAATTTACTTGAGAAAGTTGGCTTTTTGGGAAGTGGATGAGATAAACGAACGTCTAATAAGGATTTACAGACGCCGGAAACAATGACAGACGCTGAGGTTCATTGCGCTGCTAAGCAGAATCATCACTGGAAACCGTGTGGCACGGTAAGGAAGCTAGTATTATTATGAATGTCTGAAATTTGTCTGAATGGAGTGTGAATCGGGACGTGCAGCCAGACACGCCGGAAAACCCGCTGACAGTCAGCTGACTGTAAGGAGATGACGCGGTCTGCTCATGCGCTCTTCGTTATCAGAAACCGGGATAAAATAGAACCAGGCCGAGACCTACCCAAGAGCTGGTCTGCAGTTAGCGCGGTCCGGTTATGTTTAGCGCGGTCTGGTTCAGTCTGCTGACCGTTTACACACAAGAGTTATCTCGGTTACCGAGCTCGGACTGGTCTCGGCTCGGTTAAAAAAGTGTAGTGTAAACGGGCCTATACTGGCATACAGGTGAAAGCCCGGTTGCTTCCGATTTAAGCCCGTTTGCTGTTGTGATGATCCAGATAACTGAGAATTTGCACAGGCAAGCATACATTCTCCTTTTTCTACCTACTTCTTTCCTTCAGTCTAAGTACCTTCACTCTATTCACCATGTAAATTGTCACCTGTGGTTCATTCTGTCTCCTACCCGATATAATCAGCTGGTTCATTCATACTCATTAGCTATGTTTACGTCCACAAAATTTCATGATTGGATTAAATTGTATTCAGATTAAATAATTGTACAGTTTACATGGGCACACAATCAATTAATCTTATCATAATTTGCATTTAAATGAACCAGGCTTTATTCAGAACATAACCACTCTGACATGCGCAGTTATCAAATTGCCCTGAATAAAAAACACACTAGTGCACTCTCACAAACTCCAACAGGTGCAGGGTTCCAGGTATTAAGTGTTCACTTATATACAGAAAGCCTGTAATTTATTTATTTATTTATGTTCTTTCACTTTCTTTTTTCAGGTATCACATTACACATGTCAGCTTAAATAATAATACATATGATTTAGCAATGGCATCAAGGTGTTACTCGATTGTATCTGTTGCTTTATGTCTGTTGGTTGTGCTGTTCTTTTTGCGTCTCTTTCCAGGTGATGGAGCAGACAGAGGACGTTTTATCATTCTCTACCTTTTATCTCTTCTTTCTTTCACCTCTTCTCTTTCTTTTTTTCTCCTCTTGTTCTTCCTTTACTCTCCTACTTTCCCATTGTAATGTCCATATAATTTGAAATTCTCCCTGCAGGAATCACAATAAAGCTATTTACATGCACAAATCAAGCGGAGCACTATGGCGAAAGCTGTTTGCTCCACTTGTGAAAGCAAAATCTGTCGAGCACTATTTGGCATTAAGACATCAATTCTTATTGCCACATTGCTAGACAGGACACTGGGAAAACAAAAAAAAAAACACAGAAGAAGAAGTACTTCTGTCTTTACCAAACAGCAAAAATAGTACACAAACCAGTATTATATAAGTTTCTTTGTCTTCTGAGTACTCAGACTTGACTTGCACTAGGTTCTAATTACGGTTGAAACAATAATGAGTAAGTAACAATTTTGAGCTCTTTTATTTTTTCAACAGAAATGTTGTATCGGGAGCCCCGACAGTTTTGCTTCCCGACGTATTTCCCCCACTTGCCAATGCAGAAATACGTCACGTTTATGTTGTGCGCACATGCACACTCGGGTCAGTTTGCCACATAAGGAATAATTTGAGCCTGACAAGCGTTTATATGCACGTTGATCAGATATTTAATTGGCATTCCGGCTGAGCTTGATCTAATAATCATATTCCGATTTGCTCGTTTACCTGACGCTTTTTTATTCTGATTACCTTTTTCCGATTACTTTTGTCCGCGTAAACGTAGCTATGGTTAAGTCCTCCATTATGCAACCCCTGTTCAGGTCTCTGGTCTGTCATGCACCTGGTCCTTGTTTTTCCCCTGCCAGTCTGTAAGCTCATCTGTATGCACCAAATCCTGTACATTGATCTGAAAATAATTTAATATACTGTATCTCAAATGAAGCTAATCCTTGGATCAAAACTTACATGGTGCTGCTTTAAATAAAAGCCATTTGTTTAGACTAAAAGCAATATCTCCAGATTCATGGGCAGAATTAATATTGTATGCTAGTTTGATTTCCACCTTTAATAATGGACATAAGAGAAGGGCCAGATGTGGCCTATATGCCTTGAAATACCCAGGTCTGAGCTATTTCCTTGGCCACTTTAGGGTCATCCGCTCCTCTCTCTGCACCCTCCAAGAAACAAGTGAGAACAAATCGAATATTTGCCTGGGATCAACGTCTCTCCAAGGTACTCTAACGTTGCTTTCCTGAGAGCTTAAAATGAATGACCTTCATGCTGATTAGTGGATGTAAACTTCTGAGAGGAAATGTTTTGACTTTGATGTAGTCATACAGTGCCCAGTCAACAACATCACCTTTTACTCCCTTGTTCTCATTGTGGTTCTGCACTCAGCTTCTAAAATAATGCTAATGTTTTAGTTTGAAGACTGTTACATCCTTAGGTTTTTTAACATTTTATTTGTTAACCATTTCGTCTCTACAAGCCTTTTAAAAAAACTGATCAGCAGTACAAACCTCAGCCAACTAGATATTTTGAGTTATAAAATGTTTTAAACGATTACTAATGTAATGAGTTCCTATATGAAATCATACTGTGGATACTAACAGATTTGTACATCAAAGGAACAAAAAGCTGCATCTGTGTGTTTCAATGTGGAAATCCAATCTCAGAGATGTAACAGAGAGCTTTTGTTCAGCTTGATTTGCCTTGAAGGAATGAACAATCCAATCAAAGCTTTTTACCCCTGTAGAATGTTGTTAATGAGCTGCAGCATTTTCAACATTTTCTGTCTTCCTCATGGCTACATTATCTAATAATTCTTGACATGTAATTACCATCAAAAAGCTGCAAACGCTGAAAAGATGGACACCATCGTAGTTCACTAATAAAACACAACCACGCACCACTGTCACATAATCACAGTACAGCAGCAACATCAAATGGTGAAATTGTTCTCTGGTTTACATTTGGTAGATGCAAATTATCTGTGATTGCAAGGACGCAGCAGATGTTTAACAGGTCAACAATGACAGCAGGTCTCTAACACCAAATGTTGTTGTTGTAGCAGCACTTTGCTCCGCTGATTGAACTGGTTGACACCCGCTGTCACTCCTCTGCTACCCACATGCCAGTTTGGGGGAAGTGCTCAACAGATGGAAACGGGCATGAATATAATTACGACAAAACAAATGTTTCTGTTTTTCTTTTCTCTTTTTTGTCTTTTGGAGGCACTTCTCCATTTTGCATTCCAATAAATGTAACAGAGACTGTTGTGAGTCTTGGAGCCAAGAAAGCTTGGAAGGCTTCTCTGCTGGAATCAAACCTACAAAGTCCTCTTTACCACTGTTGCACATTAACTACTCCACTTTGGACAGGAGGTCTGATCTTAATTTAACTATTACATTGGAACAAGAAAACTGAGGATTTTAAATCTCCACCAGAAAAATGGCCACTTGCTTCAGTTTTGATGGCAGGATTTAATTTCGTGTCTAAAGGGGAGTGTACTTCAAACAAGGAGAGATTTGGAACAAAGTAAAAATTAAAAAGATCACATGTAAAATAATAAAATAATAATAATAAAAACACTTCCTGGATAAACAAAATTATATAAAATGTAATAACTTTAGTGATCCCTTAAACGCTTACTTCTATATTGTGTATTAAAAGAGTATAAACACTGCCTTTAAATGAAGGTACACTCATTAAGGCAAGTGGACTGAAACCTCTTCATTAACTGGAGAGGCTTAAATACATCATAGGGCATATCACGTAAAACTGAGTTTATCTCAAATAACTCCTATTTCCCATAGTACATGCCTGTAAGCCATAACAACTAATTCTGGCTCACTTTATCCTGTAGATTATCTTGGAAAAACAGACCTTGAAATTACACAATATTGTCTCCTTTTACAGGCAAGTTACTATTAATTTCAGAGCATGCAGATGAGATGATCCGAACGTTGTTTTTCGGTAAAGAGAACGCAGGCTGTGCCCACTCATGTTGCCCCAAGTGCTGAACTCAGACTGAAAACCAACTTGTGTGCTCAAATAATTTTATCCCATAAAAATGTTACAAAGCATGAGTCAATAGTACAACCCTGATGAAAATTTTAAGACAAAGCAAGTTTTAAGTAGAGCTTGAAAATACAAAAAGAAGAGACAGGAGCAAGAGACAAACTAAATAGTGGACTAACTTTTTGAAAAAAAAAAAAAAAACTGAAAAAGGCTGTGCATCAGGTGATCCGCTGGATCATCTGATCATCAGTCATCAGTCATCAGTCTGTCAAGCTCCTGAAGTTCGCGGACGACACCACTCTGATCGGACTTATCTCTGATGGTGACGAGTCCGCCTACAGGTGGGAGGCTGACCATCTGGTGACCTGGTGCATGGAGAACAACCTGGAGCTCAACGCTGTAAAAACAGTGGAGATGGTTGTGGACTTCAGGAAGAACTCAGCCCCAGCTACCCCCATCACCCTCTGTGACTCCACCATTGACACTGTGGAGTCTTTCCGCTTCCTGGAAACTATCATCTCCCAGGACCTAAAGTGGGAGCTGAACATCAACTCCCTCACCAAGAAAGCCCAGCAGAGGATGTACTTCCTGCAGCAGCTGAAGAAATTCAACCTGCCAAGGACAATGATGGTGCAGTTCTACTCCTCCATCATTGAGTCCATCCTCACCTCCTCCATCACCATCTGGTACGCTGGTGCAACCGCTAAGGACAAGGGCAGACTGCAGCGTGTCATCCGGTCTGCAGAGAAGGTGATTGGCTGCAATCTTCCATCTCTCCAGGACCTGTACGCCTCCAGGACTCTGAGGCGTGCAGGGAAGATTGTGGCTGATCCCTCGCACCCCAGTCACAGACTATTTCAGTCACTTCCCTCTGGCAGGAGGCTGCGGTCCATCAGGACCAAAACCTCACGCCACAAGAACAGTTCCTTCCCATCCGGTACCAGCCTTATCAACAAGGCCCAGAGCTGCCCGGGACACTGAACAGTGCCTCTCTCCCCCGTTCAGGACTTACAAGCTACACCAATGCAGCATCTCCAGACCTTCTGCGTTACATTAACGCACAGTCTACTGTGTATAAAGCTTTCTGTATATATATCTATTTGGTTTTGTCTGCACCATCAACAACAAGTCAAATTCCTTGTAAGTGCAAACCTACTTGGCAATAAACTTGATTCTGATTGTGATCCACACTGTAGGACCATAACCTTAAAAAGTCCAAATCTGCACATAAATTTGGCTTACACATTATTTTCTGTTAGACATTCATTCTTATGATGGCAAATTCAAAAAGATGTTCTTCATTTGAACGTGGAGGGATTCTTGAGATGCATAAGTAAGCCCTCCCACAGGGTTCCATCTCTGCCAAGGTTTGAAACAGTAATACATTTTACAGTCATTTTACATTTCCTAAAGGATCTCAAAGGGGTTGAGAAATAAAGATTAAGTGGTAGATTCTAACAGATTTCAACTGCATTGATCCTTAAAATATGGTGGGGTGTCCATGAAGACACTGTCATATTCTGGGTTTTGTTTTAGGTTTGTCATTTGATTAGTCAGTTTACTTCCCTGTCTTAGGTTCTATTTCTGTCTTGAGTTCTGTCTTGTTTGGTTTCCATTATGTGCTTGTGTTCTGTTCAGTCCAGCTTAGCTTCTGTTTCCTGCCACTTGTCCTGTCAGCCCTTCAGTCACTTCCTTGATCTCTTCCACCTGTTCTGCTTAATTAGTTTTCACTCTGCTCACCTGTGCCTCAGCCTATTTAAGCCTGCCTCTGCCAACACTTCTCTG
This sequence comes from Fundulus diaphanus, assembly GCA_037039145.1. Lineage (NCBI taxonomy): Eukaryota > Metazoa > Chordata > Actinopteri > Cyprinodontiformes > Fundulidae > Fundulus > Fundulus diaphanus. The sequence continues at coordinate 47,284,788 of CM073122.1, forward strand.
CCAGAACGTCTTTTCTCATTCCACCGGTAAGAGCTTTCCAGCATTTCTTCTTGCAAGTCTTTCTGTTAGTGATGTGATGTGCCGAGGCGTGTGTCGAGTAATGGAGGGGGCGTTTCCGTAATGCGCGTATCGAAGCTTGCTTCATTTAGGGGAGGAGCCGAAAATGATGACGTCTGAAGCCTCGCTGCCCGGCTGTACCACGTGACTGCTTCAGGAAGTGGCTCAGATTTCGGTGCGGGGTTTGACAGCTTTAGAAACCCCACAGGCTCCATTCAAAATGTGGGTTGTTGTAGGCGAGTTGCTGTCAGTTGAGAGTGGATAGAGTTCTGATAGTTTGGATAGTGGTTATTTAGTTTGAGACAGTTAGTTTGGAGAGATAGATAGATAGGAGTGCGAGGACAGGATAGGAGTAGGATGGAGCCGGCGAGAAAGAGGAGGATTTCCCCTATGTGGGAACATTTCGATTTGATAAGCCCTAACAAGGTAAGGTGAACTGAACATTCGCAGATGCATTAGGTTTGCTTATGAGGAACTGTATTTTTCACTGTTTTCTGTAAAGGTGAGGTGTTTATTGTGCTCCATGGAGTTGGGGTACAACAATAACACCTCATCCATGCTAAGGCACTACCGTGCCTTGCATGAGAATAGGGAGGAAACTGGAGCTTCACCCAGCCAAGGTATTTCATTACTATATTACAAACACACTATCACAATTTTTGCATGCTGATGTTTGCTTGTTGTGCAAATAAAGATAGGTAACAGACACTGTATTTATTCCCTTTTAACCAGCCACCAGAAAACAAGAGCTGGATGAAGCTCTAGTCTCCATGATAGTGAAGGATACCCAGCCTTTCACTATTGTGGATGACGTTGGATTCAGGACATTTGTGTCTAAGCTGGATCCCAATTATGTTCTCCCTACAAGGCAGGTATGTGTGGGTCCATACATGAAACTAATGACTATATATTGCTGAATTGTGACACATACAATAATGTATATAATCTCTTCCTTTAGGCTCTGAAGGCCATGGTGGAGGCCAAATATGAGTCTGCTAAGGAGCACGCTAAGGCTAAAGTAGAGAAGGTGGCTGCTGTTAGCCTTACATCAGATATGTGGACATCCATCAACATGGATGCCTACCTGGCAGTGACATGCCACTTTGTGGAGGAGAATGAAAAGCTGAGCTCGGTGTTGTTGGGAGTGCAGGCATTCCCCCAGTCTCACACTGCTGGAAATATTGCTTGTGTGAAAGCCTCCCTGATGGAGGAATGGGGAATCTCAGGCAAGGTGACATGCATGGTCACCGATGGTGCTCCTAATATGGTGGCATGCGTGAGAGAGCTGAAGCTTCGCCACCACATTTGTGTTGCTCACACCCTCAATCTTGTTGTGAAGAGGGCGCTTGACCAGCACCCTGTGCTCTCTGGCCTCCGGGCCAAAGCAAGGAAGCTGGTTGGCTACTTTAGAAGCAGCACCACTGCTAAGGTATGCTCTTTTATTTTATTCCAATATATAATGTTAATAGTTTGTCTGTACTCCTACTGCAGTGACTTAATGGCCTACTCTTCTGTATCTTTAAAGGAGAAGCTTACACAAGTGCAGCTTCAGCTGGGCATGCAAGCAACCAAGCTGATGCAGGAGGTGGAAACAAGATGGAACAGCACCTACTTGATGCTGCAACGTCTGGTGGAGTTGAGGGAGCCAGTAGGAGTGGCATTGGCTGGATTACACACTGAAATTCCCTTTTTCACTGCCAGTGAGTTTGACATTGTTGTAGCGTGCCTTTCTTTTCTGCAGAGAGCTCCGTGGTGGCGTCATAGAAAGGAGAGATCCTTTCTATGACGCCACCACGGAGCTCTCTGCAGAAGAACACGTGTCGGCATCAAAAGTTATCCCCCTCCTGAAGATGATAGAGAATGCCCTTCAGGAGGAAGACACCAAGTTGGCACCTGCAGTGGAAATAGGAGAGCAGCTCATCAGATAGCTCAGGGAGAAGCTGCACATACTCCAGTCAATGAGCATCTTGTCGCTGGCTACACTCCTGGACCCACGATTTAAACTTATAGCATTTTTCAGCAACACAAAAGCTGCTGAAGCAGCGAAGCGCTTGACTTCAGAGTGTGCCACCGTCATCCGACGGAACACAGAAGAGAACACTCACCAGATTCCCCAGGCTTCCACCTCTCAAGAATTCACTGGAGATAATGTTTTATATTAAATTTTGAGATTACTTATTCCTATTAAAACACTTACTAACCTGACCTGTGGTTTCCATTTAGGTAGCAGACTTTGGCAAAGATTGGACACTAGTGTCATGGAGGCAAAGAGGACTCCAAATGTCTCAGCAGATGCCACCGTAGAGGTCCAGCGCTACCTGTCAGAGGCAAACATAAGCAGGCTGGAGAACCCCCTGGAGTACTGGGCTAATCATCGGTCACTGTACCCCAATCTGTACAAACTTGCACTCATTTACTTATGCACCCCGGCATCATCTGTGCCATGTGAGCGTGTCTTTTCAACGGCTGGAGAAGTAGTGTCAAAAAAGAGAAATCGTTTGAAACCAAAAACTGTGGAGAAATTGTTGTTTCTTAATAGAAATACATGAAATCATCCAAGTTACACAAGCATTAGCCTATTCACTACCCCCTCCCTAGTTCCACAAGCACTTTCATTGTCCTCTGCCTGATCAAGCCCATGCCATTTTTCTAGAGTCACATAAAAACATTATTACACAACATGCCATATCACGTCACTACTATTTTGGGAATAATTACACACAGAGAATACATTCAAACAATATTTTATTATACACATGTGTATACATAATTTATGTAGACAAATGATTTCGTCCTACACCTTTTGTGAAGTCATTCCCAAGAGCCATAATAGACAAAAAATCAATGCATCACACGTGTTAAGATACAGCTGGCTGTGATTATACACCTGGCCAGTAGGTGGTGTCGTGTGCACATGAAGCTTCAAGAAATGAACCCTTTCTCGAGCCAGTTGGCTCAAGTGGTTCAATGCCTCATGAGGCTTCATCTCACCATCACTACTTTCTGTTGCCCGACCTGTTTCCTGTGTTTTGTTGCCGAGCCTGCCTGACCCCAGTTCTGTTTTTACCTGCCTGCCTAAAACCTGCCCGGTTGGTTGGGACTTGCTTATTCTGGACAGTCTTCCTGTTATCAATCCTGCCTGCCTGTAGAGTAACTCGTGCAGTTTATCCTGCCAGTTTCCCCTGGACTCTGTTCTCTGCTGCCCTGCCTGCAAATCCCTGGACTCAGAAGAGGACTGTTTCTGTTTGTCTGCCTGTTTTCCTCCAGTATTCATCCTTCCAATAAATCTTCTTAACGTTACCTCTGTGTCTGGCTGAATATCGGGTTCATCAATACAAATCATTACAGACAGACAGATCCTTGACCTATATTACTGATGTTGACTGTAGCCCAACAACTATAATAATAATACATCAAACTTATATAGCACTTTTTTGGACACTCAAAGACGCTTTACAAAACAATTTTTAAAAACACAAATATACGAAAGGTCTTACTACGGAAAAGCAAGTTTAAATAAGTGGGTTTTGAGATGTGATTTGAAGTTCTGTAATGAGTCTGAGTTCCTTATGGTTTGGGGCAGCAGCAGCAGATGCCATACACAAGAGTTTAAAGAACCAAAAAAAAAAACTTAAAAGCCCAAATATTCCCTTTTATACTTTGCAAGGAACACAAATGATGGGACACCAAAGGGTGGAAGAAGGTTGTTTTTTTCCACCAGTGAGAAGAAATTTAATATTTCAATGTTAAATGGATAAGCCTCACTTCACATTGGGCTTCACAAATTGTCGCAGCACCCTAGACACACCAACCTTACCTTGAAAGATGGTGCTGGTAGTATCATGATGCAGCAAAACTTATCTTAAGCAAAGTACAGTGATGGAGCTAAAAACAGGGAAAAAATAAAGGTGTACCCCCCCCCCAAAAAAAAAATGCAACAGTGACTGCTGTGAAATATGGTTTGGCAAAGTCTTTCCCTGGGGGCTATGTACAGATGCAAAAACGTTTTTTAGATTTGTATCTTCACAAGGTAATTTAGTCAATATTAAAACACCATTTTCTAGGAACTAACTTTGAAACAAAGCCACATTTTAAAGCTATAGAGGGAACAGATTATCTTGTCAAAAGCAGAAAAATATAAAACAGCACACTTTCACATCAAAAAACAAGTTAAAGCGAGCCATTATGCTGTATCCCTTCAACCAGCCAACACGAGTGATCAAAGCATTTTCTTCCCATTATCCGCAATGAGTTCTTTGCCTTATAGTCAGGGTTCAGTGTTGTGAGAAAAATCTGTTAGATATGACCATGTCACAATAGAATAAGCTTTTAAAAAGAGGACTGAGTCTTTGCGGTATGCTTCTACTCTTCAAATGGATGGGCTCAGACTTGACTTTCAGTTAAACCACCAGCATTTAGTAGGAATATGACGTCGGTAGATTCTGATAAATACGACCTTGAGGAAAAGGTTGCTGACACTTAAAAATACACTCTAGCATAAGTAGCTGATTTAGGAAGTACACATGAAGCCTAAATGTGATGATGCCTCTTTTTTCTTTTGTTAATTTAAATCATCAACCAATATCCTAATATCTAACCTTCAGTTACCTGTGATTCAAATGTTTCTAAATAGATAAAGCACTACTCAATAATTCACAGCAGCCTGCACACTTCCATTGTGTCCTTCAGTTACATTTAATCTAACCTTCAGTTTGAGTACATTTATTCAGAGGAGCACATCCCATCTTATGGCCTGTGGCACTCTCATAAGGGCTCCTGCTTTTGTTTCTTTGTACAACACTTGTTTAACATTTGGAGCAAGTTCGCCATTCCTCTGTCCTCAATTTCTCCAGATCATCCAGAGTCCCACTTCCTCTTTAACTCTGTCATCCTTGCAGTTCACCCTACAGGTTTTCTATAGGACTTACATTTAGGAAACAAGAGCGACATGCTAGAAGATCAAGGGAAGACTGATTTTCACGTTTCTGGTCCAACATCTTTATTGGTAATGTTCTGGTATTTCAACAGTTCATAACCCTATGTACTCCAACCCTTAAGGTCTTTTGAGGAGAAACAGGCCCACTTCATCACAGATCCTCAATCATATTTAACATGGGGAATGAATTACGTTTTCACATATTCAGTGTTTGTTTCTCGCCAAACCCACCACATGTTTCTTTTTGAACTTGTCAACTTGTTTTTCATCTGAAAAAAAGCAAACAATAGAGCAGGGGTCACCAACCTTTTTAAAAATGAGAGCTACTTCATTGGTGTTGTCATTCGAAAGGCTACCAGTACTGACCTTTGAACTAGAAGAGTCAGGGTTCACCTTAACTTTATGTAAAATAAACATATTTTTCATGCTGTGTTAAAGATATTGTTGTTTTTAAATTAATATAAATGCCAGTGTGAATAAACAGGAATAAAATAAAGTTTAAGATGCAGCTCACTGGTGGATTGTGTTGTTTTTAGAACAGGCTCGTGGGCACCACATGTGGTCCTAGGGAGCTACTTGCTGCCTGCGGGCACTATGTTGGTGACCCCTGCAATAGTGTTTAGCTAAACAGACATGTTTGCGTTTACGTTTGGTAGGGCAGAAAAAGGCTTTTTTTCCTGGCGTACTTTTTGAAGAATAAGTTGGCATTCAGAAGATGTCCATTGGTATTTATAAAGACATGGCTCTCCAACTGTGAGAAATGCAAATTTTCTGAACTCCTTTACAAGCCTGCTAACAGCGTGTGGTGACAAGATAAACATGGATGCTTATTTGTCACACTTTCAGTTGTTTTAACATTTTACTTGTTGTTGTGACAGTAGACATGAACAAGATTAGGTCAGTAAGCAATTTCTAGCCATTTTCTGAAGTATGAAAATCAGCAGCTGCTTTCTTTGAATGGCAGCTACAATGGCAGTTCTTAAGAGAAATGGGCCTCTCAGAAAAATCATATTTATACCATCTTAAAACATTAAGTCCTAGATTACTGATAAAAAGTTCATAGACAGTCAGGTCAATTAAATTTTATTATTTTTGCAGCATGTTGAGGAGCCAAAAGGCAACAAGACCTGAAAGAAAATGCATAATGGAGATTGGATATTTTATGAAGGAAATTATTAATTTACAAAACACGAAGAAAATAAAGACAGAAAGCAGGATATGAACAATAGTAGCAGAGCATGACAAAGACTGGGAGACTCAAATACTGTGGAGATGTGATGAGTAACATAGACACCTTGTGAGTACAGTCAAGAGAATGCAGAGCAGCTGGGGGGAAACTGTGGAAAGGTAGAATAATTAACACGGGAGGAGGTGAACTAACACACAAGGAAAACTACATCCCAAGGGGAAATATGTTAACACTGATCTGAGAGAAATAAATTCAAAAGCTCAAAGAACAAGAGACATGTATGAAGGAATTAACTAAAATGTAGTAAGACCCAAAGAACGTAAGAACAACTAATTGGTGAAAATACAAACACATCAAAAAAATACAACTCAAACTCTGGGTTTGAGTAAAGTTTGAACTGAAAATGCATATATATTTCATAAGAAATTTTCAGCCTACAAATAATTTTTAGAATCTCTGATTTTGCTAAAAGTAATAATTTCTTAACAAGATATTTTTTTTGTTCGTAGTGAATAAATGTACCTAATTAAAGGTTGAATTTTTAAAATTTTTCATGTTAGATTATGCTCCTGCAATAAAAGATTAATTTGTTTTAAGGCCTTTTCCACATCTTCATATGGGGCGCTAATAAGTGGGGAGGGTGATGTATTTTTAAAAAGCTTCGTTAAGTCTTCTCGCTTTTACAAAACTCATTTCATGATTTAACAGAAACGGCTAATGGGGAAATTCTAGTTATATTGTAGGGATGAAACTGAAAATGTTGTTTAACCAGGAAAGTTTCCTGTAAAAGTTGAATAACAAAATGTGTGGAAGTGATGAGAAGATTGATATAATATCATGACAAATAAACCCAATCTCATGAAAACAAAATATGTTTTATGTCATTGTTGGAAACCTCTTTCCACACAGCAATGATCCCTTGTTATACAAAGCTTAGTCTGGCTATTGGTGAGGTGTCCAGTTACTGAATGGCTACATTCCTTTACTTTGCCTCCTTAGTGGGATGAATAATGAAATAAATTGGGCTTGTGCAGTAAAAGGTTAACCTTAAACATGGTTTCGGAGTTTGTGAACTTGGATGCCATCATGAAATAATTATTTGCCTCTTAAATGCCACACCAGAATGTCTTGTTTAACTGATGAATAAAGACGATCCCATTTATAAAGGCCTTCCTTTTGCATAGCCCGGCACCAGATGAGAGCCCTCAATGACACAGATTACAGAGAGGAGACGAAGAACATTTTATGGCTGTCTGCGAGCTTTGCACACAGGACAACAAGGGACACCATGCTGCATGCCACCTTGCTGTTCCCCATTGTGCTCGACACTGTGAGAGCAGATAAAGAATGCACGCCTGTTAAAACTCTGCTATGAAGGTCTGCAGCAGGCTGTTTAGATTTGTTTTAATTATACTGTGGGCTGGGGGCTGAGCTCTCTGGGGCTCCTTCCTGTCAGTGTTAATACCAGCTCAACATTCATTTACTGATATTCACTTTCAGTCAGTTCTTTTGCCCCACGCTGTTTTGTGTTTAACATTAAAAAGCTTTCTTTTTTGCCTCCATTTGGACAACACTGTCAGTCTATGAATTAAATGTATCCACACCAAACCTGTGAAATAACTTTTAATTATGCTGTCAATGGATTTTTAAGGCCTGAAATACAGTCTGTACAGCTGGAAGACGTCTTTCTTTCAATCCGTTTTTAATCTTTAAAAAAACACTCCAAAAGTGAGAAATATTCTGAATATCTCTGTTAAATATTAACCAACTAAATGCATAGTGAAATTCAAACGAAAGTTCAAGCTGGAAGACTCAACCCCCTCGACATGCCTGCTTCCACTGATTGCCTCATCAAGCATCCGTGCACCAACCAATCGTGTCATCCTTCCATCCAAGACTTTGCTCATAAGGCGTCCCACTCATGGATCCTCCTGCTCTTCAGGTGAGCTTCGAGAGTGTAACATATCTCCCGGCTCTAGTTTGTTCTCATTCCAGCTTGCTCACAGCTCCTGCTAGGGTTGCACATTTAATCGCATTTGCAAAATAATTGTCATTTTGCAATTAAATGCAGAGGTCTGCAATTTTTGTCTATGTAACAATTAATGGATAAGACGCGTCCTTTAGGTATCAGTAATATGTTTAAATTGGGTTTGCCTCCATATGGAAGGGAAGAGAGTTGCAGCAGAGGGATAATGGAAATAGTTTATTGTTTTAGAATTTATATAATGATACTGTTTTTACCTGAAACTTTCAGGAATCTCACCATAGCATTAAGTACCAGTCAAGCTGTTTAATACATGGACTTGTTTGTTGGTTGAACTTTATGTTCGTGGAGACCTTAGGAGGTAACAAAGACAGAAAGACTGAAAAAAAGTGACTTCACATTCTAAAACAAGCCCAATGAAACTGCAACCGCCCACTCACAAATGTTGCAAGCGACTTTAGCGAAAAACAAGCCCAAAGTTGCTTACAATAAGCGGACTCTGCAACACTGAAGCTCACATAAACAGCCCTCATGGATTGTGTGATAATGTTTTCATTCTGCTGAGAAAAAGCCATGTAAACGTGACCTACCTGCACAGACATTACACAACACTGACATCTCTTGGCAATCCTCCGAGGTTTTGGAAAATCAATGGAAAAAACTCCCTCCAGTCACGATATTCATATCGTGAGTCACTCAAACAGATACCAGAAGTAAACTATTCAAGCTTTACTGCTCAACATTTGTCCCAGTCTAATATGGCCGTGGTGCATGCGCACTGGCACTGAAGCAAGTAGGGTCCTCCTATCCCCCTGTCCCTCACCCCCTTCTGTTACAACCTGTATGTCAGACAACCATAGTAGAAAGCTACATGCACCGTAGCAGGCTGAGGGTGCCAAATATCCACGTTAGGTGCTGTGAACATTGTCAGTCCGGGGGGAATCTCATGTCGCCATAGACGAGAAGCCCACGTTGCCCATATCAGAAACTGCCACTGCCGAGCAAATAGCATTACATCCCCAGTCTAGAGATGAGCAATGCAAAAACCTCCCCATGTTGTCCTGTCAAACATGCAAAGATCTTGGATTTCATGATGCAGTTATTAAATGTGTGTAGGATTTTCTGCTGATACTTATGAGGCACCTAGGCTCATTAGAGTTACATTACCAATACAATGACATGAGTTTTGATCTCAAAAACATTAAATGATACATACTTATTCTTATTTACTGCTTCAAAGATGGTAGCAATGCTTTCACCGGAAGAGGTAAAAAAATGTCTAAAAATGGCAATGTGTACATCATCTCTGATTTGATAATAGATTTACATGTATGATAGAACCTATTCCCTGGGAAAAATGAAAAACAGATCAATAAATATACAAGACAGATTTATTGCTTTATTATACAGTTGTATAATGTTATATAGTTTCAGTATCTGCTACACCCGACTATTTTGAATTTGGTTGGAATATGACCTCACCTGGCACTGGAATGAATGAACTTGATTTGGAATTAGGTCCACCGATATTTATGTAAAGAGCCTTTAGGTAACTTTTGCACATGTTGTCCTTCATATATAAACTAAGCTTAACTAAAGGTCCTGTGAATTACTTCATAAATGAATGAATTAATGAATGAATGAGCGAGTGAGTGAAAGAGTAAATAAATGAATGAATGACTGAATTAACGAACAAGTAAATGAATGAAAGTCACGGGGTAAAAAGCAATTTTAAACACCCATAAATGTTATT